>OX415239.1:36626056-37847722 GCA_948330725.1 Sherardia arvensis
TCATGGGAGGACCACTGCTGGGCTTAACCCTCTTCTTCTCCTTTACCAGTATATCAACTGGACCAGGATATGGGCCTCGGCCCATATCACCACGAAATAAAGTATAATTGTTATGACGTGAGTAAGGAATGTGTAACTTTTTACCTAAGACTTTTGATTTTAGAGTTCATTTTTAATATGGTGTTGCAATTGGAAACCGACATATTGGAAGGCTACGTTACCTCAGCAATTGTAAGAGGTGAATACAATGACACCCTTACCTCAGTATGATGAAGATGACATTCCAATAATACAACTACGAACAAATAAAAACACAAAGACATCGGATACTCAAATACAAGAATACACTGAAGTCGACTTTGAAGTAAATAAGAGGCCATAAATAGGGAACTAAAGTTAACACTTTACCTTAAATATTGTAATATAGTTCTTTTCAAATATTTTACTTTTAACATTTCTATAATACAAACATTATTCAATTTACATGACATATTATTTACAATACTATTTGTATCAAATATTTACTTTGTATTGAGACATGCTCATTATTATTATCAAACAATTACATCATCAAACCGTGCAACGCACGGTCCGGTTAGCCTAGTTGGATGGAATAGGCTGATACCATGGGAGAATGTAATTCACCGTAGTTGGTGTGTCTGTATTATTATCAAATATATTGGATTACAAGAGTACAAATACAATGTATCTAGACTACTCTAAATATGGTACATAGATATATGTACAAATCAATCACAATTATCCTCATGATAATTGTGATATTCTATCACCCTTAAGCTAGGAACTCCCATGCAACTAACTACCCATATATATTACCTCACATTCACAAAGCTGGGTTTGCTCATTAACCTGTTAGCTATTCATTTTCTCTACTGGAATTTATATGATAACAAAACCCTCAATTCTAAATTGAAAAATTCTTAGGTTTTTTGGTAATAATCGAATTCATCTGTTAGCTATTCATTTTCTCTACTGGAATTTCGTATAATATCAAAACCCTCAATTCTAAACTGAAAAATTCTTAGGTTTTTTGGTAATAATCGAATTCATGAAAGCCGGATATTTTGGTGATCACGGATGATGCAAACGTGTAGCAGCCATGGAAGAAAGAGCAGTATCATTGGCGGTGGTGGAGGACATGGAGGTGATATCGGCTGCGGTTGAGGACATGGTGGTAGCGGCATCGGACTTGGGTTTACATAGGAAGATGATCTTTGAAGATGAGAGTTTTTTGGGTTCACATTTTCAGTCACGACGAACAGCATCTCCTATGCCCCAACTTAAATCTAGTTGAAAGTGACAAGCAGTTGACAGAAACTCCTTGAGAATGGCCTACAGATTGGAATGATTCCCAATTTAATCCACTCGATGAGGTGAAGCGAAGCTCACAGAAACTCCTTCCGAATGGCCAACAGACTGGAACGATTTCCAGTTAGATCCATTCGATGAATCACAGCTTGTTATACTAGATGAATCGCAGTTAGATCTGATAGTGAGACTCAATTTCCTGGTGACAAGTTGGCTTCATCTCCGTCAATGAATGAGGAAGAGTGGCCAAAGGATCAGAATTCTCGCATAGAAATATATGGCCGACCAAACGTGAGCGACGATGGTGCCAACAAAGATGAGAACACCATTGATATGGTATGTTTTCTTAGTATTATATCTGTATACATGTTGTTGATGGATTTGTCGTTCTGTTTTTTAGTTTTTTTGTAGAATTTTATTTTTAGACCATCTTAGTAGAGAAATAAAGCAAGCTTCTAATAAGTTAATGGTATGCATCTTATGTGAAGGTTATCGAATTAGGTTTACTAAATTTATGTAATGTTGTTGTTTTACGAGTTATGGATCGTATACACTTGCTCTGTATTAATCATATTTTGCTGCTTCTAAACATGCCTTTCTATGACAATATAAAAAACTAGGGTCAGTTATAATTCAATCTAATTCTTTTTCTACAAAACTTGAACGCATGTTCACAGCCACCTTACGACTATGATTTCAAAAAGACTCCTCTGGTGGACCGTCCTGCCGGCAAAGTCCACCTCACTGATTGGTTGGACTTGGCCACCGTAGTTGCACTCTGGGCCTCTATTGCAGGTGAATCCGTTCCTATTTCTTAGAATGAGCTCGAAACTAGTGCGGTATTTTAAGATATCGTTAGTTGGGTACACAAATATCACCGTTGAAGGTAAACATATTACCATATCTCACTTCATTTATTAGGATGCATGTTATGACACAATTTCTGCTTTCTTAAACATCACTGGTGTGCTTTTGTTTATTGTGACCTATTTGTTGGTGTTAATTATTTGGTAGCTGTGAATTTGGAAAACTTTAATGTTGCACGATATTCCCATGCTAATACATGCATATATCATTGAAACTTATCACTGGACAACATACATTTATCATTACATAAGTTTTCATATTACAAAAACACACCAAATGTTGCAGCATAAGCATGGACTATAGTCATAAAAGTTGTTGCATAAACATGGACTACAGTCATAAAGGTTGTTGCCTAAACATGAACTATATACATAACATGTTTACAAAATATACAAAAAGCATGCAACACTAGTATTTTACAAAGGTACTACATTTGTATCACGCTAACCTGCATGAAGTGAAGAGGTGTTGAGTTTGAGCCCACTTCAATATATAGTACTTGCATGAGATGAGTGATCTTGCCAATCCTGTTTTATAGCATTAAGAACATAATGGTTTCCCTCACTAACTCTCTGTCCACTGTAAGATCATGAGGTAGCAAACCCATCCTAACCAACCCATCTTTCCCTAACTGTGGGAGGGAAAGTGGTTTCCCTCTTTGAAATTCATGACTTCAATCATAAGAGCATGTAGGGATAATAATATTTTATTAATCGTCTCTGCTTGCATCTCATCATATTCCATGTATACCGCATTCGTCTTCAAGATTTCTGCACACTTGTTCATTTTGAAAATATTGAATTGAGCGAATAACCCCAAATCCAATGTTCAGGCCGAGCGAGTTAGGTGGCTGGCAATCCACCTAACAGGAGTTGGGTTCATCTCCATTTCTGCCATGGATGATGCTTCTCAGAGTAGATGAATCTGAAGGAAATGAAAAATGGTTTTTTGAGTTGATGGATTTTGGAGAAAGTGCGATGAAGAAGATGAACTATTATGGCTACTGTGCTATTGAGGTGAAAAGATGGGGCTACTGTGCTCTCATTTTCACGGTTTCCTAAATTGGCTATATTTAGTAACTTGACTAGACTATTCTGTAAAAGGTTAATTGGGTAGTTGTGAATGAGTGCTGCATTTACTATTCAACCTGGTTGGACAGCATAGTTTTATTTACGGTAAAATGATAGTTTGTCGCAAAAACGATCGTCTTATTTTTTATAATCATTTTAATTTGAAGCTGGACAGCATAGTCTTGTTTTGCAACAAATGATCGTTTGATCGATTATCTATAACGAGTCTATCACGAGTCGATCACGATCACTGTGATTCTTAAACGACCTGATCACGATCATGAATTATTTTGATCGCTTCAAATTTTAAATGATCCGATCATGAACATAGTGATGATCATGATCGGATCGGCTCGTTATCACCCCTACTGATGATGTTGCCAAAGCTATTTTTATCCATCCTTAACAAATTACTTTTCTTTTCTGCTAATCTCAAAACCATCTGAATTTGCACCTGACGGGAACTCTGGATCATTAGTTAGATTGTGGAGTTTTACATTTATCTTGGTGGATGTAGATCTTTTTCGAACCTCTGTAGGGCCATTTAGCCTTTATCGGTGGAATCACACTTCCATGATGCACTTTCTCATCTCATCTCGACCGACTTTTTTCTTTTGTTTAATCTCCACTATATACCTTGGCCTATTTTTTACTCTTTTTTTTGGGGCTAGAACAGCATCCATCATTTGGAAGATTCCAATCTCTTCATCGAAGATAACATCACCATTAGGACCAATCAGTGGTCTTGCAACAACACATACAAACATGATTTTGGGAATATAACTTTTGTGTTGACATGTCCTAACAGGATTGTCCTCTTTAGGCAACAAGAGATTCTTGTGATGGGAAAACCATTTTTTTCATGTATGTGAACAACATTGAGCATGCTTCGAAAACTTAAAGTTAGAGTTGTGACTTTCATACCTCAACTTTGAGCATGCAAACTCAACCCTTTCAAGTATGTTGTTGTCTCACAAGTAAAGCTTTATTGCACTACTTTGTTTACGTTGTTCTCCTTTTTTTTATGAGTATGTGAAGTGTTCTTTTGCTGAGATTGATACGGGTTGCTGCACGCCTTATTGTTTTCCTTTGTGACAACGGAATAGCTCTGAATGCTTTCTTGTCCAGCTCTATAATCCCATGACCCGTTATGCCTTTTTTCTTGTTTTTCAGATTCACTGGATTCCCGTCATCTAATTGTTCTTTTACCCGCTTCCAGATGTTGGTGACAGTTCTTGGTGTTACGTCCCATTTTGTAGCTGCTTCAGTGGATTTGCCTCGGGCCACATGCCCATTTTCTGGTTGACCATGAGGAATTGTGCTAGAGCATTCCTCTCAGTGTTAGTTAAATTCTTTCTTTGCCTCATGTTGATTGCTGCCCAAGCAAGAAGAGTATTTAACGTTGAAGATGATATGCGAG
Source organism: Sherardia arvensis (assembly GCA_948330725.1). Lineage (NCBI taxonomy): Eukaryota > Viridiplantae > Streptophyta > Magnoliopsida > Gentianales > Rubiaceae > Sherardia > Sherardia arvensis. Next base: position 36,630,743 of record OX415239.1, read on the forward strand.
AGACATTGCAAGAAAATGGTGGATGACACTCTGAGAACGGTGTGAAAAGTGATGGCTTCAGGACCACAAGTCTGTATTTGTGCTTCATTTTTTTGTACTTTTAATGCCAAATGTAATATTTTTCGGTGCCAAAACTGAGTTCTGTATAAATATACGAGGAGGTAAAGAATTGGGTTTTCCCTACAAAATTAACATTTTAAGTAGTTATGACTTTTGTATAGTGTTCTTATACTAAAAAATCGTACTACTCCCACAAAAGTATGTGAAATAATCATTGTCTTGACACCCTGTTAAATATATATGCTTGTAGGGGTTGAATAAGATTTTAATCCGAAATCACACATTCGATAACAATCCATATTTACCTGACTATTCTAATTCATGTAAGTCAAATTTTATTCATCATCTGTTTTTTTTTAAACAAAGAATTGACAATTATGTTGAAATTAGAAATAAAATTTGTATATTTATTTAACTGAGAACTGTTAATCCTTTGTGCGTGCTGCTATGTTACATTTCTTAGAGTCTCCGACGTTGTCCTTTCTCTTATGTTTTTGACATTATTAATTTGTATGTATTTAATCTTTACTAGATTTGGTTGATTGCACTTAGTGCAATTTGAACCCGGACTATGTGTTTTTTTGAGAAGCATAGAATAATAAAGCTAATGATAGTAATAAGAGGACTCAATATTCAATAAAATTAAGGATCCAATGTTATTAATTATATTGTGCAAATAAATAAGGTCAAATAGGTGATAAATGAATCAAATCAATGACACATTTCATGTTACCTTCTAAAGCTCAAAAGCAATGTGTTGTGATACAAAACACCTAAATATGTATCTACTTTATTGCATAATCCCAGAATGCATCTAACATCTTTCTAAAACTTGTCATAAGCCATGAATTACGTTAGCCTGGAGCAAGAAGTAAGGTGGTTTTATGCTTTAAAATGCTTGGATTTGGATCATTCGACCAAGACACTGTGGTGCAGAATCTTGTACCTCAATACACTTTGCTGCATAATCTTGGCGGATCACTTATTTTCTGTTCTCCGGCTGCAAACATGTATACTCCTACAAAACATATGAGAATTGGATAAACAAAGATATGCATCTATACAAATTACAAAATGAGACAAAGGTGAAGGTAATACTAGTTCGGACATGAAATCAAATAGATTAATCAAGATAAGAGGATGGTACTACTGCAGTTAAATGAATCTAAAATGAATAAATAAACCATAGATATGTGTACAAGAAGAACTGTAATCGAAATGTCAACAAATTCATTTTCAAAACATTAATCATTAACCTTTGGAAAAGAAATAGGGGAAAAAAGTTCATATAAACCAAAATGATGTCATAGTTAAGGGCAGGAGTATATATTGCAGACACTAAAGTATATATTGCAGTTCAAGTGAACAAACATCATGTCAAGGTTAAGGGCCTTATACTACCATAGAATGAATTGCAGTCACTTAAATAACCCTGTGGCAATTATTTCATTTTCAACTAATAGTTAAGAATGAGTACATAATTATACAAATCCATTCACAATCCATAGCTGAACCTTTGGACGCTACAAGAATCAACATTTATTAGCAACTAAATTCTTTTTGGAACGACCATTTAAGGTTAAATTGACTGGTACCTGTCCAAAAATAAAGTCAGATATTTTAGACTAAAGGTGTGTACAAACCAAAGATCTGAACAGAAGAGAAGAAAAGTCATAGGTACTTGTACGGTAAGGGATGTGGTTGTTGAATAGCAAATGCAAAGCAATATCTAACCTGAAAAGAACCGCAAATGAGTATGGAGGTATTACAGAGACAACTTAAGTATTAAGGAATATTGTATATATCATTTTCTTATTTGGATTGTAATTACATTTATCCCACATCGGTTACGGACAGCCTAGAGGCTGTTGCCTAGAACTATAAATATTGTAATCATCATGTTGTAATAATTGTTTTTGATAAAAAAAATATATATGTGTTATTCACCACAAGGGGTTTAATATATATATATATATAGGTTTACAAAGAGAACATCGGTGTAAGTTTCCGATGTGGGATAAATGTAATTACAATCCAAATAAGAAAAAGATATATCCACCCTTGTTCTTGCAATCCTACCCACCCAACTTGACCACTTTGGTGCCTCGTCGGATATAGGTTCACCCTCGATATCGAAAGTGAGATGTGTTTTGATGTTGTTGTTCTTTCTCCTCTCTAGAACTCTACAATGAGTTCTATCTCTAATCGGGACAATTGGATTGTCATTCTCACAATTTAGGTTGTTGTCAACATTGTCTTCCACATCGTCTTCCACTTCAACATTCACCTTTTTGTTTGTAGGCTTTTTTGATCGTCCCATGATATCTACAAATAATGTAAGGTATTTACATCTAACTTCAATTGCAAACACAATAGATTGTAAACACACAATACTCTCATGCTCTCCATATTGTCCACTTAGGTTTAGTAGACATAATATGAAATAATATTGCCCTTAATTGTGGTATTATTGATGTGAATATATGGCTAAACATGTCATGAAACTAAATATGATGGAAATGAGATCCAAAAAAAACGTTGTCGGTGAAAGCATGCAAATCCCAGATCCATATTAAAGATTACTAGTGGGTAAGTAATAAAGCCTTGATTTTGATTCAAAAATGACAAAGAAGAGCCAAAAAACAGAGAATCAAAAAAGTTCTTAAAGGTGCACAACTCAGAGAATCAAAACTTGACAAAATCAAGCTTTTGCTACAGAAGAGACAAGATGTATGCATGTGCTTACCAAGTAGTTATGAGGATGAAAGAAGACAAGGGTTTTGGAGAGATTCCTTCTTTACTCCCGCCAAAACTGCTCTCATTGAATGGATCTCAACCAAATCCATAAAGCCAAATGTTGTCATACTTGTATTGGCCCGTGTAATATTTTTAATGAAAAAGTGTTTGTTCCGATAGCGGAACATGTATGTGGCCTATTATTTGTTAATAAAATACGTAATAAAAAATAAGTAAGCTGGCGTGGAACACAGGTGAAACTTGTTCCGATATAGGAACCACTTAATATTTTGGGAAAAAAATAAAAAAGAAACAAAATATTTACGTAAGTCAACTCCCTTGTCCAGATCTAGAAAAGTTAACCCGTCATTCTCATTACCAACAAACCCAGAAAGCTTCACTCCGACCACCAAAAAATCCTCTGATTTTTCGCCGGCGCCACAACAAACAATGGGGAGGAAAACAATGGGCTTGAAAGGAGGAGGGCGTGCGAGTGAACAGTCTGAGAAGGAGACCGACGTGCCCGGCGACGACAAGCTTCTGATTAACGTACAAGCTAAGGTTCGGCCGGAAAAGAAGTCACGCAAAGAAAGGGGTCATCCGCCGTCCAGATCACATCCCGGCGGCAGCACGGATTTCTTCAATCCGGCGGGGACGGAACGTTACATCCGTTGGGCTTCTAGGCACGCTGTGGGGACCAGGCTCCTTGATCCGGCGAAAATCAGTGAGTTTCATCTCGATTATGTGATTTCTAAGTTTCAGAACAGTCATTTTGATAAGTTGATTACCTTGAACAAGCCCACATATCATGATGAAGTAGTTCAGTTCTATGCAAACTTAGGGACTGATAAGAATTATCCTGATGCAACTAAGGTTAATGATGTGTTGATTCATGTTAATAAGTTCACAATCAATGAGGCGATAGGCTGTCCATACGTAGATTCTAGTTTCTTGAAGCCTGCCAAGGCTGATGGTCCCCTAGAAATATGGTTTCAGCAAACTTGGCCTAAGAAGAATGAAGGTTACCCACTAGACCTACTTGAGATGCGCCAGAAGCACTTTAAGATAGATGGGAATGGACCTATTAGTGCCGATAAATATCCTCTGGCTGCTTTGTCCATTGAGGATAGGCTGGTTTATGAGTTGATAGCGCTGCATCAACAGCCATCTGGTGGCCACCCTAGTGAGTGCACCATAGGCAATCTGATGTTGTTCTACTGTGTTATGGAGGGCATCAAGCTGAATCCAGGTTACACCATCTGGTGACCTACTTCAGAAACTCGCAGCTTTGCTGAGCAAGAGGGCATTACCTTGGTTTACAGCGACGATGAAGCCCCCCCTGTGTTTCATGCTCACTTTGTGGAGGATGAGCCCATTGTCCAACCACGGGAGCAGCCCGTGCAGGAGCAGACCCCACAGCCCCAGGAACCCGACACCGGTGCCATGGTGATAGACGAAGAAGCTGGTGGAAGCAATGTGGTTGGCCAGCCAGCTGAAGGAGAGCCAATCGCTGAGGCTGCAGTCGCCAATCCGACTATGGTGCAACCAGAGGAGTTAGATGTGATGGATGAGTCCCATGCTTAGTCTTGACTGCTTTGCATCTTCTGTGAATGCAACTTCTTTTGTGCCTATTGAACAAAGTTTCTGTTGGATAAACTATGACAGGCACCCTTTGTTTTAGCTTTTTCTTTTTCTTTGTGAACTATGTCAATTTGGACAAAATATCATTGCTTTTTTAATGAAGTTAGAACATGTTTTTATGTATTATATGATTATGAAAGTTATTTATTTTTGCCAAGCTACATACTAATGTAGATAATATACTTACTAATATAGATAAGCTATGGTAATATAGAAACAATTGAATGGGTATTTATAAGTGCTTATATAATAGTGCTTGAAGGAAAGGCTTACAATAATATTTTAAAAAATACGTATAACAGGTCACGTACAATATGTACTAATAGAATAAACAGATTTTACGACAAATTTTATTAACATTCTCCCGATTGGTTTAACCATACATTTACATGTAATAGCCCATATTGAACATTTTTGAAGATTCCGTATGTTTTATAATCATTCGTTATGAGATAGTCATCATGTCAACATAAACCGAGTCTTTTAAACGCCAGCTCACGTCTTTAGTAGCATTTATATCATTCTGGTTATTTCGCGAGTAACCACATTCAGTGTCTGGTACCCATCCTCAAGACAACACTATATCTACATCTGCGTGCACTTATGGGAAGAAACTGACCTTAAGTATTTACTTATAGATAATCTATAAGTATTTATACTAATATAGAAGCAATGGAATGAGTATTTATAAGGAAAATATGTTTACATCTACCCTAGCATCGACAACAGCATGTATATCTACAGAAAATATAATCTTCTACCAGACATGAAACCTTATATCGGACACACATTAGAAGACACTATAACAAACAAATCAATGCTTCCTTAAGAATTCGGAAGTGACATCGTTGTCTTTACGCACATATTATAAACCTTCAATCTCAATCCAGCAACTTGTTAAAATGCAAGCTCCACCCCAACCTTTTTGTTTTACATTTCATTTAGTTATTTTGAGAAATAGTATCAGTTATTTAAGTGTTGGATATGAAATAAATTTTAATGAGATTGTGATATAGGTCGTAATATAAAACAACCAAAAACATGTCTTTCTTATGGAAAATAAAATGGGTTCTATTATGATAACCATAATCATCTTCCAGAATGGTAACATAATCTTCCGAATGCGGAACATAAAATAATAATAAAATTTAAAACAACATTTAATGACGCATACGGAGTGGGTGTCGTTTCGTTATATCAGAAACCCAAAAACCCAAAACCCCCAAATTTCAAAATACCCAAACTGTCTGTTCAACATGGAGATCCGTCTGTAAACCCAAACCTAGTTCTTATAGTCCTAGCACAACCAGAATCAAGCTTCAACAACCAGAATCAAGTTTCCGGAGGCAGTTATGGCAAGGGGGAAGGGACGTGGCGGCGCTGCCGGAGCGAAGCAGAAAAGGGTTCCAGTCAAGAGGTTCGTGTCTGAGGACGCTGAAGCGGAGTTCAATGAGCTTAAAGGCACTGGTAAGTTAGTCTCTGTGTACACTCTTGACAATGATGATGAAATTCTGCGTGTTTTGAATGGGGTTAGGGCTAAGTTAGATCTCCAGTATTTTGGCAAACTCTTGACAATGAATGAAGCTTCCCACTTTGAGAAAACATGTGAATTTTATGCTAATTTGGAAGCCGCTGCGGATGGGTCTGTCACTACGTTGGTTGGGGGGAAGAAACTGACCTTAGACCCTTGGAAGATTAATGAGTACTTAGGATGTCCGTACTCTAGCTTGCAAGACTGCTATCCTATGAAGCCAGATGGTCCACTCAACATCTATCACAGTGGAGGTTGGCCTACTCGTGTTGAAGCCCCCCTAGTTAACCCTTTACCACTCTCCGAGAAGTTCTTTAACAGAGATGGAGTCCATCTAGGACACCCTGACACATACCGCCTCGACTACCTTACGTTGGAAGATAGGATCCTCTTCGAGTTTTTTGGTAGAACCGTCATACCATCTGCTGGACACATTAGTGAACCTACCATTGCTCTGATCATGTTGTTCTACTATTTTGTGAATGATAAAAAGGTGAATCCTGGCCATGTGATTATTCAGCACATGCTGTTTGTAGCTAGAGAAAACAGGGATAAGAAGAAGCTTTCTTATGGCAATCTTATTTGCCGCATGTTGAAGACAGAACTGAATTACACCTTTGTCAGCGAGCAGAAATTATGAAAGGTGTATGACAAGCAGTTCTTTGAAAGGAGGAGGATGATCGTTCATGAGGGAAGGTGGATTAGGAAGCCTCATATGGACACTAGCCTTGCCAAAATTTCAACTCAAGGTATTCTTTTTTGCTTCAAGTATGTGAATCTCCACTTGCACAGTTTGCACAATTGCCATAAACTTTCAAATCCTCCATCGCAGCACTTATGTCATTACATATGTTATGAATTTTATTTTGTAGAGTCTGCTATAATAGGCAAGATGAAGAAGATGTATGATGTCATGATGAGCATGGAAGCGGAGATAGCTGATTTGAGGCTTGAAAACTACATGGCCAAGAAGGAAAACAAGGCTCTTCTTCGCCATTTCCGTGGGGCATCAGGCAGTCGACAACCTCCGGACCAGGCCTGAGACAGTTTGGGGGCTGCGCCATGGTGCTTTTGAAATCCACTCTTCTTTTGCTAACATTAGGACATAGATTTTTGACATCTAGATAGGATGTGATGGCCAGTGTTAGAACTCAATCTTTATCAGTTCTAGGAGTGGTTATCCTCTTGTAAAAGCTACAACAAAATATTCATAATTTGGTAGGAGGTGTTCTCCTTTTATTGTATTATGTTTTAATGAATGCAAACTTGTCCCCCGAGTTGACTGTTTTCACTCGGGGATGGTTGGTGTAATTCTGTTTTTTTCACAAGTAATTGACTTCATGTTCCTGTACCAGAACATCTTTATTGTCCATGCTTATCCATCTTCCTTTCATGCTTGCCCATGTTCCTTAAGCAACTGGCAATTCAGTCCAAGCGACTTTCTTCTAAATGATGCATAATTCAACATTAACATAATTCAGGATAATTCCGTTCCGAATACGAAACTACATAGTCAAAACAACTTATCAATCAGGAAGACCATTTTACAATGTTTCAAAGTCGGAACTTAATTACGTAAATATGGTATGCAACATGTCTCAATATGCACAAAATACAAAATTCACTACAAATTCACCACAAATTCATTATAAATTACAAAGACATATATCGATTCAAAATAAGTGGTGCAACACCATGTATCTTTTTTTTTTGCTTCCCGTTCCTATTTCTTTTCCCCCCCTTCTTGGTAGACTTTCCCGATGGATCAATCCATGTACCTTCATCGTGGTCCGTCCGAGTATGTAGTGCTTTAAGGCTTGCTTCATCTTCCCCCACATTAACCTTATCAAGCGTACATTTTATTTCATCATGCACTTCTCCACCTTGGTAAGTATAGCCTTCCTCATCCCCAAAAAAACTCTTCTTCCCATTTAGCACGAATTCCCAATTCTTGGCTGACGGATCTTTAACATAAAATACTTGTTTTGCTTGACTTGCCATTATGAACTGATCATTTTTAGAGCCCTTCTTCTTACGGTTCACCAGCACTACCCCTAATGGTTCCCTCTTTAAACCATGTTGTATGTTCACCCATGTGCATTTGAAAACAACGACCTTCATGATGACATAGTCCAACTCCCAAATGTCTGTAATAGTTCCAAAATGCTGGTCGAGAGATCCTATCTCACCCATACCTTCAGCATACAACGTGACCCCACTATTCTGAGTTGTACTTATATCATCAATTTGTCTAGTAGCAAAAGTGTAGCCTCCAATGTCGTACCCACCGTATGAATACACCGTGTCTTGCGGCTTTCTAGCCAGCCACTTAACATTATCACTATGATCTCCTGTTTGCACATACTTTTTCACCCAACTTGCAAAAGTTCTTATACGTTCTAATTCCAATTGTTTGCCTTCCAACAACGGCCACCGCGCATAAATTTCCGCCATATGAGAATCAATGTAGGGTTCAAATTCTGCATTATTTCTCAATACATACAAGTGAGCTGCATTCATTTCTTCTAAGGAAGGAAAAAACAACTTCCTCTTCTTTAGGGGCCGACCACCAGCACTACCGTCATGTCTTCTATCGGGGACACCAACCGAATCAATTAAATCGAGAAATGCAGTACAAAATTCAATTGATTCCTCTGCAACATACCGATGCACAATACTTGCGTCTGGACGATATCTGTTCTTCACAAACAACTTTAAAATTTTCATGTACCTCTCAAATTGATACATCCATCACAGGAACACGGGACCACACAACTTGACTTCACGAACAAGATGGACGATCAAATGCACCATGATATCAAAGAAAGAAGGAGGAAAATACATCTCCATCCTACACAAGACATCCAAAACCATGGCTTGTAGCTCATCTAATTTTCCTCGGCTTATTTGTTTCTTACAAATGCATTTGAAAAAATAGCACAATCGAGATATGCAAGATCTCACATGATTTGGTAGCGTACCTCTAAGAGCTATAACATTCAACTCTTGCATCAGGTTATGACAATCGTGCGACTTCAATGCACCCAATTTCAACTCACCTTCTTTTACACAACTTCTTATATTTGAAGAGTACCCATTCGGAACTTTCACATTTTTCAAACTCTCACAAAACGACTTTTTCTCTGCACTAGACATAGTATAGCATGCTGGCGGCAAATACGTCTTGCCTTCCACCAAAACCGGACCTAGTGACTCCTTCACACCCATTTTCACACTATCAAGCCGGGCTTTCAATCCATCCTTACTCTTTACAAAATTATTAAGCAACGTAACGAGAAGATTGTCACATACATTCTTCTCGGTGTGCATCACATCTAGGCAATGCCTAACATCCAAATGTATCCAATATGGTAGTTCAAAAAATATTGAACATTTCTTCCAACTTCCTTGAATAGGTGTTTTCTTCCTATTTTTCCCAAAATCATTTTCAATGAACTTCACTTTCTCCCATACATATCTCCCGGTAATAGGAACAGGCGCAACACCATATTCTACACTACCATTGAATAATTTCTTTGCTTTCCGCCAAGGGTGCTTCTCACTTAGGAATCTCCTATGCCCTTGGTAAACTGTCTTCTTCCCCTTATCCAATTGAATAAAGTGCGTACTATCTTCACATACCGGGCATGCATAGTGACCTTTTACTGAATATCTTCCAAGGTTACCCAGTGCAGGAAAATCATTGATAGTGCAAAACAACATTCCTTTTAAAGGAAATTTCTCACCTCTAAACGCGTCAAAAACACAATTTTCCTCGAACCATAGCTTCTTCAAATCCTCGATCAAAGGAGCAAGGTAAACATCGATATCATTCTCGGGTTGTTTTGGTCCTGAAATCATCAATGACAAGAGAACATACTTACGTTTCATCATCAACCATGATGGAAGATTATAAAATACCACCATCACAGGCCAAGAACTGTGTGTGCTACTCATATTACCAAAAGGATTCATACCATTAGTTGACAAACCGAGCCTTAAGTGCCGAGGCTCATTCTTAAATTCAGGGTACCTTTCATCGAATTTACGCCACTGATCCCCATCAGAGGTGTGCCTTATCACATCATCATCAGGCCTCTCCCTATCATTGTGCCAAGTCATATGTTTCGCGTCATTCTTGTTTGCAAATAAATGCCTTATGCGAGGTAAAATTGGCAGGTAGAATACAACTTTCGCGGGAGTAGGTTTCTTAGGTCTATGGATGTTCTCCGCATCAACTTCTATGGACATAGTCTTCGGCTTGTACCTAGAAACACCACAAACTCTACATTTTTCCAAATCCTTATCGTGCAAACCCCTATACAACATGCAATCATTAGGGCACGCGTGAATCTTATCTAACTCCAATCCCATCGGACATAATGTTTTTCTTGCACTATAAGAAGTTCGAGGTAGCAAATTTCCTTTTGGTAACATTTCTCCCAACAAAACCAATAATTCCGTCATTCCTTTCTCGGTGAATCCATATTTAGCCTTTAGATTCATCAATAGTAATGTAGCACTTAATATAGTGTGATTGGATCCATCAAACAATAAGGTCGCCTTGTCGTCTAACATGCTTTGAAGGACCTCGGGCTTTCCTACAAATGCCTCCACAACATCTTCCGCCATTTCGTCCCACCCCTCTTCGTAATCCATACGTCCCTCGACAACACTCTTCTCATCACCAACATTAATCGTTTCCTTACTTTCACCATGCCATGTCCAATTCTTGTAACTTTTATCAAAACCCCTACACACCAAATGTTCCCTTAATTTTACTTCCACAACAAATGCACTATTCTTGCAATCTTTACACAGACATCTTACACTCCCCACATTCTTTTCTCTTGCCCCTTTAAAGGAAAATTCAATAAAGCTCTCAACTAGCTCAAGGTAATCGGGCGACGTTGTCAACCCATAATCAACAATTTTCCCTCGCACACTACTCATTGTACCTATAAACCTAAAGCCCACCGATTACACATACATACACGATGATCATACTAAACATATCACCATAATCACATGCATTTGAAGGAAATTTACTATATACAAACATTCCACAAGCACCACAATCATATTAGTTTTGAATATGGCATTAACTCACCACAAAGATTGATGACCGTTGCTCCAAGAATGGGGTTCTTCCAAAGTAACAACTCTTTCTTCCTTCTTTTCTGATGTAGATAAGCTACCTAAAACCCCGCTTCATTATTATATATTCAGTCATGTTCCGAAACCGGAAGGTAATCGTGTCGGTGTTCCTTTGCATATATATTAACATTCTCATGACACTAGTGGGACCTGCTGACTACAGCTCTGGTATCTCAATACTTCCGTCATCGGAACACATACTCTTGACGGCGTTCATGCCAAACCGCCGTTTCCTATGCGCCGTTTAATATTATCCGTCGTTTCCCACACGGCGTTTATGTGGCAAACGCCGCTGATACATTTCCCACGCCAATCCCCCATGGTTCCGATATCAGAACAACAAAAAATAACGGCGTTCTTGGGGAACCGCCGTGAACAGCCGCCGTTAAAGGCATGCATTCCACTAGTGGAATAAGCTCTAGCATCATTTGGTCACATGCTTATCAAGTCCAGAACTGGGGCAGAAGTGAAGTGAGCATCTGGCAGTCTCTATTGTCCTCCCTTCCATGATTTCTGAAAAGGAAAACAAAGAAACAAATATATGAGAGTAGTAACTTCTCATGGAGGATGTAGCCTAAGAGATGGAACTCCACATTTGTCCAAAATATAAAGGCCCTTTGCAGTTTCAGGCAAATCCACAGATTGGTTGAAAACAGATGAATTTTTAGATTGCATAGCATGAGTAGCTAAAGAGTCAGCAACCTAATTGCCCTCTCTAAGTGTATGAAACAAGATTTTTCCATTTAGTGCAACATGGAGTTCATCAACTAGAGAGAAAGGTTTCCATGGAGCTAAATTAGGCTGTCTAATCATATTAATTGCCTTTTTACAATCTGTCTCAAATGAGCATGGGCAGTTTAAATTGATTGAAATGGACAGACCTAAGCCAATTGCTAGAAGTTCAGCATGTAGGGGAGATTGGACCTTAGGTATAAGGATTGTGCATGAACAAAATTCCCCTCAGTGTACCTAATTATAATTTCAATCCCTGTAATTGAGTCTAGTGATCTCCAGTTTGCATCAGAGTTCAGTTTATATTGGGAAGATGGTTTTGACCAGAGGACTTTGGATATGGTAGGCTTTGGAGGTCTGACACTGTGAGGGAAATATCTGTTTGAAGCAAGTTCCAGGTCACAAGGTCTATGAATGTAAAATGGTTTGGCTGCAAAAGAGTCGTAAATCATTGACTTGATATCATGTAGGACTTTAGTGTGGCTGGGAATAATATTTTCATAAAGAAAATTATTCCTTGCCTTCCATAGAGTCCAGCATGATATTAAAGCAATGTTTTTAATGAGAATGGTCTGAATTGCAGAGGTTCCAGGACTGGAGAGATAATAAGAAATTCTAGCCCAGATGGTAGTAAAAATAGGGTTCTAATACCTATGAAAATATCTACCTCTTTCCAAATCAAAGCAGCAAACTGGCATTTATTGAAAAAATTATCTAAGCTATCTGTATTTTTGCAAAAACAGCACTTAGACACAATCTGAAATCCATAATATGCCAGTATATTATCAAAAGGCAGCAGAGAACTAAGAGCTTTCCACATAAATATAGATACCTTTTTCTGGATTCTTGAGTTCCATAATTTTGAGAGGGAGATAGTTGTGCCTCTTTTTGGTCTCAGGTTATCATAAGCAGATCTAAAGGAAAAAGCTCCAGTGATCTCTGGTTTCCATATTAATCTTTCATCCCTGTGATCCTTGATGGTAGCATCCCGTAGAATAGACAGTAAATTAGCATCAATAGAAAGGGCAACATTTGGAAGAGTGATATGTCTATTCTGTACAAATTGGGCCACAGTACTGTCAATGGGAATATCTATCTGTTGAGGGTTCAGTATGTCAGATAAGATTCCAATCGCTGACCAATTAGAATCCCAGAAATTACAATCTCCTTTACCCAGTATAACCTTAGTGTGTTGTTCACAAAAATGGCTAACTTCACATATTCTTTTCCATGTTTGGGAAGTCTGGGATGATTTTGGTAAAGATGCTAAGAAATTGGTCCAGGGAGCATGGGAATTTTGGTATTTCCACCATAGCTATTTAACAATAGTGTGTAAGTTTCTGAACCCTAGTCCATTCTCATCAATAGGGAAGCATAAAGAATTCCAATTTTTCCAAGCTTTTTTTGGCCTATCATCTACTGATCCCCAAAAGAAGACAGACAGTTTTTTCTAATTTGTTTGATCACATGCACTGTGGACTTCATTACTGACCATATATGTTGTGGCAAAGAGTACAGACAGGAATTTATCAAAACAATTTTAGCTCCTGTAGACAACCATTTATTTTTCCAGTTATGAACTTTTCTATCAATCATCTCCAATATTGGCTAGAAAAAAATGTTTTTTGTTCTGCCAGAGAAAATGGGAACTCCTAAATATTTAAATTGGAAAGTTCCTTTTTTCATGCATAATATTGAGTTTATTTCTCTGATTTTGGCCACTGTAGCATGCTTGCTAACAAAATAGTCATTTTTTTCATAATTAATTTTTTGGCCAGACGCACACTCAAAAACATCCAAGAAAGCTTTCATTTTTAACAAATTAGGCTTACTAGCTTGCATGAAAATTACAGTATCATCAACATATGTTAAATGTGAAATCACAGTAGCAGATCTGGGGAGATTATAGTATTGCAGGCTACCTATGTGAAAAATGTATGCAAGACTCCTAGTAAATGCTTCAGAGAATATATTAAAAAGGAAAGGAGAAAGTGGATCACCTTGTTTGATGCCTCTGGTAGCCTGGAAAAAACCTACTGGACTACCATTAACTAACACAGAAAACCATGCATTTGACAGATTCTTTATAACACAGAAGATAAATTTACAATGGAAACCAAATTTGATGAGTATACTAGTTAAAAATTTCCAACATACTCTGTCAAAAGCCTTTCTGAGAAATGCAGTTGGGATTTCTACCCTTTTTGTCAATGAATCTAACCATTTCTTTTAAATACAAAACATTGTCTGAAATGTCCCTATTTTTTAAGAAGGCAGTTTGGTGTGGAGAAATGATTTTTTGCATGAATGGTTTTAGCCTCTCCATTAGTATCTTTGAGAAAATTTTATTAGCTACATTAGAAAGACTAATAGGCCTAAAATCACTAAAAGATGAGTGAGTATCCATCTTAGGTATAATAGCTATCCATGTACTTGCAATTCCTTTTGGGATATTAGTGCTGGAAAGAAAATCATTTGCAGCTCTCAAAAGATCCATGTAAATGATGTCCCAACTCTTAATGTAAAATTGAGCACTAAATCCATCAGGGCCAGGGCTACATTGCTTATTAAGAGAGAAACAAATGGCTTTAAGCTCATCTGCTGAGACTGGTCTAAATAATTGCTCATTGTCTTCTTTAGTAATAAGGCATGGGATCTGAGTCAAAAAATGAGCATAGAAATCACTCTGTGATGGATTATCCTTTGCAGTGAGAAGCTCAGAATAATATTTAATGGCTTCAGTCTCAATATCTGCAAATTCATCTAACCAGACATCATTAGAGTCCTTAATCTTGGTTATGCTTATTCTACTCTTCCTTTCCCTAACTGTGTTATGAAAGAACTTAGTATTATCATCACTCTCTCTGAGCCACTTGATTTTGGATTTATATTTCCAAAAGTGTTGTTGCTCTTTGATTGCTCTAGAGAGTAATGATTTTGCATTTTTGAGAGTGACCAGATTTATTTCACTCTGATCACTATCATATGCTAGTTCTATCAGTCTCAGTTCTTCTTCAGCCTTAACAACATTTTCATGGACATTACCAAAAACTTCTCTGTTCCAGATCTTAAGGCATTTCTTTAACCTGAGAAGTTTAAGGTAAAGTCCAATCATGCCAGTGTTGTCAACCTGAATCTCCCAGTTCTCCTTAATCACATCAAGAAAAGCTGGTCTTTTGAACCAAGTGTTAAGGAACCTATATGGTCTTGGAGAGGATTTAATAGTGCTACCAATTGTTAAAAGTAGGGGACAGTGATCACTGGACAATTTATTAAGCACAAGGATGGAAGAGCCAGGGAATTTGAATTTCCACTGAGCTTTAGCAAGTCCTCTATCAAGTCTTTGTATTGTAGGTAATTTAGATCTACTAGTGATACTCAGATCAAGAGGAAATTTCTGTCTACCATTACTCCAAGTGAAAAGATTGCCAATAGTATCAATGTGTTCTAACTCCATATCATCAATAAATTTAGAAAAATCACTGATGCTTTTTAAGCTGGGAGTAGAACTACCTTTGTACTCAGTTAGTGATGCTATAGTATTAAAATCACCAATGAAAATAGTTTATGGGCAAATCATGTTCTGTAAATCAGTCCAGAGGTCCTCCCTACCCTTTCTAGTTCTTAAACCATAGACAAAGACAGCCTCCATGGAGGAGTTCAGTTTCTGACTGTGGGTTAAAACATGTAGGAATTGGGCATGGTCAGTTAGCTTGGAGACTTGAATATCATTTTTCCAGAACAACCAGATTCTATCATTCTGAGCAGCTAGGCAATTTTGGTATTTAAGGACTCTCATGTAATGCAAAAATTTTTGGTTTTTATGCATAGGCTCTATTAAGAACACAAGGTCAAAGCAGTAGGTTAAAATCAGTTCATCAAGTCTTTTCAAAGAAGTTTCCATTCCTCTGACATTCCAAACAAGGAATTTAATTTTGAGGTTTGTACTAATCATAAAAATGGTCTTTTGGGGCTAGTAGTTACAGCACCAGCTATAATCTGGTTAAGCTGTGTGAAATATGTGTTCAGTGTAATAGGGGGAGCATGCTTAGCAATTAATCTGGATGATTTTCTCACCTGAGTGTTTACCTGCCCCTTGTTGTTTGGTTTTGCTGGATCATTTTGATGCTCATCATTTTGAACCTGAGTATCAATCCCTGGTGATTTTTCTGAGTCTGGAGCTTCATCTTCTTCCCCAGCATTTACATTCTTTACAGCTTCCTATCTTAGCAATTGTAGTTGCTCATCTTCTATGAGGGGAAGAAATCTATTGTGCCTATTTTTGTCCTGAGAAAAATAGGGAACCATATTAGAAGCATCTGTAACATGTATAAATGAAGATTTACCTGTACCCAGTACTGTATCATCAAAGGCATATCTTTTAGGTTTATGGTTCTTCATCAGCCAGTCATTCTCTTCTGGTCTCAGATTTTGAGTCTCAGCAAGGGATTTGTGTGTTTCTGTGGAAATAGGTGAGGGACTCTGGGAGGGTGAGGAGTGGATGGAGAGAATGTCATTTTCATGGCTAGGGGAGATTTGGGATTTTTTAGTCTGAGAGGGAGTTGCACTGCACTAAGGAGCCTTGTTTGGAGAGGCAGTACAGTCAGTGGACTGTGGTAGAAAGGGATCAGCTTCTACCATTTTTTCTTTGCCCTTGTTGAGGAGTGAAGGTGGGATAGTAGGTTGCACTAGAAATGATGTTTGAACTAACAAGGGATCTTTTCTAACATACACCATTTGAGACTTTAAAGCCCTATCCTTTTCTTTAGCAGAAACCCCAGAATTTCCAACTTTCTGAGTCTATTTTGGCAAGGTAGTAGTATCAGTAACAGAGGCTAGTATGTGAGGCTGGCTGGATGGATCAAAAGCCATTGGTTTTCTAGGGTTGTAAGCCTGTCTAAGCTGGGGGTTAGCAGAGATACATTTTTCCAGATTGTGGCCAAGCTTAAGACAATGAGAGCAGTACAGGGGAAGGTCATCGTAGATGATTTCCAAATCAGTAACTTGCCCAGTGATACCTACTGCTATCTCATAGTGTAACTTTTTTTGTAAATACACCTCAATACAAAGCTTAACTGCTGATGGGCGTGTCAGCGAAGCAGTAGCAGAATCCATTTTCAGAAAGCAACCAATTTGATCACCAATGAACTCCAGCATAGCAGTATTATAGAAGTATATAGGCAAATTAGGGATTGTTACCCAAACCGGAACTATGGATGACTCACAGTTGGGGCTGAAATCAGTGGTCCATTTCAGCACCTTCATATATAGGGACTCCTTTGAAGCTCCACATTCCTTTAATCCAGCATCTTTGGTAGTATGAGGGGTCTTGAAATCTGATTAGCACATGTTTGTAGTCGAGTGACCCGAGTTGAAAGGAGGATTCAAAACCGATTGATTTGAAAGATTCGTTGAGCACTTCCATGGATGGTTTCCCCCTTTCAAACTTTCCTATCAAAGCATTCTTGTAATGACTCGCCAGCAACGCCGCCTGATCTGCCGAAACAATGCAAGCGATTTTGCCTTTGTGGTCTCCAATTGGTTGGATTTCGGGATTTGTAGGATGAGTAGATGCTAATGGGGGAGGTCTGGTTGAAAGAGCCTGAGCAAAGGTGTGAAAAATTGGGTTGCCACCGCGGGGCTGCGGTGGCTCCGCAATGATTGTTACCGTTTTATGACCGTTTCAGGCAAGAAATGGTAGGGTCATGTGTGGAATTTTGGGATTCTGACTGGAAAAGTGTGTAATTCTGGAAAGAAAGAAGGAGAGAGAAAGGAGCGTTTTGAGAGCGTTTTGGAAATGATTTGGACTTTGACCACCACTGGGGAGTACAGATAATAAATAAACGTTTGAGGAATTTAATCTTGCAAAATAGTATATACACAAAACAAAGAAATTAATAAATAGAAGAGAATCAAAAGGTACCTGTACAGTAAGTCGATAGTCTTGTTGAATACCAAAAGAACGATAGTAGACAATCACAAAGCAGCAAGAACGATCCAACCACGCAAGCCTTTAGGAATGAAATAGATTGAAAAATTAGATGAGCAATTTTGTCGAACATCTTGTGTTGGTGTTCGGCTGAACCCAAAATCAATATTGGGAAAGAAAGAGAGGCTTATAGCGAAAATACAGGCGAAATCGAAGAACGAGAGATGGGATTTGCCGATGATGGGAAGGTGAAATACAGAGATGAGTCACCAACAAAAATCTGGAAGACAAACTCGCACCGACAGCCACGTTAACCACACCTGCGGAGAGACTGACACAAAAGGATGCTGATCTTGAATGTCGGCGTTACGACGAGAAGGGAAAATTTCATATTGGGCGACCTCCAACCGTCCGCGCAGGTGAAGAAAGGGACAGGTGGGTGTGGAAATAAAACGTGGGGAATTTAAAAATGGGAAAATAAAACTGAAAGGGAAACTTGGAACCGGACACATACCGGCCATTGGATGGGCATTCCTGCTTTGAATATATGATAGATGGTGATACCAGGTCCAGGCCCAATTATCCAGTAGTAATATGGGCTCGGCCCGCTACGAGGAAAGGTAGTTTGGTAGTATCCGGGTTCGTACAACTCGGATAGGGACAGATACGCTAGAAGACACTCGGAGCATGGACCACTCGGAGAGCATGGGTATTGTATAAATAGTGCTCCTCAGCACTATTCCAAGTAAGTATCTTCTCACTATTCAAGTGATTACCCCTTTTCTCTCCCGAGATCCATCTTTCATCATCACGCCGGAGGGTCTACCCTCGGGTACCTCCCGGGGTTCTGTCTTGCAGGACTAGGTATTGGATCGGAGATCAGGGGCCTATCCTGACCGACCAGGCAGGCAGCATCAAGTTGGCACGCCCGGTGGGACACGATCTTTGTTCACAAAAGCATTAAGATGCCGCCTAGAGGTCGGCCTCCACGAAGAGGCAGAGGAGGAAGAAGACCGGAAGCCATAGAGGAGGACCTTACCTTGCGCCAAATGAGGGATCGAGCGCGCAAGGGGAAGGCTCTGATGATTTCGGATCCAGACGTCTCTGAAGGAGAGTCA
This sequence comes from Sherardia arvensis, assembly GCA_948330725.1. Taxonomy (NCBI): domain Eukaryota; kingdom Viridiplantae; phylum Streptophyta; class Magnoliopsida; order Gentianales; family Rubiaceae; genus Sherardia; species Sherardia arvensis. Next base: position 36,649,647 of record OX415239.1, read on the forward strand.
GAGCCGGAAGGAGAAAGGGAACCGGAAATGACGCAGGACGACCGCGACAAAAGGGAGTTCGCGGCCACACAGGAGGAGGAGTACCGCCGTTGGCTGGCGGCAAAGCAAGGATCGGGATCAGGAACGAAGCCGACTGAAGAACAGTCGAACCCTCCGGTTACGGAGGTCCGGGTTCCCCCGGTTCAACCCGGGTCAGGATCTAACCCGACCCCGATGGGACCTCCTGCGGGGTTACCCCCGTTGGCCGCGGAGGTGGTCAGCCGAGGACCCCCTGCCGTCCACGGGCAGGAGAGTCTTCGACCCCCGGTTGTTATAGATTTGGAAAGGCAGGTTGGTAGTATAGGGCAACCAGCCGTTATGGTGCCAGGATATGGTCAAGGTGGGGGCTATCCCGGATATGGAGCTCAAGGATACGGGATGACTCAACACGGATATCAGGGGTACCCCCCGGCATCAGGAGGGTATTACGCCCAACCCCCCGGAGCCTCGGGGGGCTGGGCCCCCGGGATTCAAGGACCGGTGTGGATGCAGAGCCAAGCACCGATGGCCGGATATGCCATGGCCCCGCCAGCCCCGGTTGCAGGAACCTATGACAAATACCCAGTGGTTGTAGACCGGGCCCCGGCGGCTCCAAACTCGGTAGAGGAGAGGTTGGATCGGTTGATAGGAAGGAATGGAGGAAGGCCTACCTCCCCCTGGATAGGTTACATCAACACTTTCCCCTGGCCGATGGGAATGAGAGTCCCGGAGGGGGTGCCGACCTACAGCGGGGAGACGGATCCGGAGGAATTCGTCAGGATGTATCATAATGTTATGGGAACACGCGACATCCGGGAGGAGCTTATGTGCAAGCTGGTGAGCTCGTATCTGAGGGGAAGCTGTTTGTCATGGTTTGAGGCACAACCCTCGAAAAGTTTTAGAAATTACTATGATTTTTCAAGGGCTTTGATGCACAGATACGAGACCAAAAGGAAGAAGTACCTCCCTTTGGCCGAGGTGGCTTATAGTCGGTAGTCGGCAAAGGAGGAAGTTCGGGGTTTCCACAGGAGGTACATGGACGATTCTATGAAGGTGATTGACAGAGACGCTCAAGTGAAGGCCCTGATAGCAGGATTCATTGCAGGGTTGAGAGATGAGGTGTTATGGGCAAAGCTCATGGAGAATATCCCGACCACTTTTCATCAGCTGGATCTTGAGGTGGAGATGTATTGTTCGCTTCTAGAAGGGAGCAAAAAGAGGAAGGAGGAAGGGTACTTCGAGGATAAGGGGATTGGAAAAGGTGATAAGGCTCGGGTCGCTGATCCTGTCAGGAGGGAAGCAGGCCCGGCTCCAGTAAGGCCGAGGGTAGATCCCCCTCGGGCTGAAACGTTCACTCCCCTAACGAAAACCCGGTCTGAAATCTTAACAATTCATCGGAACCTGTTTCAAAACACGGCCCCCATACCGGGAAATCCGACTCCTGCCAATGCAGCTAAATATTGTGCTTTCCACAAGTCTAATGGACACACAACAGATGGCTGCCGAAGCCTAAGGGTGGAGATTGAAAAGTTGTCCAGTCCACGGCCAGAAGTTGCATGCTCACAGCCCTCCAGGAGGCTAGAAAGGCCCCGGTTGGAGCAGTGCAGGGAGAAGTAGGTCCGGGAGATGTGGAGGACATGCAGGTCGGGAGCCGAGGCAGGATCAAAGTCGGGAGAAAGATGCCAGTTGGTGTGCCAGCCGAACCACATCGGTTGACCAGCTCCGGACATCCTCAGTTGACATCCGTTTCTCCCGAAGAGCATCCCATAGCTTGGGGGAAAGACCCTTCATCCCACCCTTCTGAAGAGTGTTCACCAGATGAATTTGTTGAGCCTCGGCATTCGGATTGAACCACCTCTTCTTGAACGAGGCCCTGACTGAAGGAGGGAACCAGCCCCGAACCTGCATGTATGTATTGTGGCATCGATGGGCGTTGGCGGCGAGATTCAGCTCGGTCAGACGGAGCGACGGGGTTTGGCTCGCCAGGACCTGGTCAACAATAGCTTCGGCGAACTCCAGACGCCCTTTGTAGTCTGCCCCCCGAGCGGCTTCTAGTTCCTCCTCCAGAGCGCTCACCCTGGCGCGAAGTTGAGCCGACGTCTCCCTCTCGGCCCGAAGTTCATTCTCCTTCTCGGCCCTTAGCTCTTCTTCCTTCCCCTCGAGGTGACGCCCGAGAAAGGAGGAAAGGGCGGCTTGAAAATCAGAAGAGTTGGCAAACTCAGAGCTAAGAAGTTGAACCTGTAGAGCGGCGGTTCAGCAAACAAAAAAAAAAAAAAAAAAACAAGAAAGAGTAGGAAGAAAAGAAAGCAAAACAATAATAAAAACGGAGAGCAGAACAAAAGGCTACCTTCGGGTTGGAAGACGAAACAGGAGGAGTGTCGGCGCGGGAAGACGATGGGGTCCGGGAATCACCCGTCCGGGGCTTCTTGGTACCATGGTCTCTGTTATCCCCCTTACGCTTGGCAGGAACGAAGGGAGGGGGGGAGGAATCTCTGGGGCAGAGATGGTGGTATATCTAGCAACCGGGGACCTACCATCCCTGGTTGGGGAAAACATAGATAGCCCCCGGCCGAGCGAGGACCCCGGAAAAGGCACAGGAGTAACAGGGAGCTTCGACAGGTCAGCAGTTGTGTTGTCGTCAGTAGGGTTCGGAGTGGACTCCTGCTGGGCCACTGCCCCGGTCACTGGCCCCTCCTGATTCCCCTTTCCGTCCTCGGGCTCAGAAGTGAAGTCCACAATTAAAATAGGACCAAGGGGGGTAGAGTTTGGATCCGGGCCGTTTGTCTTGTTCTCATCCCCCGGACGCTCCTGCCGAGAGGCCAGATCATCCTGCTGACTCCGAGCGGTCTCCCCTGCCTTCTCTTTGGCTTGCTGGCTAGAGTTAGCCAGTTGGTTCTGTTGCTGGGGAAGGACCGGGATCCCCTTGTCCTGTGGCTTCTCCTGCTGGTGAGGCTGGACGGGCTTCTTCCGCCTGTCCGGTTTGACTACCTCGGAGTCAGCCCCAGCTCCAGTGGCGGTTGGTTTCTTGGTCCCTTTCTTCTTTGGAATGGGGACCTGAGGGTTATCTTCCACGGTCGGAGCTACAAGAAACAACAGTTAAACGAAGCCATTCAAAACGGGGAGTAAGAACAACAAAATAAAAAAGGAAAGGAGCATACCTAGAACCGGCCAGGTAACCATCCAGCGGCTATCCCGGAAAGCGCCCTCCGGATATATCGCCCGGGGGAAGAGGTAGATGGAGTTACCGGCCAGCCAGTACTGGTCCAGATTTAAAGTCCCCGAGGACAAGGTAGTATGGTTGGCATGTTGAGTCTCAGGAAGGAATGCTTCCCGGACGTCCACAACAACTTCGGAGTTCCAGGCAGGAACCTCATATAGCGCCGGGTTGACGGTCACATAGCCCTTTTCCTGCCAGTTCTTGGCTGAATCCTTCTTGCCGAGGATGAAGTCTTGGACCCCGGGACGCGCCTGGACGGCGAATATCATCTCCTTGCCGGGGCATTTGATGAGCATATAAAAGGACTTCCACAGGTTAAAGGATGGGTCGATCCCACATCGAAGACTCCTTACGAGAAAGCCCATCATCACAGCAACAATGTTAGGGTGCATTTGGGCAGGGGAGATGTTGTAGACCTCCAGGAACCGAGCGTACAATGGAGGGAAGGGAAGGCTCAAACCCCACATGAAGTGGATCCGAGGAATGCACAGAACCGACTTCACAGACTCTTCGGCCGAGACAGCGGCCACCTGGGCAACTAAGGGTATTGGAACTCCCATACCGCTAAGGCATTTGGTTGTCCAGACATCAGCTTTTAGTAAGGGCTTCCGGGCATTGTCTATCTCCCTCTGCTCCCGGTTCTTGGAGCGCTTGAATATGGGACCAGATGGAGTCACATTATGGCAGAGGTGGATCGGCTTATAAGACGCCGATGAGCCAACAGAAACCGCAACGGAGGAAGCGGTGGTGCTTTGCAGAGAGTAGGTGATGACGTCCTGACGCTGGGCATCGGACTATGCGGTATTGCTCGCCATGGGGTTGAAGAGGAGAGAGAATATGAAGATTAGAAATTGGGAGTTAAAGAGGATTTTGAAATATGAAAGCAATAGGTGAAAGTGATCGATGAAGGGCCCTATTTATAGGGGGCGAGAAAAAGATGAAAAAGCAATGATTAAATGAAGTGGAGAAACGTGAAAATTGATAGTCGATAATAAAGCGTCCTCGAAAAGGGTGCGCCCACCTCATCATTGTCGGGCCGGGAAGGAATACAGAAAGCCAGTCCTTCCGCCCTCGGATCAGGAAGGTCTTAGCCTCGGTTGAAAGAACCGGCTTCCGGGGGGCTAGTGGTGATACCAGGTCCAGGCCCAATTATCCAGTAGTAATATGGGCTCGGCCCGCTACGAGGAAAGGTAGTTTGGCAGTATCCGGGTTCGTACAACTCGGATAGGGACAGATACGCTAGAAGACACTCGGAGCATGGACCACTCGGAGAGCATGGGTATTGTATAAATAGTGCTCCTCAGCACTATACCAAGTAAGTATCTTCTCACTATTCAAGTGATTACCCCTTTTCTCTCCCGAGATCCATCTTTCATCATCACGCCGGAGGGTCTACCCTCGGGTACCTCTCGGGGTTCTGTCTTGCAGGACTAGGTATTGGATCGGAGATCAGGGGCCTATCCTGACCGACCAGGCAGGCAGCATCAATAGATATGGGAGGGTGGTGATGGATTCGATCTTTCATTTGGGATTATAAGTTCTTTCTTTGGGATTTACTACTTGACTTTGGTCACTAATCATAACTTATATGATTGGTTTAAATATGATAATATTTGGATTCGTTATATTACTAAAAAAGTTTAGATACTTGTAAAATTCTTATCGATTCATATCAAAATTCGAATTATCTAATTTTAAATTCACAATTTGAATTTTAATTAATATCGGTCGAGTTTGGATGTAAGATTTTTTAGAGATTAATTTAGATTAGTCGAATCCAATAAGCCAAAAACAACACAAACATTTGACTTTTAAGTTTACAATAAAATTTAAAGTGACTGATCTCGATTCTAAATTCGAGTTATCTAAAACGAAATTCAACATTCGGGTCAAGTTTGGATCAGTTTTCAAGTTTTATCCCAAATAATTTAAACCGAATAACCCGAAAACTAAACCAACTAAAGCTCACACCTAAATTAAAAACCCAAGTTGAAAGGGATTTAGCCCGCTTCCCGCTTCATTTACTTATAGTCCCACACAGTCCACTGTACTACTTAATTCCAATGGTCTTGTCGTCGGATCATTTTGTTCGATCGAAAATGGGGAAAAGGGTTGGGACAAGTGAATGGTTATCAAGGTGGTGGAGAGAAATCAAAATTCAAGTCCAGGACGCCGGCGGGGGCGGCGGCAGCCGCGCAAATCGTCTCCGTCTTCAAAACCTGAAGAACTCTTGGTATGTAAATTGATCTGTTGTGCTCATGATTTTTCTTGATTCATGGTATGATTTTTGATAGCTAGGCTCTGGATTCATGGCGTATGATTTTTGATGTTGGTATATAGGTTTAAGAAAGCATTTCGTTGGTTGAAGGACTTGCCCTATGATGAGCACATATGGTGTGGCCATTCAGAGGTGATGAGACCGTTTTTGGGGACCTTTTGTAATTTTTCTAGCGATTCCCCTTTGAAGCTTCTGTGGGACAGGATCTCCAGCGAACTGCAGCATTGTGCTCATTGCGTTTGTACGTATCATGGAGTTAAGGAGGCCTGTGCAGCCGAATACGAAGAGCCTTCCATTGGACCTCTTCTCCGAGTACTGCAGAGTCTAGATGAGGAGAGGATATGTGATAGTCTCAAGGACATCAATGCTAAATTCTCTTGTGCTGGATATGATCCAGCATATGATAGTTCTGCCGTTTCCGTCCTGTTTGAGGTCTCTTACTCTCTATTTCTTCTCTGGATTTGTTTCATTTGATGAAGGTTCTAGCGCTGACATAGATAATAAGTTTTCTCTCACTGCCTAAGTCAGTTAATACTTGCACTCCTATCTGTTCTTGCTTTCCCTAGTGTTTAATGCATATGCTTCTTGCATTTATTTCCCCTTTCTTTTTATGGGGCGAGAAAAGGATGTTCTAATGTAGTTTCCGTTACACGACTTCTGAAAGTGGTGGTGTTAGTTAATGTATTTTCTTGCAATCAATGGATTCATGGTATATATTTCTGGCATGCAGGTTTTGACGTTTCCGGTTTTGCTAGATGATCGCCTTCTGGCCAGTGAATTTGAAACTTTTATTGAAGCTGTTGATAACCGTCATGAACTGTCATTGTTTGGACATCATCAGTATCCAGTAAAAACCTCATTTCGCTACTCGCTGGCATGATAATGCTTTTGGTTGAACCTTTGGGTAACCTCACTAATTACTTCATTCCTTTCTTCAGGGAGTTTATGCCTTACTTTTCCTTAAAAGTAGAAGAGCTCGTTCCATTGGTTATCGCCTGGCAGGCCATATGGGGAAACTACGGTAATAGCATTTTGACTTTGATTAGATGGTTTGGAGATTTGTTTTGTCTACCACACCGATTTTTAATTGGATAAGTGGGAACTTAAGGTTTTGCGTGCTGTCACGCCACCCTTTTTTCAAAGAGTTTTTTAAACCTCAAAGTTTGAACGCTGGACTGTAAAATTTCACTCGTGCTACGTTTCTGGTCATAGTGCCATACCATGTCTGCAAAATGAAATGCACTTACTTTTGATCCAGTGAGTTGAAACTTTGGAATCATTACTAAATATATGGTTACATGGCTTTGCCATGTTATAATCTGCTTTTGCAGGAGTTCAGAAGACTTGGATATCTTGCAGCCTTTGTTGAAGAAATGCATTTATTTTCTTGAAACTGAACTGATGCCACAAGCAACAGAGTTTACTAGACCCAGGGTGACAGTAAAGCAGGGGACAGTCTGGCTTGGCATCAAAGCATTGTAAGAAACTCTTTATTTTCAGAAAAATATACAATTGATTATTTACCATTTAGGTTTCTGCTGATAGCTCTTTTTTTGCACATTGTAGGCTTGGGTTCTTAGAACCTCAAGTATTTGAGAAAGGGATCTTGGAACCATATCCCAGTTTAATGGATGCGGTTCTGAACACTGCCAGCACAGATTCAGCTCAATCGTCTGACGCTGTATACTGCTTAGCTTGGGTTCTCAAAATGCTTGGTAAGGGATTTTTCGTGGATGATTGTTTCTTAAAACTGGTACAACTTTGATAAATTAGACCTGATATTGTGACAATTCATTGTTCTAAGGCTGTAGAATTTGGTTGAGATCAACATTGTCTCCTGATGTCATGCGGATGAAGTTGCTGGAAAAATGCTGGGATACTAGAAATGAAAAAAGTCAAAAAGATGTATTTGATCTTTTCCAGCCATTCTTGCAGGTGCGTTTTGCTTTGTGGTCTCCTTATCATGAGTATTTTGAAGTTTGCTACTGTTGTCTTTGTTTTTCAATCATCCTCTCTTAGGAATATATGTTTCTCTATCAGTCTCTTGAAGCTTTACAAGATGGGGAGTATAGAGACCAACTACGGCGTATTCTAGAGTTTCTTCATGAAGTGACCGTGAGCGATATCTTTAGCAGTAGAATGAAAAGGAAAGCTCGCCAGGTTTGATTCAATTCTGTGCATCAGCTTAATAAATATCATTGTACCGTTGCTTATTAATATTTATTAATTTTCTGGTCAAGGGAATGTGTGTCAGGATATTTTTTCATACCTTATCAATACAAAGCCTTGTGTTAATTTTATTGCCTTCTCAGTCCAATTGTCATCTTAAATGATTTAAGGAGCCAGGTTAATGATTTCACATCTTAAATGGATCCTCTTGAAATTTTATGTAGGTTGCAAGGGATATTTCTAATCACAAGTCCAGAGCATTATTCTCCGAGGAGATGTTGAATAGACAAGTAGAAAATAATGAACCATTTTTGGATAAGGAGCCAGAAGTGCCTCTGATGTGCCCAGAGAAAGTAGGCGGTAAAGATGAAACCGGTGTTATCATTATTGATGATGACGATGAGCCAGCTGTACCAGCTACTGAGCCTTCCAAGTCTTTTTTCGCAAAGCCTTTCCAGCCTGGTCCTAAGAGGAGAGTTATTCAGCTCAACTCACCAGCACAAAATAGGTTCTGGAAGGTAAATTCTGAGACAAGAAGATTTAAACCTCCCAGGCTTGATGATTGGTATAAAGCCATCCTAGAATTGGATTACTTTGTTACAGTTGGTTTAGCGTCTGCAGAAAAATATGGTGATGGAAATAGTTGCAAATTGAAGGAGGTCCCTGCTTCTTTCAAATCACCTGATGAATATATTCAAGTGTTCCAACCATTAGTATTGGAAGAATTTAAAGCACAGCTTCATAATTCTTTTCTGGAGATGACATCTATAGACACAATGAATTGTGGAGTTTTCTCTGTGCTCTCTGTTGAGCGAATTGATGGTTTTCATCTTGTTCGCTGTGTCTATGATGAATCTAATCCCTCTGCATCCAAGAGGTTCTCAGAAAATGATCTTATCTTGCTTACTAGGCAACCGCTGACAAGTTCATACGATGATGTTCACATGGTTGGGAAGGTAATGTTTGTCTTTGTTTGTGCAATTTTATTTATCAGTACTCATCGTTTTATGAATAAATGACAGTAGTGGAATTAAACCATATTGCACTTTGTTTTACATTCCTGTGATTTTCTAACACTTGGAGTGTTTCATAGGTTGAGCGACATGAATTTTGGATGAATACCTTAGTAATCAGACTGTACCTGAAATACGGATGCCACCGTCTTAATAAAGCTCAGATGTCTCTTGTTGACCAAAGCAAATGGTGCATAAGTCATCTTATGAGCATTGCACCTCAGCTTCGAGAATTCCAAGTGCTGTCATCATTGAGGGAAATTCCTTTGCTTCCTGTCATCTTAGACCCTTCCACTGGTCACAGTGACTATAATACAAATGAAATTCTGAACGAGATGCCTCAACCGTTGCAGCAGGTTCTTAAGTCCTCCTACAACGACGTTCAACTTGAAGCAATCTATGCTGCTTGTGGATCATCCGATTTGACCCTCATCCAAGGTCCTCCAGGTTTGTGCATTATAATTATTTTTCTGTTTAAATCTAATTTATGTACTTCTGCTCTACTTTCGTGTGTGCTGTTAAATGGCTTTTGTTTTCATACTCGCTCTACTTTTTAATTTTCAGGGACTGGTAAGACTCGAACGATTTTGGCCATCGTTAGTGGTTTGCTTGCATTGTCACAAATGAGGACTGAGAAGAGGAGTTCAACAAGTTGTGATCCACGCGGTGCTACTACGCCTGGTATACACTCCAAATCTAAAGGACGGGTTCTTATTTGTGCTCAGTCAAATGCTGCTGTTGATGAGTTGGTCTCAAGAATATCGACTGAAGGGCTTTATGATTGTGAGGGGTTGAAGTATAAGCCACATCTGGTAAGAGTAGGCAACCCGAAGACCATCCACTCAACAGCCATGCCTTTCTATATTGGCACGCTGGTTGATCAGCAACTCTCTGGAGGGAAGACGGATGAGTCTGCATCAGCTCTTCATTCAGATCTGGAGAGGACTGTGGATGCTATCAGGTCATACGAAGCTAAGCGTGACGGAGACCTGGGATGTGATAGTCTGCTAGAAGGTGGTCCTCGAGAAGACTCAACTGTATCTGAAATTGAAGAACAGCTGAGAATTCTGTATGAAAAGAGACAAGCAATTCACACGGAGCTTTCCAAGGCACAAGCCCAAGAAAGAAAGTTGAGTGAAGACCACAATGCTCTTAAACATAGTATGAGAAGGAAAATACTGAAAGAAGCTGAAATTGTTGTCACAACACTTAGTGGCTGTGGGGGAGCTCTCTATGGAGTTCTTGCTGAATCCGTTAATAGTTCACAGGAAAGCGCACTGTTTGATGCGGTTGTTGTGGATGAAGCTGCTCAAGTACTATTTTTCTTTCTCGACTATTTTTGTTTGTTTATTTGCAGCTACAGATCTCTGATTGTGTTTTTCTTCTGCTTTGGTTTTATTTCTGCTGCAGGCCCTTGAACCCGCTACATTGATTCCTTTGCAGCTCTTAAAGTCAAGGGGTGCCAGATGTATCATGGTATAGCAAGCATACAATCCATTTTTCTTTAATGTGCTAGCTATTAGAAAAAATATGTATTGACATGGTGTGTATATATTGTAGGTCGGGGATCCAAAACAGCTTCCTGGAACAGTTATCTCCAATATAGCCACTAAATATTTGTTCCATCGCAGCATGTTTGAACGTTTGCAGCGGGCTGGTCATCCTGTCTCCATGCTTACCCAACAGGTATATTTCTGGAAGTGCATTTTCAGAACGCTGGTGGTAGTTTTATAAGTCAATGGCGAATCATCAACATTTATAATAATATGAAAAAGATTGAATGGAGAACTGTTGCTACCTAGTATTGCCTTGCTGCTTATACTATTAGATGATCTAACAGTTTAAAGCTGCTATTCTCAGTATCGGATGCATCCAGAGATATGTCGCTTCCCCGCCTTACATTTCTATGATGGCAAATTGAGAAATGGTGAGCGGATGACCAGTAAAGCTGCAGCCTTTCATGACACTGATGGCCTGGGACCCTACTGTTTCTTTGATGTCTCTGACGGACAAGAGAGTCATGGCAGGAACTCTGGTTCGCTGTCCCTATGTAATGAGGGTGAGGCGGATACGGCTGTTGAAGTGATAAGATTTTTCAAGGAAAGGTACATATTCTCGCTCCTTGAGCTAGAACTTATCAATTTGTTGCTACTTTAGTTCCTAATGGCCACGCGATTTTTAAATAAAGGTACCCACTGGAGTTCGTTGGTGGAAGAGTTGGTGTCATTACTCCTTATAAATCACAACTTTCTCTTCTGCGATCTCGGTTTTCCACTGCACTTGGTTCTTCAATTCTGTCCGAAATTGAATTTAACACCGTGGATGGTTTTCAAGGTCGAGAAGTTGACATATTGGTGCTTTCAACAGTTAGAGCTGCAGGATCTGGCCCTGACTCGCCCGAATTAAATAACAGAAGTATTGGATTTGTTGCTGACGCAAGACGCATGAATGTTGCTTTGACTAGGGCCAAGTTATCCCTGTGGATTTTGGGCAATGCAAGAACATTGCAGACAAATGAGAACTGGGCTTCTCTCTTGAGGGATGCCAAACAAAGAAATCTGATAAGAGAAGTTAAAAAACCATACAAATGCATCTTTGAGTCTGCTTCTCCAGATGTTGAAGGTCCAGGGGAACTGAAGGTTTTCGAGATGGACACAACTTGTGAGGCATCAACTGATAGGCCATCAGGTGAGGCTATAGAAGATGGTGTTAAACGTAGAGTTGTGATTGCTGAACCAATGAATGGCGTTGCATCAAAGCCTGAAGGTTCCAAGTCTCCATTCGGGTGTCAAAGAATAGGTAATCCGAGCAATGACTGCGTGCCTGTGGAGAATGTGAAGGGTCCTGGAAGAGTCCCAGAACCTTCGAAGCACGAGGAAAAGAAACCTGATCCCACTAGTGCCGGTGTAACAGGAGGTGGTCGAAGGAATGCGGATGAAGTTGCAGAATCATTGGAAGATAGAAAACGTCAACGTGAGGCTGTTGATGCTATTCTTTTGTCTGCACTCATACCTTCAAAGCGGGGGAGACGTCAGTAAAGTGTTTGGCTCTGCTATTGCTAGTCCAATAAGTCAGCAATCAGAGCCCTAAAACAAAGAGAAAATGATCACATTTTTTACAGGCATTGGTTTTGTATCAGTTGGGAAGATAATTGGGTTATGATCACATTTACTTTTTGGATATGATGAATATGAATGCTAGGTTTTTGTTTTCTCCAGGAAAACCTGGATTTGTGTCATTTCCTCTCTTTTAGGGTGGAGTTAAGCTTGTGATAATTAGTAGCGTTTAGAGTAATTTTTGAGAGTGAGCAGCCATCTGAATCCCACCTCGAACCGTCTTCTTCCTTTAGTTTCACACCAAAACCTTTTCCTTGTACACCCCTAAATAACTCGCGCTCATCGCCTCTCAAAGCTATAAAATCTTCCACAAGTTGCAGCAAATTCAAAACAAACAAAAAAGGGGATTTTCCATAAAAAATTAGGTTACACTTAGGGGCCATTTGGTTCATACTAGAGAAACATAATGGAATAAAAAAGGGAAAGGAAAGGAAATGGAAGGGAGAGAGAGAATTTCATTTTTATTTGGTTTAAATTAGTTTTTAAAATCATAATTTCATTTTTAATGGTGGTTGGTGGTCGCCGGAGTTGATGGTGGTCGGGTTGCTGGAGTGGTGGTGGTCAGTGATGGCCGGAGTGGAGGTGGTGGTGGTGGTTGGTGGCGAGTGAGTGTGGTGGTGGTGGTTGGGGAATTATACCCAAGGGTGGAGTGGGGAAAGGGAATGTCAAAATTTCTCAACCAAACACCAACAAAGTGAATCATTTCCTTTCCATTTCCTTTTCCTGAAATCTCAACCAAACGGCCCCTTCATATCCATAAACTTAGGGCACTAAGATTTTAACAAACATACAGTATTGTGGGCATATCAGTCAGCAAAGAGCAGACATAAATTTTATCTGGTTACAGAAACAAATGGACCGGATAAAACAAAAAAATTCTAAACCTTAATATCAAACAAGAAGAGAGTTACACTCTATCCAATGAGTATTGTTACAAACAATAGAGAGAAATTTGGGAGAATTTGAATTAGGGAGAACGAATAAATTACTAGAGATATAAAAGTATATATGAAGAGAAAAGGAAATGACTAAACTATCCTTGAACTATATATATATATATATATATATATATATAAAACACACACACACTACCAAGTATATATCGTCAGCCAGTAGGTAGAGATAAAAAACACGCAAGAAATTATAAAACCTACAAATTAACAAAGTTAGAGGAAATCAACAAAATAGTAGCACTCCATAAATTCAACTATTTCTTACACTCATCATTAATCATAACATGATTTAAAACAAGGAGATAGTTTAAATAAATGTTTGATCCATAGCATGAGGCAATCTCAAATCTATAGAAACTAACCATGAAAAGTTCAACTCTTAAACCTGAGTTTGGGATTCCCTTGGATCTAATCTCACCTTGGCGAGCTTCATAAATCCTTATATCTATAGCATTTGGTGGTATCATTTGAAGGCAACTTACTGTCATGGTAACCCATTTCTGTTACATTTGTTTGTGTTCTTGGATATTTCCTTTGAATTGCTTTAAATTTGGTTCTAGAATTGGTTGTAACTTCTAGGTTCTGTAGGAATACAAAATAGTTATAAATTGAAAAATATAGACGATAAATTAAATGGTAAATATAAAACAAGCTCAAGAGAGTTAACATTCCTCTGAACCCAATAGGAAGGTGAAACATTGATTAATTAGTGTGTGTGATAATGTAAGAAATTTACACAATAAGTTGAGGGTTGTATGAGAATTATGCGTGTGTTGCTCATAAAAATATATTATTATTTTGTTCTGCAGCAGTAACACTTGATTAATATAGGTCCTCTAGGATGCAACAGATATATCAAGATAAAAGTTCAACTCCGAAGCTACTTTCAGAGGAAAACCCTACTAGTCTCCTTGTTCTTGAAAATCATCACAAAAATAGCATAATCTCATCAAACAGACTTTTAAACAAGAAGCACAGTTGGAGGAAAATCAACTAGGCGGAGGTAGATTTTCGGGTTCAATTCTGGAATCTCATCAGAGGAAATCCCTACTAGTCGGAGGCAGATTTTTGGGTTCAATTATGAAACCTCAAATTACCACAAAATTTTTAAATCTTCATGTGGCGTGTGCTTTAGCGTGGTCTACCAACATTGAGAAATTGATGGAAGCGGAAGCTAGATCAAGATCAATGATGTAAGCGGTGTGGAACTCAAATGGAAGACGAAACACATTTATTTTTGTCTTGCATCCATGCAAGGAAAAATTGGAACTTATCCCCGCTAGCAGGGCAACTACAAAAGTGGAATAGTGTTGGTACAGATATCAAGTGATGGCTAGGGAGCAAACCGGATCAACATGTAGTGCATCTATTGATTTTTCTATTTTGGAGCATATGCACAGGAATCAGAAGGTGTTCGATGATATCTTAGGTGATGCGCGGGATGTATGGGAGATGGCTAAATCGGAGTTTGACCTTTTTCAGAATTGCATAGAACCTATCGAAGTAATTGAGCCATTAGAGACGCATACTCGTGAACAATCTGGTAGCTTTCAGAGATGAGCTGAGACAATTGAAAACAATGAGAATGGTCTAACAGATGCTGTTTAAATATCCTCCGATGGGTCCTTTAGACCACCTTTCTCGTTAGGTTCCCGTGCATGGAAAATCCGGAAAAAAAAGCTCACTGGACCTAAGGAGGTTAGATGATTAGATTTCTTCCCATGTGTAACCCCTTTGCAAGCGGAGGTAGAAGCATGCTAGAGGGCCATCAAGGCTGCAAGGCGGATGCAGGCGAGATGGATTAACATAATCGGATTCGTCAATCTTAGCATCTTCTCTAATCAACCCTGAAAGTTCCCCGTGGGAAATAAAGGGTTTAGTAATCAAGATTTTTACTCTCTTGAACTTATTTACTGAGTTTTCAGTTGTAAATGTTAGTTGGGTACTCTTGCAGGATGTACACGATATAGCCTATAGGATATGATGCACTATTTGTATGGATTTCTTATCTTTTTAGTAATAAAATATCTATTTCTTCAAAAAAAAAAAAAAAACATGCTCCTCATCTCATGTGTGGCCTACTACGCTGGGCTGACTAGGCCATTTATGTGTGGTGGACCAAACCCAAGTTGAGGTAGCCTTTTTGTTTCTTCTTCTTATAAACCTTTGATATTATTACACAATTAAAAATTAAGTCTTTTGTTATAAAATCAAGACAAATAAAGTTGAAACCACATGATCTACAAAAATAAAGTGTTTAATAAGACCAAGATAGATAACGTTCAAACCACAAAAATTAAAAAACAAGCCATTTATTGTAAAATCAAGACAACTAAGTCTGAAAGACAAAATTAAAATACAACCCGTTAATTGTAAAATAATAAAAAAAAATTAATGCCACATGCTGTTTTTCTAAAATATGGACAAATTAAGCTGAAACACCCTGTTTACTTAAAAACTAGGGTGTTTATGGTAAAACACGGCTAAAAAGCAGGCTGTTTGTTCTAATATATGGACAAATTAGGCTGAAACCCCTATTTACTTAAAAACAAGGGTGTTTATGGTAAAACACACACAACTATAAAGCCAGCAGTTTGTTCTAAAATATGGACAAATCAAGTTAAAACCCCAATTAACTTAAAAATTAAGGTGTTTATGGTAAAACACACACAGCTAAAAAGCAGACTGTTTGTTCTAAAATATGGGAAAATTAGGTTGAAACCTCTATTTACTTAGAAACTAGTGTGTTTATGGTAAAACACACATAGTTAAAAAGGAGGTTGTTTGTTCTAAAATATGGACAAATTAGGGGGGAACCCATATATACTTTAAAACTAGGGTATTTATGGTAAAGCACACATAGTTAAAAAGAAGGTTATTTGTTCTAAAATATGGTCAAATTAGCTTGAAACCCCTATTCACTTAAAAACTAGTGTTTTATGGTAAACACACACGGATAAAAAGCATGATGTTTGTTCTAAAATATGGACAAATTAGGCTGCAACCCCTATATACACTAGTGTTCTTGTCTATTGCCCATACTTTTTTTATTAAAAATGGTTCATTTTTATCTATTCAAATCATCTTTCCCTCTAGTGTCAATTCTCCAATATTCAACTATAAAAGACAATAAATTTAAAATGGTAGGCTGTAGCTAATTAAGTCCAACCCCAGAGAAGACAAGAGAAGTAGTATTACATGGTTTACCTGACATTATAGCATGTATTGAAACTAGTTTTGCAAGGGAGAAATTGGATACAATATCTAGATAGAATTTCTTTTTGACCAAATTGAAAACAATCAAAACGTTAACATAGCAGAGTGAATATCGAAAACCATCTTGTACTGTTAAAATTTCAAGCTCGTCCATGTCCCCAATCCAGGTTTCGTTGACCCTCTTCAGTTTCACGCCATCGACCCTCTTCAATTCCACCTTGAGCTTTTCCTCTGGTGGAGATCGAGACTGATCGAGACTGATCGAATCCCCATCCCAAAATGGTGTCTTCAAGGTGAAGATTTTCAGCAATTTAGTTGGAAATTGAAGGTCCCGAGCGGATTCATGATACCCAACCCGAGACCCGATTATAATAGATTGAAATTCTCGATCTCAGCCTCGTGAACCTTGAGATCATCGTGAGCGATGACATCGACAGAAAGAGAGATTTTTTTTCCGGCGGCAATGAGACTGTGGTGAACTGAAGATGACGAAGGAAAGTTGTAAAAATGAAATTGGGGGCGCGTGAAATTGAACCATTATATGTAATAACCCGGTTTCGATATGGTGTTGACCCGCGAGTATTGTCCAATTTTTCCATATTTGTAACCAAAGTCTTGGTTTATATGTATAGACCGTCACTCAGGAGACCTTCTCATATTTTAAATAGTCTAATAGTAAAAATCTCAGTTACCCAATCATTACGTGCATTTTTTATCCATAACTATTCAAATAATTATTCTTTAACCTTATCATTCAATTTTGGCTTTTATAAATTTAATGGCTAGCTATTCATCAAATCATGGATGGAATTAAACAAATGGTAAAATAAATTTGTATATAAATTGATGATCTGGTAGGGAGAGAATTCTGGGTGAAAAAGTAATTAATCTAAAATTCGATAGATTTGATGAAGATGTGTATTTTATCATTTAGGACGTGGTTGTAGTACTTGGTCACATGAAATCACCTACAACCATAAACATGAGGATATATAACATGTTTACGATCAAAGTGAAAAAAAATTAGAATGTTTGTCCAATCTAATTCTACAAGACCCTTGACGTGTTTTGGTAAAGTAGATTAAGGTAAAGTGTGTGCTATTTCAGAGCTTCCAGCTAACTTTGATAGTGCACCATCTACTGCATTTGCTTGTCTAAAAACACGAGAGAGTTAGAATCAACTCACTTTGTAAGGATCATATAGATTTGTTCAGTGTAGTCACCTTATACTGAACTTTAAACTCCTTCCTTAAGGACCATATCTAAATTTGTTTTATAGCTAACTTGAATAAATTAATTTACTCTTTTGTGGGCACTAGCTCCTTTCACACAAGTGACAGTTAGTTTCCTTTCATGTGACCAACTATAATAATCCCTAACAAGTCAAGATGATAGTCTAGCATTCAAACATATTCCATCACAATTCGCAATCACAATTCAATAGGACAAATTGTAAGTTCATTAACATTCATGTTTAAACTACTTAGTAAACTTCCAGTTAACATACACATGTGTTTCTAGGAAATAAATTAATCTTACTAGTGACAAATTTATCAATAGTTGAGCTATAATTCAGTATTGATGGAGTCAATTGTTAAAATTAGATATAAGTGGGATCTATTTGTAATAAAATAGATGAAAGGTATTTGAAGTGACAGTCTATACTCTATATTTATAAACAGAGGATCAACAATAAAAAGGGAAGGGGGCGATCCCTCACGAGCAATTTTTAAAAATTATACTCACGCCTTGGCACAATGAAAATTCTTCTACGCTTCAATTGGAGATTAAGAATGCTCACAAATCTTATGCATCGTAGCAATCGGAATTGGAGAATTTCAGAGATCAAAATTAGAATCACTGGAACGATTGGAGTCGGAATCAGAATCGCAGGAACGATTAGAATCGGATCGCAGGAACGATTGTAATCAGAATCGCAGGAACGATCGAAATCAGAATCGCATGAACGATCGGAATCGGAATCGCATGAACGGGAATCGGAATCGCAGGAACGGTCGGAATCGGAGCAATCAATTTACAGAAGAATCGCATTGATCGGAATCGGAAGCGTTCACTAAATTTGGCGGACTCTGTTTCCACTTCACCCGATTTTCTGAACTTGTAAGTACGTAGTTTCGCTATTCAGATTTGGGTTTCCTTATTTTTAAAATGAATTGAATTCCTCTGTCGATACGGTAATTCCTCAGTTTATGGTATCAAAAGCCAAAGGATGGAGCATTTCAAGGTTAACAAAATTTAATGTACTAAACTGAATTGAAATAATTAATTGATATTAAAAGGTGTCTCGTTGGGATAACATCCCTCCCTTTGTAACACATTTATTCAATTAATGAAATCATCTTTTTTTTAAAAAAAAAAAGAAATAATTAATTGAATTGATCTATTGTTAAGGTCAAAAGAATAGGGCCTTAATATATGCGTGCATTAAGTGTGCATGAATGAATTTCCTACTCAATGCGCCTTTAAAATGTTATAATTAAATATCATCATCGCACAACATGCGTGCAAACTGCACGCAATATACTTATTATTTTATCACGCAATTCGCACACTTTCTGAGAAATTTATTATTATAATATTTACACGGGTTGAAATAACTATCAATAGATCTACTGTTATTTTACGTCTAATTCTGTGGTTACTTAACTGTGACGAGCATGTTTAAACATGGTGGCAGTATGTTTAAACATGGTAAAATTAAAGACAGAAACACACAGAATTGTTTACGCAGTTCGGTGATGAAAACAACTACATCTGCGAGGCCTTGCCCAGTCTAGAAACCATTCACTAGATAATCAATATATTGTACAAAGCTCCTCACTTCTACCTATCTATGATTACCTCTAGTAGTGAACTTGTGAGCACCCCTCACTTGCCGGTCAACGTCAAGCTCCTCACTTGACAAGGTCGAGCTCCTCACCCAACTTTCTGATGAATATCTCTCCCGAGAATATTATGGCCGTGGTTCTAGACTTGCCAGTGAACAAGATCCCGTTGCGATTGATTGCTGAACTGCGACTGCTCCACTCGAAAGTATCCTTGACAGGATTTTTTAATCTCTAAATCCGTGGTTGATTTCACAGCCTTCGTTCTTCTTTTATAGCGCATGTTGTACCTTCAATAAGGTACAACCCTAATCTATTCTTTCTATAACTGAATATTACAATTTTCAATTACAATATAGAAAAAGGAATAGACTAGATCTCTTTCCAATTTTAAATCTATGTCTAACTAATTCTTCCATAATAATTTCGCAGGCAATATTTAATCTTCCATACTTGAATTGGACGAGAATAGATGACTTGGAATCTTCTGTATTTAATCTTCAATAACCGAAAATAAATCGTTCTTCCAAAACAATGTAATCCGATCGATACAAGGATTCCAGATTCATAAATAACTTTCTTGAGCATGTTAAAACATGCTTCCTTTTTTTCACAAAAATGACAACTTAAAAGTATGGACTTTACAATCTCCCCCTTGATGATGATTATTAGTTTCCAAAACTTCAACCACAGTGTCCTTTTGAGATGTTTTATTAATAACAGGATTATCTGGCCTAGGTCTCCAAAAATTGGTTTTCATTTTAGCAGATGAATCAATAGTACATGAATCAACAAGATGACCAAGCCTAAAGCAATTTTGACAGTAATGTGGTATACCCTCATATTCAATATATTGCCAGAACCCCTTATTTCTATATTGGACCTAGATTCTTTCTAATAATGGTTTAGAGACGTCAACTTCAACACATACTTTAGCCACATGGTTTAGAGACGTCAACTTCAACACATACTTTAGCCACATACTTAAGTGTCGCTCTATCAACTTTCACAGGATGCCCAACTAAACTACCTAAAGATAGCATAGCACATTCATCAAATAGTTGTTGAGGCAAACCATACATACAAATCCATACCGGGACTACAGGAGATTTTGCATTTGGGTTGAAGTCGGGGCTCCATTTAGTGATCCGGATCGAGTAAAACCCAAAAATCCATACCTTGTGCATCCAGCATCTATAGAAATCACCTGCAGTTTCAAAGTGAATAAACACATGTCTGTTATCAACGAGATAAATACCAAACTGGCCGTTAATCCCAGCCGTTTGGAAATCACGACGAAACCTTTCTAGTTGTGGCCTAGCTCTCTCAAAACTACCAACTAGGGTATATTTCAATAGAGCTTCCAATTTATCGCACTCCTCATCGGAGAAGACGATTCCTGGTTCCCCCAAATGATCAAATCTAGGCTTTGGATTGAAGGGAGGCCTAGATTCCGATCTGTTCGAATGAAGAACCAGATCTGAAGTGGCCGAATGGGGACTGAGTATTTGAGCATATGTAGTAGGTGGGGTGAAGATTAGGTTGCGATGGCACCGCGGCGCCGGACAGTGAGAGGGTGAAGAGTTTTCAGAGAGAACACGCAAATCACCTTTTTCGCCCAAAGCAAAAAGCAATAAAAATATATCCATGGTATCCATGATAACCAAGGTAAGAAATGCTATCATTTCTATATCCATGGTAACCAAGATCGTTACTTCATATATACATTATATGTATTATTTCTATCATGTATAATTTCAAATTATTTATGTGCCCAAATATAATATATTTAATTATATAATTAAAATACAGATTGCAATACAACCAAATACTGACGGCGTATAACTAGCTTTCAAAGTGCGTTCTCAGAAAATTTGTCTGGAGTTTAAACAGCCTCGGTACTATTACCATAATCATCAATCCTCCTAGCCCAGGCCGTAAAGGAAGAGTTTAAACAACGGCATGGGAGTGATAATTAATTTTAAAATAATATGGAGATGAACCTAACTCGGCGATATAACGCCTGCATCTCTATTATGCTTCTTCAAGATAAGCAGCAATATCAGATTCAGTTTTTCTGAGCAAATCAGCATTCTGTGACTGCCTCTTGACATCCTCCTTTATGTAGTGAATTTTACTGATGGTAAGCTCTGGTGAGATGAATTTTCGTTTTCCAATTTTTGGATTATCTGCACAAGCTTCTGCTTTGAGATCATCTGCACTAGTCATCTAGGTGCTTGTTTCAAAAACGGCCACAGCGTGCACGTATAAGTGCGGGCCGGAACTGCGTGCCTACATATACTAACCTTTCTTTTCATGATTGAGTTAGTTTTCTTTTCACTCTTATTCCCCATGCTTCTTAAAATATATGTTGAAGATGTTGGCTACTTTCATTTTAAATCGAGATGAAGACTTGAGTGCAGGTTTCTTGTTCTTCATATATAATCAGAATTTGTCTTTCCTTTTCTTCATATTTGCACCGTAACATCACCCCGTACTGTCTGATGAACTCTTGAAAACTAGTTTTCTTGTACAAAAACTTGTCAAGATAACTAGTTTCACACTCAAAGCAAAACAAAAATTAATAAATAGACTTTCTCTGAAGATGTTTTTTTTGAGGCTCGATCAATAGTATTGGAGAAGGGTATATATATTTAGGGTGGTTCTAAATGCAGGTCCACTTTACTTTTGCAGGTCCAAATTAAATCTTAAATGACAATAATGTCCCTCTTAAATATTTATTATAATTCACGAAAAAGTTATTTATAATTTGGGCACGTGTGTAATCATTACATAGACGGGTTTTTGCATTCAAGGTTAGGGTTTTAGAAATATATTTATAAAAATTAAAAAAACGAATGAACGGTAATTATGGTATTTTTTCACTTTCATTGGACCTGCACAAGCAAACAGGACCTACGTATAGTAAACATCATATATTTACAAGACCCTCCGAGGTTCATGAATTTATAATAGGTTGGAATATGATTAATTCCTTGGATTTTTTAAATATAATTATTTGACATAATAACTACATAGCGTATAGTTAGCATCTTGAGCAATATCTTTCAAATTTATAACTAAGCTTCTTTTCTAATATAGAAAATGGTAGTTATTATTGCTAATTTGAATCGTCCGACACAATGCCACCCCATTAGCCACCATTTGCACGGGTCTATCGCGCTTCACGCACAATAATATCCGTGCGTGTTGATGGGATATTTCATGTGTCGCGCGCCCCACGTGCTATGAGAAATGAGATATTTTCTCCATACACACTCTTGAACACTAGTTTTCTTATGCAAAAACTTGTCAAGATAACAAGTCTCACTCTCAGAACGGTTAGCAGAGGAAAATCCATAAAAAGCCATCATTATATATAACCCATGAACAAAGGCACCCATTTAGCGCCGTCCTCATGTAAGGACTACATCAACTCATTTTCTTTGAGCTCAAACATTTTAACCAATTTTGACCACCTCTTGTGTATACACTTGTCGAATTTCGCAAGGAAGCTCTCATCTTTTTTAAAAGTTTTCAGTCACTTTTTTCCATGATTTGCCAAAGAAAGAAGTAATGTGAAGTTTGATGGGAAGATCTCCAAGACAAGAGATTTCATGACCTTGGCTTGATTAGTTTGTATAATTTTTGGAGCTTGACCACCCATAGCTTTCAACCATGTCCTCATCACCCAGGAATACGTAACTTCGGTTTCATTAAATACCAAAGCACATCCTAGCAGTGCTGATTGACCCCACCGAAAAAAACCTAGAGGAATCTAGGTAGTATCAAGAAACACCACATCACAAAAACTCAAATAGTCATACATGCATTTAACATTATCCCTGAAAAATCTCTTCAGTTGCTGATTATCATTAATACCAACCGCACCAAAGAATTTGGAATCATTAAGAGTGCGGAATCCATAAACAGTAATTGGAATCCACGCTAAAAATTTTAATAGTTAAATTTTTAAAATTGTTAATACATGTTAATACATTGCTAATAGTTAACTATGCACCGAAAAAGTTGACAAACAATGTGCAGTTTAGGAACTATTCATAACGTGCATGTTTCACAAACGGCCACAACGTGCATGTATAAATGCGTGAACTGTGTGTGCCTAGATACTAACCTTTATTTTCCCGGCTGAGTTAGGTTTTTTATCACCCTTATTCCCCATGTTTTTTTAAATATCTGTTGAAGATTAATCCCATATCAATTAAGATGGAAGTTTTTGAAACACTACATATATTCATATGAAAAATAAAAATAGAAAAACCCTCTATTAAACCAATTACCTGCGTGCATATTTCAAAAACGGCCATTACGTGCACGTATAAGTGCGCGAACTGCGTGCCTACATACTAATCTTTCTTTTCTTGGCTGAGTCAGTTCTCTTTTCCAGGATGAGTTAGGCGGAGAGGATGGGTTTTGGGGCGGTTGGTGAGTATGTGAGAGATTGTATGGTTTATTTGGACATCAAATTCCTCTTTGTTGAAGAAAATAGGCGGGATATCATATTCTACATAGTCGAATTTTAGGGTGGGCATCTAATGCCATAGATTTTTCCATTGTCGAGAGATGAAACTAGCTAGTCTGGATGGCGGAAAAGATGGGAATATGAGTGAGGTTGTGGATGAGGAAACTCTCCGAGAGGTCATTCAAAGTTGTTGGTCGTCGGCGGTTGGGATTTGGCTGCTCTGCCGTTGCTTGGAAAAGATGAATCAACCTTTGTTATACCTACCAGGAAAGCAGTTAGTCAGCACAACTTGAAGCAAACGATAAGTTTTTTGGTGGATGGAGGACTTAATTGATTTCATGTCAGTTGATGATGATTTTATTATATCAACTGAATAAACTAGGTTGTGTAAATATAAAAGAGAAATTGATTAAAACTGAACCTCAGTACATAAATGAAATATAATTATTAACAATGATGAAATATGCACGAAAGTCGCACATATAAATCCTGTAGGCACGAAAGTCGCACACAAATCCTATATGCATGAAAGTCGCACACAAATCCTGTTCGACCACTCATCAACACATAAATTAATTAGTAACTTTAAAAAACTAGGTTATATATGCACGCAGCTAAAAACAAATTGTCTAATCTAAAATATTGATAAGTTGGGCTGGAACCTCAACTACCACTCAAAAACATAGAAACAAGTAAAAAGTTTTAAATCTAAGTTGTTTATGCTAAAACGCCAAAGGTATGCACACAATTGAAAAAGAAGTTGTTATTCTAAAACATAAATAAATTAAGCTGAAACCCTGATCTACCACTCAATAACACTAAAAGTAGCAAATATATAATAAAAATTGAGATGTTTATACCAAAACACCTAGGGATACAGGATAAGATGCACAGCTAGAAAACAGTCACTTTAGTTAAAAAACATAAATGAGGTAGACTGAAAACCCTAATCTACCACTCAACAATATAGAATCTAATTAGATGCTTTAAAAATTACAATGTTTATATGCTGAAACGCATAGGCTTTACAGAAAAATGCACAAATATAAAAAACAAGCTATTTGCTCCAAAAACAAAGTCAATATACATAGAACGAAACCCTGATCTACCATTAAACAATATCAAAATTAGGAAAATATCTAAAAAAACAAGTAGTTTAGTTTAAAATATAGATAAATTAGGCTGAAAATCAAACATTTTAATTGGAATGTAACTCCAAGAAATAGTATCTGGTTGGGGAAATTTTATCCAACACCTTGTATACGTAACCTATTATTTAAATTTTCAACATCAAATTCAAGCAGCAGTTATCCAAATGAACATCACCGACCAATCACTAGCGTTACCAAATTGAGAGAGGAATTCAATTTGGTGATATGGGCTAAGGCCCATATCCTGGTCCGGCGAGTATACTGGCAAAGGAGAAGAAAGGGTTAAGCCCAGCAGTGGTCCTCTCATGACATCAGCTATCTTGGACACACCCGGGGTAAGGACCACTTAGCTTAAAACCCTCTCTGATCCTCTCCATTATAAATAGAGGAGCGACCAACAGTAATAGGTATGTTTTATCAGACTTAAATACTCTCTGTATTTATTCATATTCTCTCTCCTCTGTAAAAAGCCCTATCTTCATCATCACGCCGGAGCGTCTACCCTCGGGAGACCCCGGGGGCTTTGTTTTGCAGGGTTCAGGTGAGAGATTGGCCGCGGGCTAGGATTCCAGCTATTTCCCGGATCCCCTTGTACCGGAGCTGGTATCCCGGAGCTTACTGGTAGCATCAGTTGGCACGCCCGGTGGGACACGCTTCGTCATGCCCCGCGGCAGACCTAAGAAGACGGTGGAAGAACCCTCTTCCAAAGCTAATCAGGCAGAAGGCGGTCCTAAGACCAAAAGGGCCGCGGCTGCCCAGGCGACGCGGAAGGCGGCCGAGGAGAAGGAGCGGGCACGCAAGGAGACTGCTCGCGCGGCCGCCGAGAAGCGTCAAGGAAAGAAGAAAGTGCCGGAGCGCACTCTCAGGGAGGTGCAGAAGGAGCATAGGGAGAAGGCCCGGCGAGAAAA
The DNA here is from genome assembly GCA_948330725.1 of Sherardia arvensis. NCBI lineage: Eukaryota > Viridiplantae > Streptophyta > Magnoliopsida > Gentianales > Rubiaceae > Sherardia > Sherardia arvensis. The sequence continues at coordinate 36,675,015 of OX415239.1, forward strand.
GGAAAGACAGGACCAGGAGACGTTCGGAGAAGGCGGTGAATCCGAACCGGAGTATTTCGATTCCGGGGAAGAGGACCCGGAGTGCGGAGACCCAGAGACGATTCATACCAATGCGGAGGAATTTGGGGAGTTTCGAGCATGGAAGGCAGCTAAGGCAGCAGCCCCCAACAAGGTGCCCGAAGTTGTGGACCTGGAAAAGGATGGGAGAGGTGATCCCGGACATCAGCAGATGCTCCCGGGCCAGCAGATGCCCCCGGGTCAGCAGATGCCTCCAGGGCAGCAGATGCCTCTCGGTCAGCAGATGTTTCCGGGGCAACAGCAGTACCCGGATCAGCAGTTTCCAGGAGGTTTAAACCCACAAGCACAACCATTTTATGGTGGATACAACACCCCGTTTAACAACGGGTCCATTGAAGACCGTTTGACTAGACTTATCGGTAGGCGGGGGATGGTCCCCCATTCCCCGTGGGTTCCGGAGGTGTTGAACTATAAGTGGCCGGTGGGCACTAAAGCGCCTGATGGGGTTCCGACGTACAACGGGGACGGGGATCCAGAGGAGTTTGTTCACACCTACCTCAGTGTCATGGGGGCCCGGGACATTGAGGAGCCGTTGCAGTGCAAGTTGTTGCCTTCTTACCTCCGGGGTAACTGCTTGAGTTGGTTCAAAAGTCTTCCACAAGGCTCATTGAAGACTTTCTGGGATTTCGCTACGGTCCTGGTCCACAGATATGCAGCAATGAAAACCAACTTTGTCAACCTGGCCACGGTCTTGGCCATGCGGCAGCTGGAGACGGAGTCTACTTGGCAATATTATGTCCGGTATATTGCTGAGTCTATGAAGGTCCAGGATAGGCACTTGCATGAGAAGGCCCTGATTGGCAACTTTGTCAATGGGTTGAGAGACGAGATGTTCTACATTGAGTTGATGAAGAACATGCCAGGAACTTTCTACCACCTCCAGTTGACAGTTGAAATGCATTGCACTGTGCATGAAGCTAATCACACTCGGATGAACACGGTCGGTTTCTTTGAGCAGCGGGTGATTACGGCCACAGCGACCCAAACAACTGCACTCCGGGCCACTCCTCACCAGGGGCCCCGCCCGGAGGCAGCAAGACGCCCCCCGGCCCTGGGAGCAGCACCTGCGCCGGGAGGACAGACGTTAGTGGTCAGGCCAACATATACTCCACTCTCCAAGACCAAAACAGAGATTTTGGCCATTCACCGGGGCCTTTTCACGGATCCCCCAGTTATACAAGGGGTCCCGGCCCCGGCAAATGCCCAGAAATGGTGTGAGTTCCACAAGTCTTATGGACACACGACAGAAGGCTGCCGTATCTTGCGGACGGATATTCAGAAGTTGGTGGAGCGGGGTCAGCTCCGGGACTGTGTAGCAGGTGAAGCACACCCGGCGGCTGCCCCGGCAGGTCAAGGAAGGAAACGTAACTGGAGGAATAACCGAGGCCAGGGCCAGGGCGGCAACCGCCCCGCGGAAACCAACATTGCTCCTAACCCCGCCCCACAAGCACCTAGACCAGGAGTTCCGGGACCCGGAGCACCTCGGATGATAAACGTGATTAACGGGATAGTGGGAGATGGAGCGCAGACCCTGTCGGCGGTGAAGGCCAAGAGTAGATATGTCCCCCCGGGGGAGATCCAGGGAAAAAGGTTTAAACATGATGAGACAATCACGTTCTCAGAAAAGGATGCAGTTCCGGCCCAAGTACCTCACTCGGACCCGATGGTGATCTCAGCTGAGGTAGAAGGGGTGGTGATAAAGCGGGTCTTTGTGGACGATGGGAGCAGTGTAGAAGTTATGTTTGCTGATTGCTTTGATCAATTGAACATTGGTCGACAGAATTTGAAGCCATGCTTGTCCCCGTTGTCAGGCTTTACGGGGCGCACAGTTCACCCGCTGGGTGTCATAGCGTTACGGGTGACCCTTGTTGATCATCTGGATATTAACAAGAGGTGCACTGTCTTATGTAACTTTGCAGTCATCAGCGCCTCTTCCCCGTACAATATGATCATAGGTCGTCCCTGGTTGACGCAGGCCCGGGCGATATGTTCGCCCTACCATCTAACCATGAAGTTCCCAACGGATCAAGGAATTGCATCAGTCATCGGCAATCAGACGACCGCCCGCAGCTGCATGCTCACCGCAATAAAGGAAGCCAAGAATGGAGGATCAGAAAGAACAAATGTGTCGGAGCCCGGGGAGTGTTCTGGGAAGAATAGCACGGTGGGGGCCGTGCATGGTGACCCGGCCTCTTTTGAAGTGGAAGACATGGAAGTAGGATCCCGGGGAAAGGTGAGTATCGGGAAGCACCTCCCGGAGAGTGTGAAGGACGAGCTCCGGAAGTTGTTAAAGGAATATGAGGATGTATTCTCGTGGGGAACGGAAGATTTAACAGGGATACCGGAGGAGTTCGCCATCCACCGGTTGAATGTCTACCCGGATCTAAAGCCCATAAGGCAAAAGAAAAGAGCCTTGGCAGCAGATCGGGTAGAATTCGTCCGGGCGGAGGTGAGGAGGATGCTGGACGCGGGAATGGTAGAGGAGATAACTTACCCGGAGTGGATTGCCAACCCGGTCCTGGTGAAAAAGCATGACGGATCCTGGAGGATGTGTATCGATTTTACAGATTTAAACAAGTGCTGCCCAAAAGACAGTTACCCGTTGCCCTCCATCGACCAGCTGGTGGAAGCTATAACAGGCTACCAGCTTCTAGCCTTCTTCGACGCACACCGGGGATACCACCAGATCGTCATGGCCCCGGAAGACCGACCAAAAACCTCTTTTATCACTGACTTTGGTACTTTTTGTTACAGGAAGATGCCATTCGGTCTTAAAAACGCAGGAGCAACATACCAGCGCATGGTGGACCGGGTATTCAAAAACCAGCTAGGAAGAATCATGGAGGTCTATGTAGATGATATGGTGATCAAAAGCAGGACTCATGACGCTTTTTTGGACGATCTCCGGGAACTTTTCGTCGTGTTGAGAGAGGTAAACTTGAAGCTAAGCCCGGAGAAAAGTACCATCGGGGTGGCGGCAGGCAAGTTTTTGGGATATATGGTGTCAAACCGAGGCATTGACGTGAACCCGGAAAAGGTTGAAGCGATCCTGAGCATGCCCTCCCCGAGCAAGGTGAAAGATGTACAACGCTTAACCGGGTCCCTGGCGGCGTTAAGTAGATTCTTGTCCCGGGGAGCAGAGAAGCAGTTGCCTTTTTTCAACATTTTGAAACGAGCAAAGAAGTTCGAATGGACCCCCGAGTGCGAGCGAGCCTTCAAGGAGTTGAAGGAGCACCTGGGTAAACTCCCAACTTTGTCCAAGCCGGTCCCGGGGGAAGAGTTGTTCTTATATCTGGCAGCCACGGACCAGGCTATAAGTGCGGCCTTGGTTCGAGGATCCGGGAGAGCGCAGAGCCCGGTGTATTTTGTGAGTAGGGCTCTCCAAGGGCCGGAGACGCGTTATTCTTCACTAGAACGTTTGCTGCTGGCACTGGTGCACGCGTCCCGGAGACTTCGCCCATACTTTCAGGGTCATCCTATCACAGTTCTCACAAATCACCCACTTAAGCAAGTCATGCTGAAACCAGAGGCATCTGGCCGAATGATGAAGTGGGCGATAGAGTTGGGAGAGCACGAGATTACTTATCAATCCAGGAAGTCTATCAAGGGCCAGGCTTTGGCTGATTTCTTGGTTGAGATGGCGGAAAACACAGAAAAGGACCCGGGTGAAGGGGAACCGGAATGGAAGTTGCACGTAGATGGTTCCTCCCATGCCGGAGGGAGCGGTGCCGGGGTAGTGCTGGTCAGTCCTGGTGGCAAGGAGTATCGGTATGCGTTGCAGTTTGAGTTTAAAACCACCAATAATGAAGCTGAATATGAGGCTCTCCTTGCCGGATTACGCCTAGCCCGGGAGACAGGTGCCGAAGTGATCCAAGCTTACAGCGATTCGGCCATTGTGGTTCAGCAAGTGAATGGGGAGTATGAAGCAAAAGAAAGAAGTTTGCAGAAGTATTTGGAGGCGGTAAAGTTGATGATACAAGGTTTCCTCCGGGTGAATCTAACACAGGTCCCCCGGGAGGAAAACTGTCAAGCGGATGCATTAAGCAAGTTGGCTTCCTCAGAGCTCAAGCCAAGTCAGGACCGGAACCTGTACATGGAGATGGTATCAACCCGGGGTTATGAGCAGCCAAGCCAAGTTGCGGCAGTGCGTGAAGCCGAATCTTGGATCACACCCATCCGGGAGTACTTGGAGAATGGAACGCTGCCGGACGACAAGGTGAAGGCCCGGAAAATCCGGGTCAAAGCACCCCGGTATGCCGTCCTGGACGGGGAGTTAATCCGGAAGGGATATCTCCAACCTTGGTTGAAGTGTGTGGATGGAGAGGAAGCACGCCACCTTTTGAAAGAAGTTCACGAGGGCCCTAATGGAAGTCATCAAGGGGCTCGGACAGTAGCTCGGAAAATCATGTGCACGGGGTATTACTGGCCAACGCTATTTGAGGATGCTCAAAAGGCAGTCCGCTCCTGTCAGCAGTGCCAGAAATTCGCGCCCCTGATCCATGTGCCACAGGGGGAGTTGATCGGGATATCAGGAACTTGGCCCTTCATCCGATGGGGTCTGGACCTGGTAGGCCCCTTTCCAACTGCTCCGGGAGGTTTCAAGTATTTGATAGTGGCAGTCGACTATTTCAGCAAATGGGTAGAAGCTGCTCCTCTGACAAACATCAGGGGAAGTACATGTGTAAAATTCTGCTGGAAGAACATCATCTGTCGCTACGGAATTCCCCGGTTCATAGTAACAGATAACGGGGCGCAGTTCGAGAATGATCCTTTCAAATCCTGGTGCAAGGAGTACGGGATTGAACAGAAGTTGACCTCGGTCTATCACCCACAGGCTAACGGGCAAGTTGAAGTGACCAACAGGACCCTTGTTAACGGGATCAAGACTCGGCTCCAAGGGGCAAGAGGAAATTGGGTCGATGAAATCCCGAGTGTCTTATGGGCAAGTAGAACGACAGAGAGCTCCGCCACGGGCGAATCCCCCTATAGTTTGGTTTATGGCGCGGAGGCGGTCATCCCGGCTGAAATTGGAGTCCCTAGCCTCCGAACAAAGCTCCCGGATGAGCAGACAAACCAGAACGACCGGCTCCTGGATTTAGATCTACTGGAGGAGAAGCGAGAAAAAGCAGCCCTGCATGAGGCCCGGGTGAAGGAACGAGTCAAGAAATATCACGACAGAAGGGTTCGCAAGGAGCAGTTTAGCCCGGGGGAGTGGGTAATGCGCCGGAATGACAAAAGCCAGCAGGTTACAAGCGGGAAGTTAGCCCCCAACTGGGAGGGGCCTTACAAGGTGGTAGCAGCCCACTCCGGGGGAAGTTATGAATTGCAGGACAAGGCCGGAAAGAAGGTCCCGAGGCACTGGAATATTGCGAATTTACGTAGGTACTATGCTTAGATTTTCCTATGTATTCACCCCTCTGGCATGGATTATGCCTAGGACGGTGGCAGAGAAGCGGCACGGGGACCCCTGGCCAGGATTGAGCCTGGGTTGTCCCGTGGCCCGCAGTTGCATTTTCTCATTTTATTTATGAAGATTATCTTTCGAGTTAGTATTTTCTCTTAAGTACAGTTAACTCCGGCCGCTTGAACAAGCGCTCGGGGGGCTAGAGCAAGTCGATCCGGGAACGCTTGAACAAGCACCCGGCGGGCTAGGGCAAGAATATACGGGATGCTTGAACAAGCACCCGGAGGACGACCTAGGCACGCTTGAATAAGCGACTGAAACGAATATTTGAACAAATATAAAGGAAGGGCAATATGACAATCAAATCATTAACTTATGATTAAAGATTACAACATTTACAACTTTGAAATTTGAAAAACCTAAACAAAGCTAACAAAGGAAAGGAGGACCGTCCCAGCTAATAGGAGAGTCCGGATCATCTTGGGTTCCGGGGTGATTTGGCCGATTATTAGCAGCAGGAGGGTTTGCTGGGTTGTTAGGAACACTGCTCCCCTGGACATTGGGGGTTGCAGTTGGATGAGTACCGGACGGACCGGCTCCCGAGGGACCAGCTCCCGAAGGACCAGCTCCCGAAGGACCAGCCCCCGAGGGACCAGCCCCTGAGGTAACTTCGGCATACGGGTCGAAGTCGTCGTCCGAGGATGAAACCTCGGGAGATGGCGTCCGTTGGCGAGCTCCAATGATAACGGGTCCTTGGGCACGGGGGGATTTTTTCTTTTTTGTAGCAACGACTTTGCTTTTACCTTTCCCCCTTTCCCGGGCCAGACGCCTTTCTTCTTTAGCGGCGTCTTCACGGGCAATGTAGGCCCGGATTCTGGCGGCGTCCTCACGGAGTCTAGACACCCTCCGGGCGGACTCTTCCGGGTCAACTGAAACACGAAACCCGAGATACCTTTCAACGGTGAAATCAAGGGAAATCCGGCTCGGCAGAAGTACCAGGGACGGGGGGAGATATTGTCCCTCCCTTTGACGCTGCCACCAAGCTGCAGCTTCCTCGAAAGCGGGCCGGTACCGAGACTCGGGGTCGTTCCAGCCCATCCGGAACATGCGCACTAACAATGAAGAGACCTCCCGGGGAAAATTAGTGTAGAGAGGTGGAGAAACCCGACCTAGACGCAACCCCGTCAAGTGATAAGTCAGCTGCAGGGTCACTAAATTTTCCCGGAGGGTGAGGTTCCGGGCCGCCAGTTCTCGGTTCTCTCTTTCTAACATCAGATTCCTCCTAAGGGGATCGCCCCGCCTCTCTAACCACTTGAGCTTGTCGCAGTAAAATGGAAGTTCAGACCACACAAGGTCAAATTCCTCCTTGAGACGAGATTTGAAAGCGTCATGTTCGGCTTGTAGCATGGAAATAGTCTTGTCTGCATCCAGAACAGCGTTTACTCGGTCTCGAGCCAGGGATTGACACCGGGAAAGGGATCCAAACTGATTGGATATCTCTCTAAGTTTGGTTACTAGAGAAGTGACATCCGGGAACTCATCGATCACCGATCCTATCCCGGAATGGACGAGAAGATACCGGGTCTGAATGCCGTCCAGTTGCCAGCGACTCAACTGTTCTTCCAGCTCCTCACACCGGGGGCATGGTTTGTCGTTATCCGAGGTCGCCCTGGAAGGAACTGCACCCGGAGGGTTATCCCGGGGCTATATAAACAAAACACAACGGTTTTAGACTTAGAATTAAAACAAGGCTGAGTTTATAACTTAGATAAAAAAGTGGAAGTCACAAACTCGAACAAATCATAAAGATTGGGCAAGTCATAGCATGAATTATAAAGGAGAGAGACTCTTACATCACTTGAGTCATCGCTCTCGTCCCCGGAGCTACTTTTTCTCCCCTGAATTATAAAAGGGAACAGTTCAGGGAAGGAGTCCGGGGGAAATCAAAAGACAAAAAGAAAAGGGGGGTACAGAATTAAAACGCAAAAGTAGGATGAAAAGACTAAGTGTCTATGTTTACTTCATCCTCGTCATCCTCGTTCCCGGGAGACTGCTCCTCCTCTTGAGCCTCGCCATTCCCCGGGGACAGTTCCTCCTCCCCCTCTTCGTTTGCATGCACCGGCTCGAACTCTTTCTCCGGGATCGGGGACTTAGCATTTTCTTCATCGGAATCCCCACCCTCTCCATCCGAGGTCACTGGGGTTTCGATGGCTGCAAGATTGGCCACATCGTCTGACCCCGGATCCGCCCTGTCCTCAGCAAGCTTGGCGGCGTCGCCGGTATAGGCGATGATGTCTTGGGGATCAACACTCCGGGCCCCCTCAAACACTTCGAGTACCCCGGGAACAATCCCGTCGAGACCATCCTTCATCAGCCGGTCCGCCGCATAGTTAAAGCGATCGTTTGCTTTGGGGCGATACCAGGCATCCCGGAATGCGTCTCGGCTTTCCCGGGGGATGAATTCCCGAACGGCAGAGTACGCGGCGTGCAAGGCGGCCTCATTAGAAATGTCGCAGAGGGACATCATCTTTTTCTCGAATGTACGGCTCTTCAAAACCCGGTCGGTGAAAGTCCGGCAAAGAGCCTCTTGCGCCGGGGCCATGCCACGCTTGCTGTCCTTCTTCACCCGGGACAGCTCCCTGTGCGCTTCGGATAACTCCTTGTACAGCGAAGCGTTCTGTGACCTCAGCTGGTCAACCTCCTGGGAAAGATCTTCTGATAGGGAGTCACACGCTTGGTTGACCAGTTCTCGAAGCCCAGGAAACTCGAGCAGTCTGGAGGCATGGTCCTACACGAAAACAAACACATAGAATAAAAACGCAATATGAACGATTAAAATGTTAAAGATAGAAAAAAGGATAGAAATACATACCTGGGAGCCATCTAGCAAAGTGCGCTGGGAAGAGGTGTTGTCGCGAGTCTCCGGGATACGATAAAGGCTGCTGTCAGCCATTGATTCTTTCTCCTTCGGGGGATAGCGGGATGAACCCTCAGAAAGAGGCTCGGATTTCTTCTTCTTCTTATGGGGAGGCCCCCCGGGGATAGGAATAGCAAACGCTAATCGCCGACCTTCTGCCGGAGGGACCCCAGCGGACCCAATGGACTTCCCGGTCCCCTTTTCCCCAGATCTCCCTTCTCCGGATTTTCTCTTCTTGGTGTCCTGGACCGGCTTCTCGGTCTCAGAGGTGCTCTTTTTGGACTTCCCGGAAGCCCCCTTACCCTCTCCCTCGCCGGACTTCGACCCCGTAGGGACTATCGCTGGCCGGGGAGATATGGCTAACACCAGGCAACAAAGGAAATTAGCTAAATGCAGCTAGAAGAAACAGTACAGATCAACAAAACTAATAAAGGGAATTGAGAAAATTACCAAGGCTTCGTGTGGCGTACAAACGACGGCAAGTGAACACTTCCGCTGGATACGCCTCCCGGGGAAATTCGTAGCCCCCCACCCTCTGGAAATCCTTCAGATTGACAAACTGCTTGACAATTAAATCATAACTGTCAGATACCTGTCGGAATTGGGCCGGGGGGAGTGCCGCCTTGGTTTCAGCTTTCCTCTGCTGGTTCCATGATGGGACTGGATACTTCTCCACGTCGAAGGTGAAGTAGCTGTTCATCCAGTCGCTCGTCTTCACCGACTCGAGCCTCCCGGAGCAGATCATCGCCGTCTTGTTTCGGCGCAGAGCATTAAACACTCCCGGGACGGAGGTCGCGGCGAGATAGTAGAAGCCTCGAAATATGTCTACAGTCCCGGTTACGCCAGCCCGGCTGCAGGACAGAAGGAAGGCTATCATGACGCTGACAGCGTTGGGATGCAACTGCGCTGGAGAGATGTTATAGTATTTTAGGTAGGCGGAGTATAGAGGAGGGAGGGGAAAAGTGAGCCCGTGTAGAAGGTGATGCCGGGGGACGCACGCCCGGTCCTTCATGTCGCCGGAGTATGGCTCCAACCCGGCGTCGTATGACAGAGGCACGTACATCTTCTTTACGACCTCCTCCACCGCCTCGTGAACCGGGGTCATCCCGGGGTCTTTCGGATCGGCAGGCTCCGGGGCTCCGTAAGTCACCTTAGCTTTAGTCGTCATCAGACCTTTGCCGCCTGATGGAGTAGGAAGGGAGAGGTCGTCGATATCCAGAGAGTGCTCCTCCACCGGGGTATGAACTTTGTTACTCATATCAAAAAGCTAAAGAGGGAGAAAAAGAGAATGAAAAACGAGAGCAAAAGAGGACGAAAAGAAAGAAAGCGACAGCACGAAGAGGATGAAAAATGAAAGTGAAAATTTTGAAGAGGTATTTATAGGGAAGGATACATAGAATTCTTGAAGTTGGGTAAAGTAAACTCAGCGTCCAAGAAAAGGTAATAATGAGCATTAATTAGGGAGCAGGCAGCGAGGAAGCACGCGCGTCGTAGCACACGCGCGGCGCATGGTGATACGGGCCCGCAGAAACCGTGACCCGCTGATTTCCTATCAGAGACCCAGCCTACCGGGCCAAGCCCCGGGAGCCAGGGTCTCGGGGGGCTAGTGGTGATATGGGCTAAGGCCCATATCCTGGTCCGGCGAGTATACTGGCAAAGGAGAAGAAAGGGTTAAGCCCAGCAGTGGTCCTCTCATGACATCAGCTATCTTGGACACACCCGGGGTAAGGACCACTTAGCTTAAAACCCTCTCTGATCCTCTCCATTATAAATAGAGGAGCGACCAACAGTAATAGGTATGTTTTATCAGACTTAAATACTCTCTGTATTTATTCATATTCTCTCTCCTCTGTAAAAAGCCCTATCTTCATCATCACGCCGGAGCGTCTACCCTCGGGAGACCCCGGGGGCTTTGTTTTGCAGGGTTCAGGTGAGAGATTGGCCGCGGGCTAGGATTCCAGCTATTTCCCGGATCCCCTTGTACCGGAGCTGGTATCCCGGAGCTTACTGGTAGCATCACAATTCAAGATCAAAATCAGATTACTCAAATCCGATCAACGAAACTACTTACAAGTTTAGAAAAATCAGATTCCGATCAACGAAACTGCTTACAAATTTAGATACAAACTCTTGATCTTTAAAAAAGAGAGAGATATATACAATGTATTTGACATATTTAAATACAATCTCCTTTTACTCTTTGATTTTCTCATACATTCAAAAATTCTAAATTAACCCTCGACGTAATACTTAATTATAAAATTAATTAATAATATTTTTTTGTTTGGTTGCACACATTTACTTGTTCTTTATCCATGTACAAGTGTACCGAGTTTATTAACTACGTGAATTTCTTTTTCCGATCTACAAAAACACCAAAAAGTACTATCCATACAATTCTATTTAATCAATTTAATTGGAATTTTCAAAAGTTATGTTATTAGACTACTCTAGTCTCTTAAGTCCTAAGGGCAATTAATTATATATATATATATATATATATATATATGCTAAGTTTCATTCATTTTTAATAAAAACTAGGCTAACCGGACCGCGCGTTGCGCGGTATTTATGATGTACTTTTAAAATAATAATAGTGAGTATGGCAATACAAAGTAACTATTCGCTACAAATAGTATTGTAAATAATAAATTATGAAAAGTGAATAAATGTTTGTACTATAGAAATGCTTGAAACATATAATTGAAATGAACTAAATTACAATAATTAAGGAAAAGTGTTACCTTCAGTTCAGTTATTTTTTACTTCTAGTTTACTTCAGAGAGTCAACTTCAATGTCTTTTTATATTTGAGTATCATGTACTGTCTTTTTATATTTTTGAAAAAAAAAGGATTATCAATATTAACAGTATAATCTTACTTTACATCCCATCTTCTTTTTCTTATCAGCACCAAATTGCACATTATGTTTTTTAGCATAGTATTGTATGAAAAGACCATTACACACTTGTTTTTTTCCGGCGACGGTGTTTTTTTTATTTATATTTACGCCGCCACTTTCTACTTTTATATATATACCTAGTAAAAGATAAATACAACTCACATTAGGAATTTGGGCGAATATGTCTGCCTCAAATACTCATTACCTAGGCTATCTTCTTTTCACAGTATTGTATGCTAGGATCTCGGTCCGGTTGGTTCTCTGGAGAATACGATAGATAGAAAATTTAATAAAGAAGAATAGAAAGATTTATATAAGAGGGACACTGTATACATATATCCCAAAAGAAACTTCTTCCATAATTTTTACATTTATCACTCATAAATATATCCAAATCTTCTAAATACAACTCTATTAAAATAAAATATAATAAGCCAACCACATAGACAAAATAAAACCAAAAATCTGCGTCTCAAGTGGTTAAACCAGCCTCCAATAGTCAAATTTGTACCCACTTTGATAAAGTGAGAGTATGATATTGAGAAACAAAATGTTGTTTCCATTACAACAACTTTATTCTCTCTGATCTACAGGCTTATAACAGTGTAGAAAAATTTCCTAAATCCTTTCTTGTTAAATTCATTCAGAGAGTAGCCACCAAGCACGTGATCGATACATCAAACATCATTCAGAGAGGCTTTCTAAAATTTCTTTATGCAGCGAAGCTGTCCTAGTTCAACCTCCATCGACAACAATACAAACTTCGGCTATCGGGATATGATCTTTCGCGACCTTAAATTCCTCGCCGCCGAGATGGGACTCCCGGACGGATTATGATGGGACTCCCGGCGGCGGCGACGAAGATGATGGGAAAAGTTTACATGGCTGCCTCTCATGTAGAAATCCGTATGAGACTTAATCAAATATTAATATTTCAGTATATATACTCAAAACTAAAAGTCTACAATATATAAGGGAAATTTATGCAATTAATATATGAGAAAAAATATACTGTATATAATGTTCTATATGTAGTAATGATTTGATTTTGTTTCCAAATTAATTGAACGGGGATGTAATTAAAGGAACAATATATAAGATGAGATTTATTAATATATAAGAATTTTTTTGATTTGGTAAATTAATTTAATGGAGCGTAATTAAAGTAACAATATATAAGGTGATATTTATTAAAAAAAAGAATGATTTGATTTGATAGATTAATTTAAAGGTATTATAATTAAAGAAATAATATATACAGTAAAATTTAGTAGTATATAAGGAATGATTTGATTGTTGATTTGGTAAATTAATTCAATATAATTAACATAGTAAGTATACCGTTTATATGGTAACATATGGTAACATGATTGTTGATTTCCTATGATGCATTTACTTTAATTGTTGATTTGGTAATTTCAATATATATAATTAACATGGAAAGTATAGGGTTTTATGGTTAGTGTGTTGGTTTAATGTGTTTACGTGATAATATGGTATATGGTATAGTGTTTATATGGTAATATGTTAATGTGTCCGGCGGGAGGGAGTAAAGGTGGGGAACGCAACATGTTAAGTCGTTTTATGTGTTAGACATATATATTCCGGGGGCGGCACTTTATTCAATATTTTATTTATGCCATCACTTTCTACTTTTAAATATATACCTAACTAGTTAGGTATCATCGCGCGTTGCGCGATATGTTAGATGATTTGATATACGTATTTTTTTAAAAATATTTATATTTTGTTAGGGAACTTATTTAATTGAGTAGATATCGGAATAAAAAATAAATATATTTTTCAAAATTCCCTACCCTTACACCATGTGAAAGCTATAAACTTAAGTTTGAAAAACTAATTAAATTATGATTGTATCATAAAAGTAAACTAATTGAAAGGTATTGTATCAAGTTAACTAAGTTAACGATATAGTATTAAGTTACATTTTAACTTAACTTATAGATTTTTTTTTTGAAACGTGTTTTATTTATGAATAATACAATTCATAAATACAATTTTTAGGACCATAATGATTAAACCATAAATACAATTGTTCATAAATACAATTCGTGTTTTTTTTAATATTAATGAATAATGCTTAATCTCAAAATACAATTTTTGAGGTTATAATGTGTAGTGATAGTTTCATAATCAGGAAAATAGAACTTTTAGGAGAATTTAGACTTTTAAAATGCACTAAATTCTCATTTCAAAATAGTTTTCTTTCATTTGATGTCTTGTCATTTATTTTAAGGAATAAATTTAATATTACATGTCTATAGAAAATTATATTCAAACAATATTTTCTTAAATAAAAATAAGTAATTGAATGACGAATAATAGGTATCAAATAAAATTTTGCATGTTTTGATCGATTTTTTTGAAGTGATAATATATTTGAATATCTTGTTGTTAGACCATAATGATATTAATTTTTCACACATATATGACAATATTTTCTCAAATCTCTCGTTTCAAAAAAAATATATTTTCTCAAATCTCTTCTAAAATAAATGATACATATTGAAGGTAAGAGAATATTGATATAGAAGCACCTGTTTTATAACATATAATTTGCTCCAAAAAGTCTAAATAAAGAAAAATTACCAAATTAATTATTACCTAAATGGTTAAATAACCAAACTCGTATTCTGTTCTAAATAAAACAACCAAGGAAAAATGATAGAAAGTAAGTAAGACGTTCATAATCAACACAATAGAAATTTCAGTCACGCACTATGCAAATAACTTGCCAGTCACGCAATTGCCCCTTAACCTGTACCAGTACTGGCTGGCCGGCAACTCTCTCTACCTCTTCCCTCAAGCCATATACCCAACTGGCGCCTTTCTGGACAGCCGTTGGGTTGTTACTTGGCCGGTTCTGGGTATGCTCCTCTCTCATACTTTGGTTTCCCTGTCTCCTTGTTTCAAATGTTGTTTAATTGGTATTATTATTTTTTGTAGCTCCCACTTTGGAGAACGACACCGGAGTTCCCATTCCGAAGAAGAAGGTCAAGAAGGTCGTTGGAGCCGGGGCCGGGGCCGACGGTGAGACAAGCAAAGGGGATAGGAGGAGAAAGACTGGCCCGAACCAGCAACAGAATCAGCAACAGAGGATCCCTGAGTTGCCACAGCAGCGGGACCAGCTTGTCGATTCTAGCCAGCAAGACAAGAACAAGACGGAGGAGACCGTTCAGAACCAGCGGGACAATCTGGAGTCGCAGCAGGAGCGTCAGCGGGACAAGAACAAGACTAAGAATCCCGTTCAGAATCCTCCTCCTAGCTCGGGGCCTCCCCACCTTGGTCCTATTACAGTTGTGGATGTCACTTCTGAGCCCGAGGCCGGACAGGGGTATCAGGAGGGGCTCATAGCCAAAGCAGTGTTCCAGCAGGAGTCCGTTCGGAATCCTGTCGGTGCTAACACTGCTTTTACCCTGTCCAAACCCTCTGTTACTCCTATGCCCACTCCGGACGCCAATCGTCCGGGGTCATCACTCGGTCGAGGGTTGTCTCTGTGGTCTCCGACCAGGGATGGTAGATCCCCGATGTCGAGGTATACCACCATTCCTGCCCCTGAGATTCCTCCCCCTCATTCTTTTTTTCCGGCCAAGCGTAAGGGGGAAAGTTCTGAGCATGGCGGGAAAAAGCATCGGACGGGTGGTTCTCGGACCCCATCATCTTCCCGCGCCGATACCCCTCCTATTTCTTCTTCCAACCCGCAGGTAGTCTCTCATTCCTGCTCCTCTTGTTTTTTTTTTATAACCATTTTTCTACAGGTTCAACTTCTCAGTTCTGAGTTCGCCAACTCCCCTGACTTCCAAGCCGCCCTCTCTTCCTTTCTCGGGCGCCACTTTGAGGGGAAGGAAGAAGAGCTTAGGGCCGAGAAGGAGAATGAACTCCGGGCCGAGAGGGAAGCATCGGCTCAACTTCGAGCCAAGGTGAGAACTCTGGAGAAGGAACTGGAAGCTGCTCTGGCGGCGAACTACAAAGAGCGCCTGGAGTTCGCCGAAGCTGTTGTCGATAAGGTCCTGTCACTCCGTCTGACCAAGCTGAACCTCGCCGCCAACGCCCATCAATGCCACAACACTTATATGCAGGTCCGGGGTTGGTTCCCTCCTTCGGTCAGGGCTTCGTTCAAGAAGAAATGGTATAACCCGAATGCCGAGGACCAGTAGCTGCACCTGGTGAACACTCTTAAGAAAGGTGGTATGAAGGGCCTCTCTCCCAAGATGTGGGAAGCTCTGCGGGAGAAACAGATGTCGACAGAGGACGTCCGAGGCTGGTCAACTGATGTGGTTCGGCTTGCAGGCCCCCTTCCTCCTGCTCCAGTCTCCGGATCTGACTTGCCCGAAGATGAGAACTTTACCCAGTATTGCACCATGTACGGGCATTACATGGGCTTGTTCAATCCGAAGGATCTCGAAGCTGAGTCCTCTTCATCTCCGAAGGTTGGCCCGGAGAACCCATACACTGCTGAGACTCCTCTTTCTCCTGCTCTGGTTTTTTCCGGGGATGACTCGGGTAGCGACAGCAACGGTGCTGGGGACGATCAAGGAGAAGGAGCCCTTCAGCATGTTAGTTAGATTTTTTCCCTTTTTGTTTTCTTAATTTTGTATCATGCTACCGGACCTCTGTTCTATCAATAAAACTTTCTTTGCTCGCGCTTGCTATCAACACTGCTCCTTCGTCATTGTTCTTGTTTCTTTACTTTTTGGGTATTTTCCTCTTTAGTTTGATCCTCACTTGATTCTACTGTTACCGGGAGCCTTCTAGAGTCCTTAGCCCCCCGGTTCCTTCCCTGGTGCCAGCTGGAACCGGCAGTCCGAGCCTGACTGACCTCGTATCCGAGGGGGGGCTTGCCCCCCTGATCTCCGAGTTTCCCGATGTCGACTGCCTGATCACCTGCCTGCTCCAAATCCAAGAAGACTTCGGGTCTCTGCCGAAGTGTTACAGGCTTGCTTCTGAGAGCATCGACAAGGTCCTCGAGTTCGACCAAGTCCTGTCAGAGCAGGAGGCCCAGCACCGCAATTTTCAACTCCGGATCCAAAAGGAGTTGGATGTGGTGTGGCACGACGTTCGGCTGTACTATAGCAAGTGTATAAGGATGCAGAATCAAACCGAGCTCCGGAAACACGCCACCAAACTCGAAGTAGAAAACGAGAAGCTGGAAACTAGAAACCGGACCCTGCAACAGCAGCTAGTGTTGGTTCATCTATCATACCATCTACTGGGATTGCGTCAAGGGGCGGTCGACATTCCCCTGCTGACCGATGTTCCCCGAGCAGTTGATGACCTTATCGCCTGGATGGAGAGTTCCGAGAGGACCTCTGGCGTCTGGGTAGTAGCCTATCAAGCAGCTGTGGACTGGAGGAAGAACATTTTGAACCGAATCGTAGTTCCTCCCTCTATATCCCAGATACCTCCGCTGGAAGATGTCGACCTGGCCTATGAGCGCTACGAACATACCCCCGAGCTTATGGATCTTGAAGCTTCTGACCGGCGCCTGGCCAGACTTCGGTCCGTTGCCACCAGATTCTGCGCTCAATTCCCTACTCAAGAGAGTACGTCCACTGTTGGCCAGCTGACCGGTCCTTCCTCTAACTCTGGTTCACAGCCGGCTCGAAACGACCGAAAGGGAAAACAGAAAGCTGCAATAACTGGGAGCAACTCAGCCAGACCACGAGCAAGGCAACCTCCAGTCCGGATAGGGGCCCCCAGTGCTTCTAGCAGGGTTCCCGTCCCGGCCTCCGAACTAGCAGTTGAGCTGGAGGGTGATCAAAGTGTCAATCCTGATCTCCCGCGGGACCAGGATGAGGAGCAGCAGATGTTAGAGCAAGCTGTCCGAAGAAGCAGGCGTGAGACCCGGGGAGTTCCCCCAGGCGAGGCCTCTACGTCCGGGGCCCGTAGATAGGATAGAGCTTCCTGCTGTACGATGACATTTCGTTTTATTCGAGACATGTATAATAATTTTCATTTTATGACAAATCTTTGAATTTCAAACTCATAATACGCGCGTTCATTTTTTCATTAAAATCGACCAGAAGGGGCATGCCCCTGTTACAAAAATCCCTGTTACCAGGGGGTTTTTCTACCTACCCTTCGGCCGTCCGACCTCTAGGTTCCTATCCCGGGCGCCTGCCGCCGGGGACCTATCCTACCTAGGCATCTAGTGTCAGAGGCTATTTTACCTAGGCATCAAGTGCTAGAGACTATTCTATCTAGGCAACTGGTGCCAGAGACTATCCATAGAACCGCCTGTGGTTTGCTGTGTTCCATCTTCGGGGGACTCCCTCCCCCGCTGAATCTTCTAGCACATAATTTCCGCCCGGGTGGGCTTCTGTCACCCGGTACGGTCCTTCCCAGTTGGGTGCCAGCTTGCCCTCAAGCTCCTGGTGACTCTTGTCGTTTCGCCTCATTACCCTGTCGCCCACCTTGAATTACTCCTTCCTCACTCTCCTGTCATGATACTTTTTAACCTTTTCCTTTACTTTAGCCTCATGCAAGGCCGCTTTCTCCCTCCTTTCCTCCAGCAGGTCTAAATTCGTCCTGCTTTCTTCTTCATTCTTGTCCTCGGGCACCGGCTCGGTCGTCCGAAGACTGGAAACGCTGACGGCCGGAATCACTGCCTCTGATCCATACGTCAGAATGTAGGGGACTCCCCAGTCGACGAGCTTTCCGTAGTCCGATGAGCCCATAAAACGCTCGGTAGCTCGTGTACCCAGTTCCCCTTCGCCCCCTGGAGCCGGGCCTTGATCCCAATCACAATCGTCCGGTTCGTCACCTCCACCTGTCCGTTAGACTGCGGATGATAAACTGACGTGAGCTTCTGGCTTATCCCATACTTCACGCACCATGATTTGAAAGGGTCATTTTCAAACTGCGTCCCGTTGTCGGTTACAATAGCCCTCGGCACCCCGAATCGGCAAACGATGTTCCTCCAGCAAAACTTCACACAGGTAGCCCCCCAGATGTTGGTCAAAGGTTCGGCTTCCACCCACTTTGTAAAGTAATCGATAGCCACAATCATGTACTTCAAGCTGCCAGGAGTGGTGGGAAAGGGTCCGACCAGATCCAGTCCCCATCTGCTGAATGGCCAGGCACCTGTTATCCCCATCATTTCTTCCCTGGGTATGTGCACAAGTGGCGCGAACTTCTTGCATTGAAGGCACGAGCAAACCCTGTCCTGCGAGTCCTCAAACATGGTAGGCCAGTAATACCCCATCCGCAAGATTTTCCTGGCCACTGTCCTGGCTCCCTGATGACTACCATTGGGACCTTCATGTACTTCTCGGACCAAGTACTTGCCTTCCTGTTGTTCCACGCACTTCAGCAACGGTTGGAGGTATCCTCTTTTGTACAGGATGCCCTCCTGCAGTGTATACTTCGGCGCTTTGACTCTGATTTTCCTTGCTACCACTCTGTCAGCCGGGACCTCCCCCGTTAGGAGGTATGCTCGGATCGGGGCCACCCAGGAGTCTTCCTGCACCGCTTCCATAGTCAGGATCTCGTCATTCTGCTCGTAACTCCTCCTCTCCAGTGTGTCCCTTCTGAGAGGTGCTTTCTGACCTGGCCTTAAATTCGAAGATGCCAGCTTGCTCAAAGCATCGGCCTTCTCATTCTGCTCTCTCGACACCTGCTCCAAACTGAAACTGTCGAACTGTCGAATCATGGACTGGACCAGCTCCAGGTACCTCTGCAAACTTCGCTCCTTTGCTTCATATTCCCCATTCACCTGCTGCACTACAATCTGCAAGTCACTGAAGGCCTGGATCGTTCCTATCTTCAACTCCCGTGCGAGTTTTAGTCCTGCCACCAACGCCTCATACTCTGCCTCGTTATTTGTAGTCTTGAAGTCGAAATGCAGCGCGTAGTGGTACTCCTCTCCTTCTGGGGATGTCAGCAACACCCCAGCTCCACTGCCTCCTGCATGGGCTGACCCGTCCACATGCAATGTCCACCTCGGGCATGAGGGATCCTCGGCAGGCACGTCCGGCCCAACCATCTCTGTCAAGAAATCCGCCATCGCCTGGCCCTTAATGGCTTTCCTCGGCTGGTAAGTTATCTCATGCTCTTTAACTCTATGGCCCACTTCATCAAACGTCCCGACGCCACGGGCTTAAGCATCACTTGCTTCAAGGGATGGTTGGTCAGGACCACGATCGGATGTGCCTGGAAATACGGGCGCAGCCATTTTGAAGCATAAACCAGCGCCAATACCAGCTGTTCCAAGCTTGTATACCGAGTCTCCGGACCTTGTAATGCCCGGCTGACAAAATATACAGGACACTTCCTCCCGTCTTCTTCTCGGACCAGCACCACACTGACAGCCGACGCGGACGCGGACAGGTATAAAAGCAAATCCTCCCCCTCCTTCGGCTTCAAGAGGGTCGGGAGTCGGCTCAAATGTTCCTTCAGGTCCTCAAACGCTCTCTCACACTCCTCAGTCCACTCGAACTTCTTTGCCTTCCTCAAGATGTTGAAAAAAGGGAATTGTCTCTCCGCGCCTTTTGACAGAAAGCGACTCAAGGCTGCCAAGGAACCCATCAGCTTCTGCACCTCCTTCACATTCCTCGGCGACTGCATCCGGCTTATCGCCTCCACCTTCTCCGGATTGACATCGATTCCTCGACTAGAGACCATGTAGCCGAGGAAATTCCCGGTACCGACTCCTACCACACTCTTCTCGGGGTTCAGCTTCAGGTTAACTTTTCTCAAAATGCCAAACATCTCCTCCATATCTTCTAAGAAACCTGGGTAGCTTCTACTCTTCACCACCATGTCATCGACGTATAGTTCCATGCTTCGGCCCAACTGGTCCCGAAACACAGCATCTGCCATGCGCTGGTACGTTGCCCCTGCGTTCTTCAAGCCGAATGGCATCCGTCTGTAACAGTAGGTCCCAAACTCTGTGATGAAGGCTGTCTTCGGCTTGTCCTCTCCTGACATCTGGATCTGATGATACCCTCGGTATGCGTCGAAGAAAGCCAGGGCCTCATACCCTGTGATGGCTTCCACTAACCGGTCGACCGGGGGAAGGGGGTAACTATCTTTTGGGCAACACTTGTTTAGGTCGGTGAAGTCGATACACATTCTCCTGGACTCATTCTGCTTTTTCACAAGCACCGGGTTAGCTTGTCATTCTGGGTATATGATTTCCTCCACTACCCCAGCCTCCAGCAACTTCAACACCTCCTGTTTCACCACCTCGGCCCTATCTCCTGCCAGGGCCCTCTTCTTTTCCCAGATTGGCTTCAACTCCGGGTATACGTTCATCTTTTGGAGAGCTAACTCCGGGGGCACGCCGGTGAAGTCCTTCTCTTCCCATGCAAACACATCCCCATACTTCGAAAGCAGGGATCGTAACTGTTCCTTTAAATCGACTGGCATCTTTTTCCCGACCTTGATTGTGCCTCTACTCCTGACCTGCAAGTCCTCCACATATCCCGGCCCCACTTCTCCCTGCACTGCCCCGACCGGGACCTTCCTGGCTTCCTGAAGGGCCGTGAGCATGCAACTTCTGGCCGTAGACTGACTTTCTCGTACCGTTGCCACCCCCTGACTGGTTGGGAACTTCATGGTTAAATGGTACGTCGAGCAAATGGCTCTGGCCTTAGCCATCCACGGTCGCCCGATGATGATGTTGTAGAGAGACGAGGCGTCTATGACCATGAAATTACATCGGACCGAGGTCTTCTTATTCCTGTCAAGGTAATCTACCACTGTCACTGTTAAAGACACAACCCCCAAAGGATGCTCTGTCCGGCCCGTGAAACCTGACAACGGAGAAGTACTCAGGCGAAGATTGTGGCGCCCTATCCCCAGCTGGTCGAAGCAGGAGGCCAACATGATCTCCACGCTACTTCCGTCATCAATGAACACTCGCTTGACTGTAAATCCTTCTATCTCTGCCGTGATCACCATCGGATCCGTATGGGGCGTTAGACAGGGCACCGGATCCTCGTCCGAGTAAGTGATGGCCTCCATTGGGCGTAGTCTCTTCTCTCTGTCTTCACCAGCCGGCACATACAGACTCCGGGCTTTGGCCGCTGCATGGGACTGGGGACCATCACCTACCTCTCCATGTATAACATTTATCATCCGGGGAAGGACCTGATTAACCGGCTCTGGGGCCATAACTAGGGCTGCTGCTACCGGTTGGGCAGCCGGTACAGGAGCCCCTCGCTGGTTATCATTCTGTGGCCTATTCCTCCAATTCATCTTCCTTCCAGCTCCGGCCTGCTGCCCTGCTGCCGGACGCTGGTTCTCCTGACTCACACAGTCTCTCAACTTCCCCCTCTCAATCAGCTTCTCAATCTCCACCCTCAAACTTCGGCAACCCTCAGTTGTGTGGCCATTAGACTTATGGAACGCGCAGTACTTGGCTGCGTTTGTTGGTGTCGGGTTTCCCGGTATGGGGCCGGGTCTTGAAACAAGTTCGGGTGAATGGTCAGGATCTCTGACCGGGTCTTAGTCAGAGGGGTAAATGTTTCAGCCCGAGGGGGGTCAACCCTCGGCTTAGCTGGCGCCTGACCCGCGTCCCTCCTGCCAGGATCCGTCGCCCGAGTCTTATCACCCTTTCCAATCCCCCTATCCTCGAAATACCCTTCTTCCTTCCTCTTCTTGCTCCCCTCCAGCAGCGAGCAGTACATCTCCACCTCAAGGTCCAGCTGGTGAAAAGTGGTCGGGATATTCTCCATCAGCTTGGCCCATAACACCTCATCCCTCAATCCTGCGATAAATCCTGCGATCAGGGCCTTCACCTGAGCCTCCCTATCCACTACCTTCATGGAATCGTCCATGTACCTCCTGTGGAACTCCCTGACGTTCTCTGTCGCTGCTTGCCGGCTGTGAGCTACCTCGGCCAGGGGCAAATACTTCTTCTGCTTGGTTTCATATCTGTGCATCAGCGCCCTCGAGAAATCATTGTAGTTCCTGAAGCTTCCGGGGACTGGGACTCAAATCATGACAAGCAACTGCCCCTCAAATACGAGCTCACCAACTTGCACATGAGCTCCTCCCGGATATCGCGTGTCCCCATGACATTGTGGTATGTTCTAACGAACTCCTCCGGATCCGTTTCCCCATTATAGGTCGGCACACCTTCTGGGACCCTCATCCCTACCGGCCAAGGGAAAGTGCTGAGGTAGCCTATCCAAGGGGAGGTAGGCTTTCTTCCGTTCCTGCCTATGAGCCTGTCCAACCTCTCCTCCACCGAGTTCGGAGCCCCCGTGGGCCTATCCACCACCACCGGGTACATTCCATAGTTTATCGCGACTGGGGCCGGTTGGGCCATTGCATATTCCGCCATCGGTACCTGATTCTGTACCCACACCGGGCCCTGAATCCCCGGGGCCCATCCCCCCGGGGCTCCAGCAGGTTGAGCGTAATATCCCCCTTGCGCTGGGGGGTATCCCTGATACCCCTGATACCCTGCTTGTGGAATTCCATACCCTAGTGCTCCATACACGGGATGTGCTCCGGTTTGGCCATACCCGGGCAGTGCACCAGCTTGTTGACCTGCACTGCCTGTATGCTTCTCCACATCTATGACTACCACCGGAGGACGAGTGTTCTCCTGCCCAAGAACTGGAAGGGGGAGTCCCCGGCTTACAACCTCCGCGGCCAGAGGGGGCAAACCCATTCCCGTAGAGGGTCCTGGTCCCGGTACCAACGGGGTCGGATGGGGTCCCGACCCTGGTTGAACCAGGGGTACTTGAGCTTCGGTCGTCGGAGGGTTCGACGGTCCCGGTCTTGCTTTGCCGTCAACCAACGGCGATACTCCTCCTCCTGCGTAGCCGCGAACTCCATCAAGTCACGCTCATCCTGGGTCATCTCCGGCTCCCTCCCTTCCCCCGGTTCTTCCTCCTATTCCGAGGCTCCCGGGTCAGAGTGTTCCGGAGCCTTCCCCTTGCGCGCTCGATCCCTCATCTAGCGTAAGGTGAGATCCTCCTCAGCTGCTTCGGCCCTTCTTCCTCCACACTGTGTGGATAAAGGAGAGGATCTCCCCCTACCCCGTATCGGCGGCCGACCACGGGGCGGCATCTCAGTGTGTTTTGTGAACAGAAGACTGGAAACGCTGATCTCGGCCGGAATCACTGCCTCCTATCCATACGTCAGAATGTAGGGGGACTCCCCAGTCGACGAGCTTTCAGTGTATACTTCGGCGCTTTGATTCGGATTTTTCTGGCTACCACTCTGTCAGCCGGGACCTCCCCCGTTAGGAGGTATGCTCGGATCGGGGCCATCCAGGAGTCTTCCTGCACCGCTTCTACAGTCAGGATCTCGTCATTCTGCTCGTAACTCCTCCTCTCCAGTGTCTCCCTTCTGAGAGGTGCTTTCTGACCTGGCCTTAAATTCGAAGATGCCAGCTTGCTTAAAGCATCGGCCTTCTCATTCTGCTCTCTCGGCACCTGCTCCAGACTGAAACTGTCGAACTGTCGGATCATGGACTGGACCAGCTCCAGGTACCTCTGCAAACTTCGCTCCTTTGCTTCATATTCCCCATTCACCTGCTGCACTACAATCTGCGAGTCACTGAAGGCCTGGATCGTTCCTATCTTCAACTCCCGTGCGAGCTTTAGTCCTGCCACCAACGCCTCGTACTCTGCCTCGTTATTTGTAGTCTTGAAGTCGAAATGCAGCGCATATTGGTACTCTTCTTCTTCTGGGGATGTCAGCAACACCCCAGCTCCGCTGCCTCCTGCATGGGCTGACCCGTCCACATGCAATGTCCACCTCGGGCATGAGGGATCCTCGGCAGGCACGTCCGGCCCAACCATCTTTGTCAAGAAATCCGCCATCGCCTGGCCCTTAATGGCTTTCCTCGGCTGGTAAGTTATCTCATGCTCTTTAACTCTATGGCCCACTTCATCAAACATCCCGACGCCTCGGGCTTAAGCATCACTTGCTTCAAGGGATGGTTGGTCAGGACCACCATTGGATGTGCCTGGAAATACGGGCGCAGCCGTTATGAAGCATAAACCAGCGCCAATACCAGCTGTTCCAAGCTTGTATACCGAGTCTCCGGACCTTGTAATGCCCGGTTGACAAAATATACAGGACACTGCCTCCCGTCTTCCTCTCGGACCAGCACCGCACTGACAGCCGATGCGGACGCGGACAGGTATAAAAGCAAATCCTCCCCCTCCTTCGGCTTCGAGAGGGTCGGGAGTCGGCTCAAATGTTCCTTCAGGTCCTCAAACGTTCTCTCACACTCCTCAGTCCACTCGAACTTCTTTGCCTTCCTCAAGATGTTGAAAAAAGGGAGTTGTCTCTCCGCGCCTTTTGCAGAAAGCGACTCAAGGCTGTCAGGGAACCCATCAGCTTCTGCACCTCCTTCACATTCCTCGGCGACTGCATCCGGCTTATCGCCTCCACCTTCTCCGGATTGACATCGATTCCTCGACTAGAGACCATGTAGCCGAGGAACTTCCCGGCACCGACTCCTACCACACTCTTCTCGGGGTTCAGCTTCAGGTTAACTTTTCTCAAAATGCCAAACATCTCCTCCAAGTCTTCTAAGAAACCTGGGTAGCTTCTACTCTTCACCACCATGTCATCGACGTATAGTTCCATGCTTCGGCCCAATTGGTCCCGAAACACATCATCTGCCATGCGCTGGTACGTTGCCCCTGCGTTCTTCAAGCCGAATGGCATCCGTCTGTAATAGTAGGTCCCAAACTCTGTGATGAAGGCTGTCTTCGGCTTGTCCTCTCCTGACATCTGGATCTGATGATACCCTCGGTATGCGTCGAAGAAAGCCAGGGCCTCATACCCTGTGATGGCTTCCACTAACCGGTCGACCGGGGGAAGGGGGTAACTATCTTTTGGGCAACACTTGTTTAGGTCGGTGAAGTCGATACACATTCTCCTGGACTCATTCTGCTTTTTCACTAGCACCGGGTTAGCTAGTCATTATGGGTAGATGATTTCCTCCACTACCCCAGCCTCCAGCAACTTCAACACCTCCTGTTTCACCACCTCGGCCCTATCTCCTGCCAGGGCCCTCTTCTTTTGGCGGATTGGCTTCAACTCCGGGTATACGTTCAGCTTGTGGAGAGCTAACTCCGGGGGCACGCCGGTGAAGTCCTTCTCTTCCCATGCAAACACATCCCCATACTTCGAAAGCAGGGATCGTAACTGTTCCTTTAAATTGACTGGCATCTTTTTCCCGACCTTGATTGTGCCTCTGCTCCCGACCTGCATGTCCTCCACATCTCCCGGTCCCACTTCTCCCTGCACTGCCCCGACCGGGGCCTTCCTGGCTTCCTGAAGGGCCGTGAGCATGCAACTTCTGGCCGTAGACTGACTTCCTCGAACCGTTGCCACCCCATGACTGGTTGGGAACTTCATGGTTAAATGGTACGTCGAGCAAATGGCCCTGGCCTGAGCCATCCACGGTCGCCCGATGATGATGTTGTAGAGAGACGAGGCGTCTATGACCATGAAATTGCATCGGACCGAGGTCTTCTTATTCCTGTCAAGGTAATCTACCACTGTCACTGTTAAAGACACAACCCCCAAAGGATGCTCTGTCCGGCCCGTGAAACCTGACAACGGAGAAGTACTCAGGCGAAGATTGTGGCGCCCTATCCCCAGCTGGTCGAAGCAGGAGGCCAACATGATCTCCACGCTACTTCCGTCATCAATGAACACTCGCTTGACTGTAAATCCTTCTATCTCTGCCGTGATCACCATCGGATCCGTATGGGGCGTTAGACAGGGCACCGGATCCTCGTCCGAGTAAGTGATGGCCTCCATTGGGCATAGTCTCTTCTCTCTGTCTTCACCAGCCGGCACATACAGACTCCGGGCTTTGGCCGCTGCATGGGACTGGGGACCATCACCTACCTCTCCATGTATAACATTTATCATCCGGGGAGGGACCTGATTAACCGGCTCCGGGGCCATAACTAGGGCTGCTGCTACCGGTTGGGCAGCCGGTACAGGAGCCCCTCGCTGGTTATCATTCTGTGGCCTATTCCTCCAATTCATCTTCCTTCCAGCTCCGGCCTGCTGCCCTGCTGCCGGACGCTGGTTCTCCTGACTCACACAGTCTCTCAACTTCCCCCTTTCAATCAGCTTCTCAATCTCCACCCTCAAATTTCGGCAACCCTCAGTTGTGTGGCCATTAGACTTATGGAACGCGCAGTACTTGGCTGCGTTTGTTGGTGTCGGGTTTCCCGGTATGAGGGCCGGGTCTTGAAACAAGTTCCGGTGAATGGTCAGGATCTCTGACCGGGTCTTAGTCAGAGGGGTAAACGTTTCAGCCCGAGGGGGGTCAACCCTCGGCTTAGCTGGCGCCTGACCCGCGTCCCTCCTGCCAGGATCCGCCGCCCGAGTCTTATCACCCTTTCCAATCCCCCTATCCTCGAAATACCATTCTTCCTTCCTCTTCTTGCTCCCCTCCAGCAGCGAGCAGTACATCTCCACCTCAAGGTCCAGCTGGTGAAAAGTGGTCTGGATATTCTCCATCAGCTTCGCCCATAACACCTCATCCCTCAATCCTGCGATAAATCCTGTTATCAGGG
Source organism: Sherardia arvensis (assembly GCA_948330725.1). NCBI lineage: Eukaryota > Viridiplantae > Streptophyta > Magnoliopsida > Gentianales > Rubiaceae > Sherardia > Sherardia arvensis. Next base: position 36,701,849 of record OX415239.1, read on the forward strand.
CCTTCACCTGAGCCTCCCTATCCACTACCTTCATGGAATCGTCCATGTACCTCCTGTGGAACTCCCTGACGTTCTCCTTCGCTGCTTGCCGGCTGTGAGCTACCTCGGCCAGGGGCAAATACTTCTTACGCTTGGTTTCATACCTCGGCCAGGGGCAAATACTTCATCTTTAGAGAGAGCCACAACTAATGCAGTTGAAACCAGCTTCACTCTCTTATCCGATCAATGTCATCGTTTGCCGATCGAATTCCAATCAACGAATAAGCCGTGAGCAATCCAAATGAACCACCAAATATAGAAATATATTCACCCATTTACACAAAAGCTTAATCGGATCACTTGCGAAATGCTAATAGCCAAGAATTCAGTAACGTTGTGATGAATGATACTCCGCGTCTCCATCTCTGCGTCTGAATTCACGGAAGTCCTAAAACATGTTGGCGGCGAGTTTTTTCACTGAAATTATTTATTTCTTCCAGTTGATCTTGTTCCCCGGTATTCCTCTGCTTTATTCATCAGCTTCAATTAGAGTATAAACATGCTTCAATTAGAGTATAAACATGTTTCGAGTTATTTTCCTCTCCATTTGCGTGCTGATGATCTCTGAATGAAGGTGTGTCAAATCAGGGTTTTCGGTGCTTTCAAGATTATCGTGGCGTATACCAATAATTTTATAGATTTTATAGGCGGAAGTAATGGGAGATATTATAAAAAAATTATATATGGTAGAAAAGATATTACAAGAGTTGGAATGAGTTGTATATGTGTGTAATGATATTATAAGATATTTCGTGTTAATAATAATATAGAAGGCGGAAATTTTATAGAAGGCGGAAACCTTCAGCAAAAAGAATGAAATTTAAAGAATATATAAAAATGGTAGTCGCCGGAACATGGTGAACTTGCGGCGGTTATGTGGCGGTTTTAGGCAAAAACTACGTAGTTTCATGCTTTTTAATTCTTTTAATTAATTTATTTATTGATCGGAGCAATAACTATTTTAGTTCCCTTTAGGATAAAAGATAATGGTCATATTAATTGTGCACATAAAACCTAATGTTGATAAAGGATAACAAAAGCTAATTTCGTGTAGTTTCATTTCAGCTGACGTCCAAGCATTTCCTATCATCCACTACTCGATGACACTAATTACTTGCATGGCACTACAATATATATTTTATCTCCACAAGTATCAATTTCCGTAATAGTTAATTAAATGGCTTATCATTTTACTAACCTCAACTTTGATAAATTATTATTACAGGAATTTTACCGACCGTGACTTTGGTTTGGATAGATAAGTTCCCTTGATGCAGTAACTTTTGTTTCTGCTGCCTAACCACCTCCTGACTACTATTTCAATCCTGCATTCATACTTTTTAAAGTCAAAATCATGTAATTGGACGAGTAAGTTATTCACGATTCCTCAATGCTCAAAAAAGGCGATAAAAAAGACATGATTGGGTTTGGGTTTGAATAAACCCAATAATACGCATGAAAACTTTTTGAGATTTCTATGGCGATTTGAATGAGGTGTAGAGTGATTCCAGCATAATTGTACTACTACTTCGTCTCGGATGACTGCATGTACTACTAATAAAAAAGGACAAATCGTAAGAATTCTAAAATCTAATACCCGAAAATGTCTTAACTACCTCACATGCATAATATTCTTAACTTCCAACATAATGAATTTTTTACCTAAATAACATTGTTTACGAAACTAATAACCAAAATAACCTTCTCTAAATTTTAATTACCTAACTAACACTCTCTATGTCAAGTTGGATCCACATATAATCCTACGTGTATTATACTATATTACGTGGATATTTCTATTTTTCTGAAAATTATTTATAATAAAAATAATCTCCACTGAGATTTAGCCACAATCCTTTCTTCCTGCAGCATTTATAAGGGGATAACTATTTTACCTACAGCAATCCTTAGGCTCAGTACTCAAAAAAAAAAAAATCCTTAGGCTCAAAGGATCATCACACAGAAAGCTCTCAATGTCCAAGATCGGAGATTGAATTTTTGCACCATTCCTTTCACCACGAAACAAAAACAATGTAATGAAGAAATCACAACAATCCTCAAACTTCATCTCCCTATGTATATTATATCTCCATACATGTCCAGAAAGAAGATTATAGAAATCAAGACTGTGACAATAGAATTAGAATCTGATTAGAGTTTTGTTTGTGTTTATTGTATTTATTGTATATTGCAGTTATGTCCTTAGGGTTTAGATAGTTTTGGTAATTATTATTACACCCATGTATGTAGTATAAATACTTATGTAAATCCTAATGGAAATCAGTTTAGGAAATAGTCTTTACATGGTATCAGCTTTTTATCGATCCTCTCTTTTTTCTCTCTAGGGTTTTTGCCCACCCCTTCTTCCTCTAGCCGCCGCCGCCGGCTTCCGCCCTCCCTCCCCTCATCAAAATCTTTGTTTTTTGTATTTTTCATGCTCTACGATGGCTTCTTGTGGACGTCATGAGAAGTTGTCCATCAATACAATGATCCATATGCTTAATACCAAGCTTGATGTTACTATGTATCTACAGTGGAAGCAACATGTTCAGTATGTTCTTCGTCCCCAAGGTTTGTTTGGCCATCTTGATGGCTCCTCTCCCTGTCCTGAACTTCCGGTGCCTGTGCTACCGTCCTGCTCCACCGTTCCTCCCAATGATGCTGCTACGTTGAAGGCAAAGGAGGCCTATGATGCTGCCAAGGTGGTGTATGATGCCTGGATGGATGATGATCAGGCGATTTTTTGTGTTTTGTACTCCTCGCTTACCCCAGAAGCGAAGAATGAAGCCTCTCACTGTCGCACTGCCAAGGCGATGTGGGATGCCTTTGCGAAGGCCTATAACCATGGATCTGCGGTTGCCATGTTCAGCCTCCGCCAACAGGCTGCCTCACTCAAGAAATCGGGTACCGTTCATGAGCTACATCTTTCTTTTATGTCAATTTTTGAAAAGTTGAATGCTATGGGTGATCCGGTTGATAATCGGGAGAAGTTATGTTGGTTCTTCAATTCTCTGGGACTTGAATTTAGTTCCTTTAGTGCCCCTATTGCCTCTAGAGATCCTGCCCCCTTGTATCAGTAGGTTATTGATGAGGCACAAGCTCATGAAGCGTTTTTGGCAAATTTGAGGGGTTCTGCTGGACCAAATCCAACCCCCGTAGCATTTTTGGCGAGCTCTCAACCAAGACACTGCCGCCGCCACCGACCCAGCAGCAGGCGGCGCGTGGCCACACGCACCTGCAGAAGGCGTACGCGGGTGGCGCGTGGGCCCCACGCGTCGGCAGAAGGCGCGCGTGGGGGATAAAGCATAGACAATCCTATTCGAGAGTGATGAAGCATAGAAAATCCTATTCTGTCACATGATGATGCTTCCGTTCGGCTCTACTATTCTGCTTGGGAGTATACGGACAAGAAATCTGATGAAAGATGCCCCTTGCTGCGAAGTGAGAGCGTAACCGTGCATTTGAAAACTCAGTGCCACCATCACTTTGAAACACCTTAAGAGTGCGAGAGAACTGATTCACCACAAAGTTCTGAAACTGCGGGAATGTCTCAACGAAATCTGATTTTCGCTTCAGTGGATAATACCAAATAAATCGCAAATAGTCATCAATAAAAATGGCATAATAAGAATAGCCACTGACAGATAAGACTGGTCCAGGCCCCCGCAAATCACAGTGTACTAAATCAAGTATTGTCTGCACTCGCTTCGGATTGTCCACAAGAGAAAGTTTTTTTCGCTTTGATTTTTCTCACATAGAGCAAAGAGAAGACTTGGGAGACAGAGAGATGACCTTGACATGATTCAGTTTATTCAATAAAGAAAGAACTGAATGAGAATAATGAACCAATCTAGCATGCCAAATATCAAAAGAAGATGTATTTTTATTGGATCGAACGTAAGCGACAAAGGCATCACCACTCTGTTCAAGCACATAAAGACCATGATGACATCTACCTCGACCTAAAATTTCTTTGTTTGACCGTTTTTGAATCACAAACGAAGACTCATCAAATAAAACCACAACTTTTAAATCTTTTGTGAGCTTGCTAATCGATACGAATTTTTTCGTAACATCGGGAACCTCCCAAACATCCGAAAATAATAAATTATGAGAAAAATGATGACGACCAACATGTGTAATGGAAACATCACGACCATTATAGAGAGAGGCAGAACGGTTACCAGTATATGGAGCAACACGATCAAGACCAGAAGATGCTGAGGTCATGTGGTTAGTAACACCAGAATCCATATACCAATAGGAAGCCTTGTCCTTCAAAGAAGTTGAAGATGGGAAAGCATCGGCAACATTTGCCGACACAGGTGGACTGGAGCAAGTCCGAGCGGTATGGCCAAACTCACCACAAAATTGACACCTCGGGTTCCATCGTTTTCGGCATGCAGAAAAATTCAGTTGGGGCGGCGGCGGCACGTGTAACACACGCGCCGGAAAAGCACAGCTGATAACCGGCGTGTGACATTCATGCGCCATTGAGGTGGACACTTCTGCACCACATGCACCAGAGGAGACAAGTGGAGGCATGCGGGGCACGTGTTCACACGCGCCGCACGGAGGTCTCGCGTGTGAATTTCACGCGCTTGAGAAAGTGGTTGGTATGCTGTCGGCGCGTGGTACACACGCGATGTATGAGCTGGGAGCCGAAGTGGCGGCGCGTGATCCACACGCGCCTAGGTAATGGTGGTCGCGTGTTCCACACACGCCGGTGAATGCTATGGCGCGTGTCTCGCACGCGCCGTGCACTGTTGTTGGGTGGATGTAAGCTGATTCATTTTTGATTTTTTTTTCAACCACCGGATAACGGAATCATCGAGAAACCAAATGAGCAGCTAGAAATGATTGATAGAACACCAAAACAAAAGCACCACAATCAAAGAGGCACCGAAATTGATTGAGATTTATCTATCGAAATTGGATTTTTGACGGATTTATAGGTTATCTTTTACTAGGTATATATTCAAAAGTAGAAAGTGGCGGCATAAAAATATCTTTACATCTATTAAAATAGAAAAATGTGGTGGCGTAAATAAACTAAAAAACATATCAATACAGAAAACGACGCAGGGCTATACGTTTAGTATCCCCGCCGGCCAGTAAATCACATATACCACCACCTCCTTATACATGGAATTAATACGCCAGCACATTAACCCCATCAACTTTCCAAATATTTATATTATTTGTATGGAATAATATATTTTCGATATGAATGCATTGCATGGTATAAGGGTAAGTCATTTATATGTTAGGTACAATTGTGGGATAAATTGAAAATTTCAAATTTAACTTTTACCAAAATTTACAAAAAAATTACAAAACTTAACATAAACAAAACTAAATACATGGATTATTTTTTTAAGATTTATTTTTTTAATTTACTTCTTGGCTATTAGTGACTGCTTCACAAATAAACATTTTAGATTCGTTTATAATTTTCGCTATATATTTAGTTTTTAAATGCATGAATTATCAGACAAGGAGTGAATTTGAGTGCTAGAATGTTAATAGATTGATATTAATTTTTTCTGCTAATCGTTGAATTCCATGTGACGAAATTCAAATTATTTAAGTTTTTCTTCCAACTTTGTATTTATTTTATAGAGATTGCTCAATGGTGAATTATATGACCAATTTGTATTTATTCGGTTCATTTCTGGCAGTTAGCCCTTCTTTGTATATACCAATTTCTGGAACAACGAATATAATAAAAAAAATTAAGTTTCTACATAGCCTACATCATTACAACATGAAATTAAAAACATACCATACATGCGCATTTGAACTAAAATAAAATTAAAATAATAGAAATTAAATTTCTTCTGTTAAAGCCTAAGTGGATTACTATATATGATTTAACACTAAAACAATTTCCAAAACAACTATTATATTAAAAAAATAAAACTTTGTTTTTGTAAAAAAAAAACACAACTTTTCTAATAACAATGAACTGACAGTAAAAGTTTATGCCAACTTTTTTTTATAAACACCTAAAATGCTTAAAATAAAGTGCAAATAATTATTTTATAATATTTCAAAATAATTCTTATTTGAGATTAATGATAATTAATTAAATTTGACATTATAATATAATATTCAGTTAAAATATATTTATCTTCTTTTATAATCAACGTACCACTCAATCAATGATAAAAACATTCATTTATCCTTAACCGGTGAATAGAAATAAACGGAAACACATAATAAATATGGTATGGTAGGTGTTTGTATTTATATATATATACATATATAATCATTATATTGATTTACAAAGACAAAAATGCAAAAATGTTTATGTGTGCAGCAATACCATAAATATTACTACCAATGAAACACATGATTAACGAAGATAAATTAAACCAAAACTGAATGATGAAAGTAAACAAAATTTCCAAAGTAATATAATAATTACAAAAATTAGAGAAATATTTTAACAATAAGTTGCAAGTTATGGTATGTTAGGGGGAAAAGATTCCAAATCAATAAAATTTGGACCAAAACTACAAAAACATCTCCATAATTAAAATATTACAAAATAAAGTATAACTGTTATGATGTGAGTAAGGAATGTGTAACTTTTTACCTAACACTTTTGATTTTAGAGTTCATTTTTAATATGGTGTTGCAATTGGAAACCGACATATTGGAAGGATACGTTACCTCAGCAATTGTAAGAGGTGAATACAATGACACCCTTACCTCAGCATGATGAAGACGACGTTCCAATAATACAACTACGAACAAATAAAACACAAAGACGTCGGATACTCAAATGCAAGAATACACTGAAGTCGACTTTGAAGTAAATAAGAGGCCAAAAATAGGGAACTAAAGTCAACACTTTACCTTAAATATTGTAATATAGTTCTTTTCAATTATTTTACGTTTTACATTTATATAATACAAACATTATTCAATTTACATGACATATTATTTACAATACTATTTGTATAAAATATTTACTTTGTATTGAGACATGCTCATTATTATTATCAAACAATTACATCATCAAAACCGTGCAACGCACGGTCCGGTTAGCCTAGTTGGATTGAATAGGCTGATACCATGAGAGAATGTAATTCACCGTAGTTGGTGTGTCTGTATTATTATCAAATATATTGGATTACAAGAGTACAAATACAATGTATCTAGACTACTCTAAATATGGTACAGAGATATATATACAAATCAATCACAATTATCCTCATGATAATTGTGATATTCGATCACCCTTAAGCTAGGAACTCCCATGCAACTAATTACCCATATATATTACCTCACATTCGCAAAGCTGGGTTTGCTCATTAACCTGTTAGCTATTCATTTTCTCTACTGGAATTTATATGATTTCAAAACCCTCAATTCTAAATTGAAAAATTCTTAGGTTTTTTGGTAATAATAATCGAATTCATCTGTTAGCTATTCATTTTCTCTACTGGAATTTTTTATGATATCAAAACCCTCAATTCTAAACTGAAAAATTCTTAGGTTTTTTGGTAATAATCGAATTCATGAAAGCCGGATATTTTGGTGATCACGGATGATGCAAACGTGTAGCAGCCATGGAAGAAAGAGCAGTATCATTGGCGGTGGTGGAGGACATGGAGGTGATATCGGCGGCGGTTGAGGACATGGTGGTAGCGGCATCGGACTTGGGTTTACATAGGAAGATGATCTTTGAAGATGAGAGTTTTTTGGGTTCACATTTTCAGTCACGACGAACAGCATCTCCTATGCCCCGACTTAAATCTAGTTGAAAGTGACAAGCAGTTGACAGAAACTCCTTGAGAATGGCCTACAGACTGGAATGATTCCCAATTGAATCCACTCGATGAGGTGAAGCGAAGCTCACAGAAACTCCTTCCGAATGGCCAACAGACTGGAATGATTTCCAGTTAGATCCGCTCGATGAATCACAGCTTGTTATAATAGATGAATCGCAGTTAGATCTGATAGTGAGACTCAATTTCCTGGTGACAAGTTGGCTTCATCTCCGTCAATGAATGAGGAAGAGTGGCCGAAGGATCAGAATTCTCGCATAGAAATATATGGCCGATCAAACGTGAGCGACGATAGTGCCAACAAAGATGAGAACACCATTGATATGGTATGTTTTCTTAGCATTATATCTGTATACATGTGGTTGATGGATTTGTTGTTCTGTTTTTTCATTTTTTTGTAGAATTTTATTTTTAGACCATCTTACTAGAGAAATAAAGCAAGCTTCTAATAAGATAATGGTATGCATCTTATGTGTAGGTTATCGAATTAGGTTTACTAAATTTATGTAATGTTGTTGTTGTTTTACGAGTTATGGATCGTATACACTTGCTCTGTATCAATCAGATTTTGCTGCTTCTAAACATGCCTTTGTATGACAATATAAAAAACTAGGGTCAGTTATAATTCAATCTAATTCTTTTTCTACAAAACTTGAACGCATGTTCACAGCCACCTTACGACTATGATTTCAAAAAGACTCCTCTGGTGGACCGTCCTGCTGGCAAAGTCCACCCCACTGATTGGTTGGACTTGGCCACCGTAGTTGCACTCTAGGCCTCTATTGCAGGTGAATCCGTTCCTATTTCTTAGAATGAGCTCGAAACTAGTGCGGTATTTTAAGATATCGTTAGTTGGGTACACAAATATAACCGTTGAAGGTAAACATATTACCATATCTCACTTCATTTATTAGGATGCATGTTATGACACAATTTCGGCTTTCTTAAACATCACTGGTGTGCTTTTGTTTATTGTGACCTATTTGTTGGTGTTAATTATTTGGTAGCTGTGAATTCGGAAAACTTTAATGTTGCATGATATTTCCATGCTAATACATGCATATATCATTGAAACTTATCACTGGACAATATACATTTATCATTACATAAGTTTTCATATTACAAAAACACACCAAATGTTGCAGCATAAGCATGGACTATAGTCATAAAAGTTGTTGCATAAACATGGACTACAGTCATAAAGGTTGTTGCCTAAAAAAACATGTTTATATTACAAAAACACACCAAATGTTGCAGCATAAGCATGGACTACAGTCATAAAAGTTGTTGCATAAACATGGACTATATACATAACATGTTTACAAAATATACAAAAAGCACGCAACACTAGTATTTTACAAAGGTACTACATTTGTATCACGCTAACCTGCATGAAGTGAAGAGGTGTTGAGTTTGAGCCCACTTCAATATATAGTACTTGCATGAGATGAGTGATCTTGCTAATTCTGTTTCATAGCATTAAGAACATAATGGTTTCCCTCACTAACTCACTGTCCACTGTAAGATCATGAGGTAGCAAACCCATCCTAACCAACCCATCTTTCCCTAACTGTGGGAGGGGAAAGTGGTTTCCCTCTTTGAAATTCATGACCTCAATCATAAGAGCATGTAGGGATAATAATATTTTATTAATCGTCTCTGCTTGCATCTCATCATATTCCATGTATACCGCATTAGTCTTCAAGATTTCTGCACACTTGTTCATTTTGAAAATATTGAATTGAGCGAATAACCCCAAGTCCAATGTTCAGGTCGAGCGAGTTAGGTGGCTGGCAATCCACCTAACAGGAGTTGGGTTCATCTCCGTTTCTGCCATGGATGATGCTTCTCAGAGTAGATGTATCTGAAGGAAATGAAAAATGGTTTTTTGAGTTGATGGATTTTGGAGAAAGTGCGATGAAGAAGATGAACTATTATGGCTACTGTGCTATTGAGGTGAAAAGATGGGGCTACTGTGCTCTCATTTTCACAGTTTCCTAAATTGGCTACTATATTTAGTAACTGACTAGACTATTCTGTAAAATGTTAATTGGGTAGTTGTGAATGAGTGCTGCATTTACTATTCAACCTGTTGGACAGCATAGTTTTATTTAAGGTAAAATGATAGTTTGTCGCAAAAACGATCGTCTTATTTTTGATAATCATTTTAATTTGAAGTTGGACAGCATAGTCTTATTTTGCAACAAATGATCGTTTGATCGATTATCTATAACGAGTCTATCACGAGTCGATCACGATCACTGTGATTCTTAAATGACCTGTTCACGATCATGAATTATTTTGATCGCTTCAAATTTTAAACGATCTGATCATGAACATAGTGATGATCATGATCGGATCGGCTCGTTATCACCCCTACTGATGATGTTGCCAAAGCTATTTTTATCCATCATTAACAAATTAATTTTCTTTTCTGCAAATCTCAAAACCATCTGAATTTGCACCTGACGGGAACTCTGGATCATTAGTTAGATTGTGGAGTTTTGCATTTATCTTGGTGGATGTAAATCTTTTTCGAACCTCTGTAGGGCCATTTAGCCTTTATCGGTGGAATAACACTTCCATGATCCACTTTCTCATCTCATCTCGACCGACTTTTTTCTTTTGTTTAATCTCCACTGTATACCTTGGCCTATTTTTTACTCTTTTTTGTGGCTAGAACAGCATCCATCATTTGGAAGATTCCAATCCCTTCATCGAAGATAACATCACCATTAGGACCAATCAGTGGTCTTGCAACAACACATACAAACATGATTTTGGGAATATAACTTTTGTGTTGACATGTCCTAACAGGATTGTCCTCTTTAGGCAACAAGAGATTCTTGTGATGGGAAAACCATTTTTTTCATGTATGTGAACAACATTGAGCATGCTTCGAAAACTTAAAGTTAGAGTTGTGACTTTCATACCTCAACTTTGAGCATGCAAACTCAACCCTTTAAAGTATGTTGTTGTCTCACAAGTAAAGCTTTATTGCACTACTTTGTTTACGTAGTTCTCTTTTTTTTATGAGTATGTGAAGTGTTCTTTTGCTGAGATTGATACGGGTTGCTGCACACCTTATTGTTTTCCTTTGTGACAACGAAATAGCTCTGAATGCTTTCTTGTCCAGCTCTATATATAATCCCATGACCCGTTATGCCTTTTTTCTTGTTTTTCAGATTCACTGGATTCCCGTCATCTAACTGTTCTTTTACCCGCTTCAAGATGTTGGTGACAGTTCTTGGTGTTACGTCCCATTTTGTAGCTGCTTCAGTGGATTTGCCTCGGGCCACATGCCCATTTTTCTGGTTGACCATGAGGAATTGTGCTAGAGCATTCCTCTCAGTGTTAGTTAAATTCTTTCTTTGCCTAATGTTTATTGCTGCCCAAGCAGGAAGAGTATTAACGTTGAAGATGATATGCGAGAGACATTGCAAGAAAATGGTGGATGACACTCTGAGAACGGTGTGAAAAGTGATGGCTTCAGGACCACAAGTCTGTATTTGTACTTCATTTTTTTGTACTTTTAATGCAAAATGTGTAATATTTTTCGGTGCCAAAACTGAGTTCTGTATAAATATACGAGGAGGTAAAGAATTGGGTTTTCCCTACAAAATTAACATTTTAAGTAGTTATGACTTTTGTAGAGTGTTCTTATACTAAAAATTCGTACTACTCCCACAAAAGTATGTGAAATAATCATTGTCTTGACACCCTGTTAAATATATATGCTTGTAGGGGTTGAATAAGATTTTAATCCGAAATCACACATTCGATAACAATCCATATTTACCTGACTATTCTAATTCATTTAAGTCAAATTTTATTCATCATCTGTTTTTTTTTAAAACAAAGAATTGACAATTATGTTGAAATTAGAAATAAAATTTGTATATTTATTTAACTGAGAACTGTTAATTCTTTCTGCGTGCTGCTATGTTACATTTCTTAGAGTCTCCGACGTTGTCCTTTCTCTTATGTTTTTGACATTATTAATTTGTATGTATTTAATCTTTACTAGATTTGGTTGATGGCACTTAGTGCAATTTGAACCCGGACTATGTGTTTTTTTGAGAAGCATAGAATAATAAAGCTAATAATAGTAATAAGAGGACTCAATATTCAATAAAATTAAGTATCCAATGGTATTAATTATATTGTGCAAATAAATAAGGTCAAATAGGTGATAAATGAATCAAATCAATGACACATTTCATGTTACCTTCTAAAGCTCAAAAGCAATGTGTTGTGATACAAAACACCTAAATATGTATCTACTTTATTGCATAATCCCAGAATGCATCTAACATCTTTCTAAAACTTGTCATAAGGCATGAATTACGTTAGCCTGGAGCAAGAAGTAAGGTGGTTTTATGCTTTAAAATGCTCGGATTTGGATCATTCGACCAAGACACTGTGGTGCAGAATCTTGTACCTCAATACACTTTGCTGCATAATCTTGGCGGATCACTTATTTTCTGTTCTCCGGCTGCAAACATGTATACTCCTACAAAACATATGAGAATTGGATTAACAAAGATATGCATCTATACAAATTACAAAATGAGACAAAGGTGAAGGTAATATTAGTTCGGACATGAAATCAAATAGATTAATCAAGATAAGAGGATGGTACTACTGCAGTGAAATGAATCTAAAATAAATAAATAAACCATAGATATGAACTGTAATCGAAATGTCAACAAATTCATTTTCAAAACATTAATCATTAACCTTTGGAAAAGAAATAGGGGAAAAAAGTTCATATAAACCAAAATGATGTCATAGTTAAGGGCAGGAGTATATATTGCAGACACTAAAGTATATATTGCAGTTCAAGTGAACAAACATCATGTCAAGGTTAAGGGCCTTATACTGCCATAGCATAAATTGCAGTCACTTAAATAACCCTGTGGCAATTATTTCATTTTCAACTAATAGTTAAGAATGAGTACATAATTATACAAATCCATTCACAATCCATAGCTGAACCTTTGGACGCGCTACAAGAATCAACATTTATTAGCAACTAAATTCTTTTTGGAACGACCATTTAAGGTTAAACTGACAGGTGCCTGTCCAAAAATAAAGTCAGATATTTTAGACTAAAGGTGTGTACAAACAAAAGATTTGAACAAAAGAGAAGAAAAGTCATAGGTACCTGTACGGTAAGGGATGTGGTTGTTGAATAGCAAATGCATAGCAATATCTAACCTGAAAAGAACCGCAAATGAGTATGGAGGTATTACAGAGACTACCTAAGTATTAAGAAATATTTTATATATGATTTTCTTATTTGGATTGTAATTACATTTATCCCACATCGGTTACGGACAGCCTAGACGCTGTTGTCTAGAACTATAAATATTGTAATCATCATGTTGTAATAATTGTCTTTGATAAAATAAAAATTTATGTGTTATTCACCACAAGGGGTTTAATATATATAGGTTTACAAAGAGAACATCGGTGTAAGTTTCCGATGTGGGATAAATGTAATTACAATCCAAATAAGAAAAGGATATATACAATATTCCTTAATACTAAGATATCGAAAGATGGAACACAAAATAAAAACAAATATTAGAAAACAGAGAGAATGACATTGAACTATTTAACAAATCTGTGCTACTCGGTATGTATGTATTTCGTCAGAATGGTGATTCTGTAGGAATTTTTAAGAAAGCTTACCAGGTGGCCTGGCACTAAAGACTATTCTATTTTCAAATTCTACCTCTGTTTCAATGACACAGTTGTAAACCTCTACCTCTATGTGGTCCTTAATTTCCTGTATTGACTAACTCAAGGTCCATTTAACCAATTTTTAATATACTATAAACATGCCCATGCCGGGTTAAACTCTCAAGAGCAGCACATTAATAAGGCACATAAAGCTCCCAGAGAATAAAAAAGTAAAATCACCTTCATATCAATACCCAAAATCTACAAAAAAAAAGTTCCATCATGTTTCTGGTATTTTATAGCTTTCAAATATTACCATAAGAAATTTGAGTGCGGGAACAATATAAGCATGCAAAAAATTCAGCTAAATACTTTTAGAACCTCCACAACTTCAAGCTCTTTACCACCATCATGTGCAGCATGTTGAAGCTTTGTAAGTGTTTTCTGTGAAATGATGTAAAACACATGGGGCTTAATGCACATCCAAAGTTGTTACAACAGTGCAGGTTGGTACAGCAGATGCTTACCATTCAATTCAGGAAAAACTTCCCCACGACACATGTGTACTAAATGCTCGTGCATCAACACGAAAGCACAACTATACCAAATATTTATGGCCTCCTAAAAATGAAAATCTAGCAAAAAAATGCAACAGAAATGCACAGATAATTTTTTTTTATTTTTTTTTAAAGTTAAACCACCTTAGTGGGGGAAAATTTATTCGGCTTCCCAAACCTATAAAATAGATAAAAACATACAATCAATGCCAGGAATAACAGGCAAAGTTTGTGGGAGCATGAGCTCCAAAAGCATAGTAATGCTTTTCAAAAATAATAGAAGCCTATACAAGCTCTATTCAAAAAGACTATTGTTAGTACTCCTTTTAAAGCCTATTAAAGAATTGCATAGCAAAACTCAATGCGGCATTAAAATTTAGACTAAGCAGTCATGAGTAGACATCTAAAACTGTCTGATATAGGGTTGGAACACTACTGGACGCCCCACGAATTCGCGGCGGTCGCCCCCCCCCCCCCCCCTATGCCGGCGGTTCTACCCGCCGTGGGTGGCTGCACCGTGGGTGGTCGATCTGCAATAAACGGCGGTCTTAACTGCCGTTGATACGAAACACTGGTTACGGCGGTCTGAACCGCCGTAGCTGTGTTTTTTTATAAACGTCACATAGACGTTCTGGTATCGAAACAACTTTGATGATGAGGTGTTGACGAGGTCGTTCCGGTTGCGGAACCTGACCAAAATGAGATTTTTTTTGTACATTCTTCCGATAACAAAACAGAGAAAAGCACCCCACTGATTATCGTGGATCTTCCTGAAGCTGGTGGACGTTCGGTTCTTTTTATAGGTTCCTCTTTCGGAACGGATGACAGAATGGGTGACGTCATCTAAACTCTTCCGATTTCGGAAGTGCTTGTCATGATGACGTATGTGGCTACAGGTTCCTGGCTTTAGTGCTTGTTATATATTTGGTTCCGGTACCGGAAGGAATGTACAGCGCTATGAAACGGGGTCGTTTTGATTTCAAAATTTCCCTCCAATTTAGGAAGGTTCCGAAGGCATGCGATCGTTCGGTCTCAGCGTCTGTCTATGCAAATGCAAATTAGCTCCGTAAATAAATTGACGATTTAATCATGTTCCGTAAGAGGAATGTAAATGGAAATTGGTTCCGCGATCGGAAGAAAATTATGTAAAATCACATTTCGTAGAAATGTTGAATAAACCAGGCATATACATGCCTTTATAAGTTTACATCACTGATGAGAGATTATTCAACAAACATCTCTGCCAACAAAAGTGCAGCCCAAAAAGCAACAACGCACAAAGGAAACAAGCGTTTTTTTCCTACTTGCATAAAGAAGCATACATTCATTGCTATAGGATGGATGGCTTACACGATGGGGGTACCAAGGACGTTAGAGCAAATGGTAGTAACGTAGTGTGCAAGGTTGTTCCGTACCGCTTTCATCTCAGCTAAGGTGTAAGGGGTGATATCCTTCGGCAAAAGCTACAACAAAAGATATTTATATTTACTAGATTGACTCAAAAAATGTGCATAAGGTAAAAAAGGAAATATAGAAGTTAGAACATCATACATTGTGTACGGCCAAGCTGTGTGGTTACAAAATCCGGATTAAATGGGTTGCAAACAACATAGTGTAGTATCCACACTCAAAATTACTGCTCTGTTTCTTAAACTAATAAGATTTTGCGATAACATGTTAAACACACAAACTTTGGGTGTGATGGTGAAATAACGAATTGAGATAAGAATTGTAGTAGTACCTTCACTTCAATCACCTCAACCTTGATAGATTTTTCCGGGTTGGTAGCATGTAGTGCCTTTGATATGAGACTTATAATCAAATCAGAGGGGGGGAAATGGAGAGGATCAATCCAATGTATGACCTTCGTTTTAGAGTTGATGGTGATCAATCGCCAATGATCCCTGAAAAAAATGAAGTGAAGGTTAGTTCATGTTCACAATCCAGTGACAACATTATATGTTTAGGGTAATAGAGAATTTACAGTTCAAGGTATGGGGCCAAGAAAAAGTGTGTATCCTTTTGACCAAATGCTCGTAGAAGATATTCAAGTCGATCGTTATCCGAGCAACCAAGATCTTGGACTGTGGTGGGGCATATCATTCCTATAAATCCTTTTCCCTTCTTTTTGGCAGAGGCATTCAAATATCTTATTTCCAACAATAGCAATATTACTAAAATTAGTGAAATATCAAACAAATGAGAATGAAAGTATTTATATTTGAAATGAAATGCTTAAAAATCACATTTGATTGAGATCCATGATCGTGTCGGGGATGTCTTTGAATTGCCAAAGCTCATCAAAATCCTTCCAACAAACTATTAAGTCACGCGCAACCCCAAACACTTTTGGTGGGCTAGTGAAAACATAAGTAGATCGTTGATCATTGGTGCGCATCCAATTGTAGAGCACACCAACAAATTGTGGCATTGGTTCAAGACCGGTATTCTCCAAAATGCCTAAGGGGGATTTTTGTTGCTTTGTTGTTACCTCCTTAGGTTGGGTAATGGCAACGTAACTTGGTAGCCCTTCGTTTAGAGATAATACCCGAACTAATCTACGGGGCCATAGAAGAAAATGCCCTTCACCCTCACCAACCGTAACAATACCTTCCTCCGGTTTGGGAAGATTAGCACTTGGAACTAATGCTAAGTCCAAAGAAACGCGTACAACTCCATCGGAAATGGTGGCTCCGTGGTGAGAGATCATAGATGGCTCATACAATCCATTGCCAACATGGAGCGTAGTCCTACTACTTGGCCGATCCACATATAAGTAACATGGTGAAGGCTAATAGAGTAATTTAATTAGGGTGTTAGTCATTATAATAATAAAAAATGCTCTTTATGTCACTAAACATAGAATTTGGGATGAAACATACCTTGTTTGTCGGCTTGCAAGGAACGGTGTTGTCAACCACTTCTTTTATAGGTCGCTCCATTGCTCATCTCACTTCAATTTCGATGGGGGAGTGATGAGAGCCTATAGATGGAGGTTCCCACGCCATAGTAACATCATCCAAATTGTCCGGTAGTTCGACACCATCCTTTTTGAACAACTTTCGAATCAATAGATCGTGTGCATCCAAAGTTTTGTCCCGTGTTTGAAATTCCTTTCTCACTTGGTTTGAAAAGCCTTGTTGTGTGGCTTTATGAGGACCAAACACATCCCTATGGTTTTTGTAATTTCCGTAACCTCGAACTCTTCCCGAGTGCTCGCTCTTTTTCGTTGCCTCAACAAGAATGTCATGGTTAGGTGTAGCTACCCACTCACCGGCAATTTCGCGTTGGCGCGCATCATCCTATGTAAGGATAACATATAGTGAATGTATATTAACAATAGCTTGATCCTTGTAAGAAATAATGAGAATCACTACTGGAAACCTCTTTGTAGACGTCGCCGTTACACGGAGGTTGGATGTTTGTGCCATCCATAAATGTTTTCGACTTCGAAAACTGATCGAGGAAGTCGTCTTAGAAAAACAACTGCATATGTTTTGCATACGTCGTAAATACGAGTATTCGAAGTCGAAAGTAGGTGTTTTTGCAATATTAACATATCGGGTGAGATATACATACAGAGCCCGAACTTGTGGAAATTAATATGCAAATCTTTTCTACGTCGAAAGGTTTAATTGTCAGGATTTAAGAGATCGTAAGGTCCAGGTATCCATGTTTAATATTAAACATTTTGTAGTTACACTTATTTCGAAAGTGAAAGAAATTTACTTTCTATATAGAAACCGTCGACGTCGATAAAGAATTGTTTCATGAAACTGTGCCGAAGTCGAAAAGATTACATAAATTTCAAGTACTTTGGTTTGCGTCCACGCAAATTTGTGCACATACTGAGGCCCTATTGCAATCTAAATTTCAATATCGTTTGATGATTATAACTAAATATGTTCGAGTTCGTAAACACAGTACGGTAAGTCTTACATTGATTTTTGAATTGGAATCCAATAAGTTCAGCATAACTTTTGAAGTTTATTTATTTATCTACTACTTTGATAATTATAGAGATTGGTGATTAGTGGAGTACTTAAGTCGTGTTCCTTGTATATAGCATAAAAGTTGCATGCAATTAGGAGTGTTACAAGTCTTTAACTATTTTATATTCAACCAAAACAAATATGCTCAGTTTTCGGCATCCATTATCGTGCACCCCCGATTTCGAAATATATTAGAAGAGATTGCAGATACATGGTTTCGAGTCGGAAACCTGGATCGCTTTTGGTTAGAATCGAAAACATGGATCGATAATCATATTCACTTGTAGAGATATCTTCTATACTCTACTTCCGTGTGCCGTAATGTTGCATTCGAAATGATTTTCGAAATCGAAAGATTTCCAAAATTTTATATTGCTTCTGTTTCGTTCTCGAAAGTCTCACGAATAAATCAATATTTCATTTAGTCTAATAATATATAAATCACGGAATCCTTTTAAAATTGTTACCTAACAACACTTCTTAAACCACATTCTTTTAAATATTAATTTATATTGATCTGAATTGCACTAAATCAAAATCAATGGATAATATATATATATATATATATATATATATGATAACTGAATCAAAGTGTAGTTCATCAAATCATATTTCGTTGAATTAGATTATACCTTGATTAACTAAACAAATGAAATATCACGAGAATAAGACCTTAAAATTTAGCATTACTCAAATAAGTAGAATCACTAATAACTAAATTGAGCATAATTAATAAAAAATAACATTACATCACTTTCATACACACTAACATATAGTTTTCATATAAACATGAGATGACTTTGTAGAAACGTTACTAACTTTACTATAAACAGTATCTAAATTGATCTTAATTAAAAAAATACCAAATCTAACTAAAACTTATGTAATATCATGTACTTTTTCATGAATACTAACTTGTATAACCAATCAAGTAAGATACATTACTTGAATTTGTATAAACACGGACTTGTAACTAATCAACAATCAAAGATAAAACCTTCCTTCATAAGCTTTTTGTTACCATCATGTTGAACACTCCCATCTTTGGCTTGACGACCTCTAACAAAATATTCAATTCGTAGGAAGTCGGTGGGCTTCTTCCTCTTAGCCGTCACCCTTGCTTCCTCTTCACTCATGCCCTTGGCCATCAAGTCTTTTACCTCTATCTCATGATTTTCAACAACCAATTTCTTGCCAACACCTTTATACCCCGCGCGACCGGCCGTGTGAGGTGTTAAATTAAGCTTTGCAAGGCGAGATTTTTCCAAGATTATCCCCTACACGCAAGGTAGATGTTAAGACGAAAAACATCAAGAGTGTCACTTTTATTACATGATAAAGACTTACATTTTCTTGTCGGTCTTCGCATCTTTGCTTGAAAATAGCCCATGTCTCTTATTGGATGCAAGGAAAATATTCCCACACGGGTCGGTCATACTTAGGCTTCCTCACAAAATCTCGTGATAATGTATTTCGGAAATCCCTAGCACGATTTCCCAATTTCATCAAGCATTTCTTCATCACCTCATCCATGTCGGGAGCTTGTATCTCAAAGGGATCCTATATGTGTATGTAAAGATTGAACCATCATTGCAGAATTAAATACATGAATAATATATAAAATTTCTCCTTACTATGCATAGTTCCCGAAGTGACATCTTCAAACTATCATCTTCCTTATGCCAATCCTCAACCGTAATGTCCACCCTTGTTCTTGCAATCCTACCCACCCAACTTGACCACTTTGGTGCCTCGTCGGATATAGGTTCACCCTCGATATCGAAAGTGAGATGTGTTTTGATGTTGTTGTTCTTTCTCCTCTCTAGAACTCTACAATAAGTTCTATCTCTAATCGGGACAATTGGATTGTCATTCTCACCATTTAGGTTGTTGTCAACATTGTCTTCCACATCGTCTTCCACTTCAACATTCACCTTTTTGTTTGTAGGCTTTTTTGATCGTCCCATGATATCTACAAATAATGTAAGGTATTTACATCTAACTTCAATTGCAAACACAATAGATTGTAAACACACAATACTCTCATGCTCTCCATATTGTCCACTTAGGTTTAGTAGACATAATATGAAATAATATTGCCCTTAATTGTGGTATTATTGATGTGAATATATGGCTAAACATGTCATGAAACTAAATATGAGGGAAATGAGATCCAAAAAAAACGTTGTCGGTGAAAGCATGCAAATCCCAGATCCATATTAAAGATTACTAGTGGGTAAGTAATAAAGCCTTGATTTTGATTCAAAAATGACAAAGAAGAGCCAAAAAACAGAGAATCAAAAAAGTTCTTAAAGGTGCACAACTCAGAGAATCAAAACTTGACAAAATCAAGATTTTGCTACAGAAGAGACAAGATGTATGCATGTGCTTACCAAGTAGTTATGAGGATGAAATAAGACAAGGGTTTTGGAGAGATTCCTTCTTTACTCCCGCCAAAGCTGCTCTCATTGAATGGATCTCAACCACATCCATAAAGCCAAATGCTATCATACTTGTATTGGCCCGTGTAATATTTTTAATGAAAACGTGTTTGTTCCGATAGCGGAACATGTATGTGGCCTATTATTTGTTATTAAAATACGTAATAAAAAATAAGTAAGCTGGCGTGGCACACAGGTGAAACTTGTTCCGATATAGGAACCACTTAATATTTTGGGAAAAAAATAAAAAAGAAACAAAATATTTACGTAAGTCAACTCCCTTGTCCAGATCTAGAAAAGTTAACCCGTCATTCTCATCACAACAAACCCAGAAAGCTTCACTCCGACCACCAAAAAATCCTCTGATTTTTCGCCGGCGCCACAGCAAACAATGGGATGGAAAACAATGGGCTTGAAAGGAGGAGGGCGTGCGAGTGAACAGTCTGAGAAGGAGACCGACGTGCCCGGCGACAACGAGCTTCTGATTAACGTACAAGCTAGGGTTCAGCCGGAGAAGAAATCACGCAAAGAAAGGGGTCATCCGCCGTCCAGATCACATCCCGGCGGCAGCACGGATTTCTTCAATCCGGCGGGGACGGAACGTTACATCCGTTGGGCTTCTAGGCACGCTGTGGGGACCAGGCTCCTTGATCCGGCGAAAATCAGTGAGTTTCATCTCGATTATGTGATTTCTAAGTTTCAGAACAGTCATTTTGATAAGTTGATTAACTTGAACAAGCCCACATATCATGATGAAGTAGTTCAGTTCTATGCGAACTTAGGGACTGATAAGAATTATCCAGATGCATCTAAGGTTAATGGTGTGTTGATACATGTTAATAAGTTCACAATCAATGAGGCGATAGGCTGTCCATACGTAGATTCTAGTTTCTTGAAGCCTGCCAAGGCTGATGGTCCCCTAGAAATATGGTTTCAGCAAGCTTGGCCTAAGAAGAATGAAGGTTACCCACTAGACCTACTTGAGATGCGCCAAAAGTACTTTAAGATAGATGGGAATGGACCTGTTAGTGCCGATAAATATCCTCTGGCTGCTTTGTCCATTGAGGATAGGCTGGTTTATGAGTTGATAGCGCTGCATCTACAGCCATCTGGTGGCCACCCTAGTGAGTGCACCATAGGCAATCTGATGTTTTTCTACTGTGTTATGGAGGGCATCGAGCTGAATCCAGGTTACACCATAGAGAGGTACATGGACAAGACTGCTGGGATTGACTATAAGGAATTTCCTTATGGCTCGTTGGTGACAGCGATGATGGAGAAACATGGGTGTCTGCCAAGGAGTCAGCCTGAACCAAAGGATTACTATACCAAGAGCTGGCTGGATCACAAGCTCATTGAGTATGACGATGTAGGGAAGAAATTCAAGAAGAATATTACCGCGGAAACTGCTGCGAGGAATGCAAGAAAGGCTGCTGCATCATTGGAAGCAGGTAAACTTGTGATTTTTGTTTGTCAGGTTGTATTTTATTTATGTCAATGTGAGTCTAGGGATTAAGTTTCTGGAAAATTTGACTGAAATTCGGATATATCATGTGTCTGGATTGGAGGAGCGTTGGGTGGACAGGCTGTCAAAGTTCATGAGCTCTTTGCAACTACAACTTGATGCTGCCGGTTCAGAGATCAAGGGCCACCGATCAGAAACTCGCAGCTTTGCTGAGCAAGAGGGCATTACCTTGGTTTACAGCGACGATGAAGCCCCCCTGAGTTTCATGCTCACTTTGTGGAGGATGAGCCCATTGTCCAACCACAGGAGCAGACCCCACAGCCCCAGGAACCCGACACCGGTGCCATGGTGATAGACGAAGAAGCTGGTGGAAGCAATGTGGTTGGCCAGCCAGCTGAAGAAGAGCCAATCGCTGAGGCTGCAGTCGCCAATCCGACTATGGTGAAACCAGAGGAGTTAGATGTGATGGATGAGTCCCATGCTTAGTCTTGACTGCTTTGTATCTTCTGTGAATGCAACTTTTTTTGTGCCTATTGAACACAGTTTCGGTTGGATAAACTATGACAGGCACCCTTTGTTTTAGCTTTTGCTTTTTCTTTGTGAACTATGTGAATTTGGACAAAATATCATTGCTTTTTTAATGAAGTTAGAACATGTTTTTATGTATTATATGATTATGAAAGTTATTTATTTTTGCCAAGCTACATACTAATGTAGATAAGCTATGGTAATATAGAAACAATTGAATGGGTATTTATAAGTGCTTATATAATAGTGCTTGAAGGAAAGGCTTACAGTTATATTTTAAAAAATACGTATAACAGGTCACGTACAATATGTACTAATAGAATAAACAGATTTTACGACAAATTTTATTAACATTCTCCCGATTGGTTTAACCATACATTTACATGTAATAGCCCATATTGAACATTTTTGAAGATTCTGTATGTTTTATAATCATTCGTTATGAGATAGTCATCATGTCAACATAAACCGAGTCTTTTAAACGCCAGCTCACGTCTTTAGTAGCATTTATATCATTCTGGTTATTTCGCGAGTAACCACATTCAGTGTCTGGTACCCATCCTCAAGAAAGCACTATATCTACATCTACGTGCACTTATGGGAAGAAACTGACCTTAAGTATTTACTTATAGATACTCTATAAGTATTTATACTAATATAGATAAGCTATGGTAATATAGAAGCAATGGAATGAGTATTTATAAGGAAAATATGTTTACATCTTCCCTGGCATCGACAACAGCATGTATATCTACAGAAAATATAATCTTCTACTAGACATGAAACCTTATATCGGACACAAATTAGAAGAAACTACAACAAACAAATCAATGCTTCCTTAAGAATTCGGAAGTGACATCGTTGTCTTTACGCACATATTATAAACCTTCAATCTCAATCCAGCAACTTGTTAAAATGCAAGCTCCACCCCAACCTTTTTGTTTTACATTTCATTTAGTTATTTTGAGAAATAGTATCAGTTATTTAAGTATTGGACATGAAATAAATTTTAATGAGATTGTGATATAGGTCGTAATATAAAACAACCAAAAACATGTCTTTCTTATGGAAAATAAAATGGGTTCTATTATCATAACCATAATCATCTTCCAGAATGGTAACATAATCTTCCGAATGCGGAACATAAAAAAAAAATTAAAAACAACATTTAATGACGCAGACGGAGTGGGTGTCGTTTCGTTATATCAGAAACCCAAAAACCCAAAACCCCCAAATTTCAAAATACCCAAACTGTCTGTTCAACATGGAGATCCGTCTGTAAAACCCAAACCTAGTTCTTATAGTCCTAGCACAACCAGAATCAAGCTTCAACAACCAGAATCAAGTTTCCGGAGGCGGTTATGGCGAGGGGGAAGGGACGCGGCGGCGCTGCCGGAGCGAAGCAGAAAAAGGTTCCGGTCAAGAGTTTCGTGTCTGAGGACGCTGAAGCGGAGTTCAATGAGCTTAAAAGCACTGGTAAGTTAGTCTCTGTGTACACTCTATACAATGATGATGAAATTCTGCGTGTTTTGAATGGGGTTAGGGCTAAGTTAGATCTCCAGTATTTTGGCAAACTCTTGACAATGAATGAAGCTTCCCACTTTGAGAAAACATGTGAATTTTATGCTAATTTGGAAGCCGTTGTGGATGGGTCTGTCACTACGTTGGTTGGGGGGAAGAAACTGACCTTAGACCCTTGGAAGATTAATGAGTACTTAGGATGTCCGTACTCTAGCTTGCAAGACTGCTATCCTATGAAGCCAGGTGGTCTACTCAACATCTATCACAGTGGAGGTTGGCCTACTCATGTTGAAGCCCCCCTAGTTAACCCTTTACCACTCTTCGAGAAGTTCTTTAACAGAGATGAAGTCCATCTGGGACACCCTGACACATACCGCCTCGACTACCTTACGTTGGAAGAGAGAATCCTCTTCGAGTTTGTTGGTAGAACCGTCATACCATCTGCTGGACACATTAGTGAACCTACCATTGCTCTGATCATGTTGTTCTACTATTTTGTGAATGATAAAAAGGTCAATCCTGGCCATGTGATTATTCAGCACATGCTGTTTGTAGCTAGAGAAAACAGGGACAAGAAGAATTTTCCTTATGGCAATCTTATTTGCCGCATGTTGAAGACAGAACTGAATTACACCTTTGTCAGCGAGCAGAAATTATGAAAGGTGTATGACAAGCAGTTCTTTGAAAGGAGGAGGATGATCGTTCATGAGGGAAGGTGGATTAGGAATCCTCATATGGACACTAGCCTTGCCAAAATTTCAACTCAAGGTATGCTTTTTTGCTTCAAGTATGTGAATCTCCACTTGCACAGTTTGCACAATTGCCATAAACTTTCAAATCCTCCATCGCAGCACTTATGTCATTACATATGTTATGCATTTTATTTTGTAGAGTCTGCTATAATAGGCAAGATGAAGAAGATGTATGATGTCATGATGAGCATGGAAGCGGAGATAGCTGATTTGAGGCTTGAAAACTACATGGCCAAGAAGGAAAACAAGGCTCTTCTTCGCCATTTCCGTGGGGCATCAGGCAGTCGACAACCTCCGGACCAGGCCTGAGACAGTTTGGGGGCTGTACCATGGTGCTTTTGAAATCCACTCTTCTTTTGCTAACATTAGGACCTAGATTTTTGACATCTACATAGGATGTGATGGCCAGTGTTAGAACTCAATCTTTATCAGTGCTAGGAGTGGTTATCCTGTTGTAAAAGCTACAACAAAATATTCATAATTTGGTAGGAGGTGTTCTCCTTTTATTGTATTATGTTTTAATGAATGCAAACTTGCTCCCCGAGTTGACTATTTTCACTCGGGGATGGTTGGTGTTATTCTGTTTTTTTCACAAGTAATTGACTTCATGTTCCTGTACCAGAACATCTTTATTGTCCATGCTTATCCATCTTCCTGTCATGCTTGCCCATGTTCCTTAAGCAACTGGCATTTCGGTCCAAGCGACTGTCTTCTAAATGATGCATAATTCAACATTAACATAATTCAGGATAATTCCGTTCCGAATACGAAACTACATAGTTAAAACAACTTATCAATCAGGAAGACCATTTTACAATGTTCCAAAGTCGGAACTTAATTACGTAAATATGGTATGCAACATTTCTCAATATGCACAAAATACAAAATTTACTACAAATTCACCACAAATTCATCATAAATTACAAAGAAATATATTGATTCAAAAGAAGTGGTGCAACACCATGTATCTTATTTGTTTGCTTCCCATTCCTATTTCTTTCCCCCCCCTTCTTGGTAGACTTTCCCGATGGATCAATCCATGTACCTTCATCGTGGTCCGTCCGAGTATGTAGTGCTTTAAGGCTTGCTTCATCTTCCCCCACATTAACCTTATCAAGCGTACATTTTATTTCATCATGCACTTCTCCACCTTGGCAAGTATAGCCTTCCTCATCCCCAAAAAAACTCTTCTTCCCATTTAGCACGAATTCTCAATTCTTGGCTGACGGATCTTTAACATAAAAAAATTGTTTTGCTTGACTTGCCATTATGAACTGATCATTTTTAGAGCCCTTCTTCTTACGGTTCACCAGCACTACCCCTAATGGTTCCCTCTTTAAACCATGTTGTATGTTCACCCATGTGCATTTGAAAACAACGACCTTCATGATGACATAGTCCAACTCCCAAATGTCTGTAATAGTTCCAAAATGCTGGTCGAGAGATCCTATCTCACCCAAACCTTCAGCATACAACGTGACCCAACTATTCTGAGTTGTACTTATATCATCAATTTGTCTAGTAGCAAAAGTGTAGCCTCCAATGTCGTACCCACCGTATGAATACACCGCGTCTAGCGGCCTTCTAACCAGCCACTTAACATTATCATTATGATCTCCTGTTTGCACATACTTTTTCACCCAACTTGCAAAAGTTCTTATTTGTTCTAATTCCAATTGTGTGCCTTCCAACAACGGCCACCGCGCGGAAATTTCCGCCATATGAGCATCAATGTAGGGTTTAAATTATGCATTATTTCTCAATACATACAAGTGAGCTGCATTCATTTCTTCTAAGGAAGGAAAACACAACTTCCTCTTCTTTAGGGGCCGACCACCAGCACTACCGTCATGTCTTCTATCGGGGACACCAACCGAATCAATTAAATCGAGAAATGCAGTACAAAATTCAATTGATTCCTCTGCAACATACCGATGCACAATACTTGCGTCTGGACGATATATGTTCTTCACAAACAACTTGAAAATTTTCATGTACCTCTCAAATGGATACATCCATCGCAGGAACACGGGACCACACAACTTGACTTCACGAACAAGATGGACGATCAAATGCACCATGATATCAAAGAAAGAAGGAGGAAAATACATCTCCATCCTACACAAGACATCCACAACCATGGCTTGTAGCTCATCTAATTTTCCTCGGCTTATTTGTTTCTTACAAATGCATTTGAGAAAATAGCACAATCGAGATATGCAAGATCTCACATGATTTGGTAGCGTACCTCTAAGAGCTATAACATTCAACTCTTGCATCAGGTTATGACAATCGTGCGACTTTAATGCACCCAATTTCAACTCACCTTCTTTTACACAACTTCTTATATTTGAAGAGTACCCAGTCGGAACTTTCACATTTTTCAAACTCTCACAAAGCGACTTTTTCTCTGCACTAGACATAGTATAATTGCTGGCGGCAAATACGTCTTGCCTTCCACCGAAACCGGACCAAGCGACTCCTTCACACCCATTTTCACTCTATCAAGCCGGGCTTTCAATCCATCCTTACTCTTTACAAGATTATTAAGCAACGTACCGAGAAGACTGTCACATACATTCTTCTCGGTGTGCATCACATCTAGGCAATGCCTAACATCCAAATGTATCCAATATGGTAGTTCAAAAAATATTGAACATTTCTTCCAACTTCCTTAAATAGGTGTTTTCTTCCTATTTTTCCCAAAATCATTTTCAATGAACTTCACATTCTCCCATACATCTCTCCCGGTAATAGGAACAGGCGCAACACCATATTCTACACTACCATTGAATAATTTCTTTGCTTTCCGCCAAGGGTGCTTCTCACTTAGGAATTTCCTATGCCCTTGATAAACTGTCTTCTTCCCCTTATCCAATTGAATAAAGTGCGTACCATCTTCACATACCGGGCATGCATAGTGACCTTTTACTGAATATCTTCCAAGGTTACCCAGTGCAGGAAAATCATTGATAGTGCAAAACAACATTCCTTTTAAAGGAAATTTCTCACCTCTAAACGCGTCAAAAACCAAATTTTCCTCGAACCATAGCTTCTTCAAATCCTCGATCAAAAGAGCAAGGTAAACATCGATAAAACAACACTGATTTTTAGCAAAGATATGTAAAGAATACCTTGTGCATGAGCTCAATTTGTTGGAGACACTCTGCAGGTTCAGTTAAATGTTGTGCGCTCAATACATCAATAAAGATTCAAACTTGACAGCCAAAATCATGTAGATCGTGAAGAACCAAAACCCTAGAACTCCATGAGCAGATGAAATCTTGGTATTTATGAGTTCGGTGAGAGAGACAAAGAACAGAACCCAAGTAGAGAATGGGAAAACCAAAAGTAGAATAAGAAAACCCTTTTTCCCTCTCATTCTGCAAATATACAATATCACACAACTGCCCCTGTATCATCTTCAAGAAAATTCACACTGGCCAACAGGTTATTCAACTCCATAAACTCGCACTAAGGCCCAGAAAATTTTCAACAGCTTCTCATACTCATCCAGACAGCATGTTATAACATGCTATATCTCAACATCCTTTTTCTTTCGCTTTTCTATTTTTTTATAAAAGAATAAAAACACTAATACAAGAAAACAAATCTACAAAAACAACATAGAGGTTAGGTCATGGTACCTCAAATTCGACAAACACCAAGGTGTTGTCTCAACAGCTCAAATGTGGCAGCATCTAATGGCTTTGTGAAGATATCAACAAATTGTTCAGTTGTAGGAACATGCTTGAGTAGAACCTCCTTCTTCTGCTTGACTTGAAGACCCAAGAAGTATGTAAGCTCTCCAACCATACTCATCTCAAACTCACTCTTCACCATAGATACAAAATCATCAAAAAGCGTCTTAGACGTTGACCCAAACATTATGTCATCTACATATATTTGAGCCAGCAGTTTATGACTATCATGTTTAAATATGTACATCGTGCGATCTACTCCCCCTCGATGATAACCTTTCTTCAATAGAAACTGGGTGAGTTGGTCATACCTAGCACGTGAAGCCTGTATCAATCCATACCGAGCTTTCTTCAATATGCAAACATGATTCAGAAGCTCTTCTTGCATAGCTGAAATCCAATACTCATCTTCTAACGTCTCTTTGTAATTCTTCGGTTCAATAGCTTCAGTCTCAGCACTGTCTTGAGGGCATGTTATAACATGGTCTATCGAAGGAGATGTTATAACATGATCTGGTGAAGATGTAGTTCCATCAGAAATAGGTGAGCTAGTAGTACGAGATCCATTCTCCAGTTGTTGATCATCCTCCTCTTCCATGACGTCCATCTCTCCAATGTTCTCCTTGAGGCAGCTTATGTTTTGATCAAACACATAGCAATTGTCTAAAGATCTAGTTCCAACCAGAATAGCTTTCTCACCTTTCTTAACAGTGCATTTTTTATCATCGAATAGAAAAATCAGCTTGCTATCACAGAGATGACTAATACTTAACAAGTTTGCCTCTAATCCATCTACAAGCAAAACATCATGGAATACAGGAAATCCTTTTATCTGCAATTCACCTTTTCCAATAACACTGCATATCTTTCCATCACCAAACCTTACAGTTCGTTCCAGGCCAAGGTACCAAATTATTAATCAAATCTCGAGATCCAGTCATATGCCTAGAGCATCCACTATCAAAGTACCACGTATCTCTAGCATAAGCACTAAAACATGTATGAACAACATAACAAAGTTTAGATTTTGGCACCCATACCTTCCTGGTAAGATTTGCTTGAAGTGACGGACCCATGTTATAACATGTCTTGAAATCTCTTCCACGCATGATATCCCTTAGAAGTCTGAAACACTGATTCTCTGAATGCCCTTGAAACATGCAATAGTTGCACTTAATGGCTGGTCTCTTCTTCTTGAATATCTGATGTGTTTGTCTTCTGAATCCTTGCATAGGCTTCAACCCTTGATTTACATGAGCTGAAGTACTCACATACTGAAGTCCATATTTGGGTATGGCCTGGTTCACATATCCTAGACCATGTCTGTCCCCCGATGCTCTTCCCATTTCCAACAGATCATCCAAGACAGCAGTTCCTTTGTTGAGTCGTTTAATCGTTCTTTCTGCATCTTCTGTCCTCTTGGTCATACTCAGTAAATCATCTTGTGTTTTCCTCACACTTAATTCCAAGCTGTCATTCATGATCTCTATCTCGTCCCTTTCATCTTTCAGAATGACCTTCTCAGCTTTCAATTTCTTGATTGATTCCATTGCCATGATCCACATTCTGTATAGCTTATTATATGATTCAGTTTTAGTTACATCCACCATGTCCGGTTCCTCTTCTGCTTCAGTAATGATTTCAGACGCCATGTTTAAACATGCTGAGTCAGTAGGCATGTTAAAACATGCATGCTCCGATTCTTCGATCAGTGTTGCCCCAAACGACACATGATTGTTGACATGTTCCTCCTCATCATCACTCCAGGTAGCTGCATATGCTTTCCCTATTTCCTTGGGAGAGGCACTAGGACATTGCGACTGAATGTGACCAAAACCTTCACATTCTCTACATTGTACCTTTCCAGCATACTTGAATGGTTTTGTGAGTGATTTAGACTCATCTTGACCTGAATTTCCCCTACTTATAAGTGCTGGATTTTGTCCTCTAGTATCGCTTCTGTTTGGACCAGTTCTCTTCAACATCCTAGCAAAATTTCTCGAGATATTTACAACTTCTTCTTCACTTAGCTGGTCAAAATCTTCATGTTCACTTTGGTCAGCTGCTCTAGTACCAGATTGCTCTTTCTTCATTCCTGCCTTGAAGGCCAAGTTAGATTGTCTCTTTATAGCTTGCTGCCTCATCTCAAATGCACCAAGTGATCCCATAACTTCATCAAAAGTCATCGTTGAAGTGTCAAATACATCTTCCATGGTTGTTACCTTGTTGTGAAATCGTTCAGGAAGGGATCTCAAAACTTTCTGAACCAGTTGGAAATCAGTGAATGGTTGTCCCAATTGTTCTGCTGTGTGAGCTAGATCACTGATCCGAATGTTATAGTCACCAATGGTTTCATTTTCATCCATCACAATGGTCTCAAATATGGTAGTTAGAATTTGAAGCTTCAGTCTCTTCATCTTAGCATCTCCTTCATAGTGAGTCTGAAGTTTGTCCCATGTTGCTTTTGCCGAAGTACATGTAGAGATTAGTCGAAATTGGTTTTGATCTACAACAGAGTAGATAGCATATAGCACCTTGTTGTTGATTTTCTTGTTAGCCTTCTCAGTCGTGTTCCATTCTACTAATGGCTTCACCGATCTCTCGCGTGTTCCATTTTCAGCTTCAGACAGTGGTGAAGTCCAGGTACTTTCTATCCAATACCATGCATTATCATCCAGACCGTGTATAACCACCATCATCTTCACCTTCCAGTAAGCATAATTCGTTCCATCTAGTAGCGGTGGTTTCGCTGTTGATGTGCCGAGTTTCTCTTGAGTAGACATAATGATAGCTCCGATCTCACTACCCTTGTAAGAGGGATGGTAGTGACCTTGCTCTTATACCAAATGAAATAACTATCAATAGATCTACTGTTATTTTACGTCTAATTCTGTGGTTACTTAACTGTGACGAGCATGTTTAAACATGGTGGCAGTATGTTTAAACATGGTAAAATTAAAGACAGAAACACACAGAATTGTTTACGCAGTTCGGTGATGAAAACACCTACATCTGCGAGGCCTTGCCCAGTCTAGAAACCATTCACTAGATAATCAATATATTGTACAAAACTCCTCACTTCTACCTATCTATGATTACCTCTAGTAGTGAACTTGTGAGCACCCCTCACTTGCCGGTCAACGTCAAGCTCCTCACTTGACAAGGTCGAGCTCCTCACCCAACTTTCTGATGACTACCTCTCCCGAGGATATTATGGTTGTGGTTCTAGACTTGCCAGTGAACAAGATCCCGTTGCGGTTGATTGCTGAACTGCGACTGCTCCACTCGAAAGTATCCTTGACAGGATTTTTTAATCTCTAAATCCGTGGTTGATTTCACAGCCTTCGTTCTTCTTTTATAGCGCATGTTGTACCTTCAATAACGTACAACCCTAATCTATTCTTTCTATAACTGAATATTACAATTTCCAATTACAATATAGAAAAATGAATAGACTAGATCTCTTTCCAATTTTAAAGCTATGTCTAACTAATTCTTCCATAATAATTTCGCAGACAATATTTAATCTTCCATACTTGAATTGGACGAGAATAGATGACTTGGAATCTTCTGTATTTAATCTTCAATAAGCGAAAATAAATCATTCTTCCATAACAATGTAATCCGATCGATACAAGGATTCCAGATCCATAAATAACTTTCCTGAGCATGTTAAAACATGCTTCATTTTTTCACAAAAATGACAACTTAAAAGTATGGACTTTACACGTGTAATTAGTTATTAAGATTCATGGTGTGAATCTAAATGTTTTAAGAATATTTCTCTTCGCTCATGTTCAATGATGATTAAGGTGGGATTGTATCATCAATAAATAAAGAACTTTAGAGGGAAATGTTAGTGCCCAGCATCCCATTCCTCACAACAAATCAGGTATTAATCACAACTTTTTGTATACAGAGGGTCAACTTAATTAGGGTAACTTGGTTTAAGCCCATCCCAGCTTTTCGAGGGCATCGCCAAGGAGCACTGGAGAGTTGTAAGAGCATCTTCAGTGGTAAGCAAGATTATGGTGTAACTTGACTTGCCATGTCATATTTTCAAGCAAATGGCTTGTCAAGCTAGTGTTTCAATTAGTGGTAAGCTAGATTGAATATTGGCTATTATGGTCCCACATATGTACAATATCTACCTAATTCTATTGAATTAGTGATGTAGGACCCACACAAGCTAATTGCTTGTGAAGGCAACCCTTCCTTGAGAAGGCTAATGACGTGGCAAAAAACAATGGTAAGCAACTAGTTTAACTATTTAGAAAAATTGCAAGCAAGTCCTAAAAACCGACCATTGGGAGATGCTCTAATTTTACCCGTTCCTCGATCGTGGCGGGTTCAAACATTCAAGAACAAGTCTTGGATCAAACCTAAAATACACAGAAAATATGAAGAACCATTAAGTTATTATCTCTGATTTTCCATGAACAAACATTTTATAAAAATCATCCCCAACTTATATTTATAGTATATATACGATGATGTTTGAATACTGATCTTAATTATGCACGCACATTTTATGCACAATAAGTTTGTAAAAATATGCACGTTATGCACACGCATAATATTCCAAATTAATTCGCACGGTGTTTATTTATTTAACTTTGATACTTGAGACGATTAATTATTTGGAAGAAAGAGGTTTAACTGCTACGAAATATTTTACCATTATTAGTTTGATTTCCAAATCAATTGATTAAACTCCACCTTTACTTAGACCGCGACGTGTACTTGAGTTTATTTCTTGCTGAATTGGGTGGACTTGAGTTAAATTATATATTAATAAATTTAATTATAATGAAATGAACTAAAAAAATATAAGCATATTTAAATTTGCTGTATTGAGAACATATATATATATATATATATATATATATATATATATATATATATTCAACTGAACGTAATTATAAGAAAATTTAAATTCTATTATCAGAAACAGTGCCATGAACAGGAAGATAAAATTGATTTTTATCAATTAAAAAGTCATTGGTGCATGTGAAGTTAACCCATGGTTATTAGCATGCCACTAATTAGTCGATGGAGTAGATTCATGTTTTTACCTGAAAAAAGAAATGTCCGTGAATTTAACCTTTCTCCGCCACCACAACCATCTCGCCGTCAGAGATTTCCGACCAACTCCATTGAGCAATTCCACCTCAAACCCGAAAATGGGCTGAGCTTCGTGACCAGTGTGTTCTGAGCCTAAAATTCTTTACCGAGTTTTACCAAAGGTGATAATAAACTCACTTATTATAAAGTCAGTGGTTTCGACTTGGATCTGAAGAATGCTGATCGTTAAACTCACTTATCATCGATTTCCAGCATGAATGTCTGTAAAAATCATAGATGCTTGCAATAATATAAACACATGAAATGATCCTCCAACAGAGAAAGGTAACTAAAGGCTAAAGCCATATTAAGAAACAGAAGGTCTGGCTTGAAAGGAACATAAGGATCTTTCAAGGGTATAAATGTCAACTGAGAAGCTCCGGCCCAGGATTTCTATTAGTTATGAGTAAATAGATGGGTGGAGGGGCTCAGTTTTGGTTTAGCAAGGGTGGGAGTGAAGGCCATACATTGTAAAAACTTTTTTTTATCAATATATATACATCCTTCTATAAAAAAAACAAAAACAAATCACGTAACACCATACCATCTTATTCATTAATCTAATCATGTGAATGAACACTCATTTCAGCTCTTAGAGAAACAAATAATTTTATACAGAAAGTTGGAGAAATTCAATTACAGAGTCCTTGGAATTACAGTGTCTTCACCTCCCATAGCGCTAACTCGTCATACTTGAGTGTCGCCGGTGTGTCGGACGAATCCTTGAGCAAGCAAAACGTTTGGGATGCTACCCTGTTTGCTGCTTTGGTGAAACTCCTGCAAGCTTGCGGTATAACCTGCAATGGAGTGGTGCAAGTAAAAGGATCTAGTCCCCCTTGCCATCTAAGACCGTTCACCGGCGGTAGAACTCCACATGTATCCTCCGCAACCACTTTCTCAACGAATATCAACTTGTATGGGACCTTAAGATTCCAGATTTTATCCCATTGTTTCCTTCTCCAACGATCTGCGTATTCAAGAGCCAAGACTGATGTGTATGTGATTCCTACACTGGACCTCTCATCCTTATCAGAACTCCAACGTAATTCCTTTGATCCCACTAGGTCTGAGGAGAGGCTGATGGGTAGCATTATATGCAATAATACAAGTGTTGCAGGAACCACCAAAACACTTTGCTGTTTTCCAGTATCTTTTGTTAGCCAACAATCCTTAATCAGTTTGAAGAACTGAGACTCTTCATGATCACGATGGCACCGATTCTGAATGTTATCCGCATACACCAATTGGGTATCTTGTGTCTCTTCTTGGTATGGAACAAGAGCAGTGAGAGCCTTGCCAGGATTCCGCAGCTGATCTTGTTGTCTAGGTTCATCGTGTTCTCGGTGAACATGATTGAAGGGCACAACTCGAATAACCTGAATATCATTATCTTCATAGAGCGGAGCTGTAATTGAGAATGCACTAACCAATTCCAACCCCTGAAGAGAACTCTGTTTTACATGCAGAGGCAAGTCATCCAAAATCTCCATTTGCTGAATTCTTCTCCTTTTCCCCAATGGTAGAAGATCACCATCTGAAAACACAGTGCGTCTCTTACTCAAGGTCTTAATCTCGGAGCACTCCCTCTCCTTCTCTGAGCAACTCCAAAGACAATATTGGTCTTCTAAATTTCTTTGACTCTATCTTTGTAGACCTCCACCATTCATTACCTTGACCTTGGAGAGAGATATGATTAAGAACATCATAACTCCTTATTGAATTTTTCATTGGAACCAATGGTAATTCTTCAGCCTTTCTCTTCGTGCCTGGATCAAATGGAAACATCATCCTCCTTTTCTAAGGAGTATGTTCTCCAAAATCTTACACAATTTCCGCCGCCACTCCAGAGTGCTTCCACTTAGATACTCCAATAGTTTGGCTTTGATGTGCCTGGTTTATCAAGTTTTGTCCAAATCCATCTATGTCCATAAACACAGTGCTCTCTTTATTAACAACCCAAGTGTTATTCAATTGATTCCAGGACCATAAAACCTTAGATTCAATATCCTCCATCTCCGAACTTTGATAAATTCCATGGTCAAATGGTTGTTGATTGGCCTGGACACAACTCTGCCTCTTATGTCCTATTCGTCCACAAGCATAACAGACCGTTGGTAGGCGCTCATATTTGATCGACCTCTGAACAACAGCCTCATTTGCCCTTCTAACTTTAATCGACCCTAGAATTGGCATCATGGTATTGATGGGCACTCTGAGTCTAAAGAACTTCTCCTTCGTTGTCAAACTCTCTCTCAGTTGCATATGAGTACAATCACCTAACCTAGTAGCAATATCAAAAGCTCCATCTCTATTGAAGAATTCAGCTGGCACATCCAAGATATTCAACCAAAGGTAATCAATCATAAATTCTTGCTGTTCGGCCATAAAATTGGGATTCCACCGCTTCAAAACTAAGAGATTATCTGCAATATTCCATGGGCCTCTTTGCAAGACATACCTGAGATCTGATTCTTCTGAGAAGAGGAACTGAAAGGTATTGAATTGGTGTTGAATAATCTTGAAAGCCATTCCTTTCCATGCTGGCTGCAGAGTGTTTGCAACTGCCTTTAATCTAATCTTCCTCCTTGATGTCACCCTTCCATAACAGCACTTTTGACCCATATAAGCTCCATGTAACAAATTTTGCCCGATTGGGTGTTCATCCACAACCATTTCGTTGGGCATGACAAATAAGAAAACAACACAAACTAAATGTACCAAAACCTTTGATTTTGATTTTTATTTTAGAAGAAAATTGAAAAAGGTCAAAACTTTCAAATCAAGACGCAGAAAACTAAGATCAAGAGACCCACCAAAAAGGAAGATCGACCCAATTCTGTCCCAACCTTTCCCCTTGATTTTGAAGACCCGATCAGAAAACCCACTTTTTTTTAAGATAAAATTTAGAAATAAAAACAAGGATCAAGTTCTTACGAAACTTATGCCTAAAGACTCGATTTTGAACAAAGTAGATGAGGTAATCAAGATTTCCCCTTTTACCCCATTCTGAAAACCAAACTAAGATTGGTACTTTAAGAGCAAGTCCAACAGCTTTGCTATAATAGCAAATTTGCTCAAATATGGAGAATTTGAGCCTTTTTTAAACTCCAACAGATTCTCCATTCCATTCTCCACTAAAAATCAAGTTGCCAAAGGTAAGAGCTAAAGCGATCAAACCAAGCTCGGGGAGCTTGTTTGAGTCCATATATCGCTTTCTTGAGACGGCAAACATAGTCAGGATGAGCGGGATCCTTGTATCCCACTGGTTGAGCCATGTAGACTGGAGAATCAAGAACACCATTAAGAAAAGCGTTCTTTGCATCAAGCTGGTGTAGCGGCCAATGCTTGAGTGTGGCGATGGCAAGAACTGTACGAACAGTAGCCGCCTTGACCACCGGGCTGAAAGTGTGATCAAAATCAAAACCAGGAATTTGAGAGTATCCCTGAGCAACCAAACGAGTCTTGTAGCGCTCAATGCTACCATTAGGTCGATACTTCAAGCGAAAAACCCACTTCGACCCTACAATGTTGGAATCTGAAGGACGAGGAGCCAACTCCCAAGTATTCTGATGGCGAAGGGCATCCATCTCCTCATCCATAGCTCGCACCCACTTTGAATCCTCAAGAGCTGTACGATAGTCTCTAGGCTCAGAATGCTTCATAACCTGAGCAACAAGACCCGTTGGAATAAAATCAGGATGCATCTTTAAACGTCGAGTACCATCCTGATTCCGAGTAATCATCCGATGAGCACGGCGAGGAGGTGATGTAGGACCCGATGAGGATCCAGACGATGGAGTGGGTGACACTTGTGGAGGAGACGACGGTGGAGTAATCGATGGTGATGTCACACCAGAGGAGACTGGTGAAATTGGAGGAGATACTGCCTGGGCGACTGGAGTACGAACCACATCGTCAGAGTCACAAACCAGACAAGGAGTTGATACAGATGAGTTGTGTGATGAAGGAACCGTCGATGATATGGCCACAGGCTCAAAAAATGAAGAGAGTTCCAGATTCGAAGTAGGTCTACCATCCAACGAAGGTGCAGCATATGGAAACAAAGTTTCATCAAACCGAACATGGCGCGAGACATAAATACGTCCAGATGTTGGGTCAAGGCACTGGAATCCCTTATAACAAGAGCTGTAGCCAATGAAGACACATGAGATTGAGCGAGCAGCAAACTTGTTAACAGCAGTGGCACGTAAGCAGGGATATGCTCGACAGCAAAAAGGATGAAATAGGCTATAGTCAGGAACTGTCCCAAAAACCACCTCGAAAGGCGATTTTCCACCGATAACTGGGCTGGGTAACCAATTGATTATTTAGACTGCCACTACTGGAGGATGACATCGCACACGTCGGTAATCCGGTGTATACACGGCGGTCGGACCCGCCGTTACTGGAACCGCCGTCCATTGGCGGTCCAGTTTTGCACGGCGGAAGGACCCGCCGTCCAAGGTTTTCGAAGTCGAAACCCGTTTGTATACCTGGTACGACTCGTAAGGTCTGCCCTGTCCCAAAACAACAACATCCTTACGAAACCGAAACAAAAATATATGATTTGTCCAGATTTCGAAATTGAAAGTCTATGTTTCAAATTCAACAAATTCCGATATCGAAAAGAAGTATCATGAACATCAATTGTTCCGATATCGAAAATTTTTAT
The DNA here is from genome assembly GCA_948330725.1 of Sherardia arvensis. Lineage (NCBI taxonomy): Eukaryota > Viridiplantae > Streptophyta > Magnoliopsida > Gentianales > Rubiaceae > Sherardia > Sherardia arvensis. Next base: position 36,740,128 of record OX415239.1, read on the forward strand.
TTTGGCATAGAGTATTACAACTTACGAGTTCGAAAATTATTCGTCGACTGTCAAAAAAATATCCGGCCAATTGGCCGGAAAAATAAGCATCCCCAATCCTTCCGATATACTCCTGGATTTGTTTTCTCTTTGGAGCAACAACAAATGATGAACTTATAGACAAGGCGCTGGAAACTTTACTAAGGTGAGAAAGATTTGGATATAATTGGGGTCGAGAGCATGCTGCTCTTGTAGCTTTGTTGTGGCATCGCCGCTTCGTCGGTGATTTTGAAGAAGAAAAAGAAGTACTCGAGGTGAAAAAGGCCGAGATGGGATGGTGCAGAAGGAGTAGATCTTGCAAGATTGAGAATGTATCGCCAAATTCGTCACCGGTGCTCCTCAGAAGGTCCATTGATGGAATTCTGCAACAAATACTAACTGAATTTTATCATATTCAATGAATACATGTTGCAAAGGCTTATGAACTGAATTCTACTTTCAAATATTACAAAAGCTTTCTTGGTCATGGCCTATTTCTGGTACCAAATCCTTGTCCAGAAACTGCAAGGAAATCTATTTTCTCTGTAGTATATAAGTTGTACCACCAAAAACAATTGCAATCATACTCAAGGGAAAAACATTTATACCTTTCTGTATTACCGTGAGGGACGAGGGGAATTGAACAACGGTCAGCGTCTGACTTCACCCCTTGATTACACGGTTGTAAGAGCCGATGAATCCTATCTCCTCCACCTTCACGGTGAGCTTCGGGAGGATCACTTTTAGACCGAAATCCCCATCTCACGGCGAGCTCAGAAATATGGCGAGTTTGGGAGGCCCGCATTGACATCACGCTGGCCGGAAAGCTGTAGCTTCAAAGCTCTAAGCCGTCAGGACGTCGTCATCATCCCGATCCACGCCCAAATTGCCGCCTCATCGCTATCGTCCAGATCACCGCCGCGATATCACCAGTTTCGCTCAAATCCCTACCTCACTGACAGGATTCATCACCGCTCGTCACCAAGAACATGGCCTCAGATCGGGCAAGTTCAGATTTTAGAATGAGAGTAGAGAGGATGAAGATAAGATTACGGAAGAATGAGAGTTGGAAAATACAAATAAGATCAGATTGTGCTTTATATAGACAAAAGTATTAATGGCTGAGATTTTTTTGCCATGAAAAATTAATGGTTCTGATGTACAAGTAAATTTTTACCTTTCTATTCACATAGCATTTTTATTCATGTAAATATTACGACCTCGAAATCTTCCTAATTTTTGTTTTATATAATAGGTAACTAAATATTAGTACGGACATCCTAAACATAGGATTTATTAATGCTAATAGTTTGATGATAGACTGACATCAATATTTATAAATATTAACTGATAAGCAAATCAATAAAGATTTGGTATTTCATTAAGTAAGCTCAATTAACATAAACATAAATAGTGTTTATAGAAAAGTCGAGTGGTGTTATTAAGAGTCGAATGATGTTTATATGATCGATAATAGTTAGTCTGTATATACAATTAAGTAATTTTAACTTCTTTGATTAGTTGTACTCGATTTAGTTAGTAGTGTTTATAGAAAATCGAATAAGTTTTGACATTGAGTTAGTTATCTAGTGTTTACGAAAAGTCAAGTAATCAAGGTGTAATCTTTGATTGATTAAACTTAGTTTAGTTTGTTTTGTAGAAAGCGAAATAAGATTTAATCTTCAATTAAGTATATTCAGTTTAGTTACTACTCCCTCCGGCTTTTATACAATGGCCTAGTTTTATTGGCACAATTACAAAGGAGAGCAAAATGAATGGTGGAGATTGTATAGATTATTGGGAAAGTAAAATGTGTGGTTGTGAATGAAGGAATATTGCTAAAAAAGGAAACTAAGCCATTAACTAAAAACCTTCCTAAATTGGTAACTATGCCATTCTATTAAAACCGGAGGGAGTATATGCCAGAAATCGGTACGAGTACGACCTTTTATATCAAAATTATACCATTTCGGTTAGTGTTTATCGAATGTCCAATAATATTTGATTAGTTATTATATTCTATTTTCTTAGTGTTTATAAAAAATCAATTAAGAGTTGATATTTTATAAATTATACTTAATAAGAGTTGATATAGTTAGTATTTACAAAAAGTCAAGTGATCAATGTGTGATTATTGATTAATTACACTCAATTCATATAGTATATAAAGAAAGTCAAGTAATCAAGTTCTGAACTTTGATTGATTATACTCTGTTTAGTTTGGTATAAAGTCAATTATATTCCGTTTGGAAACGGTTTGCAGATTGTCCGTATGACATTTTTTTTTTTTAAGTGATTTAGTAAATTTTCTTAGAAAGTCAGTAAAGATTTTATCTTTGACTGTGATTACTAGTTATTCTTCATACAAATTCAAGTAATATCATCTTATTTGATTAGTTATACAAGTTAGTATACATGGAATGTTAGATATTATTACATAGATTTAAGCTGAGATTTGGTATTTTCATTAACAAAGCTCAATTTACCTAAACTTAATCATCTAGTGTACAGAAAAGTCAAGTATTTATAGAACGTTGGAACGTACTATAAATAAGTATAACATATGAACGTCAAATAAGTATAACTAATGTTTATACTTAATTAGTATAACTAAGTATAACTAATGAATGTCATCTTAGTTAGTGTTTATAGAACGTCAAATAATATGTTTATATGATCATTTGCAGTTAGTATTTATAGAAAGTAAAGTATGTGATTCTCTTTGATCAGTTAAACTCAATTTAGTCAGTGATTATAATTATTTGAGTAATGCTGACCTTCTAAGACCTTGCTCTCGTGACGTTATTAGTATATTAGTTTCATTATTTTCTCAGAAAACAGTCTAATTCAATATAAATATGATTTGGTGAACTCTAATTGATTAAGTTATACTTTTATTTATTTATTTTGATTAAGTTTAATTCAAATTAGAAAGAAATAGCTTAAAACAATGTGGTTTAAAAATTGTAATTAAATAACTATTTCAAATGATTTCATTATTTATTTATTACAAGACTAATAATTGATATATTGATTTAGAAATATTGCACTAAATTATGAGGATTCGAGTTCGAAACAGTACTAAAATAATAGTTTGATAGTTTTTTCGATTTCGAGAAGCATTTTGAATGCTACATTACATATGTAGGCAAAGCAGGAGATATCTAATATAATTGTCACTCTATGTTTTCGAATTCTAAATCAAATCATTCCATATTTTTCGAGGCGAAACCATGCTCCATGATATCTTCAAATACATTTGGAAATCGGGTGCACCGTTGCGGAAAACCAAGAAATTTGAGAAGTATTTATTTTGGTTGAAAAAACATAGACGTACGGAAGGCAAAGTTATACCTTACCTTAATATGCAGTTTCTTTGTATATATATTCTTCATAAGTAAAGTTAAACTATTAATACCCCTAATTGCATGCAACATCTGTGCTATTTACAAGCAACCTGCTGCAGCAATAACTCAACTGCTCGCACATCTCTATAATTAGCAACTAGTAAATAAATTCAAAAAGACAGTAAAAATCACCCCAACACCTTTACGACATCGAAATCGAAACCTTTACGTTAGCTCAGTTACTGAGGTATGGTTTCAGATTCGAAGGATGCTCTGATTTCCTTCAAATAATTCAAACACTCTTTTCAAACTTAAACAGCATTCCTTACGACTACGAAACACGACCGTCATATACTGCATTGTTCTTTAGAATTAATGAATATTTAATCAATTTCTCAGCGGTTCAAAGTACGAGTTCGAACCATCAGCTTTATAAACCTTCCGAGAGCGAACTATAATCTTCTCAACATTTTCGATATCGGACAATCAGTTTTTTAAGCCTTCCGAGTTCGAACTCTCTGTTTTTCAAATCTTCGACTTCGAAAGAGTAGCTGATATTCTGTTCGATCTCGGAAATATATACATATCAGCCCAGACTCCTATATCAGCCTTACTCAATATAATGATCTTGCAAAAAAGAACACGTACGACTTCCAAAATACATATTTCGACTTCGAAAATTCATATTCACGACGTTCACAAAATTTACGTCGTTATATTTCTGGAAAGATTTGCCCAACCAAGTTTCGAAGTCGAAAACTTTTGTGGGTGGCGTTTAGGGATCACCGACGTGCAACGGCGATGTCTGCGAGAAGGTTTCCAGTAGTGTGCTGAGGCAAAGGCTTCGACCCAGTAGAATTTCGGTACCAAGGATTGAAACAACATCGCAAGACCAGTCTCAAGGATGTGGCGATGCTTCCGCTCAGCTCGGCCATTCTGAGCAGGAGTATAAGGTGAAGACATTTGATGGTGAATTCCACAGGATGCAAGATGAGCCTGCAAACGGTTATTTGTAAACTCTGTGCCTCCATCTGTTTGAAAGATCTTAACTTTTGCAGAAAACTGGGTTTCAACAAACTTCTGAAACTGGAGAAAAATGTCATAGAAATCTTACTTATGTCGCAGCGGAAACCACCAAGTGAAGCGGGAAAAATCATCAATAAAAGATGCATAATAAGAAAAACCTCATGCAGACAAAACTGGTGCCGGTCCCCACAAATCACAGTGCACCTTATCCAACAAAACAATTGCCCTCCTATCACTAACAGAGAAGGGTAGACGACTGCTCTTGGCCATTTGACAAGACGAGCAACTTACAAGCGCAGACTTGGCAGAAGAAACAGAAATATGACCCAACTGATGCAAGAACTGAACAGTATCATGAAAGACATGCCCAAGTCGAGAGTGTCATAACTCAAATGGGGCTAGGAGTTTTCCAGCACGTAATTCACCCAAAAAACAAGAATCACCATTTTCTAGATAGTAAAGACCCTCAATGTGACGCCCTTTGCCAATTAGTTTTCCCGTAGGCTTATGCTCGACCGAAAAAAATGTCATCATCAAATATAACTTTAACAGGTAAATCACCAGTGAGCTTACTGGTGGACAACAGACTCCTAGTAATATTGGGAACTACCAAAACACCATGAATAGAAAATCCCGAAAGATGTCATTGACCAATATGAGAAATAGGTAACAATTCACCACTACCAACAACAACAGAATTAGAGCCACGGTAGAGTTGTACCTTACCAACAGGAAAAGCGGCCCTTTGCTGGTTGAGATGAACAGATGGCAGACCAGAGGCAAAACAAGATTACAGCGATGCTCGAGTATAATGATGTACAACGATGATGATGGCGGGGGAGAACGGTGGTGGAGTAGTGGAGGCGAAGATTGCGGACCAGCGTGACGATACGACAGCGGTGGCGATGACTGGCAAGTCAATCGGCGTTTGATGTTGAGGATGACGGTGGGGCAAAACAGCGGCACGACGGAGATCAGGCGATGTCGATGGCGACAACAAGGTCTACTGAATAGCACAGGCGGCTATAATACAATGGCGGCGCGGCGGCGCTAGGGCGGCCGAGAAAAAGAAAAAAATAAATATATGTATATTAAAACGGTTTAGGATCGTAGAAAGGTTGATACCATTATTGAGGGGAAACTTCAATAATAGAGGCTATGTATTATTGATCAATACATAAGCAGTACAAGGGTATAAGAGTAAGTGTGTAAAACCCTAGCTAACACAGGTTGGGCTCAAGGGCCAATACTACTCTCTAACAGTAATCATAACCAATTTCACTTCTAACTAATCCGATTACAAATTTTAAAAAAATATTGGACTAACATTTTAAATTTGTAATATAAATTTGTTCTCCCCTATGACTTATAGTAAAAATAATTCAGATTGTTTTTGTAGATTTAAAATCATTTTTAATATCTAAGGCCATCTCCAATGGTTCGGCACAATCTTTCAGCTGTTACATTGGTTTTTACCGTTGATACAGTATTACACCATGGTGTACTCTATATTTTCCTCTAAAAGTATATTCCTTCACATCCTTTATGAAAACTTAATTTTTATCTTTTTATTCCTATATTTATTATATTGCAAAGTTATATCAAATTAATTCTTAATCTTGCATCGACAATTTATTTTATTAAATTAAAAAATATTAATACATAATTATTCTTAATAAAAATATTCATAAAACACTTAATTTTGTGCATTTTTCAATTTAATTGAGATATTAATTTTTCAATCTAGAGCAATGTAATTTAATTTTTTTAAAATAGTATGTTCATATCATGAATTATAACAAAATAATATAACAATAATATAAAAGACATGATAAAGGAAAAAAAGAATTACAAAAATTATGAAATAAATATATAACATTATTACATCCTGAAAAAGGCAAAAAAAAAATTTTAAATAAAATCTAGCGCATGATTTTGCTGGATTTTACCAAAATCACAAAACTAATTTAGCATGAAAATAGGCGCTGGGTGAATTAAAAGAGAGTCTGTGCGCATGAAAAAGAGAATATGGGCGTAAAGAAAGAAACAAAAAACAGAAAGAGAGAGAATCTAGGCTAAAAAAAGGAAAGAAAGAGTTGGCAACAAAAATATAGAGTGGTGATACAAGCAGGTCCATGTTTACTAATGCAGATCCAAAATATAATATTTTGGATGCACTAGCACAATTCAGGGTCATATATTATGTTTTTTGGACCTGCATTAGTAAATATGGACCTGCATATATAATTTCTCAAAATATAACACAATTAAATAAACAAAAAAGGCACAACAAAATATTAATTAACAAAAAAATGAAAAGAGAACATGATTATAAATAAACAGAAGAAGAGAGACATGGGGGATTTGAAAAATAAAAGAAAAAAAGAAAAGAAAAATATTTGGCGTTTGAACAGTTGACCCTAAAATTGAAGTGGGTTGTTCACCCTTTAAAATGTGGACGCAAATTTGGTGTACCATTGGAGCAAAAAAGTGGCTAAAACGTAAAGATAAAGTAAGCGTTGGAGAAGATCTAACACGAACAATCCACAAATTTGATATTTTTCTATATGAGTCAAGTAGCTAAAAAATAAGAACAAACTATTCTTGACTCGAACCTTACCATCATATGAGTTAGGTAGAAAGTCAACAAAGTTTGATCCAGCAAAATCCATCATACAAATTGAAACATGACAAGTGAATGACAAATATATAAGCAAAACATAAACCTAAGAAGTGAAAACGTGAGAAAATAAAAAGCGGTAACAAGAGAAAACAAGAAAAACAAATATTTAATAAAATAATACATAAAATAATCTTATCTTCATTCCATTCAAGTTGTTGTTGTGCTGAATTGTGAACTTTAGGATCCCTTAACACTAGTCCATGACTAGTGGATTAACATTGATATATTGATCTGTACATGACAGTTTTGGCCCGCCATCCATCCCTGGTCCTATCGTGCATTAGCGGACCAGATTACACAGCAATTTTATTCGATGTCTAAGGTCTTAATATGAAAACATCTCCAGAGTAGAGGTTAAGATTCGAATACTGGACCGAATTGGAAAAAAAAGAAGAAAATTAATTAGATTCAGTTGATTAAAGATGAGTTCGTATAGAGTTAGAGCAAGTCCAACAGCTTTGATATAATAGCAAATTTGCTCAAATATGGAGAATTTGGGCTTTTTTTTGAAATCCAACAGATTCTCCATCCCATTGTCCATAATAGGAAAATTGAAGAGAGAGAATGTTTGCTTCTCCAAAATTTAGAGAATGAGGGAGAAAATTTGAAGAACCAAAATTTAATGTTACCTGCATTATTTTTTGTTATTTCACTCATTAATTGTTTCTCTTCAATAATGTTAAATGATAATATCTTAAAATAATTATAATAAAATTTTATCAAAAATACATATTCTAAAAATATGCATAAAGACGATCGTAACAAGATCTCATATGACTATTTTTACATGTACATATCTATTGATATTTAATAGTCAAATATAATCTATTTTCCAATATAAATTTACTAAATTTTAAGGTCATAAATATATTTATTTTGACATTTTATATAAGTCATAACGATTAAATTAAAATTTTTTACTAAACATTTTATTTCTTATGTTTAAAAATAATAACTTGTAACAACAAATTGAAAAGAGATGAGTCTAATTATTCATAATACATTACAAAAATAGTTATATTGTAACTCATGATGTGTTATTTTTATAAAATGTAATTTTATCATTTTATAAGTTAGAGTAAGTAATTTCAAATATGAAATATTATTGTAATATGTATTTTTAAGTTAATTATTTATTTGTTCATCATTATTTGGACTTATTGAATATATGATCCAAAATAGAAAAAATAGGATAAATATATAGTAATAAATGTCAATAAATCATAGGGAATGAAAAATGAAGAAACTGTTGGAGTTGAGGTAAAAAAATATGGGGAATATGAGATTTTCTTCCCTATTATGGAGAATGTGAGTAGATAATCTGTTGGACTTGCTCTTATGGACCTCAAACACAAACATGATTCCAAATCTAACACTATCAGAAAGTTGACCCCTTTTTTCAACGGTTTTATGCATATTTCCAGCGCTTTCTTATGATAAGGTAGCGCCCTCTAAGTGGGCGGTGAAAGCTTATGATAAGAGGCGCTGAAAGACCAAATGGGGGGCCCGCTATGTCCATGTTGGCAATGGTGACTTGGCAATGGTTACTCGGATCAAATCATTTCAGCGGATCTCTAAAAAGCGTTGATACATTTAAATTTTGAAAAATAAAAAAAATAGAGAATTGAAATTTTTGAATTTTAAAAATCCCAAATTTAACTGAAAATTTCAGTTTCCCGCTCTCACGGTGAAACCAATTTTTGATTTATTTAATTAAAATAAAACAAATAAATGGCCAATAAAATATAAAATTGCTAAAAATAAATTTAAAAATCAAAACTATATTAAAAATCAAGAATGTTACAATCCAATGTCATAACACTAATCCAATCATCCTATCATCCTACACTAACCAAAAAACCATTCTAACATTGCATATGGAGCATCATTCCGCAGTCAGCACATTAGTTGTTTCTCGTAACAAAAAATCACACTGACCAGTGGAGCTGATAAAGTTCAACCGATGAGAGTTCGGGTCTGGCTAGGGAGTCCTTGAGAGCAGCCTCCATGGCAATGCTGCAAACTTGGTTGCCACTGCAATTTCCGCTCCTGGATCCTTCTCTCTCCTTTCCTTTATAAACCTTCAAATAATACATTGTACACTTCCTTCAGCATACTCTTTAAGGATTCATGAAAAAAGACAATGAACTTGCCGAAAAATGTGTGTGAAAATCCATTTTTCAGATACATTGTACACTCGATCATGAAAAAGACAATAACTTAAATACAACTAGGCACAAACTAACCTTCCTAGTAGAGTTTCAGAATTGATAGCACCAAGAGAGAACTGCAAGCAATCAGAGAACTGCAAGCAATCCACTTCAAAATTGAGGCAGTACCAAACTTTTTAAAAGAAAAACACTCACAGAAGATAAAGAACAACAACAATTAATCAATTACGATAAAAAATCGAGATTTCGAGTAACATGATTTATACCATCATAATCACGGTCAACATCAACTGCCCAGCTAGTAAACCATGGCATGGAAATCTTCCTTGCTCTTCTTATCTGCAACCCAATAAAACTCTCATCACTTGGAAACACTACATTATCTCCATATATGCTCATCTAGTACCAAGAGAAGAGATATGAAACTTTACTTATATAAGGCTTTTCCATTGGCATAAATGATGACAGCATGTGGCAACACACTCAGGCCTCTGAGGATACACTCAGTTTTTGCCTCAACATCACCTGCACCTTGATGCCGGTATGCAGCAATTGAGCATCATATCTCCCCCAAAACAGCAACCATGCAGATATAAGTTTACCATACACTGGTTCTTAGCCTGATAAAAAAGATGCTTATATATATAAATTGACAAGAACGAGTCAAGGTAGAACACCTGTGGCTGGTTCGAACAGATGTTTTCCAATTGCCAAATAACTGATCCCTCGTAATGACTCAACAACACTCAAGTTAAGATCTTCGACTTAAAATATGGGATTGCAGGACAAAGCAAAATATAAACCTAAATCGAGAAAACGAAAGGCTAAAGGGAACTGAAGTTGTTACCTTTCCAGACCTGGAGAACGCACAAATCATCAGCTGAATCGAAGAAGAGACAGGGCTCATTAAGCTTGAGATTCCGGCGCATAAAAACTTCCGTATAGCAAATACTTCTACAAATCTACCAGGAGCAACACCACCAAAACTTCCGGCACAGAGATTCCGGCGAATCAAAACTTCCGGAGCAACACCACCACCGGTAACCCGACCCGACATTGCTCAACCCGGAGCCGATGGTCTACGCCCTACCGCCGCCGTATTCTTCCATCACCTCTCCACTCCAGAACCAGTTCATCCTCAAAACATCTGAATCAAACTTAGGAAGTCAGAAGTTTTCACCGGAGAAAGAAAGAGAGCACTGGAGCGGCGTCGTTTCAGGCAGGGGGAAGCGGAAGACGGCGATGGACTGGTACAGGAATAAGCTCCAGTGCATGTCCCTGCATTTCAAAGCCGTCGCGTTTCCGCCGCGAGGAAGCGTCTCGATATCGGGGCCCACGCGAGTCTGCTCATCCGATTGGGCCTTTGTACCTTGCTTGTACCTCGAGGCCAATCTGCTCCACCAAACCCCTCCTCCGCCGCCATAGCACCACCACTCGTCCTCCGCCTGTTCCAGAACTCCGACGAGATCACCAACTAGCACAGCCCTAAGTAGCGGGATTCCGGCGATCAGCGCAGCACGGACGTCCACCGAAGGTCTCGAAGAACACGGGTGCTATTGACTCCAGAGGTAGCGGCGACGGGCTCAGAGGGATAAGGTTGGGATTAGGAACGTAATCTGCAGAGAAAGAAGATAAGGTTTTTATTATATATGTCCATCCTCAACGATTGCTATGAAGTGAGGAAAAATAATGGACGGATCAGATTATTCAAAATAATAATTGTTTTTAAAAATTTCAAAATTAAAATGTTTACTTTTATATTTATTTTTTGGCTACAAACAAATCCTACTTCTTTTTAATGAATCCATAAAATTTAATATAATCCAAATAACGGAATAGATACTTTATAAAAACTTCGAATTCAGCACAAGTCATAGGTTTTTCAATGTATATAGAAAATAATGGAAGTAATGGCAAATAAATCTCTCAATTGAAGGTTAAATAAATTCTAGATTCACCCCAATAATTTTTATACTCATTTCAAATTATAAGTTTGAATGTCTCGCAAGCACTCAAATATACTTAATTTCATTTGCTAATAAAAGTAATTGAATATGTCTACTGTGAAAAAATGCTCCAAAGTGTATATATATATATATATACACTTAAGTAACAAGTTCTAATCTTAGTAGTGATTCTCAGACTACCCAGAACAAGTTATAGTTTTAGTAGTTGTTATATATAACCAAAGCATAATTTTAGTATGAATTTGGTTCACCGACTCAAACTTTCAAATTAATGCGTTATATTAATCAAATCAACATATACCTACTAATATTATCATAGTCATAAAAAAACTAGTATAAAAGTCAAAACTTGATGTTTCATGACATTTTTTCAAATTTGTATAAAACTAAACATTCATATTAGTGACATTTCATGGATTTTATGTTGTAATGTCATAGAAACACTCGAACATACTTAATATCATTCAGTAATGAAAATAAATTGATCACGACTATGGTTGAAATATGACTCTAAAGTATATATACTTAACTACATGTTATAGTCTTAGTAGTGCTTACCAGGTTCCTGCTACTAAAATTCTCACTACACGTACCATTCATCGAACTAATACCAAAGAAATTTTACACAGAAAGTGTCTTATACATTATAAATTAACATAACTCATTAAAAAAATCAAGTTTAAAAGTCAAAATTTGATAATTAATGACATTTTTCAAATTGTTATATCAATAGCAACAATGCGTTGTTGCTTTGAATGCCTAGAGCATAATTTTTATATGACTTTGGTCCACCAAGTCAAACTTTCAAATTGATTGTCATTTTAATCACACCAACAAATCATCGTATGATAATAAAACTATCATCATCATAAAAAAACTAGCATAAAAGTCAAAACTTGATGTTTCATGACATTTTTTCAAATTTTCATAAAACTAAACATTCATATCAGTGATATTTCATGGATTTTATGTTGTAATGTCATAGAAACAACTCAAACATACTTAATTTCATTCAGTAACGGAAATAAATTGATCACGACTATGATTGAAATATGACTCCAAAGTATATATACTTAATTAAATGTTATAGTTTTAGTAGTGCTTCTCAGGTTCTTGCTACTACGGATCTCACTACACTTACCTTTAATGGAGCCAAAACCAATGTAAATTTACACAAAAAGTGTCGTATACATTATAAATTAACATAAATCACTAAAAAAATAAAGTTTAAAAGTCAAAATATATAATTAATGATATTTTTCAAATCGTTATACCAATAGCAACAGTTCGCACTAGTTTAAAATTGAAAATTAATTTTTTATGACATTTTTCAAATTTTTATACCAAGTGCAGCAGTTAAATGTTGCTATATTACCATAAATTTTATATGAATTGGGTCCTATTAATCAAATTTTCAATTCATGTGATATTTTAATCATACGAACAAAATATCATATACAAATTAAAATTATCATAGTCATAAAAAACTAGTTTAAAAATTATTTTGATATTTTTAAAATTTTTACACCAAGTGCAACAGTTAATTGTTACTATATATACCAAGAGTACATATGAATTGGGTCCCACAGAGTTTACACCACTATATATTATCAATTTATATAGTTAATTATCAATTCATATAAACTAAGAAAAATTTTAACCAGACTCAGAGCAGCAACGCGCAGCTGCTCAGGTCTCCTTACGTCACACATCAAAATTTTATTAATTTTACACCGCCTCAGAGCAGCAACGCCCCGCTGCTTTTTTGCCCCATATCCAATTGGACTATAAAATGTTTAAATCAACCTATACAGCCCAACCCAACATCACAACAACAACCCACATTTGGTGGGCTCAAAATCGAGCCCATGTACAGTCAGCAACCATTGCAGCGATATGTCAAAATATCGTTGCTACTTCCGCGGGTCCCACAACGTCACAAATTAAAAAATTTAATCAGGTCCCACAACGTCACAAATTCAAAATTTTATTTATTATCATTCAGGTCGAAAGCAGCAACTCGCTGCTGCTATTTTGGCCACCAGATCAATGGACTTTAAAATCTTCAGACAAATACAAAGAGCCCAACCCAATAACATGCCAACAACCCAGAATTCATGGGCTCAAAATTGAGCCCAGGTACAGTCAGCAAACTTTGCAACGCTACATGAATATAACGGTGAAACGTCTGTGGGGTCTATCACAAAATTTAATGCCATGTCACCAATTATTTCAACGAATTGTTTAAAAGCGTTGAAACACAATCCCCTCGTCTGTGGGGTCTATCAAAAAATTTAACGCGGACTTTAGTCAAAATGCCATGTCACCAATTATTTCAGCGAAAGTTTTAAAGGCGTTGAAGCAATGGTCCCCTCGTCTGGCTATTTCAGCGCTCTTTAATAATAGCGATGATATCCACTCAGTCAACTTCCAAAATTCATTGACCAGCACAGTTTTTAGCGTTGAAACTCGTTCCCTTCAACGCTTTTATGCCCTTTTTTCAGCGAAATTCAATAATAGCGGTGAAAAATCGCCTCAACTTTCTGATAGTGTAAAAGCGTTGATAATCAAATCAAATAGGGTAAGGAAGAAGGTGATGAAGATTAGGGGATAAGATAAGGATGAGTTGTGTTGAATAAGGAAAAGGAAAGGTACAGAGAAAACTACTCTCTACATTCTAGAGAGAGAAAAGCCCTATCGGTTTTCACGATTGAATTGATCTGTTGCTAAGGTCAAGAGTACAGGCCCTAAGTATCTGGGTGCATGAAATGTGCATATGAATATGTTTTTGCATTTATATCCCCAACTTATATTTATAGTATACAATGTTGTTTGAATACTGATCTTAATTATGCACGCACACTTTATGCACAATAAGTTTGTAAAAATGCACGTTATGCACACGCATAATATTCCAAATCAATTCGCACAGTGTTTATTTAATAATTTTGATACTTAAGACGATAATTATTTGGTCGAAAGAGGATTAACTGCTACGAAATATTTTACCATTATTAGTTTGATTTCCAAATCAATTGATTAAACTCCATCTTTACTTAGACCGCGATGTATGCTTGAGTTTATTTCTTGCTGAATTGGGCGGACTTGAATTGAATTATATATAAATAAATTTAATCATGATGAAATGAACTAAAAAAATATAAGCATATTTAAATGTGCTGGATTGAGAATATATATATATATATATATATATTCAACTGAACGGAATTATAACAAAATTTAAGTTCTGTTATCAGAAACAGTGCCATGAACAGGAAGATAAAACTGATTTTTATCATTAAAAAGTCATTGGTAACCAAGATCGCACCATAATGCTAAGATCGCATCGCATTGGTCGCATCATTATGCATGGCACTGTTCATGACACTGTTGAGTTAGTACCATGCTATTTATTTCTTTTCCTGGTTGAGTTAGTTTATCTTCTTGAAGATAAATCATATATAAGTTAAGGGAGCTGTTAATTTCAGAGCTATTATTAGATTCCAAAGCAAAATTAGTAATCATTTCCTAAATTACCCTTCTTATTAGTTAACCACCCAAAATTATTTACAGAGGTTTACACCGTACAAAATATTCTCCTTGATAATTAACCTTTCAAAAAAAAAAGAAGAGAAAAGTGCTTATATAACCTTCAGTTCTAACTTATGTGCAAATATAACCCCCAATTATCAAAAAGTGCAATTATAACCCTGATTATAATTTAATTGAAATTCTATAACCGAAAAACTCATTAAAATATAAAAAGACGATACAGAACTTATGGATTTAAAGGGTTAAATGATTTTTTTTGGTTAATCGAATTTAACAAATATGTGATAATTATTTGCTCTTCTCTCTGCAACTTGGCTGAATCTTTTCTTGGATCTGAGATGCAAAAATCTAATTTTTCTGCATTTCCCCTGGTTCCCGGTTGTTGCTGTCTGGTAACAGCCTAATATTGAGGGCAATTTTGTCATTTCAAGTGATTAAATAGTCATAAATTACAATAACACAAGTCAACCATTGCAAGGTTATAAATTTTTGAAGTCAAAGCCAATTCAGGGTTATAATAGCACATTCTAAGAACTGAGGGTTATATTTGCACTTAACCAAGAACTCAGAGTTATCTATGCGTTTTACCCAAAAAAAAATATTCTCCTTGATAATCTTCCCCCCAAAACCCATTCCCCCGTGTGCTTCTTCAGTTTAAGCAGATTAAACTATATAATAATAGCAGACTAATTCACTCCTTTCCTCAGCCCGCCAGCAATTCACTACCACCATCCAAGCCGATTCAACCAACAATATCTGCTTCGAGCCAGCCAACTCCTCCCTACAACTTCGACCTATTCACCACTAACCCTAGTAGCGGCGGCACTAGAGCTTCACGCTTCGCTGCCGCTAGTTACATCACCATTTGTGAGATTCCTTTCTCCACTATGATACTATATCCTCAGACACAACTAGCAAGCTTCTGTCATCTTTTGCAAGCTTAGTTTGTCAGCTTGACATTTTCAATTGTGATTAGCTCGATTGAGTCTTAATTATGAGAATGTTTTGCTGGTAATTGTATAGCTAGGTGTGTTCATTGTGGTTATGTGCCAAAGGATTACTCATTTATTCATCGAAATATTTTCATTAATTTGAAGATAGTGACAGTTTTAGTTAGTCTTATGACACTGAACCGAAACACAACTGGAGTACTCTGAGAATGCGGGATTATAGTGTCTTGGCTTTAATTTGTATAAGTTTTGATTGGTCGATCATAATACATGATGAATGTTTTTAAGTAGACATGAATTCATCTTATTCTTTGTAGCAACTCAGTCATCATCACCAAACTGCAGATACTCATGTAAATCATAGGAAAACATTTTACCTTTATGAAATTGTATGGCGCTGAGGAAAGGAGTGAATTAGCCGGTGATTATCATAGTCCAAGAATTGAAGAAGCACATGGAAAAGAGGGTTTTAAGGAGGGAGAGGGAAAAAAAGGAAAATACTCGTACCTTAAATAAACTAAATATTTGGATGATTAACTAAGAAAGGGTAGTTTAGGAAAATACTATTAATTTTGCTCTGGAAGCTAATAATAGCTTTGGCATTAACAGCTCCCATAAGTTAAGAGGGAAGTTTTTGAAATACTCCATAAATTAAGAAACTACATAAAAATATAAAAAACCTCAGATAAATTAGTCATCTGGGTGCACATTTCAAAAGTTGGCCACAACATGCATGTATAAATGTGCGAACTGCGTGCCTATACTCATACATTTCTATTCCATGCCAAGTAAGTTTTCTTTGCGCTCTTATTCCCCATGCTTCTTTGATCATCATCTTCAACGAAAATGGTTGATGTTCCATCCTCTGCGGGGTTCTTGTTAGGACTGGGTCAATTCTGGATAGCAGCATCAAGTGCAGTGAGTGCAAAGGTATAGCTCCCTTGAGATAAATATCTCTTTACCCAGTTTCATAGCACGCTGACAAAGCTCATTATAACATCAAACTCTTGAATATTGCAGCTCCTCAGAATAATCAACTCTTTTCGAGTACCTAATTTTCTTGGCATCTATCGACCATCTTCTCACTATATACTTGACCGGAAAGGTAGAAATTCCACAGGTTTCAAAAACTATCATTGAATGTCTACAAAGGTAACCTTTGTACTTAGAAAAATGGCACGTGCAAGGATATTTCTGACTTCAACTCAGTCATAGTAAAAACAAAGTCTTGATTGTCCTTTTCAAACTTTTCAACTCATGGTCATTTTCTGATCTTGCCTCTCCCTCTTAGGAGTACATGCAACTAGTCTCAAGAATTCACTTGAAATCTCTTGAATACAACTTCTGTATAGATGTTGGCTACTTTC
Source organism: Sherardia arvensis (assembly GCA_948330725.1). Classification (NCBI taxonomy): domain Eukaryota; kingdom Viridiplantae; phylum Streptophyta; class Magnoliopsida; order Gentianales; family Rubiaceae; genus Sherardia; species Sherardia arvensis. The sequence goes on from OX415239.1 coordinate 36,757,209, forward strand.
ATTTTAAATCGAGATGAAGACTTGAGGGCAGGTTTCTTGTTCTTCATATATATCAGAATTTGTCTTTGCTTTTTCTTCATATTTGCACCGTAACATCACCCCGTACTGTCTCATGAACTCTTGAAAACTAGTTTTCTTGTGCAAAACTTGGTCAAGATAACTAGTCTGATCACTCTCAAAGCAAAACAAAAATTAATAAAAAGACTTTCTCTGAAGATGTTTTTTAGAGGCTCGATCAATGGTATTGGAGAATGGTATATATATTTACAAGACCCTATGAGGTTCATGAATTTATAATAGGTTGGAATATGATTAACTCCTTGGATTTTTTAAATATAATTATTTGACATATAACTACATAGCGTATAGTCAGCATCTTGAGCAATATTTTTCAAATGTATAACTAAACTTCTTTGCTAATATAGAAAATGGTAGTTATTATTTCTAATTTGAATAGTCCGACAGAACGCCGCCCCATTAGTCACCATTTGCACGGGTCTCTCGCGCTTCACACACAATAATATCCATGCGTATTGATGGGATATTTTCATGTTTCGCGCGCCCCACGTGCTATGAGAAATGAGATATTTTCTCCATACACACTCTTGAACACTAATTTTCTTATGCAAAAACTTGTCAAGATAACTAATCTAACTTTCAGAACGGTTAGCAGAGGAATATCCATAAAAAGCCATCATTATAACCCATGAACAAAGGCACCCATTTAGCGCCGTCCTCATGTAAGGACTACATCAACTCATTTTCTTTGAGCTAAAACCTTTCAACCAATTTTGACAACCTCTTGTGTATACACTTGTCGAATTTCGCAAGGAAACTCTCATCTTGTTTAAAAGTTTTCAGTCACTTTTTTCCATGATTTGCCAAAGAAAGAAGTAATGTGAAGTTTGATGGGAAGATCTCCAAGACCAGAGACTTCATGACCTTGGCTAGATTAGTTTGTATTATTTTTGGAGCTTGACCACCCATAGCTTTCAACCACGTCCTCATCACCCAAGAATACATAACTTCGGATTCATTAAACACCAAAGCACATCCTAGCCGCGTAAACTAATAGTGCTGATTGACCCCACCGAAAAAAACTAGAGGAATCTAGGTGGTATCAAGAAACACCACATCACAAAAACTCGAGTAGTCATACATGCATTTAACATTAGCCCTGAAAAATCTCTTCAGTTGCTGATCTTCACTAATACCAACCGAACCAAAGAATTTGGAATCATTAAGCGTGCAGAATCGATAAATAGTAATTGGAATCCACGCTAAAAATTTAAATTGTAAAATTTTAAATTTTTTTAATACATGTCAATAAAATTACTAATAGTCAACTATGCACCGAAAAAGTTGACAAACAATGTGCAGTTTAGGAACTATTCATAACGTGCATATTTCACAAACGGCCACAACGTGCATGTATAAATGCGTGAACTGTGTGTGCCTAGATACTTACTAACCTTTATTTTCCCTGTTGAGTTAGGTTTTATTATCACCCTTATTCCCCATGTTTCTTTAAATATCTGTTGAAGATTAATACCATATCAATTAAGATGGAAGTTTTTAAAATACTACATATATTCATATGAAAAATAAAAATAGAAAAACCCTCTAATAAACCAATCACCCCCGTGCATATTTCAAAAACGGCCACTACGTGCACGTATAAGTGTGCGAACTGCGTGCCTACATACTAATCTTTCTTTTCTTGGCTGAGTCAGTTCTCTTTTCCTGGCTGAGTTAGACGGAGAGGATGGGTTTTGGGGCGGTTGGTGAGGATGTGAGAGATTGTATGGTTTATTTGGACATCAAATTCCTCCTTGTTGAAGAAAAGAGGCGATATCATCTTCTACATAGTCGAATTTTAGGGTGGGCATCTAATGCCATAGATTTTGCCATTGTCGAGAGATGAAACTAGCTAGTCTGGATGGCGGAAAAGATGGGAATCTGAGTGAGGTTGTGGATGAGGAAACTCTCCGAGAGGTCATTCAAAGTTGTTGGTCGTCGGTGGTTGGGATTTGGCTGCTCTGCCATTGCTTGGAAAAGATGAATCAATCTTTGTCATACTTACCAGGAAAGTAGTTAGTCAGCACAACTTGAAACAAACTATAAGTTTTTTGGTGGATGGAGGACTTAATTGATTGCATGTCAGTTGATGATTATTTTATTATATCAACTGAAAAAACTAGGTTGTGTAAATATAAAAGAGAAATTGATTAAAACTGAACCTCAGTACATAAATGAAATATAATTATTAACAATGATGAAATATGCACGAAATTCGCACATATAAATCCTATATGCACGAAAGTCGCACACAAATCCTATATGCACGAAAGTCGCACACAAATCATGTTCGACCACTCACCAACACAATTTTAACAAGTAATATTTAAAAACTAGGTTATATAAGCTAAAACATGGAGGGTATGTGCACGCGGCTAAAAACAAGTTGTCTATTCTAAAATATTGATAAGTTGGGCTGGAACCTCAACTACCACTCAAAAACATAGAAACAAGTAAAAAGCTTTAAATCTAAGTTGTTTATGGTAAAACACCAAAGGTATGCACACAATTGAAAAAGAAGTTGTTATTCTAATACATAGATAAATTAGGCTGAACCCCTGATCTACCACTCAATAACACTAAAACTAGCAAATATATAATAAAAATTGAGATGTTTATACTAAAACACCTGGGGATACAGGATAAGATGCACAGCTAGAAAACAGTCACTTTAGTTAAAAACATAAATGAGGTAGACTAAAAACCCTAATCTACCACTCAACAATATAGAATATAATTAGATGCTTTAAAAGTTAGAATGTTTATATGCTGAAACGCATAGGTTTTACAGAAAAATGCACAAATATAAAAAACAAGCTATTTGCTCTAAAAACAAAGTCAATATATATAGGACGAAACCCTAATCTACCATTAAACAATATTAAAATTAGGAAAATATCTAAAAAAACAAGTAGTTTAGTTTAAAATAAAAATAAATTAGGCTGAAAATCAAACATTTTAATTGGAATGTAACTCCAAGAAATAGTATCTGTTTGGGGAAATTTTATCAAACACCTTGTATATGTAACCTATTATTTAAATATTCAACATCAAATTCAAGCAGCAGTTATCCAAATGAACATCACCGAGCAATCACTAGCGTTACCAAATTGAGAGAGGAATTCAATTCAAAATTAAAATCGGGTTCCGATCAACGAAACTACTTACAAGTTTAGAAAAATCAGATTCTGATCAACGAAACTACTTACAAATTTAGATACAAACTCTTGATCTTTAAAAAAGAGAGAGAGATACAATGTATTTGACATATTTAAATACAATCTCCTTTTACTCTTTAATTTTCTCATACATTCAAAAATTCTAAATTAACCCTCGACGTAATACTTAATTATAAAATTAATTAAGAATTTTTTTTGTTTGGTTGCACACATTTACTTGTTCTTTATCCATGTACAAGTGTACCGAGTTTATTAACTACGTGAATTTCTTCCGATCTACAAAAACACCAAAAAGTACTATATATATATATTTTTTAAATTAAAAACCACCTTGAAAGGTGGTGGGGATTTTATAAAGGCACCCCTGGCCAAAAAAAGCAAAGAAGGCAGAGTATCATACAATCCTCCAGAGAGGAAAAAATGAAGCTCTGCGGCTCCGAAGCATAGATTATGCTTCCAAAAATGGTAGAAACTAAGAGAGACTAATTCCTAGTCTACTTTTTACAGAGAAAGGTGTAGGATAATCCAAATCAGATCCAAAACCAAGAAAGGTTAGAAGTGAATTGTAAAACAAAACACTAAGCGGCACCCTTGATGAATCAGAAAAGTTCCATAACCTTATGTCAAAATCTTCAGTGCTGGAGAGAGTATAAAGTGCTGGAGCTTAGTTTAAATCTCAGAGAGTGTTTATGAAGCAGCATATCTGAAATAGAAACAACACAAAAATAGTCAGTAGCACCTGTTGTTAAGAAAAGGATCTCAGGGATGGAAAACCCTCTTTGTCAAGGGCTATTAAGCCTCTGATTCTGTCAGGTAACTGAAAGAATGAGTAGTCAGAATCACATTTAAGAGTATGAGCTAACTTTGCCAAGGTATCTACAACAAGGTTTGCTTGTCTAAAAATATGTAGCATCACAGTATTAGGACCAAGCATAATTTTCAAAAGTACTATCCATACAATTCTATTTAATCAATTTAATTGGAATTTTCAAAAGTTATGTTATTAAACTACTCTAGTCTCTTAAGTCCTAACGGCAATTAATTATATATATATATAAGCTAAGTTGCATTCATTTTTAATAAAAATAATGGTCATATTAATTGTGCACATCAAACCTAATGTTGATAAAGGATAACAAAAGCTAATCTTGTGTAGTTTCATTTCAGCTGACCTCCAAGCATTTCCTATCATCCATTACTCGATGACACTAATTACTTGCATGGCACTACAATATATATTTTATCTCAACAAGTATCAATTTCCGTAATAGTTAATTAAATGGCTTATCATTTTACTAACCTCAACTTTGATAAATTATTATTACAGGAAATAATAATTAGTAATAGTTAATTTGGTTTGGATAGATAAGTTCCCTTGATGCAGTAACTTTTGTTTCTGCTGCCTAACCACCTCCTGACTACTATTGCAATCCTGCATTCTTACTTTTTAAAGTCAAAATCATGCAAATGGACGAGTAAGGTATTCACCATTCCTCAATGCTCAATAAAGGCGATAAAAAAGACATGATTGGGCTTGGGTTTGGATAAACCCAATAATACGCATGAAAACTTTTTGAGATTTCTATGGCGATTTGAATGAGGTGTAGAGTGATTCCAGAATAATTGTACTACTACTCCGTCTTGGATGACTGTATGTACTACTAATAAAAAGGACAAATCGTAAGAATTCTAAAATCTAATACCCGAAAATGTCTAAACTATCTCACATGCATAATATTCTTAACTCCCAATATAATAAATTTTTTGCCTAAATAACATTGTTTACGAAACTAATAACCAAAATAACCTTCTCTAAATTTTAATTACCTAACTAACACTTTCGATGTCAAGTTGGATCCACATAAAATCCTATGTGTATTATACTATATTACGTGGATATTTCTATTTTTCTGAAAATTATTTGTAATAAAAATAATCTCCATTAAGATTTAGCCACAATCCTTTCTTCCTGCAGTATTTATAATGGGATAACTATTTGACCTACAGCAATCCCTAGGCTCAGTACTCAAAAAAAAATCCTTAGGCTCAAAGGATCATCACATAGAAAGCTCTCAATGTCCAAGATCAGAGATTGAATTTTTGCACCATTCCTTTCACCACGAAACAAAAACAATGTAATGAAGAAATCACAGCAATCCTCAAACTTCATCTCCCTATGTATATTATATCTCCATACAAGTCCAGAAAGAAGATTATAGAAATCAAGAAATCACAGCAATCCTAAATACATGTCCAGAAAGAAAACAAAACTATGACAATAGAATAAAAATCCGATTAGAGTTCTGTGTGTGTTTATTGTATTTATTGTATATTACAGTTATGTCTTTAGGGTTTAGATAGTTTTGGTAATTATTATTACACCCATGTACGTATGTAGTATAAATACTTATGTAAATCCTAATGGAAATCAGTTTGGGAAATAGTCTTTAAATGGTATCAGCTTTTTATCGATCCTCTCTTTTTTCTCTCTAGGGTTTTCGCCCACCCCTTCTTCCTCTAGCTGCCGCCGCCGGCTTCCTCCCTCCCTCCCCTCATCAAAATCTTTGTTTTTTGTATTTTTCCTGCTCTATGATGGCTTCTAGTGGACGTCATGAGAAGTTGTCCATCAATACAATGATCCATATGCTTAATACCAAACTTGATGTTACTACGTATCTACAGTGGAAGCAACATGTTCAGTATGTTCTTCGTCCCCAAGGTTTGTTTGGTCATCTTGATGGCTCCTCTCCCTGTCCTGAACTTCCGGTGCCTGTGCCACCGTCCTCCTCCACCGTTCCTCCCGATGATGCTGCTACGTTGAAGGCCAAGGAGGCCTATGATGCTGCCAAGGTGGCGTATGATGCCTGGATGGATGATGATCAGGCGATTTGTTGTGTTTTGTACTCCTCGCTTACCCCAGAAGCGAAGAATGAAGCCTCTCAGTGTCACACTGCCAAGGCGATGTAGGATGCCTTTGCAAAGGCCTATCAACATGGATTTGCGGTTGCCAAGTTCAGCCTCTGCCAACAGGCTATCTCACTCAAGAAATCGGGTACCGTTCATGAGCTACATCTTTCTTTTATGTCAATTTTTGAAAAGTTGAATGCTATGGGTGATCCGGTTGATAATCGGGAGAAGTTAATTTGGTTCTTGAGTTCTCTGGGACTTGAATTTAGTTCCTTTAGTTCCCCTATTGCCTCTACAGATCCTGCCCCCTTGTATCAGTAGATTGTTGATGAGGCACAAGCTCATGAAGCGTTTTTGGCCAATTTGAGGGGTTCTGCTGGTCCAAATCCAACCCCCGTAGCATTTTTGGTGAGCTCTCAACCTCAGGAAGACACTGCCGCCGGCGCCGACCCAGCAGCAGGCGGCGCGTGGCCACACACGCCGGTAGAAGGCGCGCGTGGGGGTGGCGCGTGGGCCCCACGCGCCGCCGGTTCTGGCCCTCAATGTGACAAGACGAGCAACTTACAGGCGCAGACTTGGCAGAAGAAACAGAAATATGACCCAACTGATGCAAGAACTGAACAGTACCATGAAAGACATGCCCAAGTCGAGAGTGCCATAACTCAAATGGGGCTAGGAGTTTTCCAGCACGTAATTCACCCAAAAAACAAGAATCACCATTTTCTAGATAGTAAAGACCCTCAATGTGACGCCCTTTGCCAATTAGTTTTCCCGTAGGCTTATGCTCGACCGAAAAAAATGTCATCATCAAATATAACTTTAACAGGTAAATCACCAGTGAGCTTACTGGTGGACAACAGACTCCTAGTAATATTGGGAACCACCAAAACACCATGAATAGAAAAATCCCGAAAGATGTCATTGACCAATATGAGAAATAGGTAACAATTCACTACTACCAACAACAACAGAATTAGAGCCACGGTAGAGTTGTACCTTACCAACAGGAATAGGATTGACGGTCATATGGGATGTGGCACCTGAATCCACAATCCACTGATGATGGCTCGAACTATGCATACCCACTCGAGACAACGCTTTATCAGCAATCCAATTTGAAGAGCGATCTGCTCGAGATAAAGTCATTATAGAAAATTGAAAAATGAGGCCGAACAACCAAAACGGTGTTGCTGAAGAGCCGCGCCGCGCGTGAGGCAGCACTGAAGGCGCGTGTAGCTACACGCGCAAAAGGTGCGTGTGGAAAGGAGTAGAACGCGCGCAATGCGCGGCTGATAAAATAGGCGCGTGCGGCCACGCGCTTTCCCGCAATGCGCAGGGGTGACTGGGAAGCGCGTGATATCACGCGCGGATATGGCGCATGTATCTGACTCTCCTGGGTAGCTGCTGAACAAAAGCGGCCCTTTGCTGGTTGAGATGAACGGATGGCAGACCAGATGCAAAACAAGATTACAGCGATGCTCGAGTATAACGATGTACAACGATGATGATGGCGGGGGAGAACGGTGATGGAGTAGTGGAGGCGAAGATTGCGGACCAGCGTGACGATACGACAGCGGTGGCGATGACTGGCAAGTCAATCGGCGTTTGATGTTGAGGATGACGGTGGGGCAAAACAGCGGCACGACGGAGATCAGGCGATGTCGATGGCGACAACAAGGTCTACTGAATAGCACAGGCGGCTATAATACAATGGTGGCGCGGCGGCGCTAGGGCGGCCGAAAAAAAGAAATAAATAAATATATGTATATTAAAAGGGTTTAGGATCGTAGAAAGGTTGATACCATTATTGAGGGGAAACCTCAATAATAGAGGCTATGTATTATTGATCAATACATAAGCAGTACAAGGGTATAAGAGTAAGTGTGTAAAACCCTAGGTAACACAGGTTGGGCTCAAGGGCCAATACTACTCTTTAACAGTAATCATAACCAATTTCACTTCTAACTAATCCGATTACAAATTTTAAAAAAAATATTGGACTAACATTTTAAATTTGTAATATAAATTTGTTCTCCCCTATGACTTATAGTAAAAATAATTCAGATTGTTTTTGTAGATTTAAAAGCATTTTTAATATCTAAGGCCATCTCCAATGGTTTGGCACAATCTTTCAGCTGTTACATTGGTTTTTACCGTTGATACAGTATTTTTACACCATGGTTTACTCTATATTTTCCTCTAAAAGTATATTCCTTCACATCCTTTATGAAAACTTAATTTTTATCTTTTCATTCCTTTATTTATTATATTGCAAAGTTATATCAAATTAATTCTTAATCTTGCATCGACAATTTATTTAGTTAAATTAAAAATTATTAATACATAACTATTCTTAATAAAAATATTCATAAAACACTCAATTTTGTGCGTTTTTCAACTTAATTGAGATATAAATTTTTCAATCTAGTTCAATGTAATTTAATTTTTTTAAATAGTATGCTCATATCATGAATTATAACAAAATAATATAACAATAATATAAAAGACATGATAAAGGAAAAAAAGAGTTACAAAAATTATGAAACAAATATATAACATTATTACATCCAGAAAAAGGCAAAAAAAAAATTTAAAATAAAATCTAGCGCATGATTTTGCTGGATTTTACCAAAATAACAAAACTAATTTAGCATGAAAATAGGCGCTGGGTGAATTAAAAGAGAGTCTGTGCGCATGAAAAAGAGAATATGAGCGAAAAGAAAGAAACAAAAAACAGAAAGAGAGAGAATCTAGGCTAAAAAAAGGAAAGAAAGAGTTGGCAACAAAAATATAGAGTGGTGATGCATGCAGGTCCATGTTTACTAATGCAGGTCCAAAATATAATATTTTGGATGCACTAGCACAATTCAGGGTCATATATTATGCTTTTTGGACCTGCAATATTAAATATTCAACCAATATTATTCAATAGTAAATAACTTTCATTATTCAACCAATATTTGTATCATAATAAAATTGATCATTTCTTTTATACACCTACTAATATTCAGCTGATACCGGGATATATACAATTAATATACCAGGCTAATATTTCTATAAATAAGTATTCAAAAATTATCTATTTACATCAGTTAGTAATTAAATATTTAGAAATATAATGCTAATCTTTACATGTTTAGATTAATCTAGCATTACTAAACTAAAGGATATCAAATTAAACTCACCTTCTTTATACGAAATCATGCTGCCTCTATCTCCATCCCGGTCCATTGATATCTAGACCATATTTTTCGGGAACTTTGATAGGGAAAACACACAAGGTATGATAAGGTTCTCACATGGATGAGGTTTTTAAAAGCTTAGTAAACCAGCCAAAACAAAACAAAAAACGCTGGTGAAATTTGTTCAAGACCAAAATAGAAGCAGTTTTCTTTCCAGAAAATATCTTCTTGATAATTTATTTATTCAGTCGCGCTGAGGTGTTGTACCTCCTGCTCAAGTTCAAAAAATCATAAATCTTGCAAAAATCAACAATCAAAGTACGTGAAAGTACTCATAAGCATATCAGCTTATCTTAATCTACATAAACCCTTATTGCTTATAAAGCCTAATTATTTTGTCATCGTTTTTTTTTTCTGTCATTTTTTGTATGGATCTACCAAATAATTGTTTTCATACACCGATCTGCTCCCATCGCTCTTCAGAAATTTAAACCTTTGATCTGCACAAGAAAACATATCTTATTTAGCATTGGCAAACATGATTTCATGGACATTAAACTGCTTCAAGAAAATATTAGCAGGGACAATTCAAGGTTTCACCTCCATTGATTCATCAATACTTTGTTAGTAAGAAATTAAAAATAAAGCTACGCGAGAATGAGAAATTGAGGGGTTATATAATAAAGATAAATGAAATAAAATATATTATTACCATAGTTAACATAATTAATTTAGTATATGATATACGCTTAAGGTCAATCAAGGAATGCCTTCGAATAAAATATGTAATTTAGAAAATATGTAAAATCCTACCTAAAGAAACATGTTGTGTGAGGAAAATAGGAAGATAAAAGAAGTAGAAAATTGCGGTGCTAAGAGAGTAAAAAGCAAGAGTTAAACTGCCGCTCATATTTGTGGTAGCTTGCGGCGGAGACGTGGTGGATCTTATGCGATACTACGTCGTTTATGTATTTTATATATAATAAATATTAATATATATTCGCCGGAGCAATATCTCTTCTAGTTCTCTTTAGATAACACAATCAAATAAACAAAAAAGGCACAACAAAATATTAATTAACAAAAAAATGAAAAGAGAACATGATTATAAATAAACAGAAGAAGAGAGAGACAAGGGATTTGAAAAATAAAAGAAACATATTTGGCGTTTGAACAGTTGCCCCTAAAATTGAAGTGGACTGTTCACCCTTTAAAATGTGGACGCAAATTTGGTGTACCATTGGAGCAAAAAAGTGGCTAAAACGTAAAGATAAAGTAAGCGTTGGAGAAGATCTAACACGAACAATCCACAAATTTGATATTTTTCTATATGAGTCAAGTAGCTAAAAAATAAGAACAAACTATTCTTGACTCGAACCTTACCATCATATGAGTTAGGTAGAAAGTCAACAAAGTTTGATCCAGCAAAATCCATCATACAAATTGAAACATGACAAGTGAATGACAAATATATAAGCAAAACATAAACCTAAGAAGTGAAAACGTGAGAAAATAAAAAGCGGTAACAAGAGAAAACAAGAAAAACAAATATTTAATAAAATATTACATAAAATAATCTTATCTTCATTCCATTCAAGTTGTTGTTGTGCTGAATTGTGAACTTTAGGATCCCTTAACACTAGTCCATGACTAGTGGATTAACATTGATATTTTGATCTGTACATGACAGTTTTGGCCCGCCATCCATCCCTTGTCCTATCGTGCATTAGCGGACCAGATTACACAGCAATTTTATTCGATGTCTAAGGTCTTAATATCAAAACATCTCCAGAGTAGAAGTTAAGATTCGAATACTCGACCGAATTGGGAAAAAAACGAAGAAAATTAATTAGATTCAGTTGATTAAAGATGAGTTCGTATAGAGTTAGAGCAAGTCCAACAGTTTTGATATAATAGCAAATTTGCTCAAATATGGAGAATTTGGGTTTTTTTTGAAATCCAACAGATTCTCCATCTCATTCTCCATAATAGAAAAATTGAAGAGAGAGAAGGTTTGCTTCTCCAAATTTAGAGAATGAGGGAGAAAATTTGAAGAACCAAAATATAATGTTATCTGCATTATTTTTTGTTATTTCACTCATTAATTGTTTCTTTTCAATAATTTTAAATGAAAATATCTTAAAATAATTATAATAAAATTTTATCAAAAATACATATTCTAAAAATATGCATAAAGACGATCGTAACAAGATCTCATACGACTATTTTTACATGTACATATCTATTGATATTTAATAGTCAAATATAATCTATTTTCCAATATAAATTTACTAAATTTTAAGGTCATAAATATATTTATTTTGACATTTTATATAAGTCATAACGTTTAAATTAAAATTTTTTACTAAACATTTTATTTCTTATGGTTAAAAATAATAACTTGTAACAAAAAAATTGAAAAGAGATGAGTCTAATTATTCATAATACATTACAAAAATAGTTATATTGTAACTCATGATGTGTTATTTTTATAAAATGTAATTTTATCATTTTATAAGTTAGAGTAAGTAATTTCAAATATGAAATATTATTATAATATGTATTTTTAAGTTAATTATTTATTTGTTCATCATTATTTGGACTTATTGAATATATGATCAAAAAATAGAAAAAATATGATAAATATATAGTAATAAATGTCAATAAATTATAGGGAATGGAAAATGGAGAAACTGTTGGAGTTGAGGTGAAAAAATATGGGGAATATGAGATTTGCTTCCCTATTATGGAGAATGTGGGTAGATAATCTGTTGGACTTGCTCTTATCAAGCCACCCAACACCAAAATTAAATCCCACAACCATTTACTTAAATCGCTACAAAATCTAAATTCAAATAACAAATTTGAGTTAATACACAAATCAACTATTATGCGAATTATCATAATCCAACAACTATGAAATTAAGTCAACCACATAATCCAAATTTAAATGACTAACACGAATTAATGCACAACCCAATTACTCTCCAAATTAGCATCATCCCAACAACTATTAAATTAAATCCATCGCAAAATCCAAATTCAAATGACAAATATGTATTACTACCAATTACTATCCGTTTTTTTAAATTAAATAAAGATTATCATTTCATTCTCCAGGTAAACGACCAAAATTGTTTGATACAAGAAAAGGTGGAATTGAGTTTCAAAAAGTAACATAAAACACACCATACTTTGTAAAGCGTGCAAGTAGGTATGCCGAAAGATTTTCTGAACGAGGAACCCAAAAGGGAATTGAAAACCCACCAAATTTAATAAACCACGAATTTCTGCCACAATATGAGACAACTCCAAGGAACATACAACATCCCCTCTAATCATTTGAATTAGCCCCAAGGAATCCCCAACAAGTATAGGCCGCGGTTGCAAATCACGAGCTAACAGTGCTGCTTCCTTTGCCGCTAAAGCTTCTGCTATAAGGGGATCCATAACTCCATCCACACGTCTCGCAATTACCTTTATGAAAGAGCCATTACCATCTAGCACCACTACCCCCAATTCTGCTCTGTCAATGGAAATTCCAGCATAAAAAAATACAGCGGGGATATGTTCAGGGGCGTAGAAGGGAAGATGCATTCAATGATTCCGATAACCGCTCCGGCCAAGAATTTGCTTGATGAAAACTCTGCAATGTATGCATGGCCGATCCAACAAGGAGCCTACCATCCACGTGCTCATGTTTAAACAGTTCCTTGATCCGTTGTCTTCAAAAACCCTCACAGAGCATTAAATTGAGTTCTGAAGTGGCAGGCTCATTGTCCAAAAGCAGTTGTCGAAACCACAACTCTCTGCGACTCCTCTTAGATGACTCCACTAGATTCCGTAGGCCAACAGAACCAAAGACTTGCCGAGCATAAGAACAAGTGAAGAACAAATGTGAAGTATATTCGTTCCCTTCACCACAAAGAGGGCATACATCTGAGACATTCATAGTCCTTCGATGAAGATTCTCAATAGAGGGTAGACAATCCTTAGCAAAGTGCCATGCAAAGTTTAGAATTCGGCTAGGGACCTTAAGTTTCTAAAGTAATTTCCAGAAATGAGCTTCACCAGGTAACAAAGACGGGGAATGGTGTTCTTGGAGGTATTATGGGTGTTCAACCAATGTGTGGTCAAGTGAATTTCCCAGAATTAGAATCAGAATTATAAAAATTAGTTTTTATGAGGTTGCTGGCCCAGAAACAAAGTTCCAGATTTGAAAAGAGTTCGACTGTGGTTTAGGTCTTTATTTATGATACCGGCAGTGTTTTGGGAGCTGTTTTAGTTGTTGGCACATGCTTACGAAATCTAAACCAATTCCGGATGCGATTCAGGAAATTCTTCACACCTACATTAAGAATTCTAGTTCCAATACACGGTGATTTTGAAAAAAATGACTGAAACTGCCGGTTTGTATTTTTTACACTAATCTCAGTTAGTGTAAGGACAAATTCTCTCCAAGAAGTTTTTTAACCATTTCATTCGATATCTAAGCCATCAAACAGATATAAAATTTATTATACCAAGAATAATAAAGTTATTATCATCTACACATTCCCTAACATTCCCTAAAAATCACAATCTTTTATGTCCACATGTCATATTGAATATACGTACCATGATTGGATATTCTTTTGACCTTTGTATGCATTTTATTTCTTTTAAAATTTGAAGTTGAAACGATTCACTGAAATAACGTGCCCATACACTAAAAAAACTAGAAAACATAACCCAACAAATCCATGGTTCATAAAAAAAAATCAAGACACAAATCCAGAAAGTAAAACATCTCATACAAAAAATTAAGTTGACCAACAAAAAGGATATTAAAATTAAAAAATTAGATATGGTATCCATTTTATGCTTTTTTGTTCATCCCAACGGGCACAAACTACACCATTTTAGGAGTTGAGAATGCTTTCAATGGTAAAACACTAGTAAAATTACTCAGTGGTCATGGATTCAGTCCTCGGAAGTGAGGGGAAAGGAAGTGAATACTCATTACTCAATAAATATTTTTTTATACATGCACCATTTTGTAGAAAAGAGAATTTTTTTAAAATGCAACGATTAATACATGTACATAATGGAAACATATTTATTCAATGCACGACACTTTATGCACGCACACTCCATGCACACCATATTAACTAAAAATCACAAAAAGGATAAAATTAAGAAGAATTTGTGACTTTGAGACATCCAATCAGGGATGCTGACCACATTATTGTGATCAAATTTAAATGGAAAAAACCACATTAGCAAGCTAACCACTTGTGGGGTTCTTAACATCCTCATTGAAAAAGAAAGATAGAGTAGTAAACATGCTCGAATGAAAGAAAGTTCCCTATAAACGTCGTGGCTTTCAACATCATTAATTTTGTTGGCGCCTTGGCGGTAATCGTGGGACTGTTTATCAATGTCTGGAAGGTGGAGTGATCACAGTCTTACACCGATGAAGGTAAGTAAATATCTTATTCTTGCCTTGAAATATTGTTGGTGACAAAAATAGCAGTCAACAATATGCAACCTTTTCTCGACAAGCAAATGCTGATATTCAGGTCGTTTTTGGTGGATGGAGGACTTAATTTGCTAGGTCAGCCGATAGGGATTTAATTTATATCAAATTAATTGATGAATAAGCTAGGTTATGTATATATAAATGAGGAATTGATTAAAACTGATCCTAACTACTTTAATGAACTATTATTATTAACAAAGATACATGCACGAAAGTTGAACACAAATTTTAATACGCACGCGAGAGCCTTAATTCATGGTGGGTGAAGGGGTTAATTGGCTGCAGTCGGTGCGTTAGGTATTTTATTAAATAAATTAATTTATTAAATTTTAGATTAGAATAGTAAAAAATTAAATATAAGTTAAGGTTCATTAATGAAAAATAAAAATAATAGTAATATTCTGCACAAACTTTTGCTTATGCCTAACAATGACTTGGCCTCTTAACATTCAATAAGCTCAAAATTTATGAGATCAAATCCTGAACTCATATTCACTTGGTATATTTGCATCGTCTGTATTTTGATTGTGAAATAGCTAGCCATATTTCAGTTGAATTAAATGATGACTATTGACTACCACAATTAAAATCTTTTGATATTCTAGATACATAAACCCTTCACCGGATATCATACATAGTATCAAACATTAAATTGAAATCTAGTTTGAAAAAAAGAAACTTACCCAAAAAAAGGTGCTAGTAGATACTTTCCAACAGAAGCATTAGAAAGAGCTATGCGATGGCTGAATCATTATCCAATAGAAGTTGCCGAAATCATAGCTTGCTGCGGTTTCACGCCGAATCTCCAACCGTGGTATATGTAGACCAGCGATCGAAAAAAACTTGCCAAGCATATGGGCAGGTGCGACCTGTTCTCATTATTTTCGCCACAGAACGGGCATGTAGCTAGTACATGTAGAACCTGGCATGATTCAGAAACTTCTGTTTCTATGGTGGCTTGAGGGCAGTCGCTACCTCATCCATGCCGCCAACCAATAATACGTTTCACGTCATTTATCTTTTTTATGAAAGAATTACACGTCATTTACTTGTTGCTTACTTGTAATCTAATTACTCCTATTTACTTGATTTTATTTTAAAACACAATTAGTAATTAAAACTTCTTTCAACCCTAAATCAAGCAAACGATTCAGCCGTCTCAATTACTGTTTCTTAATTCACTAGTAAGTTAATTATGAAGAATTCTTTTGATAAATCTCCCAGGCAACTCAAAAAATGAAAAGGTTAGATGAAATGCATAACGTCGATCACGATGATTCTAGTTTGAATTCAAAGAGTAGTCTCTCCCTATGATAATTGTGATATTCTATCACCCCATTCAAACGAAGCGTCGGATGAGAAACCACGCTAAGGTTGGATCGAAATAGTGTGAAGAGAGGAACAGGGAGACCTTTGGTAAAGATGTCAGCAATCTGTAAGAAAGTAGGAACATGACTAACACGAAACCTGCAGGAATCCACCAACTCTCGAACAAAGTCGTAGTCAATGTCAATATGCTTAGCCCGTTTGTGAGCAACACGGTTTTGAGCAAGAAAAATAGCACTACTGTTGTCACAAAACAGTAAGGGTGAAGACTTCAAAGCAATACGAACCTCCTTGAGCAGATTGCACGACCAAACAAACTCGGTCGCAGTGTTGGCCATAGCATGATACTCAGATTCACAACTGGATCGGGAATAGTTGGATGTTTCTTAGCACTCCAAAAGACAAGATTACCACTAAGGTAAATGACATAACCATAGGTGGAACGTCGAGTTTGAACACAGCGAGCCCAATCAGCATCTGAGTACCCTAATACCGAAAGTGAGCTGTAAGACGGTCGAGAGAAAAGTCCATGATGAAGAGTACCATGAACATACCAAAAAACACGAGTGACCGCCTGATAATGATCGTCACGAGGTGACTAAAGGAACTAGCTAACAGAATTGACTGCATAGGCTAGATCAGGCCTAGTAATGGTCAAATACTATAAGCCTCCAACAAGAGAACGATATAGCTTGGGATTCGAAAAGTCTGGACTAGAGGAAGTGAGGAGTTGTGAACCAGGAACAAAAGGCGTAGAGACAGGTGACGTCTCAGTCATGCCAGCACACTGAAGAATCTCCATGGCATACTTAACCTGCCCAAGGAACAACCCCGAAGAAGAGCGAGAGATTTCTAATCCCAGAAAGTAATATAGAGAGCCAATATCCTTAATAGCAAACTCGTGATCAGTGCGAGCGATAAACTTCCGAATAAGAAGAGGATCATTTCCAGTGAGAATGATGTCATCCACGTAGACTAAAGATACAACACCTTTGAGCCACGCATGAAGTTGAACAGGGAAGTATCAGACGAACAGCACCGAAAACCCAAACGAGTTAGATAAGAACTGAAACCCTGAAACCAGGCACGAGGAGCCTGTTTAAGGCTATAGATAGCCTTTCGGAGACAACATACGTAATCTTGATGGTGAGGATCGGTGTATATAGACGGTTGTTCCATGTAAATCGGGGAGTCGAGATGGCCATTAAGAAAGACATTCTTAACGTCAAGTTGATGAATGGGCCAACCAAAAATGGTGGCAAAAGACAGGATGATCCGTATGGTGGAGGATTTCACGACCGGGATAAACGTGTGAGTGAAGTCAAAACATGGAACTTGAGAGTATCCCTGAGCAACCAAACGAGCCTTATAACGATCAATAGTGTCATCCGGTCGATGCTTGAGCCGATAAACCCATTTGGAACCAACAATATTAAAATTTCTTTGTTTGACCGTTTTTGAATCACAAACGAAGACTCATCAAAAGAAACCACAACTTTTAAATCTTTTGTGAGCTTGCTAATCGATAGCAAGTTTTTTGTAATATTGGGAACCACCCAAACATCCGACAATAATAAATTACGAGAAAACTGATGACGACCAACATGTGTAATGGAAACATCACGACCATTAGAGAGAGAGGCAGAACGGTTACCAGTATATGGAGCAACACGATCAAGACCAGAAGATGCTGAGGTCATGTGGTTAGTAGCACCAGAATCCATATACCAACAGGAAGCCTTGTCCTTCAAAGAAGTTGAAGATGGGAAAGCATCGGCAACATTCGCCGACACAGGTGGACTGGAGCAAGTCCGAACGGTATGGCCAAACTCACCACAAAATTGACACCTCGGGTTCCATCGTTTCCGGAAAGCAGAAAAATTCAGTTGGGGCGCCGGCGGCACGTGTAACACACGCGTCGGAAAAGCACATCTGGTAACCGGCGTGTGACATTCATGCGCCATTGAGGTGGAGACTTCTGCACCACATGCGCCAGAGGAGACGAGTGGAGGCATGCGGGGCACGTGGTCACACGCGCCGCACGGAGGTCCCGCGTGTGGATTTCACGCTCTTGAGAAAGTGGTTGGTATGCTGTCGGCACGTGGTACACACGCGATGTATGAGCTGGGTGTCGAAGTGGCGGCGCGTGATCCACACGCGCCGGTGAATGCTATGGCGCGTGGCCCGCACACGCCGTGCACTGTTGTTGGGTGGACGTCAGCTGATTCATTTTTGATTTTTTTTTTCAACCACCGGATAACGGAATCGTCGAGACACCAAATGAGCAGCGGAAAAGATTGAAGGAACACCAAAACGAAAGCACCACAATCAAAGAGGCACCGAAATTGATTGGGATTTATCTATCGAAATTGAATTTTCGACGGATTTATTGGTTATCTTTTACTAGGTATATATTAAAGTAGAAAGTGGCGGCATAAAAATATCTTCATATCTATTAAAATAGGAAAATGTGGTGGCGTAAATAAACTAAAAAACATATTAATACAGAAAACGACGCAGGGTTATACGTTCAGTATTCCCGTCGGCCAGTAAATCACATATACCACCACCTCCTTATACATGGAATTAATACGCCAACACATTAACCCCATCAACTTTCCAAATATTTATATTATTTGTATGGAATAATATATTTTCGATATGAATGCATTGCATGGTATAAGGGTAAGTTATTTATAGACTAAATTCCAAAAAATGACCCTAACATTGGTAGAAATGTCAATTTTAGGACCCAACATTCAAAAGTGTCAATATTTGGTACCCAATATTCTGAGGATGTCAATTTTAGGACCCAACATTAAAAATGGTCAATATTTGGTACCTAACATTCTGAAAATGTCAATTTTTGGACTGTCATAAAATTCACCTGCTAGATCTATTAATTTCAAGGGCACTTTGGTAATTTTCATAATAAATAAAAGATTAAAATTTATAAATTCACCAAAATCACCCATCTTATCTTCCCCAAAAATCCCAATTGACATTTTCGACTAACTCTCTTTGTAACTCCACCGCTAGCCATGTCCCCGCATTACCTCGTCACTACCGGAGCCTAGCAACAGTACCATTTTTTACCCACATCTTTATCCTATCCATCAAGACGAAAATGAAACGTTTGTCATAAATTCAAATCTATGAATTCAGGTCTCGTCTAACTATAAGATACGCCAATGGTGGTGTACATTTTGGACATTGATATACTCCTGGATATTCTGTAGAGGAAAATGACAAAAATGCCCTTGAAGTTAATAGATCTAACATGTGAATTTTATGAAAGTCCAAAAATTGTACATTTTGAGAATGTTGGGTACCAAATATTGACCATTTTGAATGTTGGGTCCTAAATTTGACATTTTCAGAATGTTGGGTACCAAATATTGACACTTTTGAATGTTGGGTCCTAATATTGACATTTCTACCAATGTTATGGTCATTTTTTGGAATTTAGTCTTATTTACATGTTAGGTACAATTGTGGGATAAATTGAAATATTCAAATTTAACTTTTACCAAAATTTACAAAACAATTACCAAAGTTAACATAAACAAAACTAAATCCATGGATTATTTTTTTAAGATTTATTTTTTCAATTTACTTCTTGGATTTTAGTGACTGCTTCACAAATAAACATTTTACCCTCGTTTATAATTTTCGCAATATATTTAGTTTTTAAATGCATGAATTATCAGACAAGGAGTGAATTTGAGTGCTAGAATTTTAATAGATCGATATTAATTTTTTCTGCTAATCATTGAATTCCATGTGACGAAATTCGAATTATTGAAACTTTTCTTCCAACTTTGTATTTATTTAATAGAGATTGCTCAATGGTGAATTATATGACCAATCTGTATTTATTCGGTTCATTTCTGCCAGTTAGCCCTTCTTTATATATACCAATTTCTGGAACAACGAATATAATAATAAAATATTAAGTTTCTACATAGCCTACATCATTACAACATGAAATTAAAAACATACCATACATTCGCATTTGAGCTAAAATAAAATTAAAATAATAGAAATTAAATTTCTTCTGTTAAGGCCTAAGTGGATTACTATATATGATTTAACACTAAAATAATTTCCAAAACAACTATTATATTAAAAAAATACAACTTTGTTTTTGTAAAAAAAAACACAACTTTTCTAAAACCAATGAACTGACAGTAAAAGTTTATGTCAACTTTTTTTTTTATAAACACCTAAAATGCTTAAAATAAAGTGCAAATAATTATTTTATAATATTTCAAAATAATTATTATTTGAGATTAATGATAATTAATTAAATTTGACATTATAATATAATATTCAGTTAAAATATATTTATCTTCTTTTTTAATCAACGTACCACTCAATCTATGATAAAAACATTCATTTATCCTTAACCGGTGAATAGAAATAAACGGAAACACATAATAAATATGGTATGGTAGGTGTTTGTATTTATATGTATACATATATAATCATTATATTGATTTACAAAGACAAAAATGCAAAAATGTTTATGTGTGCAGCAATACCATAAATATTACTACCAATGAAACACATGATTAACGAAGATAAATTAAACCAAAACTGAATGATGAAAAATTAAACAAAATTTCCAAAGTAATATAAGAAATACCAAAATTAGAGAAATATTTTGAAAATAAGTTGCAAGTTATGGTATGTTAGGGGAAAAGATTCCAAATCAATAAAATTAGGACCAAAACTTTTGAATGAGTAAGGAATGTGTAACTTTTTACCTAAGACTTTTTATTTTAGAGTTCATTTTTAGTATGGTGTTGCAATTGGAAACCGGCATATTGGAAGGCTACGTTACCTCAGCAATTGTAAGAGGTGAATACAATGACACCCTTACCTCAGTATGATGAAGACGATGTTCCAATAATACAACTACGAACAAATAAAAACACAAAGACGTCGGATACTCACATACAAGAATACACTGAAGTCGACTTTGAAGTAAATAAGAGGCCAAAAATAGGGAACTAAAGTCAACACTTTACCTTAAATATTGTAATATAGTTCTTTTCAATTATTTTACTTTTAACATTTCTATAATACAAACATTATTCAATTTACATGACATATTATTAACAATACTATTTGTATCAAATATTTACTTTGTATTGAGATATGCTCATTATTATTATCAAACAATTACATCATCAAAACCGTGCAACGCACGGTTCGGTTAGCCTAGTTGGATCGAATAGGCTAATACCATGAGAGAATGTAATTCACCGTAGTTGGTGTGTCTGTATTATTATCAAATATATGTGATTACAAGAGTATAAATACAATGTATCTAGACTATTATAAATATGGTACAGAGATATATATACAAATCAATCACAATTATTCTCATGATAATTGTGATATTCTATCACCCTTAAGCTAGGAACTCCCATGAAACTAATTACCCATATATATTACCTCACATTCACAAAGCTGGGTTTGCTCATTAACCTGTTAGCTATTCATTTTCTCTACTGGAATTTATATGATATCAAAACCCTCAATTCTAAATTGAAAAATTCTTAGGTTTTTTGGTAATAATCGAATTCATCTGTTAGCTATTCATTTTCTCTACTGGAATTTTTTATGATATGAAAACCCTCAATTCTAAATTGAAAAATTCTTAGGTTTTTTGGTAATAATCGAATTCATGAAAGCCGGATATTTTGGTGATCATGGATGATGCATGGTGATACCAGGCCCAGGCCCAATCACCCCGCGGTAGTTCGGGCTCGGCCCATGATGAGGTAAGTTAATATGGAGGCATCCGGGACAGCACAACTCGGACAAGGACAGGTACACTAAACACCATAGAAAGCATGGACCACATTAGGAGCATATATCACAGTATAAATAGTGCCCCTCAGCACTATTCCAAGTAAGTATTCTCTCATTATTCAAGTGATTACCCCTTTTCTCTCTCCCGGATCCGTCTTTCATCATCACGCCGGAGGGTCTACCCTCGGGTACCTCCCGGGGCTCTGTCTTGCGGGGCTAGGTTGTTGGATCGGGGATCAGGGGACTCCTCGGACCGACCAGGCGGGAAGCATCAAGTTGGCACGCCCAGTGGGACACGATCTTTGTTCACAAAAGCATTAAGATGCCGCCTCGAGGTCAGCCGCCGCGAAGAGGTAGAGGAGGAAGAAGGCCTGAAGTGGTAGAGGAGGATCTCACTTTACGCCAGATGAGGGATCGAGCGCGTAAGGGGAAGGCCCCGGCGCATTCGGATCCAGACGTTTCTGAAAGGGAGTCAGAGCCGAAAGGAGAAAGGGAACCGGGTGAGATGCAGGACGACCGTGACAGAAGGGAGTTTGCTGCCACTCAGGAAGAGGAGTACCGTCGTTGGTTGGCGGCAAAACAAGGATCGGGATCGGGAACAAAACCGACTGGGGAAGGACAGTCGAACCCCCCGGTGACTGAGGACCAAGTACCCCCGGTTCAGCCCGGGTCAGGATCTAACCCGACCCCGATGGGGCCTCCTGCGGGGTTACCTCCTTTGGCTGCGGAGGTGGTCAGCCGAGGACCTCCTGCCGTTCACGGGCAGGAAAATCTTTGGCCTCCAGTTGTGATAGATCTGGAAAGGCATGCTGGGAGTATAGGGCAACCAGCCAGTATGGGGCCGGGATATGGTCAAGGTGGGGGCCATCTCGGATACGGAGTTCCAGGATACGGGATGTCTCAACCCGGGTATCAGGGGTATCAGGGATACCTCCCGGCACCCGGAGAGTATTATGCCCAATCCACTGGAGCCTCGGGGGGCTGGGCTCCCGGGATTCAAGGGTCGGTGTGGATGCAGAACCAAGTACTTATGGCGGGATATGCCATGGCTCAACCGGCCCCGGTCGCAGGAACCTATGGTGCGTACCCGGTGGTTGTAGACCGGGCTCCGGCGGCTCTAAACTCGGTGGAGGAGAGGTTGGATAGGTTGATAGGAAGGAACGGAGGAAGGCCTACCTCCCCCTGGATAGGTTACATCAGCACTTTCCGCTGGCCGGTGGGAATGAGAGTCCCGGAGGAGGTGCCGACCTACAGTGGGGAGACGGATCCGGAGGAATTCGTCAGGACGTACCATAACGTCATGGGAACACGTGATATCCGGGAGGAGCTTATGTGCAAGCTGGTGAGCTCGTATCTGAGGTGAAGTTGTTTGTCGTGGTTTGAAGCCCAACCCCCTGAAAGTTTTAGTAATTACTATGATTTTTCAAGGGTTTTGATGCACAGATATGAGACCAGAAGAAAGAAGTACCTTCCTTTGGCCGAAGTGGCTCACAGTCGACAGTCGGCAAAGGAGGAAGTCCGGGGTTTCCACAGGAGGTACATGGACGATTCCATGAAGGTAATTGATAGAGATGCTCAAGTGAAGGCCCTGATCGCAGGATTCATCGCAGGCTTAAGGGATGAGGTGCTGTGGGCGAAGCTTATGGAGAATATCCCGACCACTTTTCATCAGCTGGATCTTGAGGTGGAGATGTGTTGTTCGCTCCTGGAAGGGAGCAAGAAGAGGAAGGAGGAAGGATATTTTGAGGACAAGGGGATTGGAAAGGGCGACAAGGCTCGGGTCACTGATCCTGGCAGGAAGGATGCGGGCCCGGCCCCAGTAAGACCGAGGGCTGACCCCCCTTCGGGCCGAAACATTTACTCCTCTGACCAAGACCCGGTCGGAGATCTTAAAGATTCATCGGAACCTGTTTCAAGACCCGGCCTCCATACCGAGAAATCCGACTCCAGCAAACGCGGCCAAATATTGTGCTTTCCATAAGTCTAATGGACACACAACAGATGGCTGCCGAAGCTTGAGGGTGGAGATTGAGAAGTTGATCGAGAGAGGGCAGTTAAGAGACTGTGTGAGCCAAAAGAACCAGCGTCCGGCGGCCGGGCAGCAGGCCGGAGCGGGGGGGAAGAGGAATTGGAGGAATAGGCCGAGAATGATAACCAGCGAGGGGCTCCCGCACCGGCTGCCCAGCCGGGAGCAGCAGCTCTAGTTATGGCCCCGGAACCGGTTAACCAGGTCCCTCCCCGGATGATAAATGTCATACACGGAGAAGTGGGTGATGGGCCTCAGTCCCATGCAGCGGCCAAAGCCCGGAGTCGGTATGTGCCGGCTGGTGAGGACAAAGAGAAGAGACTGCGCCCCACGGAGGTCATCACCTTTTCGGACGAGGATCCAGTGCCCAGTCTAACGCCCCATACGTATCCAATGGTGATCACAACGGAGATAGAAGGATTTACAGTCAAGCGAGTGTTCATTGATGATGGAAGCAGTGTAGAAATCATGTTTGCTTCTTGCTTCGACCAGCTGGGGATAGGGCGCCACAACCTTCGCCCAAGTCCTCTCCGTTGTCAGGGTTCATAGGCCGGACGGAACATCCTTTGGGGGTTGTGTCCTTAACACTGACGGTGGTGGATGACCTCGACAGGAAAAAGAAGACCTCGGTCCGGTGCAATTTCGCGGTCATAGACGCCCCGTCTCCTTATAACATCATCATCGGACGACCGTGGATGGCTCAAGCCAGGGCCATTTGCTCGACATACCATTTGACCATGAAGTTCCCAACCAGTCAGGGGGTGACGACAGTTCGAGGAAGTCAATCCACGGCTAGAAGTTGCATGCTCACAGCCCTCAAGGAAGCCAGGAAGGCCCCGGTCGGGTCAGTGCAGGGAGAAGTAGGTCCGGGAGACGTGGAGGATATGCAGGTCGGGAGCCGAGGCATGATCAAGGTCGGGAGAAAAATGCCAGCCGATGTAAAGGAACAGCTACGATCCCTGCTTTCGAAATATGAGGATGTGTTCGCATGCGAAGAGAAGGACTTCACAGGTGTACCCCCGGAGTCAGCTCTCCACAAGCTGAATGTATATCCAGAGTTAAAGCCGATTCGGCAAAAGAAGAGAGCCCTGGCAGGAGATAGGGCCGAGGTGGTAAGACAGGAGGTGTTGAAGTTGCTGCAGGCCGGGGTAGTGGAGGAAATCATATACTCGGAATGGCTAGCTAACCCGGTGCTAGTGAAAAAGCAAAATGGGTCCTGGAGAATGTGTATCGACTTCACCGACCTAAACAAGTGTTGCCCGAAAGAAAGTTACCCCCTTCCCCCAGTCGACCGGTTGGTGGAAGCTATCACCGGGTATGAGGCCCTGGCCTTCTTCGATGCATACCGGGGTTATCATCAGATTCAAATGTCAGTAGAGGACAAGCCGAAGACAGCTTTCATCACAGAGTTCGGTACCTATTGCTACAGACGGATGCCATTCGGCTTGAAAAACGCAGGGGCGACGTACCAGCGGATGGCAGATTTGATATTTCAGAATCAGTTGGGCCGAAGCATGGAATTATACGTTGACGACATGGTGGTGAAGAGCCGGAGCTACCCAGGTTTCTTAGAAGACTTGGAGCAGATGTTCGGCATTTTGAGAAAGGTCAACCTGAAGCTGAATCCCGAGAAGAGTGTGGTAGGAGTAGCGGCGGGAAAGTTCCTCGGCTACATGGTGTCTAGCCGGGGAATAGACGTTAATCCGGAGAAGGTGGAGGCGATAAGCCGGATGTAGTTGCCGAAGAATGTGAAGGAGGTGCAGAAGCTGATGGGTTCTCTGGAAGCCTTGAGCCGATTTCTGTCAAAAGGCGCGGAAAGACAACTCCCCTTTTTCAACATACTAAGGAAGGCGAAAAAGTTTGAATGGACGGAGGAGTACGAGAAAGCGTTCGAGGATTTGAAGGAACATTTGAGCCGACTCCCGACCCTCTCGAAGCCGAAGGAGGGGGAAGATTTGCTTTTATACTTGTCCGCATCCGCATCAGCTGTCAGTGCTGTGTTGGTCCGAGAGGAAGACGGGAGGCAATTTCCGGTGTATTTTGTCAGCCGGGCATTACAGGGTCCGGAAACTCGGTACACAAGTTTGGAACAGCTGGTATTGGCGCTGGTTTATGCTTCAAAACGGTTGCGCCCGTATTTCCAGGCCCATCCGATTGTGGTCCTGACCAACCACCCCCTGAAGCAGGTGATGCTCAAGCCCGAGGCGTCGGGGCGTTTGATGAACTGGGCCATAGAGTTGGGGGAGCATGAGATAACATATCAGCCGAGAAAAGCCATTAAGGGCCAGGCAATGGCGGATTTCTTGACAGAGATGATCGGGCCAGACACGACTGCCGAGGAATACCCAAGCCCGAGGTGGACATTGCATGTGGACGGGTCAGCCCAGGCAGGAGGCAGCGGAGCCGGGGTATTGCTGACATCTCCGGAAGGAGAGGAGTACCACTATGCGCTGCACTTCGATTTTAAAACTACAAATAACGAGGCAGAGTATGAGGCGTTGGTGGCAGGACTCAAACTGGCCCGGGAATTGAAGCTAGGAAAGATCCAGGCCTTCAGTGACTCGCAGATTGTAGTTCAGCAGGTGAACGGAGAGTATGAAGCAAAGGAGCGAAGTTTGCAGAGGTACTTGGAACTGGTCCAACCCTTGATCCGGCAATTCGACAGTTTCAGTCTGGAGCAGGTGTCAAGAGAGCAGAATGAAAAGGCCGATGCGTTGAGCAAGTTGGCATCTTCGAAGTTGAAGCCAGGACAGAAAGCACCTCTCAGAAGGGAGACACTAGAGAGGAGAAGTTACGAGCAGAGTGATGAGATCCTGGCAGTGGAAGCGGTGCAGGAAGACTCCTGGATGGCACCGATCCGGGCGTATCTTCTGACGGGAGAGGTCCCGGCCGACCGGGTGGTGGCCAGAAAAATCCGGGTCAAGGCGCCGAAGTATACACTTCAGGAGGGGGTTCTGTACAAAAGAGGCTATCTCCAGCCGTTGCTGAAGTGTGTGGAACAGCAGGAGGGCAAGTACCTGGTCCGGGAAGTTCATGAAGGTCCGAATGGTAGTCATCAGGGAGCCAGAACGGTGGCCAGGAAAATTTTACGGATGGGGTACTATTGGCCTACCATGTTTGAAGACTCGCAGGATAGGGTTCGCTCATGCCTTCAATGCCAGAAGTTCGCGCCGTTAGTGCACACACCCCGCGAAGAGATGATGGGGATAACAGGAGCCTGGCCTTTTAGCAGATGGGGACTGGACCTGGTCGGACCTTTTCCCACCGCCCCTGGCAGTTTGAAATACCTGATTGTGGCTATCGATTACTTCACCAAGTGGGTGGAAGCCGAGCCCCTGACCAACATCCGGGGAGCCGGAGGGCAAGCTGGCACCCAACTGGGAGGGACCGTACCGGGTGACAGAAGCCCACCCGGGCGGGAGTTATGTGCTGGAGGATCCAGCGGGGAAGGGAGTCCCCCGAAGATGGAACATAGCAAACCTTAGACGGTTCTATGGATAGTCTCTGGCACTTGTTGCCTAGATAGAGTAGCCTCTGGCACTTGATGCCTAGGTAGGATAGCCTCTGGCACTAGATGCCTAGGTAGGATAGGTCCCCGGCGGCAGGCGCCCGGGACAGGAACCTAGAGGTCGGATGACCGAAGGGTAGGTAGGAAAACATCCTGGAAACAGGGATTTTTGTAACAAGGGCATGTCCCTTCTATCCGATTTTAGAAGAATGAATGCGCGCATTATGATATTGAAATTGAAAGATGTGTCAATAAACTGAAAATTATTATACATGTCTAGAACAAAATGAAAGGTTATAACATGGCATGAAATAAAAGATAACTGTCTACGGGTCAGGGCCGCTACAGGCACAGAAGAGTTACATAATAGAAAGTCATTCTATTCCGGGGCCCGGGAGGAAGACGCCTCGCCGGGAGGAATCCTCCTAGTCTCGTGCCGACTCCTCTGGACAGCCATCTCTAGCATTTGCTTCTCTTCGTCCGGGTTATGAGGAGCGTCCATATTATCATTAGGGGCACCCTCTGTCCCCATTACCGGGTCAGGTGTTCGGACAGTAACCCTGTTGGTAGCGGCCGGACTCCCAATTCGGACAGGAGTTTGTCTTGGAGCTCTTCGTCTAGTCCGGACATCCTCGGAACCGACTACCTTCTTTTTGCCTTTTTTGTCATTCCGAGGCGGGCGCGAATCGCCACGGGACGGGAGATCGGCCCCCTGAGTAGGATCGGAAGCCCTTCCTTGACCAGGGTATCGGGCACGGAATCGGGCAGCGACCGTCCGAAGCCTGGCCAAGCGCCGCTCTGAAGCTTCTAAGTCCAGAAGTTGAGGGGCGTGCTCACATCGTTCGTAGGCCAGATCAACTTCGTCAGGAGGAGGAATGTGCGATAAGGACTCGGGAAGGATTTTTCGACTCAGTATGTTCTTCCTCCAGTCCTTAGCTGCCTGGTAAGCAGCCGCCCAGTTGCCCGACGACCGATCAGAACTTTCCATCCAGGCGATGAGATCGTCGACGGCCCGAGGAACGTCAGTAAGTACAGGGATGTCAACCTCCCCCTGGCGGAGGCCCAACAGGTGATAAGAAAGATGGAATATCACTAGCTGTTGTTGCAGAGTCCGATTCCTAGTGGCCAACCTCTCGTTCTCGGTTTCCAGTGTGGTAACCTGCCTACGGAGCTCGTTTGTGTTTTGCATTCGCATGCACTTGTTGTAGTAGAGGATGACATCATGCCACACCTCGTCCAGCTCTATCTGGATCCGGACTTGGAAATTGTGATGTTGGGCCTCCTGCTCCGTCATAACCTGGTCGAATTCTAAAACTCGATCGATACTCTCGAAGGCCAACCGGTAACATTTCGGCAGGGATCCGAAGTCCTCCTGGATCTGGAGAAGACAGGTGAGCAAGCAATCGGGATTAGGGAACTCCGATATCAAGGGTCCGAGACCTCCCTCAGATAACAGATCCAACAGCCCCGGACAACCAGTTCTGGTTAGCCCCGGGGAAGGAGCCGGGAAAGAAGGGTTAAGAGGTAGCCCCTAATCAGGATAAAATTAGAGTTAAGATGCAAAAAAAAAAGAAGGGAAAAGGATCAACTAAAAAGAGACGGATAGCAAATGGAAAAGGAAACTTGTTCATTAATAAGCCGGAGAACCGGGTAGCAAAATACAAGAAGTAAAAAGTAGAAAGGGGAATAGCCTAACGAACATTGTTGGAGTCTCCTTTCCCCCGTCATCGTCGCTATCGTTCGCCCCGTCCTCATCTTCGGAACCAAACACCAGTTCTGGGGATGGGAGCGGTTCAGCAACGGCGTTATCAGCAGCACCAGGGCCAGGAGATGGAGAGCTGCTACCCTCGATATCCTTCGGATCAAAGAGGCCCCGATAGAAGTCGTATATCGTGCAGTACGGGGTGAAGTTGTCATCCTCTGGAAGGTCTGATCCGGAGGAAGGAGCAGGTGGCAGTGTCCCGGGCAGCCGAACCACATCCGACGACCAGCTCCGGACGTCTTCGGCAGACATGCGACTCTTCTGCAGAGCTTCCCAAAGCGCCGGAGACAGGCCCCTCACCCCCCTTTTCTGAAGCACTTCCAACAAGTGAAGCTGCTGGGCTTCAGAGTTGGGGTTAAACCACTGCTTCTTAAAGGACGCACAGATTGAGGGAGGGAACCAACCTCGGATCTCCATATAGGTGTTGTGGCATTGGTGGGAGCTGGCAGCCAGATTGAGTTCGGTCAGGCGACGAGACAAGGTCCCGCTAGCCAGGACTTTGTCCACAAAGGCCTCGGCAAAGTTCAGCCGATCTTGGTAACTTGACTCCTTGGCCGCAGCCAGCTCTTCCTCCAATTGACTTATCTTCTCCTGAAGTTTAGCCGCCCCCTCCCTCTCAGCTCTGATCTGCTCATCTTTCCTCTCTAACGGACGGGAGAGGAAGGAAGAAAGGGCAGTTTGAAATTCCGAAGAGTTGGCAAACTCCGAGCTCAGCAGTAGGACCTACGAGGAAAGGAGTTTTCTCTTATATATATGTGTGTACATAATAAGAGCAAGAGCAGAGAAACAGGAAAAGAGAGTAACCTGTTGGTCAGAAGAGGTAACAGGATGATCGCTAACAGCGGTCGGCTCCGGCGTCAGAGTCAGAGACCTGCTATCTCGAGCTTTCTTGGCGTCCTTACTGGGGGCTTCCCCGGATTTCCGCTTGTTTGAGTAAGACGGAGGGATTGGAATGACAGGGGCAGAGAGGGTGGTATACTTGGCAGCAGGGGACCTTGTATCTGCCAATGAAGTGGGGCGGAATACAAACCGTCCGCGGCTAGAAGACCCAACATCGCGGCTAAAGTCCGGGGGTGCTCCTGAGAGCGGCATAGAAGGTTCAAGTGGAGGCCGGGACCCAACAGGGATCATCTGGACATTGTGAAGAGTTGGATCAGGAGAGATAGCAGGAGTCGCCTCCGGGACATCCTCGTGGATCGGAGAGTCGACCTCCACCACTTCGGGGATCCGGTTGTCAATCTCCTTATTGGCAGACGGCGATAACTCGGCAATCGGAGTAGGAACTTCAGAATTGTCGGGGGGAGTGTTAACTATTGGAGTCTTCAGTTTCCGACCGGTAGCCTTGTCGTTGGTGGATTCAGTCGTTTCAGTCCCGGCTCTCTTGTTCTTCTTCTTCTCGGGGACAGGGGCAGCAGGATCATGGGCAACGGTGGGAGCTGTGATAACAGAGGATAAGAAAGAGAATCGCAGTAATAAAAAAAAGAAGGATGATGGTACAGGGTGCCGAATCCGAACCTTGCAAGGGCCAGGTCATAGCCCATCGGCTAACCCGGAAAACATCAGCTGGTTATATCTCAGCCGGGAAGAGGTAGATGGAGTTGGTGGCCAGCCAGTACTGTTCCAAGTTCAGAGGTTTCGAGGAAAGGAGGGTATGGTTTGCCCGATGCTTGTCCGGAAGGAAGGCCTCCCGGGCGTCCGGGACTACCTGCTTGTTCCATCCGGGGCCGGCATATAGTCTCGGATTCACCTTGGTGTACCCCTTCTGCTGCCAATTCTTTGTGGAGTCCTTCTTCCCCACTATGAAATCTTGAACACCAGGCCGAGCCTGGACAGTGCATATCTCCTCTTTGCCAGGGCACTTGATCAGGAGATAGAAAGACTTCCAGAGGTTGAAGCAGGGAACGACCTTGAACCTCTCACATTGAACCAGGAAACCCATCATTACGGCTATGACGTTGGGATGGACCTGGGCCGGGGAAACCTTGTACACTTCCATAAATCTGGAATACAGCCGAGGGACGGGTAGGCTTAGACCCCACATGAAGTGGATCCGAGGAATACACAGGACGTCTTTGATCGACTCATCTGGAGAGACCGCAACGAGCTGAGCATCGACTGGCAACGGAATACCCATGCCACTAAGGCACTTCTTAGTCCAGTCGTCGGCCGAAAGGGAGTGCGCCCGAGCGCTGTCCAGGACCCTCTGCTCGGCGTTCTTGGATCTCCTGAACTTGGGTCCGGAAGGGTTCACGGACCGAGATAAGTACACGGGCTTGAGAGGGGAGGGCGGCCTCTGGCCCGCAGGAAGAGGAGGAGAGCTCTCGCGTGATGTGCTGACAAGAGTGTAGGCAATCGGAGACGGAGGCTGGGCATCGTTGCTGGCATCATTGTTCGCGACGGTGGAAGCCATGGTCGACGGTGAAAGGAAAATCTGGGGAGAAAATCTGAGATTTGAAAGCTAAAGGAATATCTGAGATTTGAAAGCGAAAGCAAATATGTGAAAGTGACGCGAAAGCGGAGGGGCTATTTATAGAAGAGGAAAATAGAAAAACGTGAAAGCAATGATTAATGCCTTCGAGAAACGAGAAAGGAGCGCAGGCGTTGATAAGCGATACTCAAAAATCGTGGCCACGTGCCACTTTTGTCGGGCAGGACAGAATTTAGGAAGCCACCCCTTTCACCCTCGGACAGGCGAGACTTCCCTCTTCGGCCGAAAGGACCGGCTTCCGGGGGGCTAGTGGTGATACCAGGCCCAGGCCCAATCACCCCGCGGTAGTTCGGGCTCGGTCCATGATGAGGTAAGCTAATATGGAGGCATCCGGGACAGCACAACTCGGACAAGGACAGGTACACTAAACACCATAGAAAGCATGGACCACATTAGGAGCATGTATCACTGTATAAATAGTGCCCCTCAGCACTATTCCAAGTAAGTATTCTCTCATTATTCAAGTGATTACCCCTTTTCTCTCTCCCGGATCCGTCTTTCATCATCACGCCGGAGGGTCTACCCTCGGGTACCTCCCGGGGCTCTGTCTTGCAGGGCTAGGTTGTTGGATCAGGGATCAGAGGACTACTCGGACCGATCAGGCGGGCAGCATCAATGCAAACGTGTAGCAGCAATGGAAGAAAGAGCAGTATCATTGGCGGTGGTGGAGGACATGGAGGTGATATCGGCGGCGGTTGCGGGCATGGTGGTAGCGGCATCAAACTTGGGTTTACATAGGAAGATGATCTTTGAAGATGAGAGTTTTTTGGGTTCACATTTTCAGTCACGACGAACAGCATCTCCTATGCCCCGACTTAAATCTAGTTGAAAGTGACGAGCAATTGACAGAAACTCCTAGAGAATGGCCTACAGACTGGAATGATTCCCAATTGAATCCACTCGATGAGGTGAAGCAAAGCTCACAGAAACTTCTTCCGAATGGCCAACAGACTGGAATGATTTCCAGTTAGATCCGCTCGATGAATCACATCTTGTTATACTAGATGAATCACAGTTAAATCTGATTGTGAGACTCAATTTCCTGGTGACAAGTTGCCTTTATCTCTGTCAATGAATGAGGAAGAGTGGCTGAAGGATCGGAATTCTCGCATAGAAATATATGGCCGACCAAAGTGAGCGACGATGGTGCCAACAAAGATGAGAACACCATTGATATGGTATGTTTTCTTAGCATTATATCTATATACATGTTGATGATGGATTTGTCGTTCTGTTTTTTCGTTTTTTTGTAGAATTTTATTTTTAGATCATCTTACTAGAGAAATAAAGCAAGCTTCTAATAAGATAATGGTATGCATCTTATGTGAAGGTTATCGAATTAGGTTTACTAAATTTATGTAATGTTGTTGTTGTTTTACGAGTTATGGATCGTATACACTTGCTCTGTATCAATCAGATTTTGCTGCTTCTAAACATGCCTTTGTATAACAATATAAAAAACTAGGGTCAGTTATAATTCAATCTAATTCTTTTTCTACAAAACTTGAACGCATGTTCACAGCCACTTTACGACTATGATTTCAAAAAGACTCCTCTAGTGGACCGTCCTGCCGGCAAATTTCACCCCACTGATTGGTTGGACTTGGCCACCGTAGTTGCACTCTGGGCCTCTATTGCAGGTGAATCCGTTCCTATTTCTTAGAATGAGCTCGAAACTAGTGCGGTATTTTAAGATATCGTTAGTTGGGTACACAAATATAACCATTGATATACAAAATATAACATGTTAGTTGGGTATAACATGTTTACAAAATATACAAAAAGCATGCAACACTAGTATTTTACAAAGGTACTACACTTGTATCACGCTAACCTGCATGAAGTGAAGAGGTGTTGAGTTTGAGCCCACTTCAATATATAGTACTTGCATGAGATGAGTGATCTTGCCAATCCTGTTTTATAGCATTAAGAACATAATGGTTTCCCTCACTAACTCTCTGTCCACTGTAAGATCATGAGGTAGCAAACCCATCCTAACCAACCCATCTTTCCCTAACTGTGGGAGAGGAAAGTGGTTTCCCTCTTTGAAATTCATGACCTAAATCACAAGAGCATGTAGGGATAATAATATTTTATTAATCGTCTCTGCTTGCATCTCATCACATTCCATGTATACCGCATTCGTCTTCAAGATTTCTGCACACTTGTTCATTTTGAAAATATTGAATTGAGCGAATAACCCCAAGTCCAATGTTCAGGTCGAGCGAGTTAGGTGGCTGGCAATCCACCTAACAGGAGTTGGGTTCATCTCCGTTTCTGCCATGGATGATGCTTCTCAGAGCAGATGAATCTGAAGGAAATGAAAAATGGTTTTTTGAGTTGATGGATTTTGGAGAAAGTGCAATGAAGAAGATGAACTATTATGGCTACTGTGCTATTGAGGTGAAAAGATGGGGCTACCGTGCTCTCATTTTCACGGTTTCCTAAATTGGATATATTTAGTAACTTGACTAGACTATTCTGTAAAAGGTTAATTGGGTAGTTGTGAATGAGTGTTGCATTTACTATTCAACCTGGTTGGACAGCATAGTTTTATTTAAGGTAAAATGATAGTTTGTCGCAAAAACGATCGTCTTATTTTTGATAATCATTTGAATTTGAAGTTGGACAGCATAGTCTTGTTTTGCAACAAATGATCGTTTGATCGATTATCTATAACGAGTCTATCACGAGTTGATCACGATCACTGTGATTCTTAAACGACCTGATCACGATCATGAATTATTTTGATCGTTTCGATCGTGATCACCTCAAATTTTAAACGATCCGATCATGAACATAGTGATGATCATGATTGGATTGGCTCATTATCACCCCTACTGATGATGTTGCCAAAGCTATTTTTATCCATCAAGAACAAATTAATTTTCTTTTCTGCAAATCTCAAAACCATCTGAATTTGCACCTGAACGGGAACTCTGGATCATTAGTTAGATTGTGGAGTTTTGCATTTATCTTGGTGGATGTAAATATTTTTCGAACCTCTGTAGGGCCATTTAGCCTTTATCGGTGGAATAACACTTCCATGATGCACTTTCTCATCTCATGTCGACCGACTTTTTTCTTTTGTTTAATCTCCACCGTATACCTTGGCCTATTTTTTACTCTATTTTTGTGGCTAGAAAAGCATCCATAATTTGGAAGATCCCAATCCCTTCATCGAAGATAACATCACCATTAAGAGCAATCAGTGGTCTTGCAACAACACATACAAACATGATTTTGGGAATATAACTTTTGTGTTGACATGTCCTAACAGGATTGTCCTCTTTAGGCAACAAGAGATTCTTGTGATGGGAAAACCAAATTTTTTTATCTATGTGAACAACATTGAGCATGCTTCGAAAACTTACAGTTAGAGTTGTGACTTTCATACCTTAAATTTGAGCATGCAAACTCAATCCTTTCAAGTATGTTGTTGTCTACAAGTAAAGCTTTATTGCACTACTTTGTTTATGTAGTTCTCCTTTTTTTATGAGTATGTGAAGTGTTCTTTTGATGAGATTGATACGGGTTGCTGCACGCCTTATTGTTTTCCTTTGTGACAACGGAATAGCTCTGAATGCTTTCTTGTCCAGCACTATAATCCCATGACCCGTTATGCCTTTTTTCTTGTTTTTCAGATTCACTGGCTTCCCGTCATCTAGCTGTTCTTTTACCCGCTTCCAGATGTTGGTGACAGTTCTTGGTGTTACATCCCATTTTGTAGCTGCTTCAGTGGATTTGCCTCGGGCCACATGCCCATTTTTTTGGTTGACCATGAGGAATTGTGCTAGAGCATTCCTCTCAGTGTTAGTTAAATTCTTTCTTTGCCTCATGTTGATTGCTGCCCAAGCAGGAAGAGTATTAACGTTGAAGATGATATGCGAGAGACATTGCAAGAAAATGGTGGATGACACTCTGAGAACGGTGTGAAAAGTGATGGCTTCAGGACCACAAGTCTGTATTTGTACTTCATTTTTTTGTACTTTTAATGCCAATTGGGTAATATTTTTTGGTGCCAAAACTGAGTTCTGTATAAATATACGGGGAGGTAAATAATTGGGTTTTCCCTACAAAATTAACATTTTAAGTAGTTATGACTTTTGTAGAGTGTTCTTATACTAAAAAAATGTACTACTCCCACAAAAGTATGTGAAATAATCATTGTCTTGACACCCTGTTAAATAGATAGGCTTGTAGGGGTTGAATAAGATTTTAATCCGAAATCACACGTTCGATAACAATCCATATTTACCTGACTATTCTAATTCATTTAAATCAAATTTTATTCATCATCTGCTTTTTTTAAACAAAGAATTGACAATTATGTTGAAATTAGAAATAAAATTTGTTTATTTATTTAACTGAGAACTGTTAATCCTTTGTGCGTGCTGCTATGTTACATTTCTTAGAGTCTCTGACGTTGTCCTTTCTCTTAGGTTTTTGACATTATTAATTTGTATGTATTTAATATTTACTAGATTTGGTTGATTGCACTTAGTGCAATTTGAACCCGGACTATGTGTTTTTTTGAGAAGCATAGAATAATAAAGCTAATGATAGCAATAAGAGGACTCAATATTTAATAAAATTAAGGATCCAATGGTATTAATTATATTGTGCAAATAAATAAGGTCAAATAGGTGATAAATGAATCAAATCAATGACACATTTCATGTTATCTTCTAAAGCTCAAAAGCAATGTGTTGTGATACAAAACACCTAAATATGTATCTACTTTATTGCATAATCCCAGAATGCATCTAACATCTTTCTAAAACTTGTCATAAGCCATGAATTACGTTAGCCTGGAGCAAGAAGTAAGGTGGTTTTATGCTTTAAAATGCTCAGATTTGGAATCATTCGACCAAGACACTGTGGTGCAGAATCTTGTACCTCAATACACTTTGCTGCGTAATCTTGGCGGATCACTTATTTTCTGTTCTCCGGCTGCAAACATGTATACTCCTGCAAAACATATGAGAATTGGATAAACAAAGATATGCATCTATACAAATTACAAAATGAGACAAAGGTGAAGGTAATATTAGTTCGGACATGAAATCAAATAGATTAATCAAGATAAGAGGATGGTACTACTGCAGTGAAATGAATCTAAAATAAATAAATAAACCATAGATATGTGTACAAGAAGAACTGTAATCGAAATGTCAACAAATTCATTTTCAAAACATTAATCATTAACCTTTGGAAAAGAAATAGGGGAAAAAAGTTCATATAAACCAAAATGATGTCATAGTTAAGGGCAGGAGTATATATTGCAGACACTAAAGTATATATTGCAGTTCAAGTGAACAAACATCATGTCAAGGTTAAGGGCCTTATACTGCCATAGCATAAATTGCAGTCACTTAAATAACCCTGTGGCAATTATTTCATTTTCAACTAATAGTTAAGAATGAGTACATAATTATACAAATCCATTCACAATCCATAGCTGAACCTTTGGACGCGCTACAAGAATCAACATTTATTAGCAACTAAATTCTTTTTGGAACGACCATTTAAGGTTAAACTGACAGGTGCCTGTCCAAAAATAAAGTCAGATATTTTAGACTAAAGGTGTGTACAAACAAAAGATTTGAACAAAAGAGAAGAAAAGTCATAGGTACCTGTACGGTAAGGGATGTGGTTGTTGAATAGCAAATGCATAGCAATATCTAACCTGAAAAGAACCGCAAATGAGTATGGAGGTATTACAGAGACTACCTAAGTATTAAGAAATATTTTATATATGATTTTCTTATTTGGATTGTAATTACATTTATCCCACATCGGTTACGGACAGCCTAGAGGCTGTTGTCTAGAACTATAAATATTGTAATCATCATGTTGTAATAATTGTCTTTGATAAAATAAAAATTTATGTGTTATTCACCACAAGGGGTTTAATATATATAGGTTTACAAAGAGAACATCGGTGTAAGTTTCCGATGTGGGATAAATGTAATTACAATCCAAATAAGAAAAGGATATATACAATATTCCTTAATACTAAGATATCGAAAGATGGAACACAAAATAAAAACAAATATTAGAAAA
This sequence comes from Sherardia arvensis, assembly GCA_948330725.1. NCBI lineage: Eukaryota > Viridiplantae > Streptophyta > Magnoliopsida > Gentianales > Rubiaceae > Sherardia > Sherardia arvensis. The sequence goes on from OX415239.1 coordinate 36,795,075, forward strand.
CAGAGAGAATGACATTGAACTATTTAACAAATCTGTGCTACTCGGTATGTATGTATTTCGTCAGAATGGTGATTCTGTCGGAATTTTTAAGAAAGCTTACCAGGTGCCCTGACACTAAAGACTATTCTATTTGCAAATTCTACCTCTGTTTCAATGACATTGTTGTAAACCTCTACCTCTATGTGGTCCTTAATTTCCTGTATTGACTAACTCAAGGTCCATTTAACCAATTTTTAATATACTATAAACATGCCCATGCCGGGTTAAACTCTCAAGAGCAGCACATTAATAAGGCACATAAAGCTCCTAGAGAATAAAAAAATAAAATCACCTTCATATCAATACCCAAAATCTACAAAAATAAAGTTCCATCATGTTTCTGGTATTTTATAGCTTTTAAATATTACCATAAGAAATTTGAGTGCGGGAACAATATAAGCATGCAAAAAAATTCAGCTAAATACCTTTACAACCTCCACAACTTCAAACTCTTTACCACCATCATGTGCAGCATGTTGAAGCTTTGTATGCGTTTTCTGTGAAATGATGTAAAACACATGGGGCTTAATGCACATCCAAAGTTGTTACAGCAGTGCAGGTTGGTACAACAGATGCTTACCATTCAATTCAGGAAAAACTTCCCAACTCCTAAGGGGCACGACACATGTGTACTAAATGCCCTTGCATCAACACGAAAGTACAACCATACCAAATATTTATGGCCTCCTAAAAATGAAAATCTAGCAAAAAAATGCAACAAAAACACACAGATAATAAATAAACGTTTGAGGAATTTAATCTTGCAAAATAGTATATACACAAAACAAAGAAATTAATAAACAGAAGAGAATCAAAAGGTACCTGTACAGTAAGTCGATAGTCTTGTTGAATACCAAAAGAACGACAGTAGACAATCGCAAAGCAGCAAGAACGATCCAACCACGCAAGCCTTTAGGAAAGAAATAGATTGAAAAATTAGATGAGCAATTTTGTCGAACACCTTGTGTTGGTGTTCGGCTGAACCCAAAATCAATATTGGGAAAGAAAGAGAGGCTTACAACGAAAATACAGGCGAAATCGAAGAACGAGAGATGGGATTTGCCGATGATGGGAAGGTGAAATACAGTGATGAGTCACCAACAAAAAACTGGAAGACAAACTCGCACCGACAGTCACGTTAACCACACCTGCGGAGAGACTGACACATAAGGATGCTGATCTTGAATGTCGGCGTTACGAAGAGAAGGGCGAATTTCATATTGGGCGACCTCCAACCGTCCGCGCAGGTGAAGAAAGGGACAGGTGGGTGTGGAAATAAAACGTGGGGAATTTAAAAATGGGAAAATAAAACTGAAAGGGAAACTTGGAATCGGACACATACCAGCCATTGGATGGGCATTCCTGCTTTCAATATATGATAGATATGGGAGGTGGTGATGGATTCGATCTTTCATTTGGGATTATAAGTTCTTTCTTTGGGATTTACTACTTGACTTTGGTCACTAATCAAAACTTATATGATTGGTTTAAATATGATAATATTTGGATTCATTATATTACTTAAAAAGTTTAGATACTTGTAAATTCTTATCGATTCATATCAAAATTCAAATTATCTAAATTTAAATTCACAATTTGAATTTTAATTAATATCGGTCGAGTTTAGATGTAGGATTTTTTAGAGATTAATTTAGATTAGTCGAATCCAATAAGCCAAAAACAACACAAATATTTGACTTTTAAGTTTACAATAAAATTTAAAGTGACTGATCTCAATTCTAAATTCGAATTATCTAAAACGAAATTCAATATTCGGGTCAAGTTTGGATCAGTTTTCAAGTTTTTTCCCAAATAATTTAAACCGAATAACCCGAAAACTAAACCAACTAAAGCTCACACCTAAATTAAAAACCTAAGTTGAAAGGGATTTAGCCCGCTTCCCGCTTCATTTACTTATAGTCCCACACAGTCCACTGTACTACTTAATTCCAATGGTCTTGTCGTCGGATCATTTTGTTCGATCGAAAATGTGGAAAAGGGTTGGGACAAGTGAATGGTTATCAAGGTGGTGGAGAGAAATCAAAATTCTAGTCCAGGACGCCGGCGGGGGCGGCGGCAGCCGCACAAATCGTCTCCGTCTTCAAAACCTGAAGAACTCTTGGTATGTAAATTGATCTGTTGTGCTCATGATTTTTCTTGATTCATGGTATGGTTTTTGATGGCTAGGCCTTGGATTCATGGTGCATGATTTTTGATGTTTGTATATAGGTTTAAGAAAGCATTTCGTTGGTTGAAGGACTTGCCCTATGATGAGCACATATGGTGTGGCCATTCAGAGGTGATGAGACCGCTTTTGGGGACCTTTTGTAATTTTTCTAGCGATTCCCCTTTGAAGCTTCTGTGGGACAGGATCTCCAGCGAACTGCAGCATTGTGCTCATTGCGTTTGTGCGTATCATGGAGTTAAGGAGGCCTGTGCAGCCGAATAAGAAGAGCCTTCCATTGGACCTCTTCTCCGAGTACTGCAGAGTCTAGATGAGGAGAGGATATGTGAGAGTCTCAAGGACATCAATGCTAAATTCTCTTGTGCTGGATATGATCCAGCATATGATAGTTCTGCCGTTTCCGTCCTGTTTGAACTCTCTATTTCTTCTCTGGATTTGTTTCATTTGATGAAGGTTCTAGCGCTGACATAGATAATAAGTTTTCTCTCACTGCCTATGTCAGTTAATACTCTCACTCCTATCTGTTCTTGTTTTCCCTAGCGTTTAATGCATATGCTTCTTGCATTTATTTCCCCTTTCTTTTTATGGGGCGAGAAAAGGCTGTTCTAATGTAGTTTCCGTTACACAACTTCTGAAAGTGGTGGTGTTACTTAATGTATTTTCTTGCAATCAATGGATTCATGGTATATATTTCTGGCATGCAGGTTTTGACGTTTCCGGTTTTGCTAGATGATCGCCTTCTGGCCAGTGAATTTGAAACTTTTATTGAAGCTGTTGATAACCGTCATGAACTGTCATTGTTTGGACATCATCAGTATCCAGTAAAAACCTCATTTCGCTACTCGCTGGCATGATAATGCTTTTGGTTGAACCTTTGGGTAACCTCACTAATTACTTCATTCCTTTCTTCAGGGAGTTTATGCCTTACTTTTCCTTAAAAGTAGAAGAGCTCGTTCCATTGGTTATCGCCTGGCAGGCCATATGGGGAAACTACGGTAATAGCATTTTGACTTTGATTAGATGGTTTGGAGATTTGTTTTGTCTACCACACCGATTTTTAATTGGATAAGTGGGAACTTAAGGTTTTGCGTGCTGTCACGCCACCCTTTTTTCAAAGAGTTTTTTAAACCTCAAAGTTTGAACGCTGGACTGTAAAATTTCACTCGTGCTACGTTTCTGGTCATAGTGCCATACCATGTCTGCAAAATGAAATGCACTTACTTTTGATCCAGTGAGTTGAAACTTTGGAATCATTACTAAATATATGGTTACATGGCTTTGCCATGTTATAATCTGCTTTTGCAGGAGTTCAGAAGACTTGGATATCTTGCAGCCTTTGTTGAAGAAATGCATTTATTTTCTTGAAACTGAACTGATGCCACAAGCAACAGAGTTTACTAGACCCAGGGTGACAGTAAAGCAGGGGACAGTCTGGCTTGGCATCAAAGCATTGTAAGAAACTCTTTATTTTCAGAAAAATATACAATTGATTATTTACCATTTAGGTTTCTGCTGATAGCTCTTTTTTTGCACATTGTAGGCTTGGGTTCTTAGAACCTCAAGTATTTGAGAAAGGGATCTTGGAACCATATCCCAGTTTAATGGATGCGGTTCTGAACACTGCCAGCACAGATTCAGCTCAATCGTCTGACGCTGTATACTGCTTAGCTTGGGTTCTCAAAATGCTTGGTAAGGGATTTTTCGTGGATGATTGTTTCTTAAAACTGGTACAACTTTGATAAATTAGACCTGATATTGTGACAATTCATTGTTCTAAGGCTGTAGAATTTGGTTGAGATCAACATTGTCTCCTGATGTCATGCGGATGAAGTTGCTGGAAAAATGCTGGGATACTAGAAATGAAAAAAGTCAAAAAGATGTATTTGATCTTTTCCAGCCATTCTTGCAGGTGCGTTTTGCTTTGTGGTCTCCTTATCATGAGTATTTTGAAGTTTGCTACTGTTGTCTTTGTTTTTCATTCATCCTCTCTTAGGAATATATGTTTCTCTATTAGTCTCTTGAAGCTTTACAAGATGGGGAGTATAGAGACCAACTACGGCGTATTCTAGAGTTTCTTCATGAAGTGACCGTGAGCGATATCTTTAGCAGTAGAATGAAAAGGAAAGCTCGCCAGGTTTGATTCAATTCTGTGCATCAGCTTAATAAATATCATTGTACCGTTGCTTATTAATATTTATTAATTTTCTGGTCAAGGGAATGTGTGTCAGGATATTTTTTCATACCTTATCAATACAAAGCCTTGTGTTAATTTTATTGCCTTCTCAGTCCAATTGTCATCTTAAATGATTTAAGGAGCCAGGTTAATGATTTCACATCTTAAATGGATCCTCTTGAAATTTTATGTAGGTTGCAAGGGATATTTCTAATCACAAGTCCAGAGCATTATTCTCCGAGGAGATGTTGAATAGACAAGTAGAAAATAATGAACCATTTTTGGATAAGGAGCCAGAAGTGCCTCTGATGTGCCCAGAGAAAGTAGGCGGTAAAGATGAAACCGGTGTTATCATTATTGATGATGACGATGAGCCAGCTGTACCAGCTACTGAGCCTTCCTGTAGAAAATTACTCAATTCTGATAAAGAAGGTGATGTTGGGCCTAGTTCTGTCTTGACTCCATCAGATGACCTTTGCCAAGAAAGTGCTGCTTGTGTTTCTGTTCCTATAACACAAAAGCCGGAATCAAAGAAAATTGATGGAAGTGCTAAAATCCCTGCAAATGAAGGAATTCCTACGCCTAAATTCAACAGAGAAAAGTCTAGTTTGAAGCAGATGACACCTGAGTTCGCTTCTGATAAAACTTCTGTCTCCAAGATAACTACTGGTCAAGTTGCTCCAGACACATTTTTTGATACAAATAATAAACAAAGAGACGAGCTTCAGAAAATCACAGGTAACGTTTTGGGATGTGATAAAATAGCTCACGAGGAGGTTGTTCGTAAAAAAGAAGATGATTCACGGGAGATTTCTTTCTTCAACTCAGCAAGGCCTCCCAAGTCTTTTTTCGCAAAGCCTTTCCATCCTGGTCCTAAGCGGAGAGTTATTCAGCTCAACTCACCAGCACAAAATAGGTTCTTGAAGGTAAATTCTGAGACAAGAAGATTTAAACCTCCCAGGCTTGATGATTGGTATAAAGCCATCCTAGAATTGGATTACTTTGTTACTGTTGGTTTAGCGTCTGCAGAAAAAGATGGTGATGGAAATAGTTGCAAATTGAAGGAGGTCCCTGCTTCTTTCAAATCACCTGATGAATATATTCAAGTGTTCCAACCATTAGTATTGGAAGAATTTAAAGCACAGCTTCATAATTCTTTTCTGGAGATGACATCTATAGACACAATGAATTGTGGAGTTTTCTCTGTGCTCTCTGTTGAGCGAATTGATGGTTTTCATCTTGTTCGCTGTGTCTATGATGAATCTAATCCCTCTGCATCCAAGAGATTCTCAGAAAATGATCTTATCTTGCTTACTAGGCAACCGCTGACAAGTTCATACAATGATGTTCACATGGTTGGGAAGGTAATGTTTGTCTTTGTTTGTGCGATTTTATTTATCAGTACTCATCGTTTTATGAATAAATGACAGTAGTGGAATTAAACCATATTGCACTTTGTTTTACATTCCTGTGATTTTCTAACACTTGGAGTGTTTCATAGGTTGAGCGACATGAATTTTGGATGAATACCTTAGTAATCAGACTGTACCTGAAATACGGATGCCACCGTCTTAATAAAGCTCAGATGTCTCTTGTTGACCAAAGCAAATGGTGCATAAGTCATCTTATGAGCATTGCACCTCAGCTTCGAGAATTCCAAGTGCTGTCATCATTGAGGGAAATTCCTTTGCTTCCTGTCATCTTAGACCCTTCCACTGGTCACAGTGACTATAATACAAATGAAATTCTGAACGAGATGCCTCAACCGTTGCAGCAGGTTCTTAAGTCCTCCTACAACGACGTTCAACTTGAAGCAATCTATGCTGCTTGTGGATCATCCGATTTGACCCTCATCCAAGGTCCTCCAGGTTTGTGCATTATAATTATTTTTCTGTTTAAATCTAATTTATGTACTTCTGCTCTACTTTCGTGTGTGCTGTTAAATGGCTTTTGTTTTCATACTCGCTCTACTTTTTAATTTTCAGGGACTGGTAAGACTCGAACGATTTTGGCCATCGTTAGTGGTTTGCTTGCATTGTCACAAATGAGGACTGAGAAGAGGAGTTCAACAAGTTGTGATCCACGCGGTGCTACTACGCCTGGTATACACTCCAAATCTAAAGGACGGGTTCTTATTTGTGCTCAGTCAAATGCTGCTGTTGATGAGTTGGTCTCAAGAATATCGACTGAAGGGCTTTATGATTGTGAGGGGTTGAAGTATAAGCCACATCTGGTAAGAGTAGGCAACCCGAAGACCATCCACTCAACAGCCATGCCTTTCTATATTGGCACGCTGGTTGATCAGCAGCTCTCTGGAGGGAAGACGGATGAGTCTGCATCAGCTCTTCATTCAGATCTGGAGATGACTGTGGATGCTATCAGGTCGTACGAAGCTAAGCGTGACGGAGACCTGGGAAGTGATAGTCTGCTAGAAGGTGGTCCTCGAGAAGACTCAACTGTATCTGAAATTGAAGAACAGCTGAGAATTCTGTATGAAAAGAGACAAGCAATTCACACGGAGCTTTCCAAGGCACAAGCCCAAGAAAGAAAGTTGAGTGAAGACCACAATGCTCTTAAACATAGTATGAGAAGGAAAATACTGAAAGAAGCTGAAATTGTTGTTACAACACTTAGTGGCTGTGAGGGAGCTCTCTATGGAGTTCTTGCTGAATCCCTTAATAGTTCACAGGAAAGCGCACTGTTTGATGCGGTTGTTGTGGATGAAGCTGCTCAAGTACTATTTTTCTTTCTCGACTATTTTTGTTTGTTTATTTGCAGCTACAGATCTCTGATTGTATTTTTCTTCTGCTTTGGTTTTATTTCTGCTGCAGGCCCTTGAACCCGCTACACTGATTCCTTTGCAGCTCTTAAAATCAAGGGGTGCCAGATGTATCATGGTATAGCAAGCATACAATCCATTTTTCTTTAATGTGCTAGCTATTAGAAAAATTATGTATTGACATGGTGTGTATATATTGTAGGTCGGGGATCCAAAACAGCTTCCTGGAACAGTTATCTCCAATATAGCCACTAAATATTTGTTCCATCGCAGCATGTTTGAACGTTTGCAGCGTGCTGGTCATCCTGTCTCCATGCTTACCCAACAGGTATATTTCTGGAAGTGCATTTTCAGAACGCTGGTGGTAGTTTTATAAGTCAATGGCGAATCATCAACATTTATAATAATATGAAAAAGATTGAATGGAGAACTGTTGCTACCTAGTATTGCTTTGCTGCTTATACTATTAGATGATCTAACAGTTTAAAGCTGCTATTCTCAGTATCGGATGCATCCAGAGATATGTCGCTTCCCCGCCTTACATTTCTATGATGGCAAATTGAGAAATGGTGAGCGGATGACCAGTAAAGCTGCAGCCTTTCATGACACTGATGGCCTGGGACCCTACTGTTTCTTTGATGTCTCTGACGGACAAGAGAGTCATGGCAGGAACTCTGGTTCGCTGTCCCTATGTAATGAGGGTGAGGCGGATACGGCTGTTGAAGTGATAAGATTTTTCAAGGAAAGGTACATATTCTCGCTCCTTGAGCTAGAACTTATCAATTTGTTGCTACTTTAGTTCCTAATGGCCACGCGATTTTTAAATAAAGGTACCCACTGGAGTTCGTTGGTGGAAGAGTTGGTGTCATTACTCCTTATAAATCACAACTTTCTCTTCTGCGATCTCGGTTTTCCACTGCACTTGGTTCTTCAATTCTGTCCGAAATTGAATTTAACACCGTGGATGGTTTTCAAGGTCGAGAAGTTGACATATTGGTGCTCTCAACTGTTAGAGCTGCAGGATCTGGCCCTGACTCGCCCGAATTAAATAGCAGAAGTATTGGATTTGTTGCTTACGCGAGACGCATGAATGTTGCTTTGACAAGGGCCAAGTTATCCCTGTGGATTTTGGGCAATGCAAGAACATTGCAGACAAATGAGAACTGGGCTTCTCTCCTGAGGGATGCCAAACAAAGAAATCTGATAAGAGAAGTTAAAAAACCATACAAATGCATCTTTGGGTCTGCTTCTCCAGATGTTAAAGGTCCAGGGGAACTGAAGGTTTTCGAGATGGACACAACTTGTGAGGCATCAACTGATAGGCCATCAGGTGAGGCTATAGAAGATGGTGTTAAACGTAGAGTTGTGATTGCTGAACCAATGAATGGCGTTGCATCAAAGCCTGAAGGTTCCAAGTCTCCATTCGGGTGTCAAAGAATAGGTAATCCGAGCAATGACTGCGTGCCTGTGGAGAATGTGAAGGGTCCTGGAAGAGTCCCAGAACCTTCGAAGCACGAGGAAAAGAAACCTGATCCCACTAGTGCCGGTGTAACAGGAGGTGGTCGAAGAAATGTGGATGAAGTTGCAGAATCATTGGAAGACAGAAAACGTCAACGTGAGGCTGTTGATGCTATTCTTTCGTCTGCCCTCATACCTTCAAAGCGGGGGAGACGTCACTAAAGTCTTTGGCTCTGCTATTGCTAGTCCAATAACTCAGCAATCAGAGCCCTAAAACAAAGAGAAAATGATCACATTTTTTTACAGGAATTGGTTTTGTATCAGTTTGGAAGATAATTGGGTTATGATCACATTTACTTTTGGATATGATGAATATTATTTTTGACAATGATATGATGAATAAGAATGCTAGGTTTTTGTTTTCTCCAGGAAAACCTGGATTTGTGTCATTTCCTCTCTATTAGGGTGGAGTTAAGCTTGTGATAATTAGTAGCGTTTAGAGTAATTTTTGAGACTGAGCAGCCACCTGAATCCCACCTCGAACCGTCTTCTTCCTTTAGTTTCACACCAAAACCTTTTCCTTGTACACCCCTAAATAACTCGCGCTCATCGCCTCTCAAAGCTACAAAATCTTCCACAAGTTGCAGCAAATTCAAAACAAACAAAAAGGGGATTTTCCATAAAAAATTAGGTTACACTTAGGGGCCATTTGGTTCAAACTAGAGAAACATAATGGAATAAAAAAGGGAAAGGAAAGGAAATGAAAGGGAGAGAGGGAGAGAATTTCATTTTTATTTGGTTTAAATTAGTTTTTAAAATCATAATTTCATTTTTAATGGTGGTTGGTGGTCGGCGGAGTGGATGATGGTCGGGTTGCTGGAGTGGTGGTGGTCGGTGATGGCCGGAGTGGAGGTGGTGGTGGTTGGTGGCGAGTGAGTGGTGGTGGTGGTTTTTAGCACACAGAGATTTGGGGGAATTATACCCAAGGGTGGAGTGGGGAAAGGGAATGTCAAAATTTCTCAACCAAACACCAACAAAGTGAATCATTTCCTTTCCATTTCCTTTTCCTGAAACCTCTAACCAAACGACCCCTTCATATCCATAAACTTAGGGCACTAAGATTTTAACAAACATACAGTATTGTGGGCATATCAATCAGCAAAGAGCAGACTTAAATTTTATCTGGTTACAGAAACAAATGGACCGGATAAAACAAAAAAATTCTAAACCTTAATATCAAACAAGAAGAGAGTTACTCTATCCAATGAGTATTGTTACAAACAATAGAGAGAAATTTGGGAGAATTTGAATTAGGGAGAACGAATGAGTTAGTAGAGATATAAGAGTATATATGAAGAGAAAAGAAATGACTAAACTATCCTTGAACAATATATATATATATACATATATATATATAAACACACACACTACCAAGTATATATCGTCAAGCAGTAGGTAGAGATAAAAACACGCAAGAAATTATAAAACCTACAAATTAACAAAGTTAGAGGAAATCAACAAAATAGTAGCACTCCATAAACTCAACTATTTCTTACACTCATCATTAATCATAACATGATTTAAAACAAGGAGATAGTTTAAATAAATGCTTGATCCATAACATGAGGCAATCTCAAATTCTAGAGAAACTAACCATGAAAAATTCGACTCTTAAATTCCCTTGGATCTGATCTCACCATGGCGAGCTTCATAAATCCTTTTATCTGTAGCATTTGGTGGTATCTGATGCTGCCCGCCTGGTCAGTCCGGATGGTCCCCTGATCCCTGATCCAATACCTAGCCCTGCAAGACAGAGCCCCGGGAGGTACCCGAGGGTAGACCCTCCGGCGTGATGATGAAAGATGGATCTCGGGAGAGAAAATGGGTAATCACTTGAATAGTGAGAAGATACTTACTTGGGATAGTGCTGGGGAGCACTATTTATACAGTACCCATGCTCTCCGTGTGGTCCATGCTCCGAGTGTCTTTTAGTATATCTGTCCCTATCCGAGTTGTACGAACCTGGATACTGCCAAACTACCTTTTCCTCGTAGCTGGCCGAGCCCATACTACTACTGGGTAGTTGGGCCTGGGCCTGGTATCACCACTAGCCCCCCCGGAAGCCGGTTCTTTCGGCTGAGGCTGGGACCTTCCTGATCCGAGGGCGGAAGGACTGGCTTTCTGTATTCCTTCCCGGCCCGACAATGATGAGATGGGCGCGCCCTTTTCGAGGATAATTTATTATCGACATTATCAGTTTTCACGCTTTCCCACTTCATTTAATCATTGCTTTTTCTTCTTTTTCTCACCCCCTATAAATAGGGCCTTTCGTCGATCACTTTCACCAATCGCTTTCAGATTTCAAAATCTTTACTCCCAATTTCTAATCTTCATATTCTCTCTCTTCTTCAACTCCATGGCGAGTAATACCGCACAGTCCGATGCCCAGCGCCCGGATGCCATCACCTACTCTCTTCAAAGCACCACTGCTTCCTCCACTGCGGTTTTAGTCGGCTCATCGGCGTCTTACAAGCCGATCCACCTCTGCCACAACGTGACTCCATCTGGTCCCATATTCAAGCGCTCCAAGAATCGGGAACAGAGGGAGATAGACGACGCCCGGAAGCCCTCACTGAAGGCTGATGTCTGGACTACCAAGTGCCTTAGCGGCATGGGGGTTCCGATACCCTTGGTCACCCGGGTGGCCGCTGTCTCGGCCGAGGAATCCGTGAAGTCGGTCCTGTGCATCCCTCAGATCCACTTTATGTGGGGTTTGAGCCTTCCCTTCCCTCCGTTGTACGCTCGGTTCCTGGAGGTCTACAACATCTCGCATGCCCAGATGCACCCAAACGTCGTCGCTGTGATGATGGGCTTTCTCGTAAGGAGTCTTCGGTGTGGGATTGACCCATCCTTTAACCTGTGGAAGTCCTTTTACATGCTCATCAAGTGCCCCGGCAAGGAGATGATATTCACCGTCCAGGCGCGTCCCGGGGTCCAAGACTTCATCCTCGGCAAGAAGGACTCGGCCAAGAACTGGCAGGAAAAAGGCTATGTGACCGTCAACCCGGAGCTATATAAGGTCCCTGCCTGGAACTCTGAAGTCGTTGTGGACGTCCGGGAAGCCTTCCTTCCTGAGACTCAACGCGCCAACCACACTACTCTATCCTCGGGGACTTTGAATCTGGACCAGTACTGGCTGGCCGGTAACTTTATCTACCTCTTCCCCCGGGCGATATACCCGGAGGGCGCCTTCCGGGATAGCCGCTGGATGGTCACCTGGCCGGTTCTAGGTATGCTTCTTCTCTCTTTTTTGGTGTCCTTGTTCCTCTTTTTCAATGGCTTCCCTGAACTATTTTTCTTCGTAGCTCCGACTGTGGAAGACAACCCTCAGGTCCCCATTCCGAAGAAGAAAGGGACCAAGAAATCAACCACCACTGGGACCGGGACCGATTCTGAGGTAGTCAAACCGGATAAGCGGAAGAAACCCGTTCAGCCTCTTCAGCAGGGGAAGTCACAGGACCAGGAGATCCCAGTCCTTCAACCGCAACAAAACCAGCTGGCTAACCCTAGCCAGCAAGCCAAGGATAAGACGAAGGAGACCGTTCAGAGCCAGCGGGACGATCTGGCCTCTCGGCAGGAGCGTCCGGAGGATAAGAACAAGACTAATGATCCGGTTCAGAACCCTCCTACTGGCTCGGGGCCTCCCCACCTTGGTCCTATTACAATTGTGGACATCACTTCTGAGCCCGAGGACGGAAAGGGGAATCAGGAGGGGTTCGTGGCCGAAGCAGTAGCCCAGCAGGAGTCCGCTCGGAATCCTGCTAATGAGAATGCAGCTATCGACCTGTCGAAGCTCCCTGCTACTCCTGTGCCCCTTCCGGGGTCCTCGCTCGGTCGGGGGTTATCTATGTTTTCTCCAAACCGGGATGGTAGGTCCCCGGCTTCTAGATATACCACCATCTCTGCCCCTGAGATTCCTTCCCCTCCTCCCTTCTTCCCAGCCAAGCGTAAGGGGGAAAATAGAGAGCATGGCCATAAAAAACCTCGGACGGGTGATTCCCGGACCCCATCCTCTTCCCGCGCCGATACTCCTCCTGTTTCTTCTTCCAACCCGAAGGTAGCCTATTTGTTCTGCTCCGGTTTTTTTTTTTTTTGCTGAACCGTTGCTCTACAGGTTCAACTTCTTAGCTCTGAGCTCGCCAACTCTGCTGACTTCCAAGCCGCCCTCTCTTCCTTTCTCGGGCGCCACTTCGAGGGGAAGGAAGAAGAGCTGAGGGCCGAGAAGGAAAATGAACTCCGGGCCGAGAGGGAAACATCGGCTCAACTTCACGCCAGGGTGAGCGCTCTGGAGGAGCTGGAAGCAGTTCGGGGGGCGAACTACAAAGGGCGTCTGGAATTCGACGAAACTGTTGTTGATAAGGTCCTAGCGAGCCAAACCCTGTCGCTCTGTCTGACCGAGCTGAACCTCGCTGCCAACGCCCATCAATGCCACAATACTTACATGCAGGTACGGGGTTGGTTCCCTCCTTCAATCAGGGCCTCGTTCAAGAAGCGGTGGTTCAACCCGAATGCCGAGACTCAGCAACTGCATCTTGTGAACACTCTTCAGAAGGGTGGTATGAAGGGTCTCTCTCCCAAGCTGTGGGATACTCTACGGGAGAAGCAGATGTCAACCAAGGATGTCCGGGGCTGGTCAACTGACGTGGTTCGGCTTCCAGGCCCCCTTCCTCCTGCCCCGGTTTCCGGATCTGACTTGCCCGAAGATGAGGACTTCACCCAGTACTGCACCGTGTACGGGCATTACAAGGGCTTGTTCGATCCGAAAGACCTTGAAGCAGAGCTCCCATCCTCTCCGCAAGTCGGTCCGGAGGACCCCTGGGCTGCCGGGGCCCCTCGCTCTCCTGATCTGGTTTTTTCTGAGGAGGATTCGGATAGCGGCAGCAGCGATGGCGGGGACGACAGAGGCAAAGGAGTCCCCGAGAATGTTAGTTAGATTTTTTCCTTTTCGTTTTCAATTTTGTAATTCTCTACCCGGGTCTTCAACCCCGGACCTCCATTCTATCAATAAAACTTTCCTTGCTAGCAAATGCTGTCGACACTGCTCTTGTTCCTGTTTATTTATTATATATTTTTTTATGTATCCTGACCCAGTCCTATTGCCACCAGGATCCTTCTAGAGTCCTTAGCCCCCCGGTTCCTCCCCCTGTTCCGGCTGGAGCCGGCTGTCCGAGCCTAACTGACCTTTTATCCGAGGGAGGGCTCGGTCCCTTGATCTCTGAGTTCCCCGACGCCGACTGCCTGATCACCTGCCTGCTCTAGATCCAAGAAGATTTCGGTTCCCTGCCGAAGTGTTACAGACTTGCTTTTGAGAGCATCGACAAGGTCCTCGAATTTGACCCAGTCCTGTCGGAGCAAGAGGCCCAGCACCGCAATTTCCAACTCAGGATCCAAAAGGAATTGGATGAGGTATGGCACGACGTTCGGCTGTACTATAGCAAGTGTACGAGGATGCAAAATACAACCGATCTCCGGAAACACGCCGCCAAACTTGAAGTGGAAAACGAGAAGCTTGCGACTAGGAACCGGACCCTGTAGCAGCAGCTAGTGTTGGTTCATCTGTCATACCATCTACTAGGACTGCGTCAGGGTGCGGTCGACATTCCCCTGCTGACCGATGTTCCCCGGGTAGTTGACGATCTGATCGCCTGGATGGAGAGTTCCGAGAGGACTTCTGGTGTCTGGGCAGCGGCCTACCAAGCAGCTGTGGACTGGAGGAAGAATATTCTGAACCGGATCATAGTTCCTCCCTCTATATCCCAGATACCTCCACTAGAAGATGTCGATCTGGCTTATGAACGCTACGAGCATACCCCTGAGCTCCTGGACCTTGAGACTTCTAAACGGCGCTTGGCCAGGCTTCGGGCCGTTGCTGCCAGATTCCGCGCTCAATTTCCTGCTCAGGAGAGTACTCGGACTGCCGATCAACCTCCTGGTTCTTCTTCTGCCTCTGGTTCCCGCTCGGCTCGAAACGACCGAAAGGGAAAAGAGAAAGCTACCTTGACTGGGAGCAACTCAGCCGGGCCGCGAGCAAGGCAGCCTCCAGTCCGAATAGGGGGTCGGGGTGCTCGCAGCGGCGTTCCTGTCCCTACCTCCGAATCAGTTGCCGAGCCGGAGGGTGATAGGAGCGAAAATCCGGACATCCCGCGGGATCAAAACGAGGAGCAGCGCATGCTGGAGCAAGCTGTCCAAAGAAGCAGACGCGAGGCCCGAGGAGCTCATCCCGGCGAAGCCTCTATGTCGGGGGCCCGTAGATAGGATAGAACTCCATGCCATGTTATAACCTTTCATATTATTCTGGGCATGTATTTCATCTTATTCTAGACATGTATAATAATTTTCAGTTTATGACACATCTTTCAATTTTGAAATCATAATGCGCGCATTCATTCTTTTTAAAATCGGATATAAGGGGCATGCCCTTAATACACAAAATCCCTGTTTCCAGGATATCTTCCTACCTACCCTCCGGTCATCCGACCTCCAGGTTCCTGTCCCGGGCGCCTACCGCCGGGGACCTATCCTACCTAGGCATCTAGTGCCAGAGGCTATTCTACCTAGGCATCAAGTGCCAGAGGCTACTCTATCTAGGCAACAAGTGCCAGAGACTACTCTATCTAGGCAACAAGTGCCAGAGACTATCCATAGAACCGCCTAAGGTTTGCTATGTTCCATCTTCGAGGGACTCCCTTCCCCGCTGGATCCTCCAGCACATAACTCCCGCCCGGGTGGGCTTCTGTCACCCGGTACGGTCCCTCCCAGTTGGGTGCCAGCTTGCCTTCTGGCTCCTGGTGACTCTTGTCGTTTCGTCTCATTACTCTGTCGCCTACCTTGAACTGCTCCTTCCTCACCCTCCTGTCATGATACTTCTTAACTTTCTCCTTTACCTTAGCCTCATGCAAGGCCGCTCTCTCTCTCCTTTCTTCCAGCAGGTCTAGATTTGTCCTGCTCTCTTCTTCATTCTTCTCCTCGGGGACCGGCTCGGCCGTCCGAAGACTGGGAATGCCGATCTTAGCCGGAATTACTGTCTCCGACCCGTGTGTCAGGTTGTAGGGGGACTCCCCAGTTGCCGAGCTTTCCGTGGTCCGATGAGCCCATAGAACACTCGGGAGCTCGTGTACCCAATTTCCTTTCGCTCCCTGGAGCCGGGCCTTAATCCCATTCACTATCGTCCGGTTCGTCACCTCCACCTGACCGTTAGCTTGCGGATGATAAACTGACGTGAGCTTCTGGCTTATTCCATACTTTACGCACCAGGATTTGAAAGGATCATTTTCAAACTGCGCTCCGTTGTCGGTTACTATGGCCCTCGGCACCCCGAACCGGCAGACAATGTTCCTCCAGCAAAACTTCACACAGGTAGCTCCCCGGATGTTAGTCAGGGGCTCGGCTTCCACCCACATGATGAAGTAATCGATAGCCACAATCAGGTACTTCAAACTACCGGGAGCGGTGGGAAAAGGTCCGACCAGGTCCAGTCCCCATCTACTAAAAGGCCAGGCTCCTGTTATCCCCATCATCTCTTCGCAGGGTATGTGCACTAGCGGCGCAAACATCTGGCACTGAAGGCATGAGCGAACCCTGTCCTGCGAATCTTCAAACATGGTAGGCCAATAGTACCCCATCCGTAAAATTTTCCTGGCCACCGTTCTGGCTCCCTGATGACTACCATTCGGACCTTCATGAACTTCCCGGACCAGGTACTTGCCCTCCTGCTGTTCCACACACTTCAGCAACGGCTGGAGATAGCCTCTTTTGTACAGAACCCCCTCCTGAAGTGTGTACTTCGGCGCCTTGACCCGGATATTTCGGGCCATCACCCGGTCGGCCGGGACCTCGCCCGTCAGAAGGTACGCCCGGATCGGTGCCATCCAAGAGTCTTCCTGCACCGCTTCCACTGCCAGGATCTCATCACTCTACTCATAACTCCTCCTCTCAAGTGTCTTCCTTCTGAGAGGTGCTTTCTGTCCTGGCTTCAACTTCGAAGATGCCAACTTGCTCAACGCATCGGCCTTTTCATTCTGCTCTCTTGGCACCTGCTCCAGACTGAAACTGTCGAACTGCCGAATCATGGGTTGGACCAGTTCCAAGTACCTCTGCCAACTTCGCTCCTTTACTTCATACTCTCCGTTCACCTGCTGAACTACAATCTGCGAGTCACTGAAGGCCCGGATCTCTCCTATCTTCAATTCCCGGGCCAGTTTGAGTCCTGCCACCAACGCCTCGTACTCTGCCTCGTTATTTGTAGTTTTAAAGTCGAAACGCAGCGCATAGTGGTACTCCTCTCCTTCCGGGGATGTCAGCAATACCCCGGCTCCGCTGCCTCCTTCATGGGCTGACCCGTCCACATGCAATGTCCACCTCGGGCTCGGGTATTCTTTGGCAGTCGGCTCTGGTCCTACCATCTCTGTCAAGAAATCCGCCATTGCCTGGCCCTTAATGGCTTTTCTCGGCTGATATGTTATCTCATGCTCCCCCAACTCTATGGCCCACTTCATCAAACGCCCCGACGCCTCGGGCTTGAGCATCACCTGCTTCAGGGGGTGGTTGGTCAGGATCACAATTGGATGGGCCTGGAAATACGGGCGCAACCGTTTTGAGGCATAAACCAGCGCCAATACCAGCTGTTCCAAATTTGTATACCGAGTTTCCGGACCCTGTAATGCCCGGCTGACAAAATACATCGGACACTGCTTCCCGTCTTCCTCTCGGACCAACACAGCACTGACAGCCGATGCGGATGCGGATAAGTATAAAAGCAGATCCCCCCCTCCTTCGGCTTCGAGAGGGTCGGGAGTCGGCTCAAATGTTCCTTCAGATCCTCGAACGCTTTCTCGCACTCCTCCGTCCATTCAATCTTCTTCGCCTTCCTTAGTTTGTTGAAAAAGGGAAGTTGTCTCTCCGCGCCTTTTGACAGGAATCGGCTCAAGGCTGCCAGAGAACCCATCAGCTTCTGCACCTCCTTCACATTCTTCGGCGACTGCATCCGGCTTATCACCTCCACCTTCTCCGGATTAACGTCTATCCCCCGGCTAGACACCATGTAGCCGAGGAACATCCCAGCCGCTACTCCTACCACACTCTTTTCGGGATTCAGCTTCAGGTTGACCTTTCTCAAAACGCTGAACACCTACTCCAAGTCTTCTAAGAAACCTGGGTAGCTCCGGCTCTTCACCACCATGTCGTCAACGTATAGTTCCATGCTTCGGCCCAATTGATTCCGAAATATCGAATCTGCCATCCGCTGGTACGTCGCCCCTGCATTTTTCAAGCCGAACGGCATCCCGCCTGTAGCAATAGGTACCGAACTCTGTGATGAAAGCTGTCTTCGGCTTGTCCTCTCCTGACATTTGAATCTGATGATAACCCCGGTATGCATCGAAGGCCAGGGCCTCATACCCGGTGATGGCTTCCACCAACCGGTCGACTGGGGGAAGGGGGTAACTGTCTTTCGGGCAACACTTGTTCAGGTCGGTGAAGTTGATACACATTCTCCAGGACCCATTTTGCTTTTTCACTAGCACCGGGTTAGCTAGCCATTCCGGGTATATGATTTCCTCCACTACCCCGGCCTCCAGCAACTTCAACACCTACTGTCTTACCACCTCGGCCCTATCTCCTGCCAGGGCCCTCTTCTTTTGTCGAATCGGCTTTAATTCTGGGTATACATTCAGCTTGTGGAGAGCTAACTCCGGGGGTACGCCTGTGAAGTCCTTCTCTTCTCATGCGAACACATCCTCATATTTCGAAAGCAGGGATCGTAGATCTTCCTTCACATCAACCGGCATTTTTCTCCTGACCTTGATCATGCCTCGGCTCCCGACCTGCATATCTTCCACGTCTCCCGGACCTACTTCTCCCTGCACTGCCCCAACCGGGGCCATTCTGGCTTCCTGGAGGGCTGTGAGCATGCAACTTCTAGCCGTGGATTGACTTCCTCGAACAGTCGCCACCCCCTGACTGGTTGGGAACTTCATGGTCAAATGGTATGTCGAGCAAATGGCCCTGGCTTGAACCATCCACGGCCGTCCGATGATGATGTTATAAGGAGACGGGGCGTCTATGACCGCGAAATTGCACCGGACCGAGGTCTTCTTGTTCCTGTCAAGGTCATCGACCACTGTCACTGTTAAGGACACAACCCCCAAGGGATGTTCCATCCGGCCTGTGAACCCTGACAAGGGAGAGGTGCTCGGGCGAAGGTTGTGGCGCCCTATCCCAGCTGGTCAAAGCAAGAAGCAAATATGATTTCTACACTTCTTCCATCATCAATAAACACTCGCTTGACCGTAAATCCTTCTATCTCCGCTGTGATCACCATCAGATCCGTATGGGGCGTTAGACTGGGGACCGGATCCTCGTCCGAAAAGGTGATGACCTCCGTGGTGCGCAGTCTCTTTTCTCTGTCCTCACCAGCCGGCACATACCGACTCCGGGCTTTGGCCGCTGCATGGGACTGAGGCCCATCACCTACTTCTCCATGTATGACATTTATCATCCGGGGAGGGACCTGGTTAACCGGTTCCGGGGCCATAACCAGAGCCGCTGCTCCCGGCTGAGCAGCCGGTGCAGGAGCCCCTCACTGATTATCATTCCACGGCCTGTTCCTCCAATTCCTCTTCCTCCCCGCTCCGGCCTGCTGCCCGGCCGCCGGACGCTGGTTCTCCTGGCTCACGCAGTCTCTTAACTGCCCTCTCTCGATCAACTTCTCAATCTCCACCCTCAGGCTTCGGCAGCCATCTGTTGTGTGTCCATTAGACTTGTGGAAAGCACAATATTTGGCCGCGTTTGCTGGAGTCGGATTCCCCGGTATGGGGGCCGGGTCTTGAAACAGGTTCCGGTGAATTGTTAAGATCTCCGACCGGGTCTTGGTCAGAGGAGTAAACGTTTCGGCCCGAGGGGGATCAACCCTCGGTCTTACTGGGGCCGGGCCCGCATCCCTCCTGACAGGATCAGCGACCCGAGCCTTGTCGCCCTTTCCGATCCCCTTGTCCTCGTAATACCCCTCCTCCTTCCTCTTCTTGCTCCCTTCCAGAAGCGAACAATACATCTCCACCTCAAGATCCAGCTGATGAAAAGTGGTTGGGATATTCTCTATAAGCTTCGCCCATAACACCTCATCCCTCAACCCTGCAATGAATCCTGCTATCAGGGCCTTCACTTGAGCGTCTCTGTCAATCACCTTCATAGAATCGTCCATGTACCTCCTGTGGAAACCCCGGACTTCCTCCTTTGCCGACTGCCGACTATGAGCCACTTCGGCCAAAGGAAGGTACTTCTTCCTTCTGGTCTCATATCTGTGCATCAAACCCCTTGAAAAATCGTAGTAATTTCTAAAAATTTCCGGGGGTTGGGCTTCAAACCAAGACAAACAACTTCCCCTCAGATACGAGCTCACCAGCTTGCACATAAGCTCCTCCCGGATGTCACGTGTTCCCATGACATTATGGTATGTCCTGACGAATTCCTCCGGATCCGTCTCCCCACTGTAGGTCGGCACCCCCTCCGGGACTCTCATTCCCACCGGCCAGGGGAAAGTGTTGATGTAACCTATCCAGGGGGAGGTAGGCCTTCTTCCGTTCCTTCCTATCAACCGATCCAACCTCTCCTCCACCGAGTTTAGAGCCGCCGGAGCCCGGTTTACAACCACCGGGTACGTACCATAGGTTCCTGCGACTGGGGCCGGTTGAGCCATGGTATATCCCGCCATCGGTACTTGGTTCTGCATCCACACCGGTCCTTGAATCCCGGGAGCCCAGCCCCCCGAGGCTCCAGTGGGTTGGGCGTAATACCCTCCGGGTGCCGGGGGGTGCCCCTGATACCCCTGATACTCGGGTTGAGGCATCCCGTATCCTGGAGCTCCGTATCCGAGATGGCCCCCACCTTGACCATATCCCGGCACCATACTGGCTGGTTGCCCTACACTTCCAGCATGCCTTTCCAGATCTATCACAACTGGAGGCGGAAGATTTTCCTGCCCGTGAATGACAAGGGGTCCCCGGCTGACCACCTCCGCAGCCAACGGAGGTAACCCCGCAGGAGGCCCCATCAGGGTCGGGTTAGATCCTGACCCGGGCTGAACCGGGGGTACCCGGACCTCAGTCACCGGGGGGTTCGACTGTCCCTCATCAGTCGGTTTTGTTCCCGATCCCGATCCTTGGTTTGCCGCCAACCAACGACGGTACTCCTCTTCCTGAGTGGCAGCAAACTCCCTTCTGTCGCGGTCGTCCTGCGTCATTCCCGGTTCCCTTTCTCCTTCCGGCTCTGACTCTCCTTCAGAAACGTCTGGATCCGAATGCGCCGGGGCCTTCCCTTTACGCGCTCGATCCCTCATCTTGCGTAAAGTGAGATCCTCCTCTACCACTTCAGGCCTTCTTCCTCCTCTACCTCTTTGTGGCGGCCGACCTCGAGGAGGCATCTTAATGCTTTTGTGAACAAAGATCGTGTCCCACTGGGCGTGCCAACTTGATGCTGCCCGCCTGGTCAGTCCGGATGGTCCCCTGATCCCTGATCTAATACCTAGCCCTGCAAGACAGAGCCCCGGGAGGTACCCGAGGGTAGACCCTCCGGGGTGATGATGAAAGATGGATCTCGGGAGAGAAAAGGGGTAATCACTTGAATAGTGAGAAGATACTTACTTGGGATAGTGCTGGGGAGCACTATTTATACAGTACCCATGCTCTCCGTGTGGTCCATGCTCCGAGTGTCTTTTAGTATATCCGTCCCTATCCGAGTTGTACGAACCCGGATACTGCCAAACTACCTTTTCCTCGTAGCGGGCCGAGCCCATATTACTACTGGGTAGTTGGGCCTGGGCCTGGTATCACCAGTATCATTTGAAGGCAACTTACTGTCATCGTAACCCATTTCTATTACATTTGTTTGTGTTCTTGGACATCTATACTATACTTTAAAAGAGGACGAATCATTATTTTCTCAGAATTTTGAATTATTTTTATAATTATCTAAAATTTGACACGTGTCAATTCTCTTCTTCTTATTTTGTTACTTCTCCTTTTCTCTGCGTCTGTTCCGGTTTTGTCCGCCCGAATCATCGCCACAGTGAAGTTTAACGTCGATCTTAAATCTAAATTAATTAGTAAAACGCCTACTCATTAGTGAACGTCCCGCTCTCCAATCCTTCTCATTCAATACTTCCACAACACTATTTCTCAAACCCTCTCTATATATTTTATTCTCAGCAGCCGCTCGGAATTCAGATATCACAAGTCACCTAATTTGGCTGAGACTTGCGGTTTCATCTTCTCGACCTTCCGAGCATAAACAGAGCTCAAACGTTGCAGTTAGAGCCATTGATGAATCCGGAGAATCACGCAGAGCCGCTGATTCGGCCTGAGGGTATCTTCTCTGATGGTAATCGAGCACTCCTCCCGAGGGGAGAGGTCCCCCGCCTACTAAAAGAACGATTCGTCTGCATAAATGGACCCATCTCCGATGACGCTCATCAGTCTCGGACTGCAAGGCCCTTCCCACAACTTGGTACTGATGGAACTGCAACATTCAGAAGATTAAAAATCAGAAATCAGAGTCAGCAATCAACAAACGGGGAAACGAGAAGAACAGGTACCTGGTAGTTGACCATCTTGCTTCTCTAGGCGTCGGCCGTGCGGTGGAAGGGTTCGGATTCGAGGGAAGAATGAGTGGTTGGGGTAGAATGGTTTTGCCGCTTATAAATATATACCCTAGCTTCTTGGGTTCATTGGGCTTCCCCAACTATTCATGAGGCTAAAACAGTATTCTTTTCTCCAGAATAATTAAATCCATATATCAGTTTTTAGCAACGAAACCGTCCATACTCTTCATCCATAATTATTTTTACTTGTTTTAAATGCCATTAATCCATCAATTATGCTAATTCCTAATGGAATATGGAATATCTTATTGCAAATTTATTATCTTATTGCATTACCTTATTTATTACCTTCCCGGAATTATAAGTTTAAATAATTTAATTCTGGATTTAAACTAAACGTTTTGAGAATAAATTGTAACTATTTAGCTTTACCCGTTTCCTGCCCTCATTGATTTTACGGTTTCCTGCTCGATCTCTTCCCTCCTCTATCAATTTCTTGAATTGTTTTCAATTTTTATACAATTTGATGTTTTACAAAAATCTTTTATAAATCGTCCATTTATTTTTAAGTTAAAGTGTTTATAATTTTTATGCAATGTGATTTAAAATATATATATATATATATATAGTTCACAAAGCGGTGTATTTATTTTAAAATAGATGCAAGTTCGTGTATTTAAAGTGATTTATTCTTTTTAAAATAAAATAATATTTTTAATTTGTACATAACATAACACATTTCTGGTAATTTATAAACACTCGTGCATCGGCACGGGGATTATACTAGTTTCCTTTGAATTGCTTTAAATTTGGTTCTAGAATTGGTTGTAACTTCTAGATTCTGTAGGAATACATAGTAGTTATAAATTCGTTGACTAGATCTTTGGCAGTGATGAAATTTGATGTTTGTAGAAATACGAAAGAGCCAGCTAGCTAGTAGTTAAGACCTTCACCACGAAACCCTTATGGCTTATGACGGCGACGATCCTGAACTCATCCGCCCTCATCGATCTCTATATATGCCTTTCTCTATGAGACTGATGAAGGTATCTGATCAAGATCGCCAGTGTTAGTTTATTTTTATTTACGATATTAGATATTTCTTGTACTAGTTTTACTTTTAGTTGATGATTGTGTCAACTGTCAACATATAGCCATGTAATTCTTTGACTTGATGCTTCATTCTTCAGACGTGTTGCGTTTCTCGAGCAAAAGTTGTGTGTACGTTCAAAGTGATCACAAACGTTAGTTAAAAAGGTTGAGATCAGATCTGTCATGTCAAACATTGAATAAAGATTGTTTATGCAATAAATGAGATGATCATGATCAAAATCGACTATAATCGCGCGAGAAGATACTGTTAAGGTGGATCTACGAAGAATAAGCTTCTTTCCTCAAGTTAATTGGTCTAGAATAGAAACTTCAGCATCATGCATCAACAATATACGTGGTTTCGAAAATATCCCATTCAGGATAATAAATTTTAGGCAAACTCTTTTGAAAGTCCAACTTTTTTAAATATTGTGGAACTACCTCTATATTTTTAAACTCGAATGATACATTTTTGTGTTAAAACATTGGTTATTTTAAAGTAAATATATGTTAAAACATGTTTTAATGCAAAAATTCAAGAAATGTTATATAAAATTTAAATATTTTAAATTATAAAATTTACAGTTTAAATTAAAAGGTGCACGATATAAGTTAAAACGTATAAAAACTCTCAGGAAAGTCAGGAAAGTTGGGAGTTCTAGAGACTTTCTCTAAATTTTATGGCATTGGTAATTTAGGGCTTATAAAGTATACCAATTTGGTTAGGTGTGCAGCGTACGTAAGGGTCGACGTACGAAGCAGTGTAGTGCAGAATAGATTTACTGTAAAGGTTACTTTCTCATTGATTTATGACTTCTATAAATACAAGGATTGGCTAACTATAATCTTATAATATCTCTAAATTGATATTCCAGGATTTCTACGTGTCAGGAAATATTCTACGTATACTTTGTACAACAGAAAATATCTAGACTAAGTCAGATAAAAGTTAGTAAAAGAAGAAGTCAATGGTAAATGAATTATCAATCTTACTGTACATTCCATCTTTTTTTATTCAGCACCAAATTACATATATATTATTCAAAAACATTCATCTTTTTTTATTCAGCACCAAATTACATATATATTATTCAAAAACATTCATCTTTTTTTATTCAGCACCAAATTACATAAATATTATTCAAAAAAATTCAAGTATAGGACTAATGGCATCTCACCATAAATAACAACCTGAAAGAATTGCAATGCAATTAAGAGAAACGACCATTGATTGAAACCGAAAAACAACAAAAGTTCATAGGATAATTAAACCGGAAAACAAAAACTTGCCATAGAATACCCACGGCAAACTGATAATGTTCAAATAGTAGTATTTGTCGCCGCCACAACCATCACACCCGCCGGCTTGACTTTAAACTCAACTTTTTCCAACACACATTAAACTATCAAATCCTTCCACTTCTCTTCATGCAAATCCTCAAATTCACCCTAAAATAATTCTCAAATTCTCCTTCTTTTTCTCCGGGAAAAACACCGTTCCATATGTTATAAAATCTTGTAATAATTATCCCAATCGATGTTATATTGAATCTCAACAAAAGAACCATCGTAAGGGTCTTCTATGATCTCCTACAATCTGTATTCAACGCTCACGTCCATGTCGGAAAAGCTCAGATTATAATCTATGCTAGGGTTTTTTACGCCGAGACTGAGGTTCCATTCGCCGAGATAGTACTGCAAATAGAAAACTGCAAATTACACATGCATGGCCCCCAATCCATCTTCAGTATCAAACATAACGTCGCAACCCTCGGTCTGTTTTGCGTCACTTCTATTCATGCCACGGCCTGGTATTCATGCAAATTTAGTTCTGCACGAGTTAATTCAACACAAACCCTGACCTATTTATATGTATATAGGTAATAGTAAATTAATATATTTTATTTGATTTGATTATTATAAATTTATGGTAATAGTATATTGGTAATTATAAATTTATGGTAATGGTCTCTTGAAAATAAACGACAGACATTAATTAATATATAAAAATCTTTGTATATGGAAATCGGCCGCCATTATATCTTGGTAATAAACGACAGACGTTAATTAACATATATTAAATTTGTATATGGAAAACGGCTATGTTACAAAGTAAATATATATCAATTAGGTTGATTAATCTAAGAAAAACAATTAGATAAGGCTGCCTTACCATAAGGCAGCCTTAAAATAGGGGACATGGCTTATAATAAGTTTTCTACAAAATAGGGGCCCTTTTTAGCAATAAAAGAAATATATCCCCCTGTTTTTATACCTCTCTTTTCATTCTCTCTGCGTTCTTCATTCGCTTTGGCGGCGGCTGAGATTTAGGATTTTCAATCGTCACTTTCGGCGCGGTTTCCAGTGCGGTTTCTGGCTGTTATAGGTATGATCTGTGTTTCTTTGTATTGATTTCATCTGCGTTTCTCTATATTGTTTCATCGGTTGTTATTTGATCGATCTCTGTTTCGTCCTAGGGTTCTCACGAATCGGTTGCGATTAGAATGGGGAAGGACGATCAGAATAAGCGGAGGAGAGAGGCTGAGACCGAAGCTCCGGCCAAAGCTCCGGCCAAAGGTTTATAATGTTTATTTTTTGTTGACGATTTTCTGCTATCTTTGTCGATTTTGATGAATTATTTGTTTTTTTTATGATGTATGTCTAGTTCTTTGATATCCAGTGCTATATGAGCTTAGTTTTGATGATCTAGTCCTATTAGTTGATGCCTAGCGTTGTTGAGTTGATTTTATTTGTGATTCGATGAATTCTTTGTTGTTTTTGATGATGTAGGTCTAGTTGTTGATGTCTTATGCTATATTGGTTGAGTTTTGATTATATAGGTCTAATTGTTGATGTCCAGTGCTATTTAATGAGAGTTTTTATGGTGTAGTTCTTTTTGTTGATGTCCAGTGCTATTTTGAGTTGAGTTTAGATGATGTTGTTTTATTTGTTGATGTCCAGTGCTATTTAATGAGAATTTTGATGGTGTAGTTCTGTTTGTTGATGTCCAGTGCTATTTTGAGTTGAGTTTAGATGATGTTGTTTTATTTGTTGATGTCCAGTGCTATTTTTGGGTTGCGTTTTGATGATATTTTATTTTGTTATGATTTTGGAGGTGATGGTGATTTTATGGTGAAAATACAGTTGATGATGTCCAATGCTTGATTTTGTGTTGTTTGTTGGATGAAATTTGATCAAGCTGAGTTGATGATGTCCAATTCCTAACGACTGTTTTTGTTTTTCTTAACAGCGTTAATACTGATAAAGGATTTTCTACTAAATGCAACCCTGGAAAGGTAATTATAAGTATGCTTTACTGTACAACCTACTGTTTTAATAAATAGTCTTCTCTCCCTTATAATCTGGAAAAATATCTTCTGTTTGATATAGTTACTCAAGCTGGTTAGTTTTTATTTGTGTTTTGATGAATTACTTGTTTTTTTTGACGATCAAGGTCTAGTTTTGATGTCCAGTGCTATATTAGTTGAGTTTTGATGATTAGTGCTATATATTATTTGAGTCTTGATGATTTAGGTCTAGTTGTTGATGTCCAGCCCTATATCAGTTGAGTTTTATCTGCAGTTTGATCTGATCTGAGTTGTTGATGATCTATGCCTACTTGTTGATGTCTGGTGCTATATGTGTTGAGTTTTGATGATCTGGGTCAAGTTGTTAATGTCTAGTGCTATTTTGTGTTTTTGATCTATTTTCTGTTATATAGGTACTCAAGCTGGTTAGTAGCTTGACTGATGCACATAGATTGGCTGTTGAGAAGATTGATTTTGGAGGTATTTTGAAACTGCGCTGATACTCCTACGGCTGCTGATGTTCTGCTCGTCCACCTTCTCCAGCCCATCTTACATCTAATGTGGTCTGTGATGATCCTTTATTTAATGGCGACTTGATCCTTAGAGATTGATGAAATAGTGAGAAAGGCGACGAGAAAGCCAATTTCAGCTGTTAGTACTATTTCATCTTTTTCTCTTGGAATTGCAGGTTTGGATAGTCCACATATTCAACCAACAGTAGACCTTGTGAAGAAGAATGACAAGAAGAAGCGCTGCAACAAATAAATGCATGTTTGTTAGTATGTGACTGGATATTTGTAGTATTTGACTGGATTTTTTTGAAGTGCTTCAAACTCTGTAGATGTGTTAGGTTTTTTTTTTATCCCTGATTTGATGTTTTAGGGTTTTGAATGGATGTCTGAAGCACTTGCAAATTCAGTAGATGTTTAGGTTTTTTGGGTTGAAGTTTTAGGGATTTGACTGGATGTTTTTGAAGTGTTTCCGACACTTTAGATGGTTGGGCCTTTTTTGGCCCCTGAATTGATATTTCATGGTTTTTAATGGATGTTTGAAGTATTTGCATATTCATTTAGATGTTTAGTGCTTTTGAATTAATTTTTTTGAGATCTTACTGGATATTTTATGCACTTGAAGAATATTAAGATGTTGAAATGCCTCGAAAGACTTCATTTTAAGCACTCCCACTCAGCAACATCAAAAACATCAATAACTATGTGATAGATCATCAAGTCAGAACAAGTGTCAGATTTTTATTACAATAATTCATCAAAATGCAATAACAAAAAACTCAGAACAAGTGTGGGTTTGGTGCCTGGGATCCAAACTCATTTGCAGCTCTCTTTCTCTCAATTTCAGATTTCGCTCTTTTACTTCTACCCTTGGTAATTGCCTTGTCTGGATTTAGCACAGTTGGTGGTGGTGAACTTTCGATTGAATGTGCAGCATCCTCCATCGTCAGCAACATAGCATTTACTGTTTTTGAAACATTGTCAACTGCTTCTTCCATATTCTTTCTTGCTTCCATGCTCGCCTCGCACTTTGTGAAGAAAGAGTAATACGGCCTTCAATGTGCATGCGCCATGGCAGTTTGTCCCTCAACAGTATTTCTTGTCAATCAAAAACAATATCAATTTTCACAAACTGTTAATCATCAATTTTCACAAACTGTTAAAAATTGACTGATCATCATCGACCAATTTTCACAGATAATTAACAGAATTGGACTGATCATTAACAAAAACTAACTGACCATCAACCAATTTTCACAGATAATCAACAGAAATGGACTGATCATCAACAAAACTGACTGATCATCAACCAATTTTCACAGATATTCAAACAGAAATGGACTGATCATCATCAACCAATTTTCACAGATAATCAACAGAAATGGAATGATCTTCAATAAAACTAATAGATCATCAACCAATTTTCACAGATAATCAACAGAAATGGACTGATCATCAACAAAAACTGACTTTTCATCAACCAATGTTCACAGATAATCAACAGAAATGGACTGATCAACAGACACTTATAATCAAGCACTTCACAACTTCAACTTATTTTTAACATAAATCATTCAAAAGAGAAATATCATCAAGTACTTTACATCATGGATATCATCTTATCTGAACCAACACAAATGATCAGGTTTTCTGATTATGAACACAAATCATTACAAAATTACACAACATCAATCCATATACACTGATTATGAATTATTGCTTTATTTCATCAGCAATTCATTCTGAATAGAGATTTCATCAACTACTGCACATCAAAACAGAAGCTAACATATTACCAACTCATTATACAAACAACATCAACCCAAATACGCTGATAATCAATTATCAATTTATTTGAACCGAAAGTGAATTAAAATAGAGAATTCATCATTCACTGCACATCATCTCCTCGGTCTGAGCAAAAAGGCTAAAAAAAACACAATATCGTCGTTGTTTTACCTTTCACCCTCATCAAATGATTAATTTGGGTGTGCTTGACTTGTGATTCGGCCGAAATATCAACTGATGCTTCTGGCTGTTCCATTGAACTGTCAGGATTCTCTTCGATGCTTCGTTGATGATTAGCAGATCCGAAATCGACTCCGGCGTGTTCATAACATTCATGAGTTTTGATGAATTCCATTTGATGAACTCGCTTTGATTTTCGTGGACGATTAGCTCAGTCAAACTAGAATCCGGCGTATCCATATCTTCCATGATGTATGATGAATTCGATTTGATGATATTGTTGTGATGAATTTGGGTGTCAATCTTGCTGTGATGAATTGGGGAAATTGGGGTTTGATGAATCGGGAAAATTGGGGATAATTGGGTGTGATTGGGGAAAGTTATGTGACATTTCCACGTTAGTCCCTAATATATTTCGGATATTTCACAATGCAACCGAATCCATATATTAATGATTCTGACCCAAAACTAGTAGAAAGGGGGTTTATATAGTCCCTTGCCTTATGGCAAGGCTGGCTTACCAGAGAGTTTCTTCATATGAATTTACGTCACATAATAAAATAAATTTTACCCATATACATTTTATATGCTTAGAATCTTTTCAGGTACATCTCTGACTCTTAGCTTCAGTGCGTTGGATCCGGCCCGTGACTCTAGTTCTGCTCCAGCTTTAGGTAATTTTTCATACACCTTGGTTAACTTAATTTTTTCTCCATGGTAAATTCTGGTATATATATAGATTAATTCATTCATGTACTAGATGATAAAAATAAGAGATAAAACCCATGTTATAACCTTGATCATATATAGATTCCTATTTTCCTTTCACACCAAATAAGTATATTATACCATAAGGAATTCTTGATACTTATCGGCAAGTTAAGTATATTATATGGTTGGGTAGTTTAAATATGTTCGGGTATTAGACCTTAGAATTCTTATGATGCATTACTTTTTAGTAGTACATGCAGTTAGGGTTATACATGAGGCGAATCAACCCGGAAAAATGGCCCGGCCCGGACAGGAATTGGTGACCCGGACCAGGACTTTTTGCATTCCAGGCCGGGTCCCGAGTCACCATTTTTGTCCATTCCGGATTCCGGGTCGATCCGGGTCAAACCCGTATTTTTCCGGGTCAACCTTGTAGCTCGGTTATATATCATAGATATGCAATTATTATACATAATTAATCTTCTTCTAGTGGTAAGACTTGCCATTTTATAGTATACAACCAGAGTTCAAATCTCACCAAAAGCATTACTTTAGTGTTTTGTTTTAAAAATAAATTTAATATCCGCATATATTTATTAATCATACAATTTATTAACAAAAAAAAAAGTGGTCCAGTGGTAAAGAGATTGTTCATCAATGGTCTATGGTTCGATTCCAAACGGAAGAACTCTCTTTTTGTAAAAAATAAAAGTGTAATAGAGGTTGTAACCGGGTCAACTGATCCGATCCGGATCAAACCCGGAATAATTCCGGGCAGGACCGGGCAGGACCCCGGTCCAAAATTTTTAGATATTTCGGGTCCGGGTCATTCCGGATCCGGGCCGGATTGACCCGGTTGTACATCCCTACATGCAGCCACATAGAGGCGGAATAGTAGCACGGTTATACTTGAATCACTCTGCACCTCACTCAATTGCCACAGAAACCCCAAACATGTTTCATGTGTATTACCGAGTTTATCCAAACTTAATCATGTATTTTTACCGCTTTTTTGAAGGGTTCGAGGAGTCATGATAATCCTCTCATTTATTTAGATGGTTTTGATTTGAGAAAAAGCTTCCAGCGATCTGAGTAAATTAAAATGGGACCAAATCACTTCTAGAAAATAAATATTTTTAATATGTGCGTGCTGCGTGCATCAAATGTGCATGAAATGAATATATTTTTGCTAATTACACATTTTCCATATGAAGATTGAAGAGTCTGACTTAATATGCATCTTTGTAAATATCATGTTAAAAATGTGTGCGAATTGCATGCAATATCCTTATTATTAGAGCAGTTTTTGATATATACACACGGAACACACTAATTTCTAGACATTTATTTCCAAATTCTTTTCTTGGCTCGTGTTCATGAATGATGCAGATGTTGATTAAAATGGCGGAACACACGGAACACGCATGCACGCAATTCCCACGGAACACACATGCACGCAATTCGTGCACACACACGGAACACGCATGCACGCAATTCGCACACAACATTAATTGTGATCGTTTTAAAATGCATAGAGATGATGAGTTGGCTAGGGTTTCTCAACTATAATTCTGTTTCTAAAAATATTTATGAAGAATTTTCATAACTCCCCAACTCCATGACAGATGAATTAATTTTAAATTATGAATATTTTATTTTTAATTTTGAAATGAATGCATTGACACGTTGGGACTGTTTAATACGTCTGAACTGAATTGAACTGAACTGAAAATACGAATTGAACTGAACTGAACTGAACTGAAAAATACATTTGATTCTTTTATATAACATATATGTATATTCAAAATTCTTATTAAAAAACAAGCCATTGAAGTGTATTGAATTGAACTTAATTGAACAAAACTGAATTAAAGAAACAAATCACTACATCGACATTAGCTAAATTTCATCAAAATTTATATTTCATCATTATCCTAGAAGTTAAACATAATTGAACTGATATATACTGAACTGAACTTTATTGAACTGAAGTATACTGAACTGAACATTATTGAACTGAATTGATATAGCCAAATTGTGCTATATTTTATCAACTCAAATTTTATTAGCACCAAACTTAATTAAGTTGAACTTACAAAAGTATGCATTGATACAATTTAATTAGAAAATGTTTATCAAATCATATTTCATCAATTCTAAACTGAACTGAACTGAATCATACTGAACTAAACTTAATTGGACCAATCCAATTAAACTTAATTAAACTGAATCATACTGATATAAACTTAATTGAACTAAATTGAAGAAAATGATCAATGCATTGATATAACTAAATGAGGTTGTATTTTATCAAGAATATAAAACAGAACTGAATTGAACTACACTGAACTGAATTGAACTGAGTGAACTAAATTGGACTACACTTAACTGAAATGAACCGATTTGAACCACACTTAACTAAAATGAACTGAATTGAACTACACTTAACTGAACTGAACTGGATTTTCCATATGAACTTAAAGTATACAATTATATTTTTATTGAACTGAATTGAAGAAAACGAGCAATGCATTGATACAACTAAATGAGGTTTTATTTTATCAGGAATAGAAATAGAACTGAATTGAACCAAGATATCAAATACTGAGTTTACCAAACCTTTGATATTTATATGGCTACAATCCATAGATCACCAAGATATGTAAATATGGTAGGAATACAACTCTTATGGAAATAGTAGTTGTATTACCATGTATAGAAGAAGTGTATTGCGGTCATGGTTGTATTACCATGTTTAGAGGAAGTGTATTCCTTGTAGAACATTCATAATATACGCATTCCTTATAAAGATTTGGATTGATGGACCCGTGGATCCATCCTCCGCGTAACTCGAGCCCATGACCCTTCTCGAGCCCTGATCCGAGACTGAATGAGGTCTAGAATACGAACCATGGACTTATCAGTAGCCCCAAGGTAGATCTTTGAATATCGAGGGCTCCATTTCGAAGGCTGGATGAGATGCTTGTTTCTCGAGGAAAGGCCAGTAACTCGAGGGAGAATATCTCGGGGTGTTGAGCTCGGGGGTGTCCTATTGGGACTAACCTCGAGCTAAACCTTCTGAATATCTAGTTTCAAGTTTTTTCGTATTCCATCACAACACGTGGACGGCTGGATTTGAACCTATCTTCCTGAATTCTGAGGTGACCAGCACGTGGCATCTGTTCATTGTATCTTCTGGCGGTGAGGAAGACCAACCTTCCAATTGCCTGCATCGTTTCGCGAGTCGAGGTAATTACTTTGCTTAAATGCGTTCTAATTACTGGTTATATAACCAAGTAATTTTTCCTTTGTGTTTATCATCAGTCTTCATCCAAGTAATTTGCGTTTTCCAATCTCAGAAAAAACTCTTTTCTTCAGAAAACTTGTCTTCTCTTCTTCACACATAATCTCTTCCCCCCATTCTCTATATTGCCATGTCGTCAACAAATTCCAGCGTTCCCCTGGCAATGTAGAGAATGTTGTTGAAGGAAGAGCCCCAGTCGCTCGTGATTTAATCACTTTGTTCCTGGAGGTAGACTCTAGGGAGTTGATGGAGGAGACCATTAGTACGCCGCTCCAGGATGTGACTGCGGTGGTGGATGATGGTGCTTCTGGGTCGGGTGCGGACCCAAATATGGAGCCCCAAGTTGATAAACGGGCTTTAGTTTCCAGTGATGCAAGTGGCGTCACCAAGGTGGTCGATGAAAAGACGATGCGGTATTTGCGGTCATGCAGGCTGTCGTATCCCCTCGATGATGGCTTGAAACTCGAGGATGGGGAGACCCCAATTGAAAACCTGGTGAGCCCCACTCGGGGGGGGGGGTAATTTATTGGAGGTTTTTGCAGCAGGGGATAAACTTTCCTTTTCCCCCTCTATTTCATGAGTTCCTGCAGCATCATCAGCTGCATCCGAGCCAGATTCATTCCAACGTGGTGGTGTTGATCATGGCTGTGATATCCTGTTGTGCTTGTAAGTCAAAATGAAGAACATAGGGATGGTCTTTTCCTTCTAGGCTGCTGAGTAAGACTCCAGCACCACTTCCCCCGGAGTTGGAGGATCCATCGACGTATAGACGCCATTTTCCAGTATCTGGGACTGGATCTTGCTGGTTGATTTCCACTAGTTCAACTGACTCCATTATGAAATCAGATAAAGTATGGCCCTTGATGGCTGTCCGAGACTTATATTGTATGTCATGCTCTCCCAACTCGATGGCTCACTTCATCATCCGTCCCGAGGCATCAGGTTTCTGGAGAATTTGTCTGATCAGGTAGTTGATTAAGAGTACTATCGTATGTGCTTGAAAGTATGGCCGTAACCGTCGAGAGGCATGCACGAGGGCTAATATTAAGCGCTCGAGAGGGGTATATCTTGTCTCGGGCCCCTGCAAGGCTCTGCTGACATAGTATCTGGGATGTTGCGACCCTTCATTTTCTTTGACCAATACAGCGCTAATGGCTAGCTGAGATGCAGATATATATATATAAATAGAGAGTCTCCCCTTTATCTGGTTTTGACAACGTCGGCAGGTGTCGGAGGTGGTCCTTAAGTGCTTGGAAGGCCTCTTCGCATTCGTGTGACCACTCAAATTGGTTAGCCTTCTTAAGGACGTTGAAGAAAGGAAAGTGCTTTTCCGCTCCCTTGGAGAGAAATCGGCTAAGGGCCACGAGAGATCCTCTTAACTTCTGCACATCTTTGACGGTCTTTGGAGGTTGCATGTTCTGCAGGGTCTCTATCTTCTCGAGGTTTACCTCAATTCCCCGATTGGATACCATGTATCCTAAGAATTTGCCTGCTCCGACACCAATGGTACATTTAGCGGGATTCAGCTTTAGGATGGACTCCCGTAATGTATCAAAGGTTTCCTTTAAATCTTCTAAGAAGGCGTCATAACTACGGCTCTTCACCACCATGTCGTCGGCATAGATCTCGAGGTTACGTCCTATTTGGGACTTGAACAATTTATCCACCAGCCGCTGATAAGTGGCTCCGGCGTTCTTCAATCCGAAAGGCATCATCTTGAAGCAGAAGGTCCCCCTATTGGTTATGAAAGAGGTTTTTTCCTTGTCTTGCTCTGCCATGGGAATCTGATGATATCCTTTGAAGGCGTCGAAAAAGGCTAGTACCTGATATCCAGCGATCGCTTCAACCAGGCAATCGATCGAGGGCAGAGGATAACTGTCTTGGGACAACAGTCATTCAGGTTGGTGAAGTCGATGCACATTCTCCACTTCTCGTCCGGCTTTTTGACCATTACTGGGTTGGCTACCCATTCGGGGTATTGCACTTCTTCGATTATACGGGTTTTGAGTAGCTTATCTACTTCTTCTCCGATGCCTTCGACTTGGTCCAACGCGAAAATGCGTCACTTTTGCTTTATGGGCTTCTGTGCAGGGTTGATATTCAGGTAATGTCCCGCCAAATGAGGGGATACTCCTACCAGGTCATTGGTATCCCATGAAAAGACATCTATGTACTGGTTGAGAAGATCTCAGAGTCTGATCTTTATCTCGGGGGGTAGGAGAGTTCCAACCTCGACGGTTCCTGACTCTCAGAGTTGCATCGGCTCGGATTCAGAGTACTTGGCTGGTTCAAGATCCTCTCCTTCTGGTTCTCGGATAGCTTGAATTGTTCAGACTCGAGCTAATTGTTGGTCACCTCGGACCGTGGCTATCCCTTAGTTCGTGGGGAACTTCATTGCCAAGTGGTATGGGGACCATATGGCTTTAGCCTGGCACATCCAGGGTCGTCCGGGGATTATGTTGTATGACGCTCTGGAGTTGATGACCGCGAAGGTACAACGGAGAGTTATACTCCGAGGACCGTCTTCCACTCGCACTGGTAAAGTAATGTCTCCCAGAGGAGTAACATGATTGCCAGCGAACCCCGAGATGCGATTTGTGGGCATGAGACTATTCATGTCCAATCCCAACTGTTCATAACAGCTAAGAAACATAATTTCTACTTTGCTTCCCCCATCTACCAGAACTCTTTTGATCACGTTATTATTTATGTTGATCGTGATTACTAAGGGATCTGAATGGGGGAATTGATTAGGAACAGCATCCTTGGGTGAAAAAGAACAGTTCCGTCTAGGCGAGATCTTCTGCTCTCTCACTCCCAGGGAGAGCCTTCTTCGGGTGAACGGTGCACACCGTAAATGCTCCTTCCAGCTCCCTGATTGGCGGCGTGGCTTGTCTCGTCGTTGTCATGGTCGGCGTTGGTACTTATACTCCTGTCGGGGCCGGAAAACGGATTCGTGTGCTCCCACGAAGATTTTCAGCCGGATCAGCCATGAGTTTGGAGGTCGTATAGATCAAGATCGGCAAGCGGGTTCCACTGGACGTGCCAAATTGATGGATGTCTACAACCCGCGCTTGATCACGAACCCAGCTCACGAACTGATCTACAAAACAAAGCCTCGGGTGTCACGAGGATAGATACTCCGACGCTCAAGTTAGTATGATGTGTAAGGCGTATTGTATGTAAGATAATAGATAGAGAGATTTAACAAACCTTTGATATTTAAATGGCTACAATCCGTAGATCACCAAGAATATAATATGGTAGGAATACAACTCTTATGGGAATAGTATTTGTATTACCATGTATAGAAGAAGTGTATTGCGGTCATGGTTGTATTACCATGTTTAGAGGAAGTGTATTCTTTGTAGGACATTCATAATATACGCATTCCTTATAAAGATTTGGATTGATGGACCCGTGGATCCATTCTACTCGTAACTCGAGCCCATGAGCCTTCTCGGGCCCTGGTCCGAAACTGAATGAGGTCCAGAATACGAACCATGGATTTATCATTCTCATTAGCGAGGTTGATGATTTGTGCGAGTCCTCACACCACTCGACTTGCCCGAGGATATAATCAAGCACTCCGATATCTATGATTACTTGCACATTAACCAATCATTGGATTTGATCAATCACCAAAAATCACTGGGAATCCGGTTTAGTGATGATGTTGATCGAGCCGATAATACTCTCTATTGAATGGACGGGAGGTACAAAAAAGATGAGATGAAGACGTGGAAGCTCGAGATATCTCAGATGAAAATAAAGTTAGAGATTCAATTAAAAGAGAAAGAGGGAGATCTCGAATAAGAAATATATTTTGAGAATTGAAAATAAGTTAAAGATAAAAAAAAAGAAAAAAAAAGATCGACAGATTTAAATTAGTTTTTATGGGTTGCTGGCTCAGAAACAAACTTCCAAATACGAAAAGAGTTCGGCTGTGGTTTAGATATTTATTTATGATACCGACAGTGCTTTGGGAGCAGTTTTTGTTGTTGGCACATGCTTACGAAATCTAAAACCACTTCTGGATGCGATTCGGGAAATTCTTCCCACCTTACATTAAGATTTCTAATTCGGAGTTCCAATACATGGTGATTTTGAAAAAATGACCGAAACTACCGGTTTGTGTTTTTTACACTAATCTTAGTTAGTAGTATAAGGACAAAATTCTCTCCAAGAAGTTTTTTTAACCATTTCATTCGATATCTAAGCCATCAAACTGATATAAATTTATTATATCTAGAATCATAAAGTTATTATCATTGAGATGTGGTTTCCCCTGAACAAAATTAACATTCCCTAAAAATCACAATCATTTAAGTCCACATCTCATATTGACTATACGTACCATGATTGGATAATCTTTTGACATTTTGTATGCATTTTAAAATTTTAAGATTTGAAGTTGAAAGGTTTCACTGTAACAACATGCTCAGACACTAAAAAGAACTAGAAAACAAAACTCAACAAATCCATGGTTCAGAAAAGATATCTAGACACAAATCCAGAAAGTAAAACATCTCATATAAAAAATTAAGGTGACCAACAAAAAATGATATTAAAATCAAAGCTCTAAATTTGGCATCTATTTTTTGCTTTTTTGTTCATCCCAACAGGCACAAAGTACACCATTTTAGGAATTGAGAATCACGATAATGATAAAACACAGTAGAATAATTCAGAGGTCATGGGTTCCGTCCCCGAGGCGAGGGAAAAGAAAGGGATACTTATCGGGTATTATTTGAGTTATTACTCTTTTTTTTATAGATAAAGAGCCACCATTGGTGGAAGGAATTTATTAGCACCCCAAACCAAAAACAAACCATTACAGGTATATAAGTTTTTACAGATCAGAGCCTAAACTCAAAGCTTCTAAGCTTCAAAAGGAATAATCTAAAGTGGCTATTCATAGTTTCTAATACTATGAAAGTGAGTACCATTCTTTAAACAAAGGACTTTGGGGAGCAGGTTAGTGATTGAGCCAGCAAAGGTCAAAGTACAATTTTGTCAACCAAAGTTTGGTTTCAAGAATGGTCATCCATAATACTAGACTAGATTGCCAAAAGAATTGCAAATCTAGTTAAACAAAATATCTATACATGACTCCTTGCTCCACCTATAGGTAGGTGAGACTTCTGAGTTAATTTGTCAGCACATATGCTGGAGAGATTATTCTCTCCCTTGAATCAGTTCCTTTGTGTTGAGATGCTCCCACTTTGATAAGTTTTGCTATCTAGAGCCTGCATTTCTCCCTTCTCTTCCACATGTAAATAAAAGTAAAAGGAGCAGTACCATATTCTTGCACTATAAAGAAAATCTCAAATTTGGCAATCCAATCTGATCAAGAAGGATTATAGCTTTAAGCTTGCTAGGTATCATCCCTTGTGTCAGTTCTTGAGTGGTTTGCTGATCTGAGCACATATCTGCAATGTGATCAGCTGCAACATTACCCTCTCTATGTGTGTGTGTGATAGGGTGCAGCAGACTCAACGAATAAAGTTCAAAGTACTGAGAGTATAAGTTCCAGTGTATGGAGTTAGGATTTTGAATTCCTGACACTGCGATCATGCAGTCAGATTCCACTTGAAAAGGTTCAAGGCTCAAATCTGCTCCTTTTTTATATCCAAATTCAATTGTTTTGATTTCAGCATGAATGGGAGAGGAACATACAATATGCATCATAGACATCAATACAGCTGAGCCATATCTATCTCTAACAATTAATCCTATACCAGTACTGCCATTATATTTATAAGTAGCATCCACATTAATTTTATAACCTATATTAGGGGGTTTCCACTTGATTATCTTGACTGGTTTTGGTCTTTCTCTAGTTAGAAAAAGAGCAAGACCATTCTCAACAATAAATTGGTTCCTGTCAAGATTTCCTATTAAAGGGTATGTTGTAAATATATTGATCATGTCTCTTAATTTGGTGACATATTGACATTGGATTGGAATTTTGATTATCATATAATAGTTTATTTCTCCTAGTTATTACTCAATAACTATATATTTTTTTATATATGCACCATTTTGTAGAAAAGAGAAGAAACTTAAAATGCAACAATTAATGCATGTACACAATGGAAACATATTTATTCAATGCACGACACTTTATGCATGCACACTCTATGCACACCCATATTAACTAAAAAAACATAAGAAGAATAAAATTAAGACGAATTTTGTGACTTTGAGACATCCAATCAGGGATGCTGACCACATTGTTGTGATCAAATTAAAATGGCGAAAACCACATTAGTAAGCTAACCACTTGTGGGATTCTTAACATCCTCATTGAAGAAGAAGGTTAGAGTAGTCGACATGCTCCAATGAAGAAAGTTCCCTATAAACGATGTTGTTTTCTACACCATCAATTTTGTTGGCGGTAATCGTGTGGCTGTGTATCAGTGTTTGGAAGGTGGAATGATTGCAGTCTTGCAGTCTTACACTGATGAAGGTAAGTAAATCTTGTTCTTGCCTTGAAATATTGTTGATGAAAAGAATAGCAGTCAACAATATGCAACCTTGTTACGACAAGCAAATGCTAATATTCAAGTCTTTTTTGGTGGATGGAGGACTTAATTGATTGCAAGTCATCTGATAGGGATTTTATATTAAATCAATGGATGAATAAGCAATAATGTAAAAATAGGAATTGATTAAAACTGATCCTATACATTAATGATATATATTATTAACAAAGATATTGCATGAAAGTCGCATGAAAATTCTAATACGCGCGAGAGAATTAATTCATGGTGGGTGAAGGGGTTAATTGGCTACCGTCGATGCGTTAGGTATCTTATTGAATCAATTGAAATTTTTTATTTTAGATTAGAAGAGTAAAGAATTGAATATAAGCTAAGGTTGCATAAACAAAAAATAAAAATAATAGTAATATTATGCACAAACTTTTGCTCATGCCTAACAACGACATGGCTTCTTAACCACAATTTCAATACGCTCAAAATTTATGAGATCAAATCCTGAATTCATATTCACTTGGTATATATTTGCATCGTCTGTATTTTGATTGTGAAATAGCTAGCCATATTTCAGTTGAATTTGGTGATACCAGGCCCAGGCCCAATCACCCGTGGTAGTTCAGACTCGGCCCATGATGAGGTAAGCTAATATGGAGGTATCCGGGACAGCTCAACTCGGACAAGGACAGGTACACTGAACAAAATAGAAAGCATGGACCATATTAGGAGCATGTATCACTGTATAAATAGTGCCCCTCAGCACTATGCCAAGTAAGTATTCTCTCATTATTCAAGTGATTACCCCTTTTCCTCTCCCGGATCCATCTTTCATCATCACGCCGGAGGGTCTACCCTCGGGTACCTTCCGGGGCTCTGTCTTGCAGGGTTAGGTCGTAGGATCGGGGATCAGGGGACCACTCGGACCGACCAAGCAGGCAGCATCAAGTTGGCACGCCCAGTGGGACACGATCTTTGTTCACAAAAGCAGTAAGATGCCGCCTCGAGGTCGGCCGCCGCGAAGAGGGAGAGGAGGAAGAAGGCCTGAAGTGGCAGAGGAGGATCTCACTTTACGCCAGATGAGGGATCGAGCGCGCAAGGGGAAGGCCCCGGGGCATTCGTATCCACACGTTTCTGAAGGAGATTCAGAGCCGGAAGGAGAAAGGGAACCGGCAATGACGCAGGACGACCGCGACAGAAGGGAGTTTGCTGCCACTCAGGAAGAGGAGTACCGTCGTTGGTTGGCGGCGAAGCAAGGATCGGGATCGGGAACAAAACCTACCGAAGAAGGACAGTCGAACACCCCGGTGACTGAAGTTCGGATGCCCCCTGTTCAGCCCGGGTCAGGATCTAACCCGACCCCGATGGGCCCTCCCGCGGGGTTACCTCCTTTGGCTGCGGAGGTGGTCAGCCGAGGACCCCCTGCCGTTCACGGGCAGGAAAATCTTTGGCCTCCCGTTGTGATAGATCTGGAAAGGCAGGCTGGGAGTATAGGGCAACCAGCCGGTATGGTGCCGGGATATGGTCAAGGTGGGGGCCATCTCGGATACGGAGCTCCAGGATACGGGATGACTCAACCCGGATATCAGGGATATCAGGGGTACCCCCCGGCACCCAGAGGGTATTACGCCCAACCCCCTGGAGCCTCGGGGGGCTGGGCACCTGGGATTCAAGGACCGGTGTGGATGCAGAGCCAAGCATCGATGGCGGGATATGCCATGGCTCAACCGGCCCCGGTCGCAGGAACCTACGGCACGTACCCAGTGGTGGTAGATCGGGCTCCGGCGGCTCTAAACTCGGTGGAGGAGAGGTTGGATCGGTTGATAGGCAGGAATGGAGGAAGGCCTACTTCACCCTGGATAGGTTACATCAGCACCTTCCCCTGGCCGGTGGAAATGAGAGTCCCGGAAGGGGTGCCGACCTATAGTGGGGAGACGGATCCGGAGGAATTCGTCAGGACATACCATAATGTCATGGGAACCCGCGACATCCGGGAGGAGCTTATGTGCAAGCTGGTGAGTTCGTATCTGAGGGGAAGTTGTTTGTCTTGGTTTGAAGCCCAACCCCCGGAAATTTTTAGAAATTACTACGATTTTTCAAGGGGTTTGATGCACAGATATGAGACCAGAAGGAAGAAGTACCTTCCTTTGGCCGAAGTGGCTCATAGTCGGCAGTCGGCAAAGGAGGAAGTCCGGGGTTTCCACAGGAGGTACATGGACGATTCTATGAAGGTGATTGACAGAGACGCTCAAGTGAAGGCCCTGATAGCAGGATTCATTGCAGGGTTGAGGGATGAGGTGTTATGGGCGAAGCTTATAGAGAATATCCCAACCACTTTTCATCAGCTGGATCTTGAGGTGGAGATGTATTGTTCGCTTCTGGATGGGAGCAAGAAGAGGAAGGAGGAAGGGTATTTCGAGGACAAGGGGATTGGAAAAGGTGACAAGACTCGGTTGGCTGATCCTGTCAGGAGGGATGCGGGCCCGGCCCCAGTAAGACCGAGGGTTGACCCCCCTCGGGCTGAGACGTTTACTCCTCTGACAAAAACCCGGTCGGAAATATTAACAATTCATCGGAACCTGTTACAAGACCCGGCCCCTATACCGGGAAATCCGACTCCAGCGAATGCGGCCAAAAATTGTGCTTTCCACACGTCTAATGGACACACAACAGATGGCTGCCGAAACCTAAGGGTGGAGATTGAGAAGTTGATCGAGAGAGGGCAGCTAAGAGACTGTGTGAGCCAGGAGAACCAGCGTCCGGCGGCCGGGCAGCAGGCCGGAGCGGGGAGGAAGAGGAATTAGAGGAACAGGCCGCAGAACGATAACCAGTGCGGGGCTCCTGCACCGGCCGCCCAGCCGGGAGCAGCGGCTCTGGTTATGGCCCCGGAACCGGTTAACCAGGTCCCCCCCGGATGATTAATGTCATACATGGAGAAGTAGGTGACAGGCCTCAGTCCCACGCAGCGGCCAAAGCCCGGAGTCGGTATGTGCCGGCTGGCGAGGACAGAGAGAAGAGACTACGCCCCACGGAGGTCATCACCTTTTTGGACGAGGATCCGGTTCCCAGCTTGACGCCCAATACGGACCCGATGGTGATCACAGCGGAGATAGAAGGATTTATTGTCAAACGAGTGTTTATTGATGATGGAAGCAGTGTAGAAATCATGTTTGCTTGTTGCTTCGACCAGCTGGGGATAGGGCGCCACAACCTTCGCCCGAGCACCTCTCCGCTGTCAGGGTTCACAGGCCGGACGGAACATCCCCTGGGGGTTGTGTCCCTAACAGTGATAGTGGTCGATGACCTTGACAGGAGCAAGAAGACCTCGGTCCGGTGCAACTTTGCGGTCACAGACGCCCCGTCTCCTTATAACATCATCATCGGACTGCCGTGGATGGCTCAAGCCAGGGCCATTAACTCGAGCCAGGCCAGAAAGGCCCCGGTCGGGGCAGTGCAGGGGGAAGTAGGTCCGAGAGACGTAGAGGATATGCAGGTCGAGAGCCGAGGCATGATCAAGGTTGGGAGAAAAATGCCAGTTGGCGTGAAGGAAGAGCTATGATCCCTGCTTTCGAAATATGAGGATGTGTTCGCATAGGAAGAGAAGGATTTCACAGGCGTACCCCCGGAGTTAGCTCTCCACAAGCTGAATGTATACCCAGAGCTAAAGCCGATTCGACAAAAGAAGAGGGCCCTAGCAGGAGATAGGGCCGAGGTGGTAAGACAGGAGGTGTTGAAGTTGCTGGAGGCCGGGGTAGTAGAGAAAATCATATACCCGGAATGGCTAGCTAACCCGGTGCTAGTGAAAAAGCAAAATGGGTCCTGGAGAATGTGTATCGACTTCACCGACCTGAACAAGTGTTGCCCGAAAGACAGTTACCCCCTTCCCCCAGTCGACCGGTTGGTGGAAGCCATCACCGGGTACGAGGCTCTGGCCTTCTTCGATGCATACCGGGGTTATCATCAGATTCAAATGTCAGGAGAGGATAAGCCGAAGACAGCTTTCATCACAGAGTTCGGTACCTATTGCTATCGGCGGATGCCATTCGGCTTGAAGAACGCAGGGGCGACGTACCAGCGGATGGCAGACTCGATATTTCGAAATCAGTTGGGCCGAAGCATGGAGCTATACATTGACGACATGGTGGTGAAGAGCCGGAGTTACCCAGGTTTCTTAGAAGACTTGGAGGAGATGTTCGGCATTTTGAGAAAGGTCAACTTGAAGCTGAACCCCGAGAAGAGTGTGGTAGGAGTAGCGGCTGGGAAGTTCCTCGGCTATATGGTGTCTAGCCGGGGGATAGACGTCAACCCGGAGAAGGTGGAGGTGATAAGCCGGATGCAATTGCCGAAGAATGTAAAGGAAGTGCAGAAGCTGATGGGTTCTCTAGCAGCCTTGAGCCGATTTCTGTCGAAAGGTGCGGAGAGACAACTTCCCTTCTTCAACATACTAAGGAAGGCGAAGAAGTTTGAATGGACGGAGGAGTGTGAGAAGGCGTTCGAGGATCTGAAGGAACATTTGAGCCGCCTCCCGACCCTCTCAAAGCCGAAGGAGGGGGAGGATTTTCTCTTATACTTGTCCGCATCCGCATCGGTTGTCAGTGCCGTGTTGGTCCGAGAGGAAGACGGGAGGCAGTGTCCGGTGTATTTTGTCAGCCGGGCATTGCAGGGTCCGGAAACTCGATACACAAGTTTGGAACAGCTGGTATTGGCGCTGGTTTATGCTTCAAAACGCTTGGGCCCGTATTTTCAGGCCCATCCGATTGTGGTCTTGACCAACCACCCCCTAAAGCAGGTGATGCTCAAACCCGAGGCGTC
Source organism: Sherardia arvensis (assembly GCA_948330725.1). NCBI lineage: Eukaryota > Viridiplantae > Streptophyta > Magnoliopsida > Gentianales > Rubiaceae > Sherardia > Sherardia arvensis. The sequence continues at coordinate 36,839,561 of OX415239.1, forward strand.
GGGGCGTTTGATGAAATGGGCCATAGAGTTGGGGGAGCATGAGATAACATACCAGCCGAGAAAAGCCATTAAGGGCCAGGCAATGGCGGATTTCTTGACAGAAATGGTCGGGCCAGACACGGCCGCCGAGGAATACCCAAGCCCGAGGTGGACATTGCATGTGGACGGGTCAGCCCATGCACGAGGCAGCGGAGCCGGGGTATTGTTGACGTCCCCGGAAGGAGAGGAGTACCACTATGCGTTGCACTTCGACTTTAAAACTACAAATAACGAGGCAGAGTATGAGGCGTTGGTAGCAGGACTTAAACTGGCTCGGGAATTGAAGATAGGAAAGATCCAGGCCTTCAGTGACTCGCAAATTGTAGTTCAGCAGGTGAACGGGGAGTATGAAGCAAAGGAGCGAAGTTTGCAGAGGTACTTGGAGCTGGTCCAACCCATGATCCGGCAGTTCGACAGTTTCAGTCTGGAGCAGGTGCCAAGAGAACAGAATGAAAAGGCCGATGCGTGTAGCAAGTTGGCATCTTCGAAGTTGAAGCCAGGGCAAAAAGCGCCTCTCAGAAGGGAGACACTGGAGAGGAGAAGTTACGAGCAGGGTGATGAGATCCTGGCAGTGGAAGCGGTGCAGGAAGACTCAAAGATGGCACCGATCCGGGCGTACCTTCTGACGGGAGAGGTCCCGGCCGACCGGGTGGTGGCTAGAAAAATCCGGGTCAACGCGCCGAAGTATACACTTCAGGATGGGGCTCTGTACAAAAGAGGCTATCTCCAGCCATTGCTGAAGTGTGTGGAACGGCAGGAGGGCAAGTACCTGGTCCGGGAAGTTCATGAAGGTCCGAATGGTAGTCATCAAGGAGCCAGAACGGTGGCCAGGAAGATTTTACGGATGGGGTACTATTGGCCTACCATGTTTGAAGACTCGCAGGACAGGGTTCGCTCATGCCTTCAGTGCCAGAAGTTCGCGCCGCTAGTGCACATACCCAGGGAAGAGATGATGGGGATAACAGGGGCATGGCCTTTCAGCAGATGGGGACTGGATCTGGTCGGACCTTTTCCCACTGCTCCTGGCAGCTTAAAGTACCTGATTGTGGCCATAGATTACTTCACTAAGTGGGTCGAGGCAGAACCTTTAACCAACATTCGGGGGGCTACCTGCGTGAAATTTTGTTGGAGGAACATTGTATGCCGGTTCGGAGTTCCGAGGGCTATAGTGACCGATAATGGAGCGCAGTTTGAGAATGATCCTTTTAAATCTTGGTGTGTGAAGTATGGGATAAGTCAGAAGCTTACGTCGGTTTATCATCCGCAAGCTAACGGCCAGGTGGAGGTGACGAACCGGACGATCGTAAGTGGGATTAAGGCCCGGCTCCAGGGAGCGAAGGGTAATTGGGTACACGAGCTCCCGAGTGTTCTGTGGGCTCATCGGACTACGGAAAGCTCGGCGACCGGGGAGTCCCCTTACAGTCTGACGTATGGATCGGAGGCAGTGATTTCGGCTGAAATTGGCGTTCCCAGTCTTCGGACGGGCGAGCCGGTGCCCGAGGAGAAGAACGAAGAAGAGAGTAGAACAAATCTAGACCTGCTGGAAGAAAGGAGAGAGAGAGCGGACTTGGATGAGGCTAAGGTAAAGGAGAAAGTTAAGAAGTATCATGACAGGAGGGTAAGGAAGGAGCAATTCAAGGTAGGTGACAAAGTAATGAGGCGAAACGACAAGAGCCATCAGGAGCCGGAAGGCAAGCTGACACCCAATTGGGAGGGACCGTACCGGGTGACAGAAGCCCACCCGGGCGGGAGTTATGTGCTGGAGGATCCAGCGGGGAAGGGAGTCCCCCGAAGATGGAACATAGCAAACCTTAGACGGTTCTATGGATAGTCTCTGGCACTTGTTGCCTAGATAGAGTAGCCTCTGGCACTTGATGCCTAGGTAGGATAGCCTCTGGCACTAGATGCCTAGGTAGGATAGGTCCCCGGCGGCAGGCGCCCGGGACAGGAACCTAGAGGTCGGATGACCGAAGGGTAGGTAGGAAAACACCCTAGAAACAGGGATTTTTGTAACAAGGGAGTGTCCCTTCTATCCGATTTTAAAAGAATGAATGCGCGCATTATGATTTTGAAATTGAAAAACGTGTCAATAATTTGAAAATTATTATACATGTCTGGAACGAAATGAAAGGTTACAACATGGCATGAAATAAAAGATAACTGCCTACAGGTCAGGGCCGCTACAGGCGCAGTTACATAATAAAAGGTTATTCTATTCCGGGGCCCGGGAGGAAGACGCCTCGCCGGGAGGAATCCTCCTGGTCTCGTGCCGACTCCTCTGGACAGCCATCTCTAGCATTTGCTGCTCTTCGTCCGGATTATGAGGAACGTCCAGGTTATCGGTAGGGGCATCCCCCGTCCTTGTTACCGGGTCAGGTGTTAAGACAGTAACCCTGTTGGTAGTGGCCGGACTCCCAATTCGGACAGGAGTTTGTCTTGAAGCTCTTCGTCTAGTCTGGACGTCCTCGGAACCGATTACTTTCTTTTTGCCTTTCTTGTCGTTCCGAGGCGGACGCGAATCGCCACGGGACGGGGGATCGGCCCCCGGAGTAGGGTTGGAAGCCCTTCCTTGACCGGGGTATCGGGCACGGAATCGGGCAGCAACCGTCCGAAGCCGGGCCAAGTGCCGCTCTGAATCTTCTAAGTCCAGAAGTTGAGGGGCGTGCTTATATCGTTCGTAGGCCAGGTCAACTTCGTCAGGAGGAGGAATGTGCGATAAGGACTCGGGAAGGATTTTTCGACTCAGTATGTTCTTCCTCCAGTCCTTAGCCGCCTGGTAAGCAGCCGACCAGTTGCCCGACGTCCGATCAGAACTTTCCATCCAGGCGATGAGATCGTCGACGGCCCGAGGAACGTCAGTCAATACGGGGACGTCAACCTCCCCTTGGCGGAGGCCCAACAGGTGATAAGAAAGATGAACTATTACCAGCTGCTGCTGCAGAGTCCGATTCCTAGTGGCCAGCCTCTCATTCTCGGTTTCCAGTGTGGTAACCTGCCTACGGAGCTCGGTTGTGCTTTGCATTCGCATGCACTTGTTGTAGTAAAGGATGACATCATGCCACACCTCGTCCAGTTCTTTTTGGATCCGGACTTGGAAATTATGATGATGGGCCTCCTGCTCCGTCATAACCTGGTCGAACTCTAGAACTCGGTCGATATTCTCGAAGGCAAACCGGTAACATTTCGGTAGGGACCCGAAGTCCTCCTGGATCTGGAGAAGACAGGTGATCAAGCAATCGGGATCAGGGAACTCCGATATCAACGGTCCAAGACCTCCCTCGGATAACAGATCCAACAGCCCCGGACAACCAGTTCTGATCCGCCCCGGGGAAGGAGCCAGGAAAGAAGGGTTAAGAGGTAGCCCCTAATAATGATAAAATCAGAGTTAAGATGCATAAAAAAAAGGGGGGGGGGGGAGATCTGAACTAAAAAGAGGCGAATAGCGAATGGAAAAAGAAACTTGTTCATTAATAAGCCGGAGAACCGGGCAGCAGATTACAAGAAGTAAAAAATAGAAAGGGGAAAAGCCTAACGAACATTGTTGGAGTCTCCTTTCCCCCCATCATCGTCACTGTCATTGGCCCCGTCTTCATCTTCGGAACCAAACACCAGTTCTGGGGAGGGGATCGGTTCAGCAACGGCGTTATCAGCAGCACCGGGCCCGGGAGATGGAGAGTTGCCACCTTCGATGTCCTTCGGATCAAAGAGGCCCCGATAGAAATCATATATAGTGCAGTACGGGGTGAAGTTGTCGTCCTCTGGAAGGTCTGATCCGGAGGAAGGAGCAGGAGGCAGTGTCCCAGGCAGCCGAACTACATCCGAGGACCAGTTCCGGACGTCTTCGGCAGACATACGACTCTTTTGCAAGGCTTCCCAGAGTGCTGGAGATAGGCCCCTCACCCCCCCCCCCTTCTGAAGCACTTCCAGCAGGTGAAGCTGCTGAGCTTCAGAGTTGGGGTTAAACCACTGCTTCTTAAAGGACGCACGGATCGGGGGGGAACCAACCTCGGATCTCCATATAGGTGTTGTGGCATTGATGGGAGCTGGCAGCCAGATTGAGTTCGGTCAGGCGACGAGATAAGGTCCCGCTAGCCAGGACTTTGTCCACAACGGCCTCGGCAAAGTTCAGCTGATCTTGGTAACTGGACTCCTTGGCCGCGGCCAGCTCTTCCTCCAGTCGGCTTATCTTCTCCTGGAGTTTGGCCGACTCCTCCCTCTCGGCCCTGATCTGCTCATCTTTCCTCTCCAACTGACGAGAGAGGAAGCAGGAAAGGGCAGTTTGAAACTCCGAAGAGTTGGCAAATTCCGAGCTCAGCCGCTGGACCTACGAGGAAAGAAGTTTTCTCTTATATATATGTACGTAGTATGGATAAGAGCAGGAAAACAGGAAAAGAAAAAGTCACCTGTTGATCGGAAGAGGTAACAGGGTGATTGCTGACAGCGGTCGGCTCCGGCGTCAGAGTCAGAGACCGGCTATCTCGTGCCTTCTTGGCGTCCTTACTGGGGGCTTCCCCGGATTTCCGCTTGTTTGAATAAGAGGGAGGGATTGGAATGACAGGGGCAGAAAGGGTGGTGTACTTGGCAGCAGGAGACCGAGTGTCTACCGAGGTTGTGGGGCGGAATACAAACCGTCCGCGGCCGGAGGACCCAGCATCGCGGATAAAATCCGCCTGGGCTCCTGAGAGCGGCATAGAAGGTTCTAGTGGAGGCCGGGACCCGACAGGGGTCATCTGGACATTGTGGAGAGTTGGATTAGGTGTGATGGCAGGAGTTGCCTCCGGCACATCCTCGTGGATCGGAGAGTCGACCTCCACCACTTCGGGGATCGGGTTGGCAACCTCCTTATTGGCAGATGGCGATAACTCGGCAATCGGAGTAGGAACTTCAGAATTGTTGGGGGAGTGTTAACTAAGGGAGTCTTCAGTTTTCGACCGGTAGCCCTGCCATTGGTGGATTCAGCCGTTTCAGTCCCGGCTCACTTGTTTTTCTTCTTCTCGGGGACAGGGGCAGCAGGATCATGAGCAACAGTGGGAGCTGTGACAACAGAGAATAAGAAAGAGAATCGCAAAAACAAAACAGAACAAATAAAAATGGTATGGGGTGCCGAATCCGAACCTTGCAAGGGCCAGGTCATAGCCCATCGGCTAACCCGGAAAACATCAGCCGGGTATATCTCAGCCGGGAAGAGGTAGATGGAGTTGGTTGCCAGCCATTACTGTTCCAGATTCAAGGGTTTTGTGGACAGGAGGGTATGGTTTGCCCGATGCTTGTCCAGAAGGAAGGCCTCCCGGACGTCCGGGACTATCTGTTTGTTCCACCCGGGACCGGCATATAGCATCGGATTCACCTTGGTGTACCCCTTCTGCTGCCAATTTTTTGTGGAGTCTTTCTTCCCCACTATGAAATCTTGAACACCAGGCCGAGCCTGGACAGTGCATATCTCCTCTTTGCCGGGGAACTTTATCAGGAGATAGAAAGACTTCCAGAGGTTGAAGCAGGGAATGACCTTGAACCTCTCGCATTGTACCAGGAAACCCATCATTACTGCTACAACGTTGGGATGGACCTGGGCTGGGAAAACCTCGTACACTTCCATAAACCTGGAGTACAGCCGAGGGACGGGCAGGCTAAGACCCCACATAAAGTGAATCTGAGGGATACACAGGACGTCTTTGATTGACTCGTTTGGAGAAACCGCTACGAGCTGAGCATCGACTGGCAACGGAATACCCATGCCACTGAGGCATTTCTTAGTCCAGTCGTCGGCCGAAAGGGTGCGTGCTCGGGCGTTGTCCAGGACCCTCTGCTCGGCGTTCTTGGATCTCCTGAACTTGGGTCCGGAAGGGTTCACGGACCGAGACAAGTACACGGGCTTGAGAGGAGAGGGCGGCCTCTGGCCCGCGGGAAGAGGAGGAGAGCTCTCGCGTGATGTACTGACGAGAGTGTAGGCAATCGGAGACGGAGGCTGGGCATCGTTGCCGGCATCATTGTTCGCGACGGTGGAAGACATGGTTGACGGTGGAAGGAAATTTGGGGAGAAAATTTGATATCTGAAAGCGAAGGGAAAATCTGAGATTTGAAAGCGATAGAAAGTATTGTGAAACTGACACGAAAACGGAAGGACTATTTATAGAGGAGTAAAATAGGAAAACGAGAAAGCAATGATTAATGCCTTCGAGAAACGAGAAAGGAGCGCAGGCGTTAATAAGCAGTACTCGAAAATCGTGGCCACGCGCCACTTTTGTCGGGCAGGACAGAATTTAGGAAGCCACCCCTTTCACCCTCGAACAGGCGAGGCACCCCTCCTTGGCCGAAAGGACCGGCTTCCGGGGGGCTAGTGGTGATACCAGGCTCAGGCCCAATCACCCCGCGGTAGTTTGGGTTCGGCCCATGATGAGGTAAGCTAATATGGAGGTATCCGGGACAGCTCAACTCGGACAAGGACAGGTACACTGAACAAAATAGAAAGCATGGACCATATTAGGAGCATGTATCACTGTATAAATAGTGCCCCTCAGCACTATGCCAAGTAAGTATTCTCTCATTATTCAAGTGATTACCCCTTTTCCTCTCCCGGATCTATCTTTCATCGTCACGCCGGAGGGTCTACCCTCGGGTACCTCCCGGGGCTCTGTCTTGCAGGGTTAGGTCGTAGGATCGGGGATCAGGGGACCACTCGGACCGACCAAGCAGGCAGCATTAGAATTTAAATAATGACTATTAACTACAACAATTGGAAATCCTTTGAGATTTTAGATAAATAATCCCTTCACCGGATCATGGTTATCATAAATAAAATCGAACATTAAATTGAAATCTAGTTTGAAAAAAATAAACTTACCCTAAAAAAAGGTGCTAGTTGACCATTTCCAATAGAAGCATTAGAAAGAGCTCTGCGATATGGCTGGATGATTATCCAACAGAAGTTGCCGAAATCATAGCTCGCAGGAGTTTATCGCCGAAGCAACCAGCGACTGAGAAAACTTGCCTGGCACATGGGCATGTAAGTATAAGTGCGACGTGTGCTCATTATCTTCGCCACAGAACGGGCATGTAGTTGGTACATGTAGGACTTGGCATGATTCAGGAACTTTTGTTTCCACGGTGGCTTGAGGGCAGTCACTGCCTCATCCATGTAGCCAACCAATAATACGTTACACATAACACGTCATTTATCTTTTCTTGAAAGAATTACAAGTCATTTACTTGTTGCTGACTTGTGATCTAATTATTCCTATTTACTTGATTTTATTATAAAACATAATTATTAATTAAAAGTTCTTTCAACCCTAAAATCAAGCAAACGGTTCAGCACATGCTTAAACGAACATCAGAATCGATCGAAAAATTTAGCCGTCTCAATTACTGCTACTCAATTCACCAGTAAGTTAATTATGAAGAATCCTTTTGATAAAATCTCCATGGCAACTCAAAAAATGAAAAGGTTAGATGAAATGCATCACATTGATCATGACGATTTTCAAGTTTGAATTCAAAGAGTATTCTCTCCCTATAAAAAGCATACCTAACCTAGAGACTCCATTAATTGATATCCCGAAGGTAATAAAGTTCAGTTTATATATATAATCCATGTAATATTGATTAATGTAATTTATTTAGATGAATAATTTTTATTTCTTCATTCAATGGCAGAGCTCTCTTCCGTATGCAATTACTGAGATTTTATTTTGGCTAGTACTTGAAGGATTCAAGATTTTATAATGTGAAAATTTCGTACATCCAAAACAACTAAGATTTTAAAGTTGCCGACAACACCAAATCGTCTCTTTTCAGTTTTACAAATTATCATGTTTAAAATTAAATCATGAATCAGGCAGGAGCTAGGAAGTTTTGAAAATTCTCCATGGTTTCATAAACATAATAAAATAGAAAACCCTAGATAACTAGTCATTTGCGTGATTGCGTGCATATTTCAAAAATGGCCTCATCATGCATGTATAAGTGAACAACATGATATGACATTTTCATATGACATTTTTATACAAGGAAGATTCACTACTACAAAAATGACATTAATTATGCTCATGGGCACAATTAACTTCACCAAGGTGGCGTAGTGAAAAGAAGAGTAGTTGAAAGTATTTTTTTACTTCGGTGAAGTGAATATATTTTTAACCGATAGTTGTAAGCTTTTGGCTTGGATTTTAGTTCTTAAAATCTTGAGCCAAAATCACGTCGATCTCGATTCGATTACCGCTACAAGAAATCGAAACAAACATAGATCAAACCGATATCGGCACCTAGATCTCAAGTCGATGCCGGAATGAGGAATAACTTATCGTCGTCGGCTCGGTCAAACACTGTTATCTCTTTGACCGATAGCTTTTGCGTTCGGTTTGCTCTAGGGTAAATTTTGACGAACATGTATCACCTTGCACATTTTGCATTTCTAATCACAACATCATCAGTTTGTGAAATTTGGTGATATTTTCAATTAGTTATCGTCTTGCAAATTTACCATCTCTAACCACAACGATATTAGTTTGTGAAATTTGATGATATATTCGTTCCGTTATCGGCTTGCAAATTTATCATCTCTCACCATATGATATCAGTTCGAGGAATTTGATATTATTTGCGAACCGAGAGCTTTATTCTTAGTAAATTCCCAAACCCAAACCATATGGAAATCAAACAGGAGTCGAATGTATTTCAAGTCTAATAAACAATGTTGAACAAGATTATTTATACTAAAATATATATTCAATAACTCTTTCTAAAATACAATATAACAATTCAAGGATATTAAAAGGTTAAATTGTTTTTAAATTCTACAAGTACATTTCAAGTGACTAAAGAACATTAAACCGTAGTTGAAGTTAAAGAGTTTCAATCTCACTGATAAATCTCAATAGCGGTAAAAATGGATATCCAAAACTAATGTGGCGTTTATATAATTGTATAACTTCCTGCATTTGTAATCAATTTTGCCCAGCCCCTTCACAATGTTAGGGTCTTGCTTTAACTCTCTCCATCAACTATATAGGATTTAGCTTTTATCTTTTGATGAGTATCGATGACAAATTCACCTAAAAGTAAAGACAGGAACCCAAAAGAGTGGCCAACAACATAACTAGCTTCCCAAACTAATGCAAACGAGAAAAGACCATGCAACAAACTTATAGGATTTCCAAATTTGTACTTCATAATCAATCTAATCATCTTGAAACTGTGAGGCCTTCCTTCAGTTGCCAAATCAACCAAGAAGCTAAACACGAAACAAAAATACACATCAAAACTTAATTTTCATTCAAAAACTTAAAAGTTTTAAGATATTGTATTTAGTTTAAAACCTAAATTATCATGTAGAATCTTCAATTCATGAATTAAATTATACAACAAGTACAATAAATACAAACGTATATAAATTTGGATTTAATCCACTCTTAGATATTCAAGCAAAACAAGTACCATTCTCTCCATGAACCCATTCCATGTCAACTCCATTAATTTTACTAACCAATTAAAACAGCATTGGCAACTTAATAACTAAAAGGTCATCATATTGAGTTGAATATGTTGAAAGATATGGAATATCAACGGAAATTAAGAATAAAATCTGATATTTCTACATAGAGGAGGAGGAGGAGGAGACCTACGGCGGTGGCATCATCCAAACCTTCGATTTTTCTCATCCTATTCCATGTATTTGAGATACCATGTCAAACTCAAATCCAATTCGCGGTGGATAAAGGACGGAGGGATTCGAGATCGCCAACGTAAGTTATGTCAGCATTGATTGAAGAATGTGGTGGAGATGATGTGTGGTGACGTGAAGAAGATGCCTTTGTCAAAATTTGTTCGAAAATAAATTTTTGGCCGTATCTTTAGATTCACATATCGTATTTGATTGATTCTTGGTGCGTTAGAATCGTCGTCAAGGGGAAATTTTTTGTTGTAAATGGATTACATACAACTTTAGTTTACTTATTTAATACAGAAAACCATGCAACATGTGATTTACAACATGTAAGTTATGAACAATGATGATATGCACGAAAGTCGCACAAAAACATCCTACGTACTGGTATGAGAGTCCTTATTCATAATGACTGGTTAGCCATTATTCGCACATGTCCATCCTCGGATACGGGAATTACGACCGTATGATGATCAGCTTAACCCGGAGAAGTGAAGATTTCAACCATCTCAAGTCATAATTTTTTCAACTTTTATCAAATCAGCTACCAGAGATCTGATTTAACCTTTGGTCCCTTTTTCAGCGAACCCTCTTTTTTTCCTCTCTAGCAAAACCGAGCTGCATCTCCACCTTGGGAGGAGGTCGCAGCCGGTGTTCTCTCCGGCGAGCGGCCCCTCCTCCCCCAGCTACCTTTATTTTTCGATCTTAGCCTCCCCTCTCCTCCCCTTACCTGTAAAACCTCCAATACCATCTCTCGCCAAATTACAGTTTCGAAAACCACAGATCTACTCTCCTCGATTTGATTTGACCGGAGTTAGGGCGGCGAAACCAAGTTATTTGAGTCCATGAAGAACATATCCAGGTGCCTAAGAGAGTGATTGGTCTCCTGCCGGCGTTCGATCGGAGATCTAGAACTCAAGGGTATCATGGTGAGCATCACACCAGATGATCAGAGTCATCAGCGCGAAATTAGACGAGACGTCGCCACCTTTTTCTCGTCGCTGGGACTCTCCACGGCCGGCCCAGTTTGTCCAGTTCGGCCAGTTTCATCCGGTTCAGCCGTTTTGGGTGGTTCAACCGGTTCGGTCAGATTGTTTGGACTGTTTTTGGCAATTTTCACTGGAGCTGGAACTATTAGATTGAGTAATTTAATTTCAGTATTTTTTTTAGGTATATGTGAACTTAGATTTTTTTACTTAATTATTGGGCTGAATGTGATTTGCTAATCTTAGTTTTTCTGACGGGTCCTTTTTCTCGGTCAAACTTTTATTAGCTTCTGATATAGTTTTGCACAGTTAGGAGAAATCCGAGTCAAATAGTTTGAATACTTACTGTTGGCGATACTGTTACAAGATTGGTAGACCGGTTAAGCCTTTAGTTTAAAATCGTGTTAGATTACATTTTATGTCCAATATTTAGCTGCTAGCCAATCAGACCAGGATTGATTGGAATTGCTCTAGTACTAATCTTAATCTGCATGTATCTGTTTTTTTTAGTGGGATATGATTTGTGGTTGGTCTTTTTGCAAAACTATCATGACTAATTTATGGAGTATCCTTTCCTATTTGTTTGTCATGTCCCTCCTAACCCGTACTTCGGCGAGAGGGAAGACCCTTTGGGTTTCGGTCTATGCAACAGTTGAGGAGAAATGCAGGTCGTCTGTTGCTTTGACAGCTTACTAACGGTGTTTCTGTTTGTATAAATTTTGTAGAATTTGAGTATTTATACTGCGAGTTAATAAGGATATGATACATGTTGGGTAGTTTAGATACCTTTAGGTATTAGACTTTAAAATTCTTACAATGTATCACTTTTTTAGCAGTACATGCAGCCACATAGAGGCGGAGTAGTAGCACGGCTATATATGATTGAATCACTCTGCACGTCACTCAAATTGCCACAGAAACCCCAAACAAGTTTCATGTATATTATCAAGTTTATCCAAACTTAATCATATATTTTTACCGCTTTTATGAAGGATTCGAAGAGTCATAATAATCCTCACATATATTTGGATGGTTTTGATTTAAGAAAAAGCTACCAGAGATCTGAGTAATTTAAAATGGGACCAAATCACTTCTAGAAATTAAATATTTTTAATATGTGCGTGCATCAAATGTGCATGAAATGAACATGTTTTTGCTAATTCCACATTTTCCATATGAAGTGTCTGACTTAATATGCATCTTTGTAAATATCATGTTAAAAATTTGTGCGAATTGCGTGCAATATACTTATTATTATAGCAGTTTTGATATACGCACACACGGAACACGCACTAATTTTTTTTTTAAAACAAAAAAAAAGTCGAATTTGTTTAATTGCATGCAAAAGGAGTCATGCATATATATCCACCTTGACTGACTTGTAAAGTTCGCCATCAATGATAGGAGGCTGGTTGTTTAGGCCAACTTTCAGACGGTTCTTCTTTATTTCACAGGTAATGAACCTAGATTTAGTTCCAGGAGGCACGGGGATGTTAACTGTGACTTCTGGGAGTGATTGAGTCCAAGAATACTTCTCCAGATCATGTCCATTACCACTATTGGGAGCTCGAGGACCGTTGCTGCTGCTGCTGCTATCATTCCCCTTGGCCACACCACCAGCAGAAACCTCTTTGACTGCCGCCTTAGGCTTCTCCTCCTTCGTCTTCTTCTCAGCCCTCGCAATCTCCTCCGCTGCAGCCTTCTCCTTCCTCTTTCTCTCCTCCGCCGCTGCTCTCTCCTTCACCTGTCGCACCACCGCACTCACGTCGCTGAGCAGAGAGTCGCTCTTGAAGAGGTCCAATTCCTTCGCTAAAAACTGCAGCGCCGCGTCGAGGAATCCCAGCGGGTTCGGCGGTTCATAAATGATGCAGATATTGATTAAAATGGCACGCACGCATGCACGCAATTCGCACGCAACATTAATTGTGATCGTTTTAAAATATGCATGGAGATGATGAGTTGGCTAGGGTTTCTCAACTATAATTCTGTTTCTAAAAATATTTATGAAGAATTTTCATAACTCCCCAACTCCATGACAGATGAATTAATTTTAAATTAAAAATATTTTATTTTTAATTTTGAAATGAATGCATTGACACCTCATGCAAGCTTGGGACTGCTGCATTTTAGGGGATGGCTCAAGGACTGCTGCGCCTCATGCAAGCCTGGGACTGCTCAACTTTCTTAGGACGTTCTTGACAAAGCTTATGCTACTAAAAATGTCTGATGTAATCTCATGCTCAAGCATTTTTTTTCACTATTATAATTTCATAGTTTTCAATTTTTCCCCCTTGAATTCGAAAGACAATTATGTGTGGCATGGTCGCATATTGTTTTTGTGATAATAGAAGAAAAATCCGATTATAAGGTGTGATGCTGGACAAATTCGACGCAGAGGAGCTCATGTGATTCGTACTTCCAGAGTCCATGTACCAGTCTGGAGTAGTGGATGATGAAGCAGCAAAGGAGGGCTAAGTAGGATATGTCAAGTATTGTTGGGTTTGCTGAGGAGCATACATGACATACTGAGGTGCTGGCTGCTGAGAAACTGCATATGGCTGCATCAAAACAAGATTAGCCTGAGGAGTCCGTGGAATTTGACCTGGCTGAGCTACAAAAGGCAGAAACTGCGGCTGAGCATATGGCTGGACATAGGGCTGAACATAGGGCTGAGACTTCTGAGACGTCGGACGAAGAGTGGACGACGGACACTGTTTGGACACATGACCATAACCCTCGCAGGTATAGCACTGAATCGGACCACCACGACCACGACCAGAAGCCCCTGACTGACCTGCCGCACGCCGCTGACTGGACCGGCCAGAACCGGCGGCGCGTGGGGCCCACGCGCCACCCCCACGCGCGCCTTCTACCGGCGTGTGTGGCCACGCGCCGCCTGCTGCTGGGTCGGCGGCGGCGGCAGTGTCTTCCTGAGGTTGAGAGCTCACCAAGAATGCTACGGGGGTTGGATTTGGACCAGCAGAACCCCTCAAATTGGCCAAAAACGCTTCATGAGCTTGTGCCTCATCAACAACCTACTGATACAAGGGGGCAGGATCTCTAGAGGCAATAGGGGAACTAAACGAACTAAATTCAAGTCCCAGAGAATTCAAGAACCAAATTAACTTCTCCCGATTATCAACCCGATCACCCATAGCATTCAACTTTTCAAAAATTGACATAAAAGAAAGATGTAGCTCATGAACGGTACCCGATTTCTTGAGTGAGGCAGCTTGTTGGCAGATGCTGAACTTGGTAACCGCAGATCCATGTTGATAGGCCTTTGCGAAGGCATCCCACATCGCCTTGGCAGTGTGGCACTGAGATGCTTCATTCTTCGCTTATGGGGTAAGCGAGGAGTACAAAACACAACAAATCGCCTGATCATCATCCATCCAGGCATCATACGCCACCTTGGCAGCATCATAGGCCTCCTTGGCCTTCAACGTAGCAGCATCATCGGGAGGAACGGTGGAGGAGGACGGTGGCACAGGCACCGGAAGTTCAGGACAAGGAGAGGAGCCATCAAGATGACCAAACAAACCTTGGGGACGAAGAACATACTGAACATGTTGCTTCCACTGTAGATACGTAGTAACATCAAGCTTGGTATCAAGCATATGGATCATTGTATTGATGGACAACTTCTCATGACGTCCACTAGAAGCCATCGTAGAGCAGGAAAAATACAAAAAACAAAGATTTTGATGAGGGGAGGGAGGGAGGAAGCCGGCGGCGGCAGCTAGAGGAAAAAGGGGTGGGCGAAAACCCTAGAGAGAAAAAAGAGAGGATCGATAAAAAGCTGATACCATATAAAGACTATTTCCCAAACTGATTTCCATTAGGATTTACATATATTTATACTACATACGTACATGGGTGTAATAATAATTACCAAAACTATCTAAACCCTAAAGACATAACTGCAATATACAATAAATACAATAAACACACACAAAACTCTAATCGGATTTTTGTTCTATTGTCATAGTTTTGTTTTCTTTCTGGACATGTATTTAGGATTGCTGTGATTTCTTGATTTCTATAATCTTCTTTCTGGACATGTATGGAGATATAATATACATAGGGAGATGAAATTTGAGGATTGCTGTGATTTCTTCATTACATTATTTTTGTTTCGTGGTGAAAGGAATGGTGCAAAAATTCAATCTCTGATCTTGGACATTGAGAGCTTTCTATGTGATGATCCTTTGAGCCTAAGGATTTTTTTTTTTGAGTACTGAGCCTAAGGATTGCTGTAGGTCAAATAGTTATCTCATTATAAATGCTGCAGGAAGAAAGGATTGTGGCTAAATCTTAATAGAGATTATTTTTATTACAAATAATTTTCAGAAAAATAGAAATATCCACGTAATATAGTATAATACACATAGGATTTTATGTGGATCCAACTTGACATCGAAACTGTTAGTTAGGTAATTAAAATTTAGAGAAGGTTATTTTGGTTATTAGTTTCATAAACAATGTTATATAGGCAAAAAATTCATTATATTGGGAGTTAAGAATATTATGCATGTGAGATAGTTTAGACATTTTCGGGTATTAGATTTTAGAATTCTTACGATTTGTCCTTTTTTATTAGTAGTACATGCAGTCATCCAAGACGGAGTAGTAGTACAATTATGCTGGAATCACTCTACACCTCATTCAAATCGCCATAAAAATCTCAAAAAAATTTCATGCGTATTATTGGGTTTATCCAAACCCAAACCCAATCATGTCTTTTTTATCGCCTTTATTGAGCATTGAGGAATCGTGAATAACTTACTCGTCCACTTGCATGATTTTGACTTTAAAAAGTAAGAATGCAGGATTGCAATAGTAGTCAGGAGGTGGTTAGGCAGCAGAAACAAAAGTTACTGCATCAAGGGAACTTATCTATCCAAACCAAATTAACTATTACTAATTATTATTTCCTGTAATAATAATTTATCAAAGTTGAGGTTAGTAAAATGATAAGCCATTTAATTAACTATTACGGAAATTGATACTTGTTGAGATAAAATATATATTGTAGTGACATGCAAGTAATTAGTGTCATCGAGTAATGGATGATAGGAAATGCTTGGAGGTCAGCTGAAATGAAACTACGCGAGATTAGCTTTTGTTATCCTTTATCAACATTAGATTTGATGTGCACAATTAATATGACCATTATTTTTATTAAAAATGAATGCAACTTAGCTTATATATATATATATATATATATATATATATATATATATATAATTAATTGCCGTTAGGACTTAAGAGACTAGAGTAGTTTAATAACATAACTTTTGAAAATTCCAATTAAATTGATTAAATAGAATTGTATGGATAGTACTTTTGAAAATTATGCTTGGTCCTAATACTGTGATGCTACATATTTTTAGACAAGCAAACCTTGTTGTAGATGCCTTGGCAAAGTTAGCTCATACTCTTAAATGTGATTCTGACTACTCATTCTCTCAGTTACCTGACAGAATCAGAGGCTTAATAGCCCTTGACAAAGAGGGTTTTCCATCCCTGAGATCCTTTTCTTAACAACAGGTGCTACTGACTATTTTTGTGTTGTTTCTGTTTCAGATATGCTGCTTCATAAACACTCTCTGAGATTTAAACTAAGCTCCATCACTTTAGACTCTCTCCAGCACTGAAGATTTTGACATAAAGTTATGGAACTTTTCTGATTCATCAAGGGTGCCGCTTAGTGTTTTGTTTTACAATTCACTTCTAACCTTTCTTGGTTTTGGATCTTATTTGGATTATCCTACACCTTTCTCTGTAAAAAGTAGACTAGGAATTAGTCTCTCTTAGTTTCTACCATTTTTGGATGCATAATCTATGCTTCGGAGCCGCAGAGCTTCATTTTTTCCTCTCTGGAGGATTGTATGATACTCTGCCTTCATTGCTTTTTTTGGCCATGGGTTCCTTTATAAAATCTCCACCACCTTTCAAGGTGGTTTTTAATTTAAAATATATATATATATATATATATATACTTTTTGGTGTTTTTGTAGATCGTAAGAAATTCACGTAGTTAATAAACTCGGTACACTTGTACATGGATAAAGAACAAGTAAATGTGTGCAACCAAACAAAAAAAATTCTTAATTAATTTTATAATTAAGTATTACATCGAGGGTTAATTTAGAATTTTTGAATGTATGAGAAAATTAAAGAGTAAAAGGAGATTGTATTTAAATATGTCAAATACATTGTATCTCTCTCTCTTTTTTAAAGATCAAGAGTTTGTATCTAAATTTGTAAGTAGTTTCGTTGATCGGAATCTGATTTTTCTAAACTTGTAAGTAGTTTCGTTGATCGGAACCCAATTTTGATTTTGAATTGAATTCCTCTCTCAATTTGGTAACGCTAGTGATTGCTCGGTGATGTTCATTTGGATAACTGCTGCTAGAATTTGATGTTGAATATTTAAATAATAGGTTACATATACAAGGTGTTTGATAAATTTTCCCCAAACAGATACTATTTCTTGGAGTTACATTCCAATTAAAATGTTTGATTTTCAGCCTAATTTATTTTTATTTTAAACTAAACTACTTGTTTTTTTAGATATTTTCCTAATTTTAATATTGTTTAATGGTAGATTAGGGTTTCGTCCTATATATATTGACTTTGTTTTTAGAGCAAATAGCTTGTTTTTTATATTTGTGCATTTTTCTGTAAAACCTATGCGTTTCAGCATATAAACATTCTAACTTTTAAAGCATCTAATTAGATTCTATATTGTTGAGTGGTAGATTAGGGTTTTCAGTCTACCTCATTTATGTTTTTAACTAAAGTGACTGTTTTCTAGCTGTGCATCTTATCCTGTATCCCTAGGTGTTTTAGTATAAACATCTCAATTTTTATTATATATTTGCTAGTTTTAGTGTTATTGAGTGGTAGATCAGGGGTTCAGCCTAATTTATCTATGTTTTAGAATAACAACTTATTTTTCAATTGTGTGCATACCTTTAGTGTTTTAGCATAAACAACTTAGATTTAAAACTTTTTACTTGTTTCTATGTTTTTGAGTGGTAGTTGAGGTTCCAGCCCAACTTATCAATATTTTAGAATAGACAACTTGTTTTTAGCCGCGTGCACATACCCTCCATATTTTAGCTCATATAACCTAGTTTTTAAATGTTACTTGTTAAAATTGTGTTTGTGAGTGGTCGAACATGATTTGTGTGCGACTTTCGTGCATATAGGATTTGTGTGCGACTTTCGTGCCTATAGGATTTATATGTGCGACTTTCGTGCATATTTCATCATTGTTAATAAATATATTTCATTTATGTACTGAGGTTCAGTTTTAATCAATTTCTCTTTTATATTTACACAACCTAGTTTTTTCAGTTGATATAGTAAAATCATCATCAACTGACATGCAATCAATTAAGTCCTCCATCCACCAAAAAACTTATCGTTTGTTTCAAGTTGTGCTGACTAAGTATAACAAAGATTGATTCATCTTTTCCAAGCAATGGCAGAGCAGCCAAATCCCAACCACCGACGACCAACAACTTTGAATGACCTCTCGGAGAGTTTCCTCATCCACAACCTCACTCAGATTCCCATCTTTTCTGCCATCCAGACTAGCTAGTTTCATCTCTCGACAATGGCAAAATCTATGGCATTAGATGCCCGCCCTAAAATTCGACTATGTAGAAGATGATATCGCCTCTTTTCTTCAACAAGGAGGAATTTGATGTCCAAATAAACCATACAATCTCTCACATCCTCACCAACCGCCCCAAAACCCATCCTCTCCGTCTAACTCAGCCAGGAAAAGAGAACTGACTCAGCCAAGAAAAGAAAGATTAGTATGTAGGCACGCAGTTCGCACACTTATACGTGCACGTAGTGGCCGTTTTTGAAATATGCACGCGGGTGATTGGTTTATTAGAGGGTTTTTCTATTTTTATTTTTCATATGAATATATGTAGTATTTCAAAAACTTCCATCTTAATTGATATGGTATTAATCTTCAACAGATATTTAAAGAAACATGGGGAATAAGGGTGATAAAAAAACCTAACTCAACAGGGAAAATAAAGGTTAGTAAGTATCTAGGCACACACAGTTCACGCATTTATACATGCACGTTGTGGCCGTTTGTGAAATATGCACGTTATGAATAGTTCCTAAACTGCACATTGTTTGTCAATTTTTTCGGTGCATAGTTGACTATTAGCAATTTTATTGACATGTATTAAAAAAAATTAAAATTTTACTATTTAAATTTTTAGCGTGGATTCCTATTACTATTTATCGATTCTGCACGCTTAATGATTCCAAATTCTTTGGTGCGGTCGGTATTAGTGAAGATCAGCAACTGAAGAGATTTTTCAGGGCTAATGTTAAATGCATGTACGACTACTCGAGTTTTTGTGATGTGGTGTTTCTTGATACCACCTAGATTCCTCTAGTTTTTTTCGGTGGGGTCAATCAGCACTATCAGTTTACGCGGCTAGGATGTGCTTTGGTGTAATGAATCCGAAGTTATGTATTCTTGGGTGATGAGGACGTGGTTGAAAGCTATGGGTGGTCAAGCTCCAAAAATAATACAAACTAATCTAGCCAAGGTCATGAAGTCTCTGGTCTTGGAGATCTTCCCATCAAACTTCACATTACTTGTTTCTTTGGCAAATCATGGAAAAAAGTGACTGAAAACTTTTAAACATGATGAGAGTTTCCTTGCGAAATTCGACAAGTGTATACACAAGAGGTGGTCAAAATTGGTTGAAAGGTTTTAGCTCAAAGAAAATGAGTTGATGTAGTCCTTACATGAGGACGGCGCTAAATGGGTGCCTTTGTTCATGGGTTATAATGATGGCTTTTTATGGATATTCCTCTGCTAACCGTTCTGAGAGTTAGATTAGTTATCTTGACAAGTTTTTGCATAAGAAAACTAGTGTTCAAGAGTGTGTATGGAGAAAATATCTCATTTCTCATAGCACGTGGGGCGCGCGAAACATGAAAATATCCCATCAATACGCATGGATATTATTGTGTGTGAAGCGCGAGAGACCCGTGCAAATGGTGACTAATGGGGCGGCGTTCTATCGGACTATTCAAATTAGAAATAATAACTACCATTTTCTATATTAGCAAAGAAGTTTAGTTATACATTTGAAAAATATTGCTCAAGATGCTGACTATACGCTATGTAGTTATTATGTCAAATAATTATATTTAAAAAATCCAAGGAGTTAATCATATTCCAACCTATTATAAATTCATGAACCTCATAGGGTCTTGTAAATATATATACCATTCTCCAATACCATTGATCGAGCCTCAAAAAAAACATCTTCAGAGAAAGTCTTTTTTTTAATTTTTGTTTTGCTTTGAGAGTGATCAGACTAGTTATCTTGACCAAGTTTGCACAAGAAAACTAGTTTTCAAGAGTTCATCAGACAGTACGGGGTGATGTTACGGTGCAAATATGAAGAAAAAGGAAAGACAAATTCTGATATATATGAAGAACAAGAAACCTGCCCTCAAGTCTTCATCTCGATTTAAAATGAAAGTAGCCAACATCTATACAGAAGTTGTATTCAAGAGATTTCAAGTGAAGTCTTGAGACTAGTTGCATGTACTCCTAAGAGGGAGAGGCAAGATCAGAAAATGACCATGAGTTGAAGAGTTTGAAAAGGACAATCAAGACTTTGATTTTACTGTGACTGAGTTGAAGTCAGAAATATCCTTGCACGTGCCATTTTTCTAAGTACTAAGGTTACCTTTGTAGACATTCAATGATAGTTTTTGAAACCTGTGGAATTTCTACCATTCCGGTCAAGTATATAGTGAGAAGATGGTCGAGAGATGCCAAGAAAATTAGGTACTCGAAAACAGTTGATTATTCTGAGGAGCTGCAATATTCAAGAGTTTGATGTTATAAAGAGCTTTGTCAGCGTGCTATGAAACTGGGTAAAGAGATATTTATCTCAAGGGAGCTATATCTTTGCACTCACTGCACTTGATGCTGCTATCCAGAATTGACCCAGTCCTAACAAGAACCCCGCAGAGGATAGAACATCAACCATTTTCGTTGAAGATGATGATCAAAGAAGCATGGGGAATAAGAGCGCAAAGAAAACTTACTCGGCATGGAATAAAAATGTATGAGTATAGGCACGCAGTTCGCACATTTATACATGCATGCTGTGGCCAATTTTTGAAATGTGCACCCAGATGACTAGTTTATCTAAGGTTTTTTATATTTTTATGTAGTTTCTTAATTTATGGAGTATTTCAAAAACTTCCCTCTTAACTTATGGGAGCTGTTAATGCCAAAACTATTATTAGCTTCTAGAGCAAAATTAATAGTATTTTCCTAAACTACCCTTTCTTAGTTAATCATCCAAATATTTAGTTTATTTAAGGTACGAGTATTTTCCTTTTTTCCCTCTCCCTCCTTAAAACCCACTTTTCCATGTGCTTCTTCAATTCTTGGACTATGATAATCACCGGCTAATTCACTCCTTTCCTCAGCGCCATACAATTTCTTAAAGGTAAAATGTTTTCCTATGATTTACATGAGTATCTGCAGTTTGGTGATGATGACTGAGTTGCTACAAAGAATAAGATGAATTCATGTCTACTTAAAAACATTCATTATGTATTATGATCGACCAATCAAAACTTATACAAATTAAAGCCAAGACACTATAATCCCGCATTCTCAGAGTACTCCAGTTGTGTTTCGGTTCAATGTCATAAGACTAACTAAAACTGTCACTATCTTCAAATTAATGAAAATATTTCGATGAATAAATGAGTAATTCTTTGGCACATAACCACAATGAACACACCTAGCTATACAATTACCAGCAAAACATTCTCATAATTAAGACTCAATCGAGCTAATCACAATTGAAAATGTCAAGCTGACAAACTAAGCTTGCAAAAGATGACAGAAGCTTGCCAGTTGTGTCTGAGGATATAGTATCATACACTACTGGAGGTTGATGGCCCCAACGGCGGTAATCCGGGGTATACACGGCGGTTGTACCCGCCGTTACTGGAACCGCCGTCCATCGGCGGTCCAGTTTTGCACGGCGGAAGGACCCGCCGTGCATACTTTTCGAAATCGAAAACCAAAAATGCAGGGGTTTACGACAAGAAAACTTAAAACATGGCGTTATGGTCCCCGAGTTGAAGTAGAAACTTTCGAGTAGAAAACATACACACTCACGATTTCGAAAAAGAACATGTCATCAAATTTACGAGTCGCAAAGTTTGAGTACATAGTATAGTGTTTACGAGTAGCAAGTTAAGTGTTTGTGGAGGATTAGATTTCGAAAACTATTGAATATGCCCAACTGAAGTTGACCATTATTTGCTACATATTTACGAGGTCGTAGTATTTGTCTATGATGAGCACTTTTGATTCATTCTCTAGATATCGAAAATAATGCGACATGATAATATTTTCGGTGTCTAAAATAGGTTGAAGTTAGGTTGCAAAAGTTTCATAACAGGGCTGCTAGTAGGGTGTGTGGGTTTCATTTATTTCGATTTCAAAATTCAAATTGAGAACCCCGTCAATTTTCGAGTTCGAAAGAACTTATTTTAGGGTTTTTATTGTTATGTTTCCGGTAGTGTAATAGAGTAATGAATTATACATTTTTCGAGTTCTGAAGGTAGTTGACTATTTCATTTATGTTCGAGTTCGAAAAACTGGTTATTTTAATGTATGTGGTCGGTTTTATCGGGCTTAAAATAGGGGATGCCACTGGATTGGTTCTCTGGAGTGTATCTTGTTTGCGAAATCGAAAACCTAGGGAAGCAGATTATTGCGAAATCGAAATGGTGGTGAATAAATTTGTTTTTCTTTTAGGGTGACTAAAATAACGATGCCGGAACCGCGCAATTTCAGAATTGGATGATGCAAAACCCAAAAATTACGTAATAAAAATGACTCATATTTAATCAAGCCAACCATTGGCGATATCCAAAATACATAATGCACCATAGCATCTAATGATCAAAAAATGACCGTTATTGTAGCAAAAGATCGAATATTTGTAGCGCATCATGACCATGGGAAGGGAAAAACATTCAACATTACAAACAAACCACCACACAATGTACGTCACACACCATGTTCTTACTAATGCTATTTTGAAAGTCTTGAACCCCGAACATTTAGCACGTACGACGCAAAGTTGTTGATAACGGTCTTCATGTCATCAAGTGTGTAAGGAGTCGAGTCCTTCTTAAAAAGCTAGTCAAGAAATGAAGCATAAAAATTAAGTTTAACAAACATGATCGGGCAAACAAGTATAATAATACAAGTTAGGAATAATATAGTAAGTACTCACCGATTCAGAGTTATTGTTCAACTTAGCAGAAGAGACAACTTGAAGTGCCGTCGCCATGGTGAAATAACCACATTCCCAACAACTATTTTGCTTCTTGTACTAGGGGAAAAAATCACTTGTACTTAGCATTGGTAGGCATGTGCATTCTAAATCAATGAAATAAATTAGTAGCGTAAGGCAACCTTGATTTCATGAACCCCGAAAGCCGATTGACCCTTGGGATTGACAAACTCCAACGCTTGCTTTGCTATCTGAACAAAAGAAGGGATGGGTGCATGGTGGAGAGAATCAATCCAATACACTTGTTTAGTTGTCTTGTTAATGACAACCAAACGCCAATGTCCCCTAATTCAACACATTAACAACATAATTTAATAAACTAGGGAGCCTTGTATTGAAAGCAAAATGTAGACCATTTAGGTTTCACTTACTTGTGGAGTAGGGGCAACAAGAAGAGTACTTTAGTAGGATCACTTAGACCAACTTTCAAGTAGCCTAGTCGTTCTTCGCGAGAATGGACAACCTCTTGATTATGCTCGGGGCATAGAAAACCAATCCAAGGCCGACCGCGACGTTGTGCAATGTTGTGTAAGAAGCTTCATTCAACAAAATGAGCAAGGATTGTTAATTGACATTTGGGGTTTGATAAATTATAAAATAAAGCGACCGACAAACAAACATTATGAACTAGAAAACGTACCATTGAAATAGAGACATAAGAGTCTCCGTTATCATGTCAAACCTCCACAAGTCTTCAAAGTCCACCCAACACAGCGTAATAAGTTTGCCAACTCCGAATATGGGTGTAGGAGAAGGGAAGTCGTACGTCCCAAGTTGGTTGTGGTCGGATATCTTCTCAAACAATAGTCTAAGGGAAGGAGGCATGTCCTCCACATTGGCCTCTATTGGTTTCTTAGTTGAATCAATAGCAAAGATGCGTTTACCCTTGACTAGTGATGGTGGACATAGATTGGTCGGCTCATCCTCCCCTAAGCCCTCTACCCTAATCAGCCTCCTTGGCCACATCAAAAGCATTCCATTTGTTCCCTTTAGCAATCGGTTTGATGGTTCGGGAATAGGCAACAAAGAATTTTCAAAGAAGATGTCTACAATTGAAACAACACTCAAGCCCTCAGGCACGTCCTTATGGTGATGTTTTCTAATAGACTCCTCAAAAATGCCATTTGCCACTAAAAAGGGGGGTTTCGAATTTCCAAGGTCAACGTAGAGCAAGCATGCATAAGATCCCTTGAATATAACATCAAAACATTTAATACTACTTCATAAATATGTAATTATGCACTTATATGTTGTAGTGATTCAAAGAAAGTACTTAAACATAATTAGATTAAGGATAGTTTACTAACCATTGATTCACGGTTTCCTTCATGGACACTTGGGTGATGTAGGGTTGAAAAGGAACATCGTCGAGCACATCCTCATGTTCATCTTCTATTGGAGAAGCGGGTAAAGAGTCATGATGAGATGGTTCACGAAGAAGTGAATCGGGCTCGGTCGGTTCCCAACGTGTGGTGATGTGTTCGAGGTCCTTGGGGAGTTTAGTGCCACTGCTTTTAGCAAGCATATGAAGGGAAATGTCTCGCTTCCCTTGGCTTGCTTTGAGCTCCTTTATCTCCTCGTACAACTTTTGAATCAAGCTATCGCTAGACGGCTTCGATTTCTCACTCTTGTTAACGAGATCTTGCTTTGTGACGTAAGAGCCGCAAGTCCTAATTCTACCGGGATGCTCACCACGACCCAAACACTCACTCAAGATGTCAAACCCCTCCTTTGATGGTTCAAAGACCCCTTTATCGGCCTTATCCTTGTTTGACTCCTAGCAAAGTAATGGCCAAAACAAAATATTAGTTGTAACTATAGAAACGGTGAAGATAAAATAACAACTCCAAACTAATGCAACTAAACTTACTAGATCTCTCAAAAAAGTGGTCATCTCCGGCTTATCACCGTATCCACCACCCTTCTTTTCCCTAGCTGTGAGATATAACTCGAAGTTCTTAATCTCGTCAACACACATCGGTTGGGTTGTATCCCTCGCCTCCGCCTCGGGCATCCCGGCCACAACCTTCTCTTTTATTCTTCGCTCTCTATTTTCAATCACAAATCGCTCCACCGCTAATTGCATCCCACCCCGGCTCATTCGGTGTGGCAATGTGTTGCATTTAGCATTCTCACTATTAGCGGCATGCAACCCCTGATTTGTAATGTCAACATAAATGTTGCACATGTTAGTTCCATGTCAATTTGTAGATAAACAAATATCAACTTGTAAGGGAAAAAAATTTATTCAATTACTTACATCGTCATAATATCCTTGGGCATACTTCTAGAAGAACTCCCAACTTTGCTCCGGAATTGTTGTGTATATGAGTCTAGGGTTCAAGTGCTTCTTCTCTCCAAACACATAGTCTCGAGCAAGCATCGCACGATAATCTCTTGCAATCTTCCCCAACCTTTTCATGGTCTTCTCTTGGAGAAGTTCAATGTTAGGTGCATCGATTATAAATAGACGCTGCAGCATACATAAGCATTAAGGTTATGGTGTTAGTTGTTATTTATGAACATATATAATACATGGAATTTCTTAAAATAATTTGCAGCTTACCATGCATTCATCGACAAGCCTTTCCTTCATGGGCTTAGGTACTAGACGCCAGTCGTTGTACTTAATATCTATACGTGTTCTCGCCGTCTTTCCCACCCAACTTGCCCATTTGCTCCTCTCTCGTGAGATTGGCTCGCCAAGTTCATTGAATTGCATCGGTGTTAGAACACCTTTCTTCATCCTTCTCATTATCTCGTGGCAATAAATCCTTGGTCGCAACGTAGATCCATCTAGTGCTTCCTCTGATTCTCGAGCCGCTTGTGCCCTAGCCCTCTTCGCCGATTTTTTTTGAACCTTCTTCTTTAGGGGAGCCATTCGACACCTTAAACAAAAGTCACTACATATTAGACTAGTGCATTTGGTTTACATGATAACAATACGAACTAGTTTGCAAGATTAGAAGTAGAATACATGTATCTAGGGCACACTAACCTAACATAAATGCACAACATTAATTGAAACCTAGGGTTTTACTAGAAAATTTCATGTCATTCATGCTAGGGTTTTAATGAAATTGTTTCATAATTAATTGAAAATTAACATGTAAGGTTTATGGTTTCTAGCAATATAGAAACTCGAACATATGCATTTGATAGAGTTTGATATGTATAAAAAAAAATTACCCATAACCAACTAAGCTAGCAAAACAAAAAAAGTAGTGCAAAAACTTGAACCTACTTGCATTTGAACACAAGATTCATATAAATTCCATGGCACGAGCTAGTATGATATGGGAAGCACAATGAGATCTAAATACACACGACATTACTTAAATCTATGAAATTTGTTCATATCTAACCCACATATAGTGTTGAACAAAATAAGATACATTAAATCTCACTCACACAATATTTCCAAATCTGAATATGTGAGATGGTGAGGGTGTGGGTTTGGGATGAAAGATTGGTATAGGAGAAGTAGATATGAGATGTAGTATGTATGGAATAAAGTAGGTTTGATGAGATATAGAAATGTGAGGGAAATAACCTTCTCATTCCCGCTTGGAGACATTTATATACACGGTGGAATCAAACTAATAATGGTAAAATATTTCGTAGCAGTTAATCCTCTTTCTCCCAAATAATTAATCGTCTTAAGTATCAAAATTAGGGCTGTACATGAGCCGGGTCAACCCGGAAAAATGGCCCGGCCCGGGACCGGAATTGGTGACCCGAACCCGGATTTTTTACATTCCGGGCCGGGCCCCGGGTCACCATTTTTGCCCATTCCGGGTTCCGGGCCGATCCGGGTCAAACCCGGATTTTTCCGGGTCAACCCGGAAGCCCGGTTATATATCATACATTTGCAATTATTATACATAATTAATTTTGTTCTAGTGGTAAGACTTGCTATTTTGGAGTATACAACCAGAGTTCAAATCTCAACAAAAGCATTACTTTTGTGTTTTGTTTTTAAAATAAATTTAACATTCGTATATATTTATTAATTATACAATTTATTGACAAAAAGAAGTGTGGTGTAGTGATAAGGAGATTGTAACACAATGGTCTATAGTTCGATTCTTAACAAAATCACTCTTTTTGTAAAAAATAAATGTAATAGAGGTTGTAACCGGGTCAACCGGTCCGATCCGGGTCAAACCCGGAAAAATTCCGGACCGGATCCGATTCAGGAAGTAGTCCAACCGGGCCGGGCCCCGGTCCAAGATTTTTAGATATTCCGGGTCCGGATCATTCCGGATCCGGGCCGGGCCGGGCCGGATTGACCCAGTTGTACAGCCCTAATCAAAATTATTAAATAAACACTGTGCGAATTGATTTGGAATATTATGCGTGTGCATAACGTGCATTTTTACAAACTTATTGTGCATAAAGTGTGCGTGCATAATTAAGATCAGTATTCAAACAACATTGTATACTATAAATATAAGTTGGGGATATAAATGAAAAAAAATATTCATATGCACATTTCATGCACGCAGATACTTAGGGCCTGTACTCTTGACCTTAGCAACAGATCAATTCAATCGTGAAAACCGATAGGGCTTTTCTCTCTCTAGAATGTAGAGAGTAGTTTTGGAATCATGTTTGTGTTTGAGGTCCATAAGAGCAAGTCCAACAGATTATCTACTCACATTCTCCATAATAGGGAAGCAAATCTCATATTCCCCATATTTTTTTACCTCAACTCCAACAGTTTCTCCATTTTCCATTCCCTATAATTTATTGACATTTATTACTATACATTTATCCTATTTTTTCTATTTTTTGATCATATATTCAATAAGTCCAAATAATGATGAACAAATAAATAATTAACTTAAAAATACATATTACAATAATATTTCATATTTGAAATTACTTACTCTAACTTATAAAATGATAAAATTACATTTTATAAAAATAACACATCATGAGTTACAATATAACTATTTTTGTAATGTATTATGAATAATTAGACTCATCTCTTTTAAATTTTTTGTTACAAGTTATTATTTTTAACCATAAGAAATAAAATGTTTAGTAAAAAAATTTAATTTAAACGTTATGACTTATATAAAACGTCAAAATAAATATATTTATGACCTTAAAATTTAGTAAATTTATATTTGAAAATAGATTATATTTGACTATTAAATATCAATAGATATGTACATGTAAAAATAGTAATATGAGATCTTGTTACGATCGTCTTTATGCATATTTCTAGAATATGTATTTTTGATAAAATTTTATTATAATTATTTTAAGATATTATCATTTAAAATTATTGAAGAGAAACAATTAATGAGTGAAATAACAAAAAAATAATGCAGATAACATTAAATTTTGGTTTTTCAAATTTTCTCCCTCATTCTCTAAATTTGGAGAAGCAAACCTTCTCTCTCTTCAATTTTCCTATTATGGAGAACGGGATGGAGAATCTGTTGGATTTCAAAAAAAATCCCAAATTTTCCATATTTGAGCAAATTTACTATTATATCAAAGTTGTTGGACTTGCTCTAACTCTATACGAACTCATTTTTAATCAACTGAATCTAATTAATTTTCTTCTTTTTTTTCCAATTCGGTCGAGTATTCGAATCTTAACCTCTACTCTGGAGATGTTTTGATATTAAGACCTTAGACATCGAATAAAATTGTTGTGTAATCTGGTCCGCTAATACACGATAGGACCAGGGATGGATGGCGGGCCAAAACTGTCATGTACAGATCAAAATATCAATGTTAATCCACCAGTCATGGACTGGTGTTAAGGGATTCTAAAGTTCACAATTCAGCACAACAACAACTTGAATGGAATGAAGATAAGATTATTTTATGTAATATTTTATTAAATATTTGTTTTTCTTGTTTTCTCTTGTTACCGCTTTTTATTTTCTCACGTTTTCACTTCTTAGGTTTATGTTTTGCTTATATATTTGTCATTCACTTGTCATGTTTCAATTTGTATGATGGATTTTGCTGGATCAAACTTTGTTGACTTTCTACCTAACTCATATGATGGTAAGGTTCGAGTCAAGAATAGTTTGTTCTTATTTTTTAGCTACTTGACTCATATAGAAAAATATCAAATTTGTGGATTGTTCGTGTTAGATCTTCTCCAACGCTTACTTTATCTTTACGTTTTAGCCACTTTTTTGCTCCAATGGTACACCAAATTTGCGTCCACATTTTAAAGGGTGAGCAGTCCACTTCAATTTTAGGGGCAACTGTTCAAACGCCAAATATTTTTCTTTTCTTTTTTCTTTTATTTTTCAAATCCCCCGTATCTCTCTTCTTCTGTTTATTTGCAAAGTCTCTAGAAAGTCCGACTTTCCTAAGTGTTATGAAACTACCACTATATATTTAAGGTCAAGTGATACTATTTTGTGTTAAAACATTGATAGTATCAAAGTGAACATATAGTAAAACATGTTTTAATGCAAAAAATTCATGAATTTACATTAAAACATTAATAAAATTCATATAACAAATTTTGCAGTTCAAATTAAAAGATACACTGTATAAGTTAAAACGTATAAAGACTCTTATGGAAAGTCAGGAAAGTTGGACTTTCAGGAGAATTTCTCCTGTTTATTTATAATCATGTTCTCTTTTCATTTTTTTGTTAATTAATATTTTGGTGTGCCTTTTTTGTTTATTTAATTGTGTTATATTTTGAGAAATTATATATACATGTCCATATTTACTAATGCAGGTCCAAAAAGCATAATATATGACCCTGAATTATGCTAGTGCATCCAAAATATTATATTTTGAACCTGCATTAGTAAACATTAACCTGCATGTATCACCACTCTATATTTTTGTTGCCAACTCTTTCTTTCCTTTTTTAGCCTAGATTCTCTCTCTTTCTGTTTTTTGTTTCTTTCTTTTCGCCAATATTCTCTTTTTCATGCGCACAGACTCTCCTTTAATTCACCCAGCGCCTATTTTCATGCTAAATTAGTTTTGTTATTTTGGTAAAATCCAGCAAAATCATGCGCTAGATTTTATTTTAATTTTTTTTTTTTTTTGCCTTTTTCTGGATGTAATAATGTTATATATTTATTTCATAATTTTTGTAATTCTTTTTTTCCTTTATCATGTCTTTTATATTATTGTTATATTATTTTGTTATAATTCATGATATGAACATACTATTTAAAAAAATTAAATTACATTGCACTAAATTTAAAAATTAATATCTCAATTAAGTTGAAAAACGCACAAAATTAAGTGTTTTATGAATATTTTTATTTAGAATAATTTTGTATTAATATTTTTTAATTTAAATAAATAAATTATCGATGCAAGATTAAGAATTAATTTGATATAACTTTTGCAATATAATAAATAAAGGAATAAAAAGATAAAAATTAAGTTTTCATAAAGGATGTGAAGGAATATACTTTTAGAGAAAAATATAGAGTAAACCATGGTGTAAAAATACTGTATCAACGGTAAAAACCACTGTAACAGCTGAAAGATTGTGCCAAAACATTGGAGATGGCCTTAGATATTAAAAATGCTTTTTAATCTACAAAAAAAATCTGAATTTTTTTTACTATAAGTCATATGGGAGAACAAATTTAGATTACAAATTTAAAATGTTAGTCCAATATTTTTTAAAAATTTGTAATCGGATTAGTTAGAAGTGACATTGGTTATGATTATTGTTAGAGAGTAGTATTGGCCCTTGAGCCCAACCTGTGTTAGCTAGGGTTTTACACACTTACTCTTATACCCTTGTACTGCTTATGTATTGATCATACACAGCCTCTATTATTGAGGTTTCCCCTCAATAATGGTATCAACTTTTCTACGATCCTAAACCCTTTTAATATACATATATTTATTTATTTCTTTTTTTCGGCCGCTCTAGCGCCGCCGCGCCACCATTGTATTATAGCCGCCTGTGCTATTTAGTAGACCTTGTTGTCGCCATCGACATCGCCTGATCTCCGTCGTGCCGCTGTTTTGCCCCACCGTCATCCTCAACATCAAACGCCGATTGACTTGCCAGTCATCGCCACTGCTGTCATATCGTCACGCTGTCCGCCATCTTCGCCTCCACTACTCCACCACCGTTCTCCCCCGCCATCATCATCGTTGTACATCGTTATTCTCGAGCATCGCTGTCATCTTGTTTTGCCTCTGGTCTGCCATCCGTTCATCTCAACCAGCAAAGGGCCGCTTTTGTTCAGCAGCTACCCAGGAGAGTCAGATACATGCGCCATATCCGCGCGTGATATCACGCGCTTCCCAGTCACCCCTGCGCATTGCGCGAAAGCGCGTGGCCGCACGCGCCTATTTTATCAGCCGCGCATTGTGCGCGTTCTACTCCTTTCCACACGCACCTTTTGCGCGTGTAGCTACACGCGCCTTCAGTGCTGCCTCACGCGCGGCGCGACTCTTCAGCAACACCGTTTTGGTTGTTCGGCCTCATTTTTGAATTTTCTATAATGACTTTATCTCGAGCATATCGCTCTTCAAATTGGATTGCTGATAAAGCGTTGTCTCGAGTGGGTATGCATAGTTCGAGCCATCATCAGTGGATCGTGGATTCAGGTGCCACATTCCATGTGACCGTCAATCCTATTCATCTTGATAAGGTACAACTCTACCGTGGCTCTAATTCTGTTGTTGTTGGTAGTGGTGAATTGTTACCTATTTCTCATATTGGTCAATGACATCTTTCGAGATTTTCTATTCATGGTGTTTTGGTGGTTCCCAATATTACTAGGAGTCTGTTGTCCATCAGTAAGCTCACTGGTGATTTACCTGTTAGAGTTATATTTGATGATGACATTTTTTTTGGTCGAGCATAAGCCTACGGGAAAACTAATTGGCAACGGGCGTCATATTGAGGGTCTTTACTATCTAGAAAATGGTGATTCTTGTTTTTTTGGGTGAATTACGTGCTGGAAAACTCCTAGCCCCATTTGAGTTATGGCACTCTCGACTTGGGCATGTCTCTCATGATACTGTTCAGTTCTTGCATCAGTTGGGTCATATTTCTGTTTCTTCTGCCAAGTCTGCGCCTGTAAGTTGCTCGTCTTGTCAAATGGCCAAGAGCAGTCATCTACCCTTCTCCGTTAGTGATAGGAGGGCAATTGGTTTGTTGGATAAGGTGCACTGTGATTTGTGGGGACCGGCATCATTTTTGTCTGCATGAGGTTTTTCTTATTATGCATCTTTTATTGATGATTTTTCCCGCTTCACTTGGTGGTTTCCGCTGCGACATAAGTAAGATTTCTATGACATTATTCTCCAGTTTCAGAAGTTTGTTGAAACCCAATTTTCTGCAAAAGTTAAGATCTTTCAGACAGATGGAGGCACAGAGTATACAAATAACCGTTTGCAGGCTCATCTTGCATCCTGTGGAATTCACCATCAAATGTCTTCACCTTATACTCCTGCTCAAAATGGCCGAGCTGAGCGGAAGCATCGCCACATCCTTGAGACTGGTCTTGCGATGTTGTTTCAATCCTTGGTACCGAAAGTCTACTGGGTCGAAACCTTTGCTTCAGCAGTCTACATAATCAATCGGTTACCCAGCCCAGTTATCGGTGGAAAATCGCCTTTCGAGGTGGTTTATGGGACAGTTCCTGACTATAGCCTATTTCATCCTTTTTGCTGTCGAGCATATCCCTGCTTACGTGCCACTGCTGTTAACAAGTTTGCTGCTCGCTCAATCCCATGTGTCTTCATTGGCTACTGCTCTCGTTATAAGGGATTTCAGTGCCTTGACCCAACATCTGGACGTATTTATGTCTCGCGCCATGTTCGGTTTGATGAAACTTTGTTTCCATATGCTGCACCTTCGTTGGATGGTAGACCTACTTCGAATCTGGAACTCTCTTCATTTTTTGAGCCTGTGGCCATATCATCGACGGTTCCTTCATCACACAACCCATCTGTATCAACTCCTTGTCTGGTTTGTGACTCTGACGATGTGGTTCGTACTCCAGTCGCCCAGGCAGTATCTCCTCTAATTTCACCAGTCTCCTCTGGTGTGACATCACCATCGATTACTCCACCGTCGTCTCCTCCACAAGTGTCACCCACTCCATCGTCTAGATCCTCATCGGGTCCTGCATCACCTCCTCGCCATGCTCATCGGATGATTACTCGGAATCAGGATGGTACTCAACGTTTAAAGATGCATCCTGATTTTATTCCAACGGGTCTTGTTGCTCAGGTTATGAAGCATTCTGAGCTTAGAGACTATCGTACAGCTCTTAAGGATTCAAAGTGGGTGCGAGCTATGGATGAGGAGATGGATGCCCTTCGCCATCAGAATACTTGGGAGTTGGCTCCTCGTCCTTCAGATTCCAACATTGTAGGGTCGAAGTGGGTTTTTCGCTTGAAGTATCGACCTAATGGTAGCATTGAGCGCTACAAGACTCGTTTGGTTGCTCAAGGATACTCTCAAATCCCTGGTTTTGATTTTGATCACACTTTCAGCCCGGTGGTTAATGCGGCTACTGTTCGTACAGTTCTTGCCATCGCCACACTCAAGCATTGGCCGCTACACCAGCTTGATGCAAAGAACGCTTTTCTTAATGGTGTTCTTGATTCTCCAGTCTACATGGCTCAACCAGTGGGATACAAGGATCCCGCTCATCCTGACTATGTTTGCCGTCTCAAGAAAGCGATATATGGACTCAAACAAGCTCCTCGAGCTTGGTTTGATCGCTTTAGCTCTTACCTTCGGCAGCTTGGTTTTTAGTGTAGCACTTCAGACACATCCCTCTTTGTGTTCTCTCGGGGTACCACTTTGCTCTATCTCCTTGTTTATGTGGATGACATCATTCTGACCGGCAATGATGCTGGTGCTATCAGACAGTTCATCATCATGATTGATCAGGAGTTTTCAATCAAGGATTTGGGCTCCCTTAACTATTTCCTTGGTCTTGAGGTGTCTGCTACTCCATCTGGCCTTTTTCTTGGACAGGCCAAGTATGCTAGGGATATACTGAGTCAAGCCGGCATGACTGATAATTCTCCGGTGACGACTCCGTTTGTACCACTCTCCCATCTTCATAGCAGCACTAGTGCACCGTTCGGTAACCCAACCCTTTATTGGTCTTTGGTTGGTGCACTTCAATACTTGACTATTACTCGCCCTGATCTATCATTTGCAGTGAATTTAGTTAATCAGTACCTTCAGGACCCTCGTGAAGATCATTTTGCTGTTGTTACCCAAATCCTTCGTTATATTGCTAGCACACCTCATCACGGTCTCACATTTCGCTCAGGAGGTCCTGCTACTGTTTCAGCTGATGCTTGTGCCTACTCGGATGCTGATTGGGCTCGGTGTCTAGAGACTCGACGATCGACTTACGGCTATGCAGTGTTTCTAGGCGGTAACTTGGTTTCATGGAGTGCCAAGAAACAACCTACAGTATCCCGTTCAAGTTCAGAGTCCGAGTATCGTGTCCTTGCTAATACATCTGCGGAAGTTGTCTGACTATGTCATCTTCTCCGGAATTTGCATTTTCCTCTAGATGGTTCCCCTTTGTTGTTATGCGACAACAATAGTGCTATCTTCTTAGCTCAGAATCCAGTGACTCATAAGCGAGTCAAGCACATCGATATTGACTACTATTTTGTTCGTGAGTTGGTTGCCTCGGCTAAGATTCGTGTTAGTCATGTTCCTACATCGTTGCAGTTGGCGGACATTTTCACCAAGGGTCTTCCTAAGCCCTTATTTGAGTTCTTTAGATCCAAGCTTTGTGTCTCAGTCAATCCGACGTTTAGCTTGAGGGGGGTGTTAGAGAGTAGTATTGGGCCTTGAACCCAACCTGTGTTAGTTAGGGTTTATATAGGGTTTTACACACTTACTCTTATACCCTTGTACTGCTTATATATTGATCAATAATACACAGTCTCTATTATCGAGATTTCGCCTCTATCAACTACTTCTTTTGTGCCCTTCATATGTTACTTTAGGTCAAGGTAAGTCATTCTCGTTTCATCTCTCGGCCAATTACAATCATAACACAAAAAATAATAATCCGGAGCACTCCAAAACATTTAATCACAACCAAAGCTCAAAATAAACAATTAAATTTTCTAACTCAATTTAGGCCCGTCTGAGAACTAATTGTTAGCGGATTGTATTACCTGTTATCTGTTAGCGGATCGCATGACCTGTTTTGACTAGTTGTTTTGAGTCTTTTGACCAGTGGTATGCGGATAATTGTTTGGTAGTAAATGATAAGTAGTTCTTTTAGCTGTTTTGTATGTTAAATGACATAAAAAGACACTAATATAATTTGTCATTTATATTTTAGTTTAGTATGATCTCTTATTTTGAAGTATAAAAAATATTTTCAATACTTGTATTATTACTTTTTTAATTAATTTGAGATGTAATTAACCAACATATATGAGAATTTATACTAGTTTGTTAAAATGTTTGAATTTAGATGAAATATCACGGCACATAAAAAATTATTTATTATAAAAGTTTAAAGCAATTATTTAAAAAAATAGTAAAAAAAATTAGTACAGACCAAAAGAATAATTATGTCCAAACGAATAGATTGGCTGTTACGTAGTTTAGTAGATAGGAAGGAATTTTTAAAGGATAGAAGAAAATTACTAATGATAAAATTAAGGATAAAATGGAAAATTTATAATAGTAATCCAGTTAATAAAAGACAAAGGCACTTTTTTCCAGCGTTTTCATCCAAAATTCTCAATAGGAAAAACTTCTCCCCAAACAAAATAAAAAATTGTTTGACTAGTCAAAATCTATTTAGATTAACTAGCGTGAGTGCACCGCGCGATGCACGGTTTGTTTAAAATTATTTGTATTGGTGTATAAAGACAAATGTTTAAAAATTTAATTGTGGTGTCTCCTAGTATAGTTATATATCTATGTAATAGATAGGTGAGTTCAAAAAAAAAAAGGCAAATGTTTAGATCTTTTGGTATTATTATCAAACACTATAACTTCATTATATTTATATCTTTTCAGCTCAATTCAGTATATTAATATATATTTCAGTTCAGTTTTAACAAAATAAAAGCTCTACAAAATAGAGTCAATTGTTGAAGACTATTTTTATAATCACCTTTAATAATGTATTAATGTGTATTTGGAAAAGAATTAATTTTAATCAATTAGGAACATTTGAACCCGATTGCATAATCGCATCCATTCGTTTTCATATTCTCTATCAGAGTTTTCTTTTGCATCGTATTTTTCAGGAATTTTTTAGCTTTCTCGAAGTTCTGTGGCAATTGCAAATTTACTTAATATATTAAAAAGATTATGTCTCCAAAGTATTTAGTATAGTTTTAATATGAATTCAAAACATAAACCAAGTATGAAGTACTAATTTGATAACCACGTGCACACATATTAATTAAAATTTCAATTAAAAACTCCTATTTTACTAATTAAATAACTCCGTATTCTTGGTTTTAAGTATTTATAATCTATATTTTAGTCTTATAAAAATTGACAACATTATATTTGACATTAAAGAATTACTTATCAAATAATGAGAAACAATGCAACATTATATTTGACATCAAAGAATTACTTATCAAATAATGAGAAACAATATTGTTCTCTTGTTAAAATATTTTTCTTTTAGAGTAATTGATCATTTGAATAAAAAATAATTTACAGTTAGTGGCGATAAAATATTTTATTTGATTAAAAGTATTTGATGTGTTATTAATTGATTTCTGATAAACACGGGATCTTTAGATATAGTAATTGATTTATTATATATGTTATGGTAATTATTATTAAATAATATATATTAGCTAAACATGATCTTAAATATACTACCACCAAATAAATTGTAAATCTTAACGTTTGGTAAGATATATCCTCTATTGTTACAATTTTCATTGATCAATATTAAATTACCATATTCAATATTCACAAAATATTATAATTGATCAATCTTCTTAACAATTAATTTACAATTTATTAAAAATCCATTAAATTATTAAAAAGACAAAACAAATAAAATAGTATGTGTAAATATTACTGTACCGTACATTTAAATGGTGAAATGTTTGGAATTAATAAAAATGCTTCAATCAATCCATATCAATGAGAGAACCCATGAGGAGCATAGTAAAACCAAGAGCAGTCAGAACTTTAGCGTCAATTCCCATATTATTGTTTCCTCAACTGGTATCTTTCGAACTCGACGGCGCCACCGTCAGAAACGACGACGACGTCCCTGCAACTATCAGCTTCTCCGCCTGCTTTCCAAGGCTCTTCTGCGGCTCTTCCATGGCGGCCTTGAGCTGCTCCAGCTCCGCCACCCCCATCTTGCTCGGCGGCGCCTCCCACCAGCACCGCCCCTGGCTCGCCTTCTTCATCCTCGTCATCTCCTCCCCACTCTTCCACTCAATCTCCAGTGTGTTCACAATCTCCGTCGGCTGCAAATTCAGCTCCCGAATGCTCGTGCTTCGGTGAGCCTCCACCAGCTGCTGGGTACCGGAGCTCGGCACCGCCGCCTTTCCGTTGAGGTACCGGTCGATCAAGGTGTAGATGCAGGGGGTGTCCGTAGGAAAACACCTTATCTCCCTGCGAGAAAACGATGATTCTGATCTCCGCACCGCATAGCGTGTGGAGCTCGTACGCCTTCTTGAAGAGCCCTGATCGTCAATTCCAAATCATCTATTTATCACCGCAATGGGGAGCTGTCCGGTAAACATCAACCGGGAGGGCGTATCTTCTATATCGTTGTCCTTGATTTGTGGTGCTGGATCCACCGTCCACCACAAGGTTCATTCCCTTCACCAGCCTGACACCGTCACTGGATAAACACAGCGCCGCCTCCACACATCCTCCGCCGTGGGTACCACCCCCTTAACCTTCGCCAACGAAGCAATCGCCTCCTCGATCACCCCCTTCTCCAACCCCGACGCCGTCACCAACAGCAACGTTGCGACAAAAAAAATGCAATACACCCTTTGAGAAACAAACAGGTCCAAGAAACATTAAGGGAAAATATGTTGCAGAGCACAACATCAAAATATGATATCATGTGAAAAAATAATGTGTTCTAGGTGCATATGCAGGTTCTTTAATATTCTGGATGGAGTGTGGAATATAGAAAGGGTTATATAAATAATACACGTTTAGGATACAAAAATATATTAATACCATACATATATATATAATAAAATATATATAATAAAATATATAAACAAAACGACATATGCGAGCTGTGTTATATATAAATACCACACGGAGAAATGAAAAGAGCAACATCCGGTGCTATATTTATTATATGTAGTAAAGAAAATATACCCTAGAATATTTATACAAAGAAACCAAAAATACCGTTTTTATATATGCCATACACGCAGAAATATTTATACGCAGAATAGAATATGCCATTTATACAAAAAAAACAAAATAAAAATGATAAGCGCCGGAATATGATGAACGCGTGGCGGTTATGTGGTGGTTTTAGTCAAAACTACGTAGTTTCATTATTTTTAATATTTTATTAATTTATTTATTGACTGGAGCAATAACTCTTCTAATTCCTTTTAGGAAAAAAAAGGCAAAACCTTGCTTTTAAAACGATGCTACGAAACGGGACTAAGTCCAATCCTATCACTCTGGCCCTTATTTTACATAGAAATATTTACGCGTGCATCGGTCATTCAAAATCATATATCCAATTTAGCTACCACTTACGGTATTTATCAACTACTTAAACGTGGAATAAAAAATGTGGAAGTGCCTATTTAAGTTGAGAAACAATTAGATAAGGCAGCCTTACCATAAGGCAAAGGAGTTGAGAAATCCTATTTTAATAAGTTTTGAGGTAGAAAACTAATAATTTTATTCTCGGTGCCTAGGTGTGAGTGGTGCAGAAAAATAGGGACTATCTTGTAAATTCTAAAAAATCAATAGATAAAACCCCCAATCATCTTCTTCCTCGCATCATCTTCTATTTCCCAAATCACCTTTTACCTCCCATCATCTTCTTTGCCGGGAATCGACGGAGCACAAGCGGCGTCGGAGGAAAGCTGGCGGTGGTGGGCACGGGGGCGACGTCGGGAATCGATGGAGCTCAGGCGGTGTCGGAGGAAAGCTGGCGGAGCCGGAATTTCATGGATTTTCGCCGGAATCTCCTTCGTTTTTTATGGTGATTTCGATGTTGGTGATTTCGATCTTATAATTCCGATCTAATGATAATGATACTGATGGTAATGATTTAGATTTGATGATGATGATTCCGATGATATGATTTCGAGTTGGTGGAGCGGTGGTGGTGTGGTGGGTGGACTGGTCGTGAAGCTGTGGAGGCTGGTGGTGGTGTGGTGGTATTTTGGTGGTGGAGCGGTGGAGGTTGGTTGTGGCTGGTGGTGCGGTGGTTGACTGGTAGTGGAGGTCGGTGGTGGCTGGTGGTGTGGTGGTTGACTGGTGGTGTGGTGGTTGACTGGTGGTGGAGCGGTGGGGGCTGGTGTGCGGCGGATGACTAGTGGTGGTGCGGTGGACTGGTGGTGGTGGAGCGGTGGAGGTTGCTAAAGGCTGGTGGGGCGGTGGTGGAATATTGGTGGTGATGATGATGATGATTTATTAATTGATGATAATAATGTATGATTATGGTAATTAATTAAAGATTATGATAATTTAAGATAATTGATTTTAGTGCTAAATATGATGATAATTAATGGTGGTAAATTTGATGATCACAATGATAATTGATTTTATGATGATGACGAGATAATTGATGATCGAATGTTGATAGTTGATTATTAATTCCGGTTATGATCATTGATAATGCAAACTCTCTAGAAAGTCCGACTTTCCTAATTGTTATAGAACTACCACTATATATTTAAGGTCAAGTGATACTATTTTGTGTTAAAACATTGATAGTATAAAGTGAACATATAGTAAAACATGTTTTAATGCAAAAATTCATGAATTTATATTAAAACATTAATAAAATTCAAATAACAAATTTTACAGTTCAAATTAAAAGGTACACTGCATAAGTTAAAACGTATAAAGACTCTTATGGAAAGTCAGGAAAGTTGGACTCTAAGGAGACTTTCTCCATTGATAATTGATGATTTTTTATTGATAGATGAATTTGACGATCAGATTGATAACGACGATGAATTATATGTGTATGTATGCATGCATGATGAAAATGAGATTAATTTAATGATCCAAGCCAAAAATCTACGAGAATCTAATTTGATTATGTTTATATTTGAGATGATAATTTTATGTTTATGATTGATAATTGATGATAATAAAGAATGTAGATTTGATGATTTTATGTTTATGATTGATAATTGATGATAATAAAGAATGTAGATTTGATGATTTTATGTTTATGATATGATTGATGATTTAATTTTAATGATTGATAATTAATGTCGATTTTGATGATTTGATGATTGATGATTTTTTTATTAATTGATCGAACGTATTTGACGATCGGATTGATGACGACGATGATTAATGTTGGTGACCTAGTATATATAAAAACGAGGTCAATTTGATAAAATTAATAAAAACGAAGTCAATTTGATAAAATTGATAAAATAGAGGATGATAAAAACGAGGTCAATTTGATGATCCGAGCTACTTTTTGCGAAAATTTAGTGGATTTGATGATAAACGACG
The DNA here is from genome assembly GCA_948330725.1 of Sherardia arvensis. Classification (NCBI taxonomy): domain Eukaryota; kingdom Viridiplantae; phylum Streptophyta; class Magnoliopsida; order Gentianales; family Rubiaceae; genus Sherardia; species Sherardia arvensis. The sequence continues at coordinate 36,880,301 of OX415239.1, forward strand.
AAGATTTGATGATTAACAACGATGATTTGACGATGAACAATGAATATTCGATGATTTGATGATGAACTACGAGATTTGATAATGAATGACGACGAACGATGAAGATTTGATTATGTGTATATTTTAGTTGATGATTTTATGTTTCTGATTGATGATTTTTTATCGATGATCGAACGGATTTGATGATCGTATTGATGACGAAGATTTATACATATATATATATATATATATATTTGTGTGTATGTATCGGTATACATATGTATATATAAGGTCATCGGCTTTATATATGATGAAAACGAGGTCAATTTGATGATGCGAGCTACGTTTCAACGAGAATCTCGTTTCACAATTATTTATCGATTTGATTATGTGTATATTTTAGTTTATGATTTTTTGTTTCTAATTGATGATTAGTTATCAATGATCGAACGGATTTGATGATTTGATGATGAACAACGAAGATTTGATGATGAACGACGATGATTTGATGATGCACGGCGATGATTTAACGATAAACAACGAAGATTTGACGGTTAAAAATGAAGATTTGACGATGAACGACGAATATTTGATGATTTGATAATGAACAACGAAGATTTGACAATGAACGACGATGATTTGATGATGAACGATGAAGATTTGATGATGAACGGTGATAATTTGATGAACAACAATGATTTGATGATGAACGTCGATGATTTTGTAATAAACGTCGATGAATTGATGATGAGCGCCGATGGTTTGATGATTTAATATTAATGATTGATGATGGTAATGATGAATAAGGAGATTAAATGTGTTATATATTCTTATTGCAAAATGGTCCCTGGGTTTTATTAACATTTTCAATACTGGCACCGAAAATTAAATATTTATTCCAGCCCCAAAAGGTATTTTACCCCTAAACCTAATACCCCTGCCTTACCATAAGGCTGCCTTACCTGAGACTTTCTCCTTGGTTTGTGGATAATCATTAAAATACAAACCATCATTCAAATTCTCACCATTTGATGACATTTTATCTAGAAAGGTAGATGAAAAGTGTTTATTAGATAAGATTTTCCTCATTACAATATTGTATAATAATAAAAAAATAACAATATTTTATAATAACAATATTTTCCTCATTGCTCATATCCGTAATACTTAATTCCATTTTCTCGCACATCTTTTACAATATTATTATTATGTGTTAGAGGTGATATAAAATATATTATTTTAAAAGAAAATGTTATAGAGTTTTGTCACATTTGAACCATATATTGGGTGGAGTAATCTGTCGGTTGAAAGAGTTCAACGGAGGAAAAATTACTAGATAAAAAAATAAAAAATAAAAAGTGAAAAGGAAAAAGAAGAAAACGAATAAAATGAGCGGCCTTTGTACACGTGTCCATCGAAGGATTTCTGTAAGAGATGGAAGATACTATGCTCACACACGTCATATACGCGTCTAAGAAACGCGGGAATCCGATTTGTTTTCCAATTTTGATAATATCCCAATACCTATTTATGGTCAATTACAAAAACGCTGTTCTAGTTTGTTTAATTACAAAACACCCCTCATTAACGAAATTTGGTAAAATAGACCCCTGAATTTCTTGCAAAATGTTAATGCTCCTTACGATTTTGTTTCTAATAAATGAGAATTTAAAATGACTATAAAGAATAATATTCCGACCACAAAAAATAGTAGCCCATTATTTTTTAAGTATATCTTTATCAGATATGCTCGATAAATTAGTATTTAATTCTCTCTAACTATTAGCAACATGGACATCATAAAATTTTAAAGAAATTTTATATAATTATCTACAGAAAAATAAATATTTAATTTTTAAACTAGACAATAGGAAGTCATTTACTAAATATTGTTCTGAATACAAGAATAATTTTTCCTCTTCATTATTTATCATCGTTGTATAAGTAAAATTTTCGCATTACTATTAATGAACAACTAAACATTTCATCAATTTATTTTTATATTTATAAACAAATATATAGTTTGTTCTTTTGAAAACAGATATATTTTATTACTAATTGTATATACTTAGTGGTTTTTCTAAAAGCATGTGAATATTATGTGACAAAATTTCGGTCCTAACTCACCAATCTTCTTGATGAATTATAATTTTCAACCAATTGACTAATCTCATGGTGTGAATTACAATTTTATATAGTTAGGGGAGGCGTCGGCAATATACCAATAAACAAAATTAAAAAATACGCGTAAAAATTGAGAAGCTTTCCTCTAAATATCTCAACACGCCTTTTTTGCTTTTCTCGGCGTATTTATCTACAAAAGCTGACCTCCTTCCTCCAAATTATTCATTGCATTGATTTTCGCGCATCAACCACTGTAAGCTATCTCTCCCATCCTTTTTCTCCCTCACGCCTGACGGTTGCATGAATGATTTTTCAATTTTGTAATCCTTTTTTTGTGTGATCCGCGATGAGCTTTTTGTAGGATTTGAAGGATTTTTGCTTGATTTTTGAATTTGTATAGGTTGATTTCGTCTTTTGAATGAATGATTCTTCAATTTTGTGATCCTGCTTTGTGTTAATCGTGATCAGCTTTGGTTAGGATCTGAAGGATGTTTGCTTGATTTTTTTCGAATTTGTACTCTTCAATTCCGTCGATCTCATTCGTCGGTGATACCTATGGTTAGAATGACTGTTTTAATGGAAAAAGAAGGTTTTTTTCTTCTTGATTTTCAATGTGTTAGTGTCATTTTGTTGATCTCTTTGTGTGGATTCGTCGATGAATGGTGAATTGCTTTTTTGCTTGTGTATCCCTTGTAATTCAGGATTTGATGAAATCCGTTTGTGTTAATAGGTTTAGAATTCTCTGCATCGTTGATTATTTCCTTCTATTTTATTGAGGGGTGTCCTGAAATCTGGTCTGTAACACGTTTCTATATTATTGTTGATGTGGGAGTAATCATGAATGAACTTCAGCAATCTTATAGTCATTAGATGGATTTGATACATGATGGTTGTGTTGTACTGATTGTTTGAACTTGTTGTGGTGATAGGAATTGAACAGAGAAGATGGGAGGTGGAAAGGACGGAAGTGATGAGCACGACAAGGGATTGTTTTCATCCCATGGATACCCTGGTGGTTACCCTCCACAAGGCGGCTATCCCCCACAAGGTGGCTACCCTCCACAGGGCGGATATCCTCCACAGCATGGTGGCGGCTACCCTCCACAGCACGGAGGTGGCTATCCTCCTCAAGGTGGCTACCCTCCTCAAGGGTATCCACCTGCTGGCTACCCTCCTCAGGGTTACCCACCTGCTGGCTATCCCGGTCCATCTGCTCACCAGCCAGGTATAGTTTCTAATGAGCCATTCTTACTTAGTGTATATGTGCATGTGCCATGCTGATGACATGCTGCAATATACTTCATACAAATGCACTTAAATTATGTATAGAGGTAGCCCCGGCTTCGCAAGTTGTGTTTCCTTTTAATCTATATATACAACCATTCTGTACTAATGAAGTGAATATACATTCTGACCTGTAATTAAATGCTGCATATAGAGGTCTCTGAGCTGGTGAATTTGTATGGTTTTTCTCGTTTAATCTGTTATACAACTGTGCTGTGGTTCAATTTTCCGCTGGGCCAGAATTAGTTTGGATTGAGAGAAGTTTTGTGATCGGTGCAATTTTGTAAAAGTAGTTTTACATTCCCTGAGTTTCCATCTTCAGATTACTGAGAGTGAGTTCCTTCAGATTATAGTGTCATGTTATGACCAACCATTGTTTACTTATTACCTTTCAGGGCATGGAGGCCACGGATCTGGCGGCATGGGAGCTATGCTAGCTGGTGGTGCAGCAGCTGCTGCAGCTGCATTGGGCGCTTCTCATCTGGCGCACGGTGGTTCTCATGGTGGACCTCATATGGGAGGACATGTTGGTGGCTATGGACACAGCGGTGGCTATGGACACAGTGGTGGCTATGCTCATGGTGGTGGCTATGGACATGGCAAGTTCAAGCACGGAAAGCATGGAAAGTTTGGTGGTAAGCACAAGAAGCATGGTATGTTTGGAGGAGGCAAGTTCAAGAAGTGGAAGTAAGCTCAGACTGTTTGTGTGACGGGGCTTGCTTGCTGGATCGCCTCGTATCATCTATGTCGTGAATAATTAGACAGATTTTGCTTCTGCAGCCATCTTTTGCCTGTGGATTGCTTATCTGACTCTTGTTTCTTTCGTTATGTTGTGTTTTTGAATGACTGTGATCTTAGAAGTAGTTGCTTGTGTTTGAGAAGGTTCATCTCAGATGGTTGTGAAAATACCGCTCTTGTTCTTGAGCTGGTCTCTATGCTAACATATATACTCCAAGTACTTATTAGTTGTGTTTTTCCGATGTTGTCTCAGTTTATATAATATGTGAGTATTATGATTGTGGCATTATTTTTATGTTTTCCAAGTTCTCTCGAATATTAAGTTGAAAAGAGTATTACAATCTTAAGATTGATGACTAGAAGCAGTTCAACAATTATATCATAATGATTAAAAAAAAAAGAGAGACTGATCTTCCATTGTGAAATTACGATCCAATGCACTACACTTTAGCTCTTAATTAATCCACTAAAAGTACTCGACTCGGACTATACCTATACAGTCCTTTAGATCAAGTTTAGACACCAACCATATATAAATTAACTAAGAGGATACCCGTTTTGATGCACGGGTGCTTATTGTATGTTTTTTTTAACGTATAAATTCTTACTATTTATCTAAATAATCAAACATTATTTTTACAAGCTTCTTACATTTTATAGCATTTTAAAATGAATATTGTATTATTAAAATGAGAAAATCTCATGAACATCATGCTTTTCTATGAAAATAGGAACTATAGGTTTGGAAAGGATTTATGAAAATTTAGTGGGCAACACGCATCATTTGTAGAAACCACGTACCCCACTTACACGCGAAGCACGTGACTATATAACATGATAACTCCATTTTCCCAAATCGGATTAGCAAAGACGCGGAATATTGGCAGATGTTCGAATTATCAGGATATCGCATATGTTAATAGTCTAATTGAAAATGTGGATTGAAGATTGGAGTTCCTAGTCTTATAACCGTGAGTATAATCAAAGGCTCTCTGAAAAATATTTCCACAATGACGTCTAAAATTGTGATGCGCATAGAAACTTCCAATCAAATAATCGTTAAAAATCTGCGGATTCTAGAGTTAGAAGCAAAGGACAAAAAAATCTAACACAACTTAAAACAAATAGGATAATATGAAATCGACTTCTATTGAGTGCATTATTTACACGATATGGTCTCAATTTGCACATGTACTCATCAACTATATCGGTTATAATTGAGTCCCCTACCATGGTTAAGTTGTGTTTACATAATGATCACTAATATAAGTTTCGCTTAACAATTCATAACTTACTTTGAGAAGTCGACATGGATTTGCATTAGAAGTAATAAGTATGCACATTCAAACAATTTTGGCTTTAAAGGTATTATGTGCCGTGTGTGGTAAGAAAGAAATGGATTATGATCAATAGTTCAATGTTATAAAAGAATCAATACTTCAATATATAAAATGTATATTCTAAAATTAAGTAATCAAATTGAATTTTAGGAAGAGTTTGATGATCAATTCAAAATTTAAGAAAAGGCAATCATGAAGAAAAAAGATGTTCCATTTTTTCATGGTACCAACCAGCACAATACCCACAAATATTTTTGTTAGATCCAAATTTCCCTATTTTTAAATGTAAATGTTAAGAAAGAAGAAATTCCTTATCTCAGTTAAAAAAAGAAAAGAATTTTCTATTCTAGCTGGAGAGAAAACCCTACCACGCAAAGGATATAACTAATTTAATTTTCATCAAAATAATAAAAGCCTCGAAATATATATAATAGGCTTCAGTGATTTCGATTCCTCCTTTTATCTCAGTCTCTAAAAACCCATACTCCCGTGTTCTCGCCACACGCCGCCTGGACAGAATCAATCGAGTAGGTGTTTATATTCCGACAATTTGAGCTATCTCTTATTGATTCATAGGTTTAGGTGTCGATTTTCGGTCCTTCTGGGCATATATTTGGGATTGTGTTTCAGGTCGTTTGAATTAGGGTTCCTGAATTGTGTTTTTTTGGGGTTTTTCTGAATTGGATTTGCAGGTGGAGCGAGATGTCGGATCAGAAGTTGACCCGTATTGCTATAGTGAGTTCTGATAAGTGCAAGCCCAAGAAGTGCAGGCAGGAGTGTAAGAAGAGCTGCCCTGTTGTCAAAACGGGTAAATTTCTCTCAAATTTTTACACCTTTTTATTAGTTTCGTGGGAATCGTTCTTTGTGTTTCTCTGGGTTTTCTGATTTGATGTTTTGCCTTTGGTTATCCGGGTAATTGGGGGAGTAGATTTCCTTGAATCTGGCTTGTTGTAAATATACCTGTGGGTGGTATGTTTGTTTGGCTTGTTCTTAGTATATCATTCAGCTGTCCTCTCTTTGTCATCTGAGTGAATGAGCAATTCTATCATTGCATAGTTCTAGTCTGTGTTCTGATTCATGTTATGTATAGTTTTATTTGAATGCAACTGTCAAAACTTTAGTTACATATTCTCCTTTCTTTTTTTTTCTTCTCAAACGCTTCTTTTGCGTGGAGCAAGGTTAAGAAACACGTTTGTATATGTGGGGCAGAGGGGTGTGTATGTCTGATTTGGTCGTAAACTTGATTTTAAAATGCATAACATATAAGTAGTGGCAAATACTTGTCGTGGACTAGCCTATGTCTGGTCAAAACACAGCATACTGTAATGTCCTTGTGCTTTATTTATCGAGTAATTCTTTATTCTCTTGACTATAGCCTGATTGGGCATTGCATGGAGTGGTGTTTAATGTTTAATTGGTAGATTTTTGTGGTAGTGCTGTCATTTGTTACTGTACGATAGTAATCTTCAACCGTGTTTCATTAACAAATATTCCTTTGTGTTGACAGGAAGGCTTTGTATCGAGGTGTCCCCTGCAGCTAAGATAGCCTACATATCGGAGGAGCTTTGCATTGGTTGCGGTATTTGTGTTAAGGTTTGTACAATGCTTATCATCTTTGATAATGCTTACATTTACTGTCGTGGCTAACTAATTTTGAATTGTTTCCTTAGAAATGCCCATTTGAGGCTATTCAGATCATCAACTTGCCCAAAGATTTAGAAAAAGATACAACCCACCGATATGGTCCAAACACGTTCAAGCTCCATAGGTGAGTTAACTTGCTGAACTTACGAAAATGACTCTTAGTTGAGTCTTGGCTGATTGTGTGTGATACTTCTTTTACAGATTGCCAGTTCCAAGACCTGGTCAGGTTCTTGGCTTGGTTGGAACAAATGGTATTGGAAAATCAACTGCCCTCAAGGTTTTGGCTGGAAAATTGAAACCCAACTTGGGCCGCTTCAAGGTACGTGAATTTCTCTACATGTGACGTCACGTGTATGTGCTTGAGGCCTGTATCTTATTGTTAGTTTTTAATTTGGTGCAGAATCCTCCTGACTGGCAAGAGATTTTGACTTACTTTCGAGGATCTGAGCTCCAAAATTACTTCACTCGTATTTTGGAAGACAATTTGAAGGTAGTTACTGCTAGCCAGCCATAGTTTTTATTTTTTGAAGTATGAATTATTAGATCTTTAATATTTTACGTTTTATCCCCCAATGTTCTGTTTTAACTTGCTCTATTCCTGAGATAGGCAATCATCAAGCCACAATATGTTGATCACATCCCAAAAGCAGTGCAAGGTAATGTTGGCGAAGTGCTTAACCAGAAAGATGAAAGAGGTGCTAAAGAAAGACTCTGTGTGGATCTTGAACTGAATCAAGTGTTGGGCCGCAATGTGGGGGATTTATCTGGTGGGGAGCTCCAAAGATTTGCTATTGCTGTTGTTGCTATACAGAGTGCAGAAATATACATGTTTGATGAACCATCTAGTTACCTTGATGTAAAACAAAGGCTTAAAGCTGCCCAGGTTGTTCGATCTTTGCTCCGACCCAACAGGTTCAGTTTAACCTCCTATTCCACTTGCTTTTGGTTTACTTAATTGCGAATTGGAAGTCTGTACTTATCCCTGAATGTTATTATTTCCTTTCTTTTGCAGTTATGTGATTGTTGTTGAGCATGATCTGAGTGTGCTTGATTATCTTTCTGATTTCATCTGCTGCTTGTACGGGAATCCTGGAGCCTATGGTGTTGTAACGCTTCCCTTCTCTGTTAGAGAAGGGATCAATATATTTTTGGCTGGATTTGTTCCAACTGAAAATCTACGGTTCAGACAGGAATCACTTATTTTCAGGGTAATTGTCATGATTATGTTAAGGTAAAATTGTCTTGTGATTCAAACCTCAATGTTTGTTACTCTTCTGGCAGGTAGCTGAGACAGTGCAGGAAAGTGCTGAAGAAATTGAAACATATGCTCGTTATAAATACCCAACCATGAGCATTACTCAGGGAGACTTCAAGCTGAAGGTCATGGAGGGCGAATTTACCGATTCTCAGATTATTGTTATGCTTGGTGAGAATGGAACTGGAAAGACTACATTTATCCGTTTGCTGGTAGGTTCAGTTTTCAAACTTTTTCCTTCCATCTGTGATGATCTCTTCTTGTTTAATAAAGGTTTTGTTTACATGTTTAACTTGACAGGCTGGTCTATTGAAGCCTGAAGACGTGGAGGGTGAAGAAAGAGAGATCCCTGAATTCAATATATCTTACAAACCACAGAAAATCAGTCCAAAATTTAAGAATTCTGTGAGGAGTTTGCTGCACACAAAGATACGAGACATGTATACTCACCCCCAATTTATATCAGATGTTATGAAGCCTCTTCAAATTGAGCAATTGATGGATCAAGATGTTGTGAACCTTTCTGGCGGAGAGTTACAAAGAGTTGCCCTGACTCTATGCCTTGGGAAGGTAATCCTTCACCTTTATTTCCCTTTGTTTCTTTGCTTGTGGTTGTCACTATCGGGGCAGTCTAAATTTTCACTGCCTTAGGAGTGTTTAAAGCAAATTCAGTTGTGGCCTACCAGTATTGGCTTTATAATCATTTTTCTAAATGTGAACTTTAGTTTTGGTTCTGGAAATTTCTGACTTTTGATGTGTGCTTTTGTCATTTTTCAGCCAGCCGATATCTACTTGATAGATGAACCAAGTGCATATCTTGACTCTGAACAGCGTATTGTTGCTTCTAAAGTCATAAAGAGATTCATATTGCATGCCAAAAAAACGGCATTTGTTGTTGAGCATGATTTTATCATGGCAACTTACCTAGCTGATCGTGTTGTTGTCTATGAGGGACGGCCATCCATAGATTGTATTGCAAATGCACCTCAGTCATTGTTGACTGGAATGAATCTATTCTTGTCGGTAAGTTCTTCTTAGTCTTTTCGCTTGCAAATTTTCAGTAAGCTTTTCTGTAGACCAGAAAATGTCATGCTCCTATACTCAATTATTAAGCCTTGAGCTGGTCTATTATGCAGCATCTGGACATCACGTTTAGAAGGGATCCAACTAATTTCCGTCCCAGAATCAACAAGCTGGATTCAACCAAGGACAGGGAGCAGAAGAATGCTGGATCGTACTACTACCTGGATGATTAAGCAATTTTTTGTTCGTGCTCCTCATCGCCCATCCCCATATTCCGCTTGAAGCTTGTGGAGCTCCGGGTAATTCTTGGTGATGCCGATGAGATTGAGGACATGTTTGACTCTCTGCTAGCAGTGCTGCTCCGCTCCCGTTCAATAACTTGTTCGTTGCATGAATCACGAGGCACCTTGTTGGATGATAATTTTGCACATTAATGCTACATGGTTTTACTGTTACGAATCTTGGCTGAATACTTTTGTATGCTTTAACTTCTGGGATTAGTTGCATTTTGGATTTTGGTTGAACTCGAGATAAATATTACGAGGCATTTATGGTACTGTTGAGAAGACGTTTGTCAACCTTTGTATTGAATTGTTTGAACTTTTCTGGATGTCTTTTGTTATGTCTTTGGTAAAACTTTTTCTTAGCATGTATTTTGACAAAATCAAAATTTGCACTGTATTGCGGTATGATTTTCAAATTTGGAAAATGCAAATGGACATGAAAATGCAAGTCTAAGCAATTACTACATAAAAATTTGCAAGTTCGCAAATGGAAAAAAGACTCATGTATGATCTTATAAATCTATTATGTATAATTGTACTGTTATTACATTATGTATGATTGGTGGTAATATGTAACTTGCTTCTAAAGAAAAAAAAAACTGTTTCTCAGCATAAACTTCACAAGCCTCTGTTATCCAACGGCCAGACCATCTTTCGACTTATGCACTATGTCAACAGTCCATTGGTTTTAAAAAGGAACCTCGGGGCCCTCGGGATATCATATCATATGATCTTCTCGGGACGCCTCAGAAAGGTGGATGGTCCTCTTCTGGAGTCTCGGGTGGCCTGGGTTTCCAATCAGGCTTTTCATCCCAGTAGATGTCATAGTATATGTGGCCAGGAGTTTTATCCGGCACACAGCACCATATGCCTGTATATGTCTTCATTCGCTTTCTGAACTTCTCTTCTCTCGTCTAATCAAAGAATGTCAAGTATCATATGTTGGAGAATTGTACACAAAAGTGAATGCAAAGACTGGTGTATACCTTGTCAGTGAATCCTCCGAAAGCATCTTGCATGGACGAGAACTGGATGACTTTAACATCTTTGTACAGCGAGAATACACTCTTGTACTAAAGCAACAAAATTTGCAATGACATTCTGTTAGTTATCAATCAAGGTAAAATGCAAACATTATGAATATGACCATTTTCTGGTTTTATACAGATTGATGAGCATAATAATATAGACCATTCAGAAGCTTAACCGGTCAACACTAGTTTAATTTTTTTTTTCAAAGTCAATGAAACTTATAATCTTGATTACCGTATCTTCTGAACTGAGTTTAGGGAGTTTGATAACCCCACTTTGAGTTGTATCATTTGATTGGCAGCCAGGTGATCCTTCTTGGCAGAGATTTACATCGAGCCATGACTCTTTCACCTGAAAAATGAGCAAAGCAATGAATAAAGCGCGCGCGCGCACACACACAGCGCACCAAGAGAAGGAATTATTTGGCAGGGAAGCAAACCTTTTGAGGCATAGATGGATTGTCAAACAAGGAATACTCCCTAATTCCAATAGGTGGTCCAAATTCCTCTTCTGGCATTTGCTTCAACATTACATTAACCTGACACAGCATAGAATGAATTTAGTCACACAGAACACATGGCACTTAGCAATTGCAGAGAAGGAATTTTTGGTAAAATATTCTATACCACTTTCACCCCTTAAATAGAGATCTAATGAAAAAATTCAGTAATATTCAATGACTCAGAAAACAGCTATGAAGTCATTTTATAAAGACACTGGTATCACTATCTAACAAGCAATGATCCATCTTTTACCAAATTACCATTGTGTAATGCAACAAATTTTGAAAAATCAAACTGCAAAGATTCCTCTTTTATCAAATAGCTCCTGAATACTGTACCTCGAATACATGATCCAAAGGACAGAGAAAAGGTTGTCTAGTCATACTGCCGCTGAGAACTCCAGGATGTCCAAACCATAATCTATCCAACCTGCACCATAGTGGAGGCATAACCTAAAAATCACAAGCACAAACAAAATAAATCAATAGGCCCGATTTCACTATAACCATCAAGTATAATGTGACTATGTGAGGACTGTAACTGAAAACCCTCGACAAAAGTTTTACAAGGCAGGACATCTTTACCAATGTACGATTCAGCACTGAAGCAACAGCAAGAGCCGTCCTTATTTGCTTTATCTGTATAATGTAGCAAATCATGAGAATGATAGAAATTAACTAGCTGGCGAGAGAGTGCCACAAGCTCTTACTTGATAATTAACGAGTGTAAAGTGTGTTTCTAGATTATGCTCTCCGTCAAGCATCAAGCTCTTGGGTATAGATGGTTTAAATGTCACAAGCCCTCCTGCATAAGATTTACAAAAGCATCAGGATGCAGACTTTTCTACAAGCAGTATTATAAAAAGAACTACACATGTTTACGCTACTTAATATTAAGTGCATCTTTAATATGACAAATTTAGACTCGAGTATCTCTAACTCTCAGCACAAGATAATGAAGATAAAACTCGACTTGCTACATGCTAGAAAGATAAACATATCAACAAGAATTAGCCCTAGGAAAATTGACAGTATATATGGGAGACACATGGGAAGAACTCTAAGGTCGATTTCTGAGACTAATCATATTTAATAACCGCTACGAAGGAACGATGGTGATAAGTCAGCGCACAACATATATAGACTCAGGCACAGGCAAAAGCTAAATGACTGGTAAAAATAGTGAAGATCAAGGATATAAGAAAATCTATAAACTGAAGGCAAATATACACTGAAAAGGTTGGCCAACACAGACAAATCTGGAAACGAGAAATAACCTGATACATCGTAGTATTCCGGTGGATCAAAGAAAACCATCCCCTCTCTCAGCCTGTGACGCTTCCCATCAGTACCAGCATATTGGAATGTAGTGTGTACAGCATAAGGTTTTAGTTTGAGTTGCTCATACATTGCCTATCAAATAGCACAGAGCACGTGAAATTTTATGAAAGCATGCAAATCTTAAATATGAAATAGCCAAAGATGTATACCCATCGGTCCTTAGACATAGAACTGAAACCACGTGTTTACCTGGACAAAGTATGTATGGCCACTGCAAAAAATACTGGCAGGGAGAACGCCGAACTTTAGGTCACCATCATAAGCATAAGCAAGTCCACTATTTCCATCAACCGCTGGTCCAAGCTGCCGCCGCATAAGATCATTGAAACCATTCTGATCCCATATTGAGTCATCAGCAAGAAGCAGTTCTTTCCATTCTTTTGCCAACTTTATTGTTGAGTTGGTTGGTCGCCAATGAAATATACCAATATTATATGCAGCGCCCACTGTCCAAGGCAATGTATAATTGTGAGGCTCTTATCAAAGTTAAATCACGTAGTTTCATTTACAGGAGGTGCTAACAGTAACAAATAAGCACATCAATAACCTCTAATGAATAAGAATTGTACACTGATGACTAAGAATATGTGCTTCCACCATCTAAATTGCCAAGCGTAAGGCAGATAATACATGGTAAACTATACCTAGATGGCTAAAGTCACATGCATGGAGAGAATGCTTGTGAGGTGAAGAATGCTTAATGAGATTAAGAGGGGATCGGCTAATTAATTTTTTACGTATGAGAAATATTGGTTCTACTTAAAATTATTACTGTCACAGAAGATATTCACGCTTCACCTTATGCCTAGTAGCAAGCTACTTATAGCCTACTTATGTTCCAAGACTTATTTTTCCAAGTCAGTGAGCGAATGAAGGGCTTAAGATACAGGAGACATTTTTTAAGAATCTTTAGCTCTTAGGGCCCTCCAAATTAACCAATACAGTTAGTAAGTATAAATATACATATTTTATGAAAACATAAACTTAAAACCCAAAAATTAAGAATTCCAAATAAACTGTACCTTGGTCCCACAGATCCAAACTGTCATCAACAACTGTTGGTGTGACTTGGTCAGAAGAGGTCAGGATATCAGCTTCTGGAAAACGAGCCAGATATGGTAGGGGATCCTATCAAAGGGACATAGATGGGTGAGAAAATTTCCAAAACAAAAAACACTCTGAATATGGTGGAAAAAATACACTCTGGAATATTCCTGTAAGTTCTCTCGGTACTTTAAGAGGTTCCAGCCCAAAAATACAACTTCTTAAAGGAAGTCAGCTGCTAAAAAGTACCAAATTTTCCTCAAAAAGCTTGGCATATGATGACACAACTGAAGAAGAGCAGAAACTGACGAATTCAAGCAAATGCTTCTACATGAGTTCCTAATTGTTCTAGATTGTTTTCAATACTAAGTTGCAATCCGAATTATAAGTAATAATAAAGCGACAAACACTTTTTGGCAAGAGACATTACCTTCAACCAGACCATGTCAGTGTCACACATCAACAATTCAAACCCATAAGGGAGGATGGTATTGATGAGAAAAACCTTCTCCCGTCCCATCTTATGAAATGCTTTTGAGCCCCATCCAACATCAACTGTACTCATGTGACTGCCCATGTCAAAAACAGGTATGCCTTTCCAGTAAAGAGCCCCCAACAATTTAGTGTCCATCGCACCTTGAAACTCAAAGAATCAACACAGGTTGAAAAATCTCTCGACTTTCTTAACTGCCTCAGTAAATAAGAAGTTAAGTAATGCTTACCAACAATAAGATTATCAACGCCTAAATCGGTTAGGTGCTTAACCCATGTTAAGATAAAATCCATGAAAGCATAGTTGCCAAACGTAACTATAACTACGTTGTCCTTCACCCTTTGTTTAACTAGCTTCCTAGTTAACCGAAATGTCTTCAAAGGAGGCATCCTGGAACCCGAAGGAGGAATCTCCCAGACAGGTTTAACTAATCTTTTCCTAGGCTGGGAAGTGGGGCCTTGTGTTATATTCGAAACACTCAGGTGAGAAGAATTCGATAGCTGATTTGAAACTGACGAACCTGCCAAGTAATATACACGAGGGTTGCTTAAAATACGAGCAACAAAAACACAGTTAGGTAGCAAGGCATTACAGGTACAAAATGTGCCTTCTTATTTTGGTAAAGAAGTAACATGCATATAGCTACTACATGTGCCTAACAGTATGTTATTGACATAAAAGCACCAAAATGTAGAGAACAAGCCCCCTCATTTCATATTACACACTAAAATTTCAGCTTTACTAAACAAAATACCAAATGATCTCACAAAAAGAATGTACCAATCAGAAGAAATCAAAGTAAAACTAACCAACAAACCAATTGCCTCAACAGGCCATATCAATATTTCCTACTACCAAAAAGTACTATACTTTAACCATAAAGTGCAAGCAAACCCTGACTAACTTAAACCATAAAATTCCACTCTCCATCATAACATAATCATGCATAATTATATCATTAGATTTCACCATGTTTTCAAAACATCCAATGTTTTAGCCAAAAAAACAACTCAACAATTCTTTGGTCAACCGTCCAGAATCAAAATGTCAACAGCTCTGATCATCACACAAAACCAGAACCAAGAAGCCATAATGCACAATTACACTACCTGAGCTACCCCAGAGAGAAAAAGAGGAAGGCGAGGACGGGGCCGAGGTGTACACCGCAGAGAAAACGTAGAAGGCGGAGACGAGTATCCCAATCACCACACTGGCGTAGATCGTCACGAAAACTGGCTTGTAATTCGGCATGTCCTTGAAAGGGCTGTTCCAAGCCATTTTCTCCCAGCTCTGTTGCACTCCCAATAAATACAGGAAAAATTAGGCTAAAAACCGGAACTTTCCATGGCCAGATTGATCAGAGACAGGTGTCAGTGGTGTGACTAGCAGGAATTGAATGCAGAGAGTGGTGTAAAGTGTAGTCTGGGGAGTTTAGGGTGGCTGGGGTTGGGGTCCAATGCCTTCATCAGCAGGCTTTCTGATTTGGTCAACTGAATCCCTAAATGGGAGATATTATTACAGGGCACAGTTGGTAGACGAATATATGTCCTAACGTGTGTTTTGAATTAATGGTTGAAGAGAGAAGTGAGAAATTGACATTTTAAGAGGAAGTTCAACGGTGTTCGTAAAGTAAGAGATGGTAGCTATTTTTAGACTATTTTTTTATACATTTTTTTATTCAATTATATTGCTAAAATAATAATTTGAGGAGAGAGAGCGTTTAAATGTAAATATAAAAGAGAAAGTTGTTTAAGATAACTTTTTTTTGATAATAATTCTGGATAACTAAATTAAAGGAAATTTGACAAAGAGGGGAGTAGGTAGGAGACGCCAGGACGGGCGGCTTTAGTTTAGTGGGGCTAATTAGCTGGATTTTTCTATAATTTTCAGTCATGAGATTACTACCGGAATTAGCAAGCATTAGTAGTGATTTAAGTGTACATTTTCATATAAATATTTATACTTTTTCCTATAGTTTTTTAAAATAAAAAATCACTATTAGGTACAAATATGACATTCTTTAAAAGTTTAACTGCCAAGTGGCAGAAGGATGTTATTAGAGTCTCCAAATCTTATAAAATATCTCCATGAAAAGGAGTCGAGATGAGTACAATATCTCTTTGAGAGGAGTCAAAGTGAAGATTACATGAAAAATACTATAAAATACAATGCATTCTCTATCCCTAAAGGGATGTAAAACTATAGTAGTGATATCAAACATCTATGTCAATAAGAGATATAAAATATACGTCGCAGCTAATAGTGCTTCTGGCTAATCCAGGTTGAAATAGCCAACTGCATACTAACTATAGTACGGATTACAAGGTGACTCTGGAATCTCGTCCTAGTCCTTCTCACTAAAACTGATAAGGCCTCCCTCTAGACCTATGGCTCTCCCATGGCCTGCAAGAGACATTCCGAAATGATTCCACGGAGTCAAAGTGTCGTTAACCTGACTAGCACCAGCAAATGAATCAAGTGATAACACATGTCCGTACAGTCTACAAATCTAATTCAGATAGACGCCAGAGAGTAAGTATTTGAAATACTTTGACTTAGGTTTCCCCTATCCATCTTATGAATCAGATCAGAAACCAACAATGTTTAGCCAAACAAAATGACCGGTTGACTAAACTAAGTTGGAAAACAACAAAACCGTTACAGTACTCAATCATGTTATTGGCACATTAAGATCTCTATGTGAATGAGCTAAAACATGGTCTCATAGAAGGTTATATTGTTATGATTTCAAAAGAATTCAATCTTTTTGAAAATTATGATGTGATGATTTGGAAATTAGATGCAGGGGTAAATTCTCAGTTTCCTCTACTTATGAGGTAATGAGACCTAAGAGGATCTTTTGTATCATCTTTTAAGCATATGTGGTGTAGTTTTTTGCAAATATCCATCTTTTGCTAGAGATTGGAAAATAGACTAGTCCCTATAGTTGATACACTTGAGGATATAAACATACACCATCCCTCAGTATGCTATTTTGCCATGCTAATGTAGATGAGTTGCATCATAAATTTAACAGTTGTGTTAATATTTCCTGGATCTGGGGAGCTTTCACAAAATATTGCTATACAGGTAGACAAAGGTGAGATTTCATTCTGGAACTCTCAATAGCTATCTGAAAAACCTCTTATTGATGTATGGAATGCGAAATTGGATGTGCCTTACTCTGACTTAACAATTGCTGAGTTTTTGGCACATCAAGATTTCTATGTG
The DNA here is from genome assembly GCA_948330725.1 of Sherardia arvensis. Taxonomy (NCBI): domain Eukaryota; kingdom Viridiplantae; phylum Streptophyta; class Magnoliopsida; order Gentianales; family Rubiaceae; genus Sherardia; species Sherardia arvensis. The sequence goes on from OX415239.1 coordinate 36,897,615, forward strand.
AATGAGCTAAAGCATGGTTTCACGGAAATTTTTGTTATTATGATTTTAAAAAGAATTCCCTTTTTTTGAAAATTATGATGATGTGATGATTCGGAAACCAGATGCAGGGGGTAAGTTCTCACTTTCCTCTGCTTATGAGGTAGTGAGACCTAAGAGGATCATTGTACCATTTTTTAAGCATACGCGGTCTAGTTTTTTTTCAAATAAAAAGTCCTCTTTTACTAGAGATTGGAAAATAGACTAGTTCCAATAGCTGATATACTTGAGGACATGAACACACACTAGCCCTGAGTATGCTGTTTTTGCTATGCTAATTAGAGGATTTGCATCATAATTTTAACATCTCTTGGATATGGGGAGCTTTTAGTCTAAACTATGATACTTCATATCATACATCAGAATCATTGTGGAATATACTCTATTACTATTGGAATGTGAATGTTTCCTCTTTATTCTAGAAGGACATTTGCAGACCGATACCAGTTGTCATTGTATGGTTCATATGGTGTGCTAGAGTCTCTCATATTTATGATGGAACCATTCCTAACAAGGAAATAATAGCAAAATAAATTATCTCTATGATTAACACTATAATTCAAGCTCATCACAAGGATTAGATTAAGTTTAAACCACCTGATCATTATGGTATAAGAGGATAATCTATTGTGAGGGTGTCTACTCATGTAAGAATCATTAGTTGGTCTTTGCCTACTCATGATTTTTATAACCTTAATACTGATGGTCGATACCTAAGAAATGGAAGGGGAGGAGCAGGCTATGTTGTTAGAAATTTTGCATGTCGAGTACAACTTACAAAGGCAGCTACTATAGATGTTTATGGTAGTATTGAAGCTAAAGCAATTGCCTTGCCTTGGGACTTGAAGATGTTTTTTTTTCCAGAAATGTAGAAGGTTGAAGTGGAGATGAATTCACTGGTTCTGTTGAAACTGATCAACAAAGAGTATACGATCCCATGAAAGTTGATGCTTGTGATCAGAAACATTTGAAAATATCAGGTGATATCACTATCTCTTTCAAACACATATATAGAGAAGCTAATGTAGTAGCAGATGCTCTCTCTAAAATTGCAAGTGAAAATCACATACTTCACGCACTTTTGCAGATGGTAGTTTGCCAAGAAGAAATAGAGGCTTGGTTCAGCTGGATAGTTCTGAAACTCCATACTTTAGATGTAGATGATTTCTGGAAAAAAGGGTTACCAATATTGTCTTTTGTTTCTTTGCAGGTAGTTGCTGTGAAGGAAGGCAATCACCTTGGGAGATGAGGGATTTGCCACCAGAGGAATTTCAACAACAGAAGAGGATAAACAATATTCGATGCTTGTAGCTTCAAATGGATGCACAATGAATGAAACATGGCATTTTACACATGGATGATGCAGAACGAGATGCAGAATGAGGCATTATGGAATGCAAAATGACTATTTGGTTTATTCTAGCCTGAGTGGTAGAATGATGCAGTGCATAGCTTTGTTGATACCCCGTGCTCCATGACAGATTTGTATTTCGCTTTGCGATTTACTAACATGCTTGCGAGTAGTGAGTCTTCTTGATCGGCAGATTTGAGTTTCGCAATGCGATCCCTAGCATACTTGTAAGAGTAGACACATGAGCAAAAACTTCTGTCATTTCTATACAAAGTGTAATCTATATATTTACTATTTGTAAACACTTTGTGTACAATATTTATAAGCCCATTGGAGGCATTTTTTAGGTTTGATGAATCTAATAAACATCACCCCACTTTCACAATTGGTTAGAGGAAGTTGATATAAATAATAAACAAATTTCATTTTTATTCATTTGCTCACTAATATGTATATCAGTTCATGCAATTGATTCAAAAAATAAAATATTTAAGTTGAAAGGGAGAAGATTTTTCATACATGGCTACAGAAAGTTCAATTTGAGGGTTTATTTATTATTGCAATTCCCTCCTTGGTCTTTCAGAAGTCTCACACAATTGTCAAGACAAAACTACAATCGCATGCAGTATCAATATAGGACAAGAAATAGTAGTTGAGATTATGCAAGAAACATTTCCATGGATTTTCGAGATTATGCCACTAATTAACACACTCTTTGAACAATCATCCTTCCAAACACATCCATTTATCTGTAATCTTGAACGCATACAAAATTAAAGATACATATAATCAGATAGAGAAGAAAGAATATCTCCAAGATCACAGAAAATACCATGTCTTTCTTTACCAAAGCAAATACCAGGCATCTTTATATCGTCGGCGCATTAGTTTCAGTGATAGTTATTGTCAGTTTACTGAGAAGGTGGGCTTTTAATCTTCAGGATCATCACCAGGCTAGTAACAGAAAAGTTGCAGATGATCGAAACCCTAGCGATCAAAAGTCTGATGAAGATGCAGCGAATTGTTCGATAAGGACTTATGCCATGGAGGAGCTGAGGATCGCAACGAGGGATTTCAAGGTTCAGATAGGGGTTGGTGGAACGTCATTTGTGTATCTTGCTGAGCTTGGTGATGGAAGACTTGGTGCTGTGAAGCGAGTTATGGAGGATAAAGGTGGAAGCCAAAAGATGTTTCTTGATGAAGTCTCTGTTTTGCTCAGGATTTCTCATCCCAATTTGGTTGGATTGATGGGATTTTGCTTGGAGAAAGGTTTGTATCTAATCTTACCTCAAGTTTGTAGCTTATTTCTTGAGCGGGATCTGAATTGAAAATTAATACATTAAGAACAAAAGTAATTACATAATATAATTTGAGTGTTGCTATACGCAATTCGGTACTTTACTTTAATAGTCCAAAATACGGTATGACTTTATGAAAATATTATCATTTATCATGTTTATTGGGAAGTAATATTCAAGGGACAATATTGTAATTTCATTGGTAATTTGGACTACGATTAATAAAATATCGGACTGCATATAGCACTTCAATGAAATTTAGTCAGATTTTTTCAAATTATGCATCAATTTATTTGAATTTATTCAACTTGATGTACGTATAATAAGATCATCAAGAGAACATGGCATTAGAATTAATATAATGACATGTAAAATAAGGTTTTTTCCTCTTTGGTAATATTTTTGTTGGGATTCATGTACGAATTATTAGTTGCTACTAAAATATCCCATATATATATATATATATATATATATATATTATTTGTAATTCCATGATATAAGTCTTAATATACATTTGATCATTATTTTGTTGGAAGCAGGAGAACAACTACTGCTGTTAGAATATGTCCCAAACAAGAGCCTCTTTGAAAGAATGCACACTTACTCAGGCCAGTGCTCAGGCATACTCTCATGGCCTAATCGTCTCAACATCGCGCTCGACATTGCAAAAGCTCTAGATTATCTTCACTCCTCAGCCGATCCTCCTGTGATTCACAGGGACGTTAAATCATCCAACATCCTACTTCTTGCCGATGATCGCGCGAAACTCGCTGATTTCGGGCTATGCAAACTGGGTAATGACTCGCAGAGCGCTCACACGCCAACAACTGTTAAAGGCTCGCTGGGATATGTTGACACTCAGTACTTAAACACAGGGATACTTTCTCCGAAATGTGATGTGTATAGCTTTGGGGTTTTGCTGCTTGAGCTTATTACTGGACTTAAGTCGGTGCAGGGCTCAACAACCCTAGCTGAGTGGACTGAGGAGTGTAGGAAAACTCAAGATTTGGAGGTTCTGGAAGGGCTTTTGGATCCGAAACTGAACGGCGAGGTGGATCGGGATCAGCTTAGGGTTATTTTTGATGTGGCTAATCATTCTTTGCTTCAGAACTATGAAGCAAGACCAGATATGAAGGAAATTGTACTTAGGGTTTCTTCTTGTTTAGAACCCAGGCCCCATCCAGAGTTACCCGTGTAATTAGAAGATATGCTGTTAGGTTATTTAGTTCTAGGTTTAATTAAGATTTGTTTTCATTTACATTTGTTATATAGGGTTTGTTTCATCATAGTATAATATCTCTGTTTGATAAAACTCAAGTAAAAATTAGAAATTTAAGTAAAACTATTTGATAAAAGTTAATTAGACGTTTTAACACTTAGACCATGTTTCACTGAGCTTATTTGTTGTTCAACCGAACAGATGAAAATTAATATGTTGAACAGTAAACCAAATTCAGTTGAATATCATCAAATTATATTTTTATTAATCTAAGATCAATAGAACATGGTCTAGAACATTGAATTAAAAAAGTTTATAACTACAATAAAATAAACGATGTTATCGACCCAAAATGTTAAAAGTTAAATAAATATCAAAATCAAAATCACTACCAAAGTTAAAAACATCCCCCTCGAACCAAAAATTCCTTGGTAGCAAGGTGAATATAGCTAACTAAATCTAACTAATAATTCCACCACATATCAACGAATCACATCATCACGGTTACATACCGCCATAGCCGTGCGGAGGGTACCCTGCTCCGGCGAACCCGCCACCCATTGGTGGCTGGCTATGGCGGTGGTGAGGATGAAACCTATGACCACCGTGCATCGTGCTCCCTCGGAATGGATAATCTTGACCGGAATGAAACCCATGACCACCGTGCATCCCGCTCCGTCCGAACGGATAACCTTCACCGGAGCCCTGATTATACGGGTAATGGTGCCCGCCGCTCATGGGACCTAATCCAGCTCCACCGTACATTCCAGGGCCGACGCCGCCGCCGTACATGCCGCCGGCGTAGTGATGGTGGCCATAATCCATCGGAAAAGTAGTTGGCATCCGATGATACGGTAAAGAAGTGCTATTGTAAGGGTTCCAATTAGCAGAATTAAAACTACCTTTAAGTACCCTGTAGTGTTTCCCCGATTTCGCCAGCGCCTTGGCAAGCCTGTTTGGTTCCACCTCACCATCTATTTTCACTAGGTTACCCTCAATCTCAATTCTGAACTCACCTATAGCAAAACAAATATATCAATTTCCGACACGACAATCTGATACAGTAAGATCATTAAATTATATCAATTTCCGACACGATAATCTGATACGATAAGATCATTAAATTATATCAATTTCCGACACGATAATCTAATACGGTAAGTTCATTAAATTACTGAATCATACCAATGATGGAGCTGAGCATCTCTAGAAATCCATACTTGCATGCCTCACACTCAAAGTCGACTTTCACAACACAACCCTGAAAAATACACAATCACAGGGATAGGATCAAAACTAGAAATATATATATACACAAACTCATTGATTAATATAAAATCTAAACAATATGAACAGAATGAAGCATTACCCACTCTGCAAACGACATTGAGAAAAAGCATCCGGTAAAATTTATGTGACTGTAATAGATAAAATAGATATCTTATCGTGTTCATCATGATCTTTATATACGTATATACTCCAACTTGATAATGTTTGGAATAATGTAACAGACCTTCCAAGCTTTGAGTTTTTACCCATTTTTAATTATGTTTACCTTTTTTTTAAATCCAATTTCCTTGGTAATTAATAGATATGTTTCGCTTGGTATGAGTATTTTTAGAACACAAAATTGTGCATACGGTTTTAAAAACAATATCCCCTATAAATTCCCATATTTCGAAAACTTATTCTTAACTTAAATGAGAAAGTCTCAGGTAAGGCAACCTTATGGTAAGGCAGGGGTATTAGGTTTAGGGGTAAAATACCTTTTGGGGCTGGAATAAATATTTAATTTTCGGTGCCAGTACTGAAAATGTTAATAAAACCCAGGGACCATTTTGCAATAAAAATATATAACACATTTAATCTCCTTATTCATCATTACCATCATCAATCATTAATATTAAATCATCAAACCATCGGCGCTCATCATCAATTCATCGACGTTTATTACAAAATCATCGACGTTCATCATCAAATCATTGTTGTTCATCAAATTATCACCGTTCATCATCAAATCTTCATCGTTCATCATCAAATCATCGTCGTTCATTGTCAAATCTTCGTTGTTCATTATCAAATCATCAAATATTCGTCGTTTATCGTCAAATCTTCATTTTTAACCGTCAAATCTTCGTTGTTTATCGTTAAATCATCGCCGTGCATCATCAAATCATCGTCGTTCATCATCAAATCTTCGTTGTTCATCATCAAATCATCAAATCCTTTCGATCATTGATAACTAATCATCAATTAGAAACAAAAAATCATAAACTAAAATATACACATAATCAAATCGATAAATAATTGTGAAACGAGATTCTCGTTGAAACGTAGCTCGCATCATCAAATTGACCTCGTTTTCATCATATATAAAGCCGATGACCTTATATATACATATGTATACCGATACATACACACAAATATATATATATATATATATATATATATATATATATATATGTATAAATCTTCGTCATCAATACGATCATCAAATCCGTTCGATCATCGATAAAAAATCATCAATCAGAAACATAAAATCATCAACTAAAATATACACATAATCAAATCTTCATCGTTCGTCGTCATTCATTATCAAATCTCGTAGTTCATCATCAAATCATCGAATATTCATTGTTCATCGTCAAATCATCGTTGTTAATCATCAAATCTTCGTCGTTTATCATCAAATCCACTAAATTTTCGCAAAAAGTAGCTCGGATCATCAAATTGACCTCGTTTTTATCATCCTCTATTTTATCAATTTTATCAAATTGACTTCGTTTTTATTAATTTTATCAAATTGACCTCGTTTTTATATATACTAGGTCACCAACATTAATCATCGTCGTCATCAATCCGATCGTCAAATACGTTCGATCAATTAATAAAAAAATCATCAATCATCAAATCATCAAAATCGACATTAATTATCAATCATTAAAATTAAATCATCAATCATATCATAAACATAAAATCATCAAATCTACATTCTTTATTATCATCAATTATCAATCATAAACATAAAATCATCAAATCTACATTCTTTATTATCATCAATTATCAATCATAAACATAAAATTATCATCTCAAATATAAACATAATTAAATTAGATTCTCGTAGATTTTTGGCTTGGATCATTAAATTAATCTCATTTTCATCATGCATGCATACATACACATATAATTCATCGTCGTTATCAATCTGATCGTCAAATTCATCTATCAATAAAAAATCATCAATTATCAATGGAGAAAGTCTCCTTAGAGTCCAACTTTCCTGACTTTCCATAAGAGTCTTTATACGTTTTAACTTATGCAGTGTACCTTTTAATTTGAACTGTAAAATTTGTTATTTGAATTTTATTAATGTTTTAATATAAATTCATGAATTTTTGCATTAAAACATGTTTTACTATATGTTCACTTTATACTATCAATGTTTTAACACAAAATAGTATCACTTGACCTTAAATATATAGTGGTAGTTCTATAACAATTAGGAAAGTCGGACTTTCTAGAGAGTTTGCATTATCAATGATCATAACCGGAATTAATAATCAACTATCAACATTCGATCATCAATTATCTCGTCATCATCATAAAATCAATTATCATTGTGATCATCAAATTTACCACCATTAATTATCATCATATTTAGCACTAAAATCAATTATCTTAAATTATCATAATCTTTAATTAATTACCATAATCATACATTATTATCATCAATTAATAAATCATCATCATCATCACCACCAATATTCCACCACCGCCCCACCAGCCTTTAGCAACCTCCACCGCTCCACCACCACCAGTCCACCGCACCACCACTAGTCATCCGCCGCACACCAGCCCCCACCGCTCCACCACCAGTCAACCACCACACCACCAGTCAACCACCACACCACCAGCCACCACCGACCTCCACTACCAGTCAACCACCGCACCACCAGCCACAACCAACCTCCACCGCTCCACCACCAAAATACCACCACACCACCACCAGCCTCCACAGCTTCACGACCAGTCCACCCACCACACCACCACCGCTCCACCAACTCGAAATCATATCATCGGAATCATCATCATCAAATCTAAATCATTACCATCAGTATCATTATCATTAGATCGGAATTATAAGATCGAAATCACCAACATCGAAATCACCATAGAAACGAAGGAGATTCCGGTGAAAATCCATGAAATTCCGACTCCGCCAGCTTTCCTCCGACACCGCCTGAGCTCCATCGATTCCCGACGTCGCCCCCGTGCCCACCACCGCCAGCTTTCCTCCGACGCCGCTTGTGCTCCGTCGATTCCCGGCAAAGAAGATGATGGGAGGTAAAAGGTGATTTGGGAAATAGAAGATGATGCGAGGAAGAAGATGATTGGGGTTTTATCTATTGATTTTTCAGAATTTACAAGATAGTCCCTATTTTTCTGCACCACTCACACCTAGGCACCGAGAATAAAATTATTAGTTTTCTACCTCAAAACTTATTGAAATAGGATTTCTCAACTCCTTTGCCTTATGGTAAGGGTGCCTTATCTAATTGTTTCTCCAAACCAAGATATTTGAAACAATTCCATTTAAACTTCAAGTTTGTGATCAGTTCTCGTGCCTCTGTGAATAAAATAATTAGTGCAATAGATCAAATAATCAGTAATACGGCCATTAAAGCCGATCCCTTGCCAACTTGTCAAAGTTTCCATAAGCCCTTCCGAATTTAATCCAAAAGTAAAATAATTCAGTTAGAAAAATTCGTCAGAAAACAATAAAAGAATTTAGAGCCAACTTGAAGTTCAATTGCTCGATCACAAAATATATCTCAATAGCTCGATCAGAGCTATAATTAGGCAACAGTTTAAATCCAAAATAAACAACAAATAAATCGTTGCAAAAAAACCTGTAAAATAAAAATCGGCTTGAATTCAGGCTTTGGATTTAACACAAAAGTGTGTACTGTAAAACTCTTCGTTGAATTACTGTTACTGAGTCGTGAAGGTGGCAGGGGTATAATATGATCAATCTTATATAATCCTGGGGTTGAATAGAGCGGTCAGTGAAGTTATTGACGTCATTTGGCCCTCTAGCTGGCAATCAAATAATTAGTTTATCTATTAAAATCAATCTTATATATTATATTACCAAATAAGTAAACCAAAACAATATACTTAATCAATGGTACGTATGTCAATAATATTTTTTAAAAAAGTTAAAGAAATCTCTATTCATGTGTTTGGATAACGTCCATAATCATTTGATAATAGAAAAATGGTGCACTACACCACACTCATCTATCTTCCACCATCTCCTTTGCATTAGAGGCTAGAGAATGAGTTAAATTGTTATCATTGCTCGAAATCCAACACGGGTTTGAGTGGTTTCTTGCTCTAATACTCCTTTCAAGAGATTCAATGAATTCAGGATAAGATGACGGAGGCTGCTCCAATTCTCTTACTATCATGATCAAGCCGAGGCAATCTCCGGTGATCGTTGCTTTGTCAATGTTCAGCTTAGTCGCTAGCTATATGACCAACTCCAAAGATTTTGCTTCTACGAAGAAAGGGTTAGTGATCCCTATGAACATTCTTCCTTCAGCTCTGATGAAGTTCCCGCTTTCTCCCCCTGCAATCGCTGCAACTCCAGTTCTGTTGTTCTTGATGCCTGTTTCAAAACTGATCATTGGTCCCAATGGTGGAGGCCGTGTAGCAGCTAATCATCTGTCAGCTTGGCTGAGACTCTCTCTGGCCATGAGTTAGCCCTCCGGAACAATGTATGTTAATAATATTAATTATAAGCAAATTGCGGTGCACACCATATGTAGATCATATACTACCTTTTATAATTTTATTAAGTATCATAAAGTAGTATCATATATTATCGTAAAGGAAACTAGAAGAGTTATTGTTTCGGTCAATAAATAAATTAATAAAAAGCAATAAAAATTATGAAACTACCACATAACCACCGCAAGTTCACCATATTCCGGCGCCTACCAAATTTATAGATTCCTTTTTTTGTTTCTTTTATTTTTGTCGTTCATTCTTCATCCAACATAATTTTTGGCAAGGTTACATTTATAATCTCTACGTATGAGTTTTTGTGGTATTATATATTTTTGTGGTTTTATATATTAAGAACAGAAATAGCACAATCTTCAGACAGCAGAATCTACAGCCTGTGCAATGTGTGAAACAGATTCAAGCAGAAACTGAGTTGATCCTTAAAATAGCTAGGAGAGATGGAGCCTCGGAGGAAAGAGAATCAGAAATCACAGTACAACTGACCTGTTGTGTTCACAGGAAATAACAGTGCAACCCATCAGGAGCAATGAAGTGACAGCAGGTATACCACAAGCATGTGTTATAAGCTTTTATGGTTCCTTCAGAGAAAGACTAAAGCTGGGAGCTGCGGGCTGGAGAATCTAGAAACCAGGTTGGAATTCGGAAACAGATATTTCAGGCTCTGATTTCTTTACAGTTTCGTCACCATTACAGGCCGAGGCAGAACCATGTTGGCGCGCACTCAAGGCGGGAAGAAGAAATGGAGTACAAAGGGTCAATCTGGTGACGAACTCAGTGCAACTCAAACAATCAATCATGAATACTTTGGCGGCACCGATTGCGATCAAAGTAATTATAAGAAGCATTAGGCGCCTCACAGATTCCTTCATGGAATTTGCACTGATAAAGGTTAACCGTTCCTTTTTACAAAAGGAACATAAATTAGCGTTTAGCCTTAGTAGAAACATTTGTAATAGTCTTAGTTTTTCTACTCTTTCTGATTAATAAATTTAAATGGTTTTACCAAAAAAAATTATATATTTTTGTTTCTTTTTTTTAAACCGTAATTTACCATAACTTTTTTCCGCCTTCCATATTACCACAAATTACTACAAATTACGCGCATAAATAAAACTCATTCATATTCATTATATAATGACCATTTCCATATTAAGGTCTTTTTATTTTATATTGTTACACTAACACAATATATTGTTTACGTACAATATAGTCTAATTATGGTATGAATATATTTTACTTTGATGCTAAGTATTATATAATCCCACCCTCTCATTCTTTGCCATGCTACACGGTTTAGCCTCTCTTCAAACAAGTTACAATTTATTATCATTTGCTCTGGGTATTTTAAGAAGTTAAATCATATGAATATGTTCTGTTTAATATGATACCTACTTTGTTTTTGTAGGTTGATCCCGAATTGGAAGTTATTAGGCAATGAAGGATGCAGGAGTTAATGTGCCAACATGGTGTGGTAAGTCATATTTACCTCTTTTTGTGCCGCCGTTGTGCATTTTCTGATGACTCCTTTAATAATGATAATTAACTTTAATCAATAACGTGTCAATCAAAATACATATTGACAATATTATAGTCTTTCGAAATTTGTCACTATAGTTTTGTTAATTGTCTTAACGAGTTTTTCTTTTAAATTCGTTCATAATATTAATATAAAAAAGATTAAATATATCGTGCAACGCACGATGATCTTTAGCTAGTCAATATAATAACTATAGTGTGATAATTTTATTTTATCTAAAGGTCATACATAAAATCATCTTATAATATAATATTAAAATTTCTACTTGGTTGATATTTCAGTTTTGGTGAATCTAATAAATATCACCCCACTTATAGTGGTAATTTATTAAAAAAATCTTATAATATTAAAATCTTATAGGCTCTGATTTATTTCCTGTTATGACTAGTTGATTGTATTGAAAAAACAACAATATCCTTAATATATTGCAAAAATTACAAGAATGATGGGTGATTAACTCCCATAGAATGGGCCACTTGCAAAACAATACTACAAAAATTGCATTTGATGACCCATTTTCACTATTCTTAGTTCTTGTCCATTTTCTCTCTAATGAACATTAGAGTGGGGCGGATGAGTACCCGTTTATCATTGCACAACAGTTTATGTCATCATGGTTGGAGCATAAACTAGAAACAAACACTCAATTTGGTGTGCAAGTCTCAAGAGGAGGTCAAGAATAGGATATCGATCATGAGTTGTGAATGTTTTGTGGTGGTAAACTTGTTCAACAAGTCTGAGTTGATAAAGTGAAGACTTTATTTTTCTAGTATGAGATGATATATGAGATTATAATTCTTCAAATTCTATAATAATTAGTAAATTTTTATTTTAAAATTTAATCAACACGTATAATATTAAAATAATCATATAAGATCGTGTTAGATTTATTGTACAATCTATTTCTTTTTGTTACATTTGTTATGCATAATCAAGTATTCTCATCAATATATTATGTTCGATTTGGGAAGTAAGGGTGTGTTTGGTTTACCCGTTTTTTGAAAACTGGACTTTCAAAGTCCAATTTTGGAAAATGTTATTTGGTTTGCAAAATTTTAGAAAGTCCAGATTTTCCCACTTTCAAGTCTGATTTTCGTTCTTATTCAGACTTACAATTTTTGATTTTAGACTTAAAAAATTTTGGGAAAATTTATATTAAGGGCGTGGGAAGATTCAAAATTATTAGAAAGGGCATAACTATATAATATTTATTATGTAGGGCTTTTTGATTGTTTTAATGATTATTTATTTGGGAAATGACATCTATAACCTTTATTTCTTAACTATCATTTTTTTAGTGTAGTATTTTTATATTTTCTTCTCCTAAAACTTTAATCTAGTTTTAACACACGTTTTATTTGGTGATTACTGAACTAAAATAAATATATCAAACTAAGCTAGTGCAAAATCAATGTATAGTAATTGTATGACTAAATTAAGATGAATTTTAGCAGATCATATACATTTGAACTGAATTTTTTAAAAAACCCGAACTTAATTGATCATAATTGAACGAAAGTGTATTGAATCAAAGTTAAAAAATAGAAGAATCGACCAAATTAAAATGAATTTTATCAAATCATATTCATCAAAACAAACCTGAAATGATTTGAAATTAATTAAATAGAACTAAACTGATATAATTTCGTATAAATTGGGAGAACGGATCCTTAATTTAAGATGTTGATTTTTTTTAAAATTATTTAATATTGATTTAGAAACAAAGGTTATAGATGTCATTTTCCAACTAAATAATCGTTAAAACAATCAAAATGCCCTTAATAATAATAAATATTAAATGGCGACGCCCTTTCTGACAATTTTGAAACTTCCCACACCCTTAATAGAAATTTTGCAAAATTTTGATGAACCAAACAAGAATTTTATTTCAAACTTACAAAATCCCAACCCAATTAAACAAAGTTTTTGCAAAACCAGGCTTACAAAATCTCAAACTCTAAGAATTCCAAAACAAAATTCAAACTCTCAAAATTTACTCTAAAACAAAATGTTCAACAGTTTTGATTGTCATAAATATCAATGATCAATTGGTAATCAAAAGAAATAAGATTCAATGTATTCAACTTTATCCACCAGTAAATCTAAAACGCAGACAAGTCAAAGCTAGTTTAGTTGAATCACAATTCATAATAGCATCTTCTAATTGTTGTCAGCTGACTACAAAATTGCAGCACCATTAACTTCAAAAAAGTTTGAGGTACTAGGATATAAGCTGGCCTTGTCTCCTACGCAGCTTTGTGTACTAACACGTTTGTAGCCATGTACGGTGAAATGCAACCTTGTACCTGAACCGAATCAACACCTTGATTAAAAGTAACACAGACAATATGAAGATTGGAAAAAACCTTGAACCCAGAGAAACACAGATACAGCAACGTATAATCGTATATACCTGTAGTAAATTAATGGGAATTTGGACAAGCCCTTGCAATAAAAGATCAACTTTCTCTAAAGTGGTTGGAGGAACAGGGGTAAGCAGGTATAAGACGTTCTTGGTAGTATCAATGCCTCGTACAATTCCTAGATCATAAAAGAAGATTGTAGCTGATAAGAAAATATACCTAGGTAATACACCAAGTGTTGAAGAAAACATGTCATTGTCATATGAAGAAGATTTCGGCATAAGTTTGACAAACATGGAAGAAATCACTTTACCCATTCCAACACATGGAGAAAGGTTTTCGGATCCTTCCAAACTAACAGCCAAGCCAACTATGGTAGCGTTCAAGCTGTAGAATATTTCAGTTTTTGGTACCTATAATAAAAATTCACATCATCAAGGTAGTAAGTAAGATAGTACTGTGCAAAAGCAAAGGGTGTACGCATCATCTCAGCAAGTAACATTAAGGATTTACATTCGTTGAAAATGGAATTCATAACACAATGAGCTAAACATCATTCATCATAGACATGGCTTGAAAGTGTAAAAATGATTATATAACATACCTGACAATGCAAATGTTTGATTTTGACATCAGATATGGAAATTTCATATGGAGGTCGGGCAGCTAATGCGTTGGCTAGTTCCCTTACATACGTGATTTCAGCACCATCGGGGAAGCACTGTCTGAAATATGTGATTATGCGCATGTCTCGCAGATTATGTGCATTTTTTCGTACCTTCTCCCTTTTAAATACATTGAAGGAAAAAAATCAAAAATATTATAGTAAAATAGTTAGGTTAGATACCGGGAATTGCACCAGCAGAGAACTCACGGATTCTCTATAGCTGAATTGACCACAAATAAGGAAGTTGATCCAGTATCCTCCTCGTCTGACCAAAAAGCACCCTCTGGAAGATCCTTTGCCATATCTGATAGGCGAATCTTAACAACATGGGTAGGAGAGATGTACTTCAGTACATCCACCAGTAAGTCGTAGCCAATACCTGCAAAATTGTATGCCTTCATCCACTGAAACATGTATGACAAAAACCACACTTAAAATATCTCAGAAAAGATACCAAAAGAATGTAAGGTGGAGTTACTAGGTACCTTTCACCCAACCAGAAGTATTTATGACCAATGGCACTGCAGAATCTAAAATTTTCCTATCACTGATGCAGCTAAAGTGCTTCCGGTAATGATCGTATAATGCAGACACATATGTCAAGTAGGTCGCTGGATCCCTTTTTGGGGAAATATCACCAAAGAAAAAGCATCTGGAAGAAAAATTTCCAAAAGTCATCTTTGACTCTCATGTACAATGACATAACACGTGACCAGTAGAAAATTTTCAGTACTCCATACACCTTTAGCACAATGCATAAACAAAATACTAAATGTCAGTACTCCATACACCTTTTGCACAATGCATAAACAAATTACTAGCTTCACTTGATGGTTGGCAAGGGAAGTGGTAATCATTGGGTCCAAACAAAACTAAACAACAGGACTATGGGATAGAGATTGTTATTGAAATAAGATCATCTAATCATATTTAAGGCATCAAAACTTCTAGCGAGGATAGACTAATTACATTTGCCTATAAAGCTACATGGCTAGACAGTGAGATTTCTCATCACAGGAAATCACTTCTCACGCGTAGTAGAGACAGACTTCAGCACTAAACATTGTTCTCTAGTTCTTGGATAGGGTTGGCCAGTTGGGTCAGGCGGGAGATTTAAATGAAAAGTCCCAGGACAGAAACTTCCAATTCCAACATTATAAACCTCTCTCTCTCTCTCTCTCTCTCTCTCTCTCTCTCTCTCTATCTATAAGTCCCAGGACAAAAGTAAAATATTGAGAGAAAAACTAATGCAAGCACGTACCTTTCTGGTGTTTTCATGCTTGCAGTTCTCAAATCTGGTGACGGAAAGTATATCAAGCCCACAATCCATTCTGATCAGTAATACACATCCACAACGGTAATATTGACAATAAGCACAAACTAGTAAGAGACCGACCTTGATACATCGTGTCAATCATTACAAGGGATACAAAACCCGGAGGAGTAAATTCCGTCTGCCCAACATCAGTGTCCAAATAAGCCACTCTTTTGTACCTGTAACCAAAATCATACTTACACGCATGAAAACATAGTTCTTGATACCGGAAAACAAACAATCAGGCTGACAGACACCTCAAAATCGACTCTGCAGCTTTACATATCTTTGGCATAAAAAAGAAAGTAACTCAACCACACTCTTCCTCCATATGAACAAATGAACAATCATTAACTTCAAGACCAAATGTAAGTTTCAGAATAATTCAGAAAATGCAACACAACAACTTTAGCTTGGTAAACTTCCAAACAACACACCTTTTTGTTCTTTCATATATTTCCCTTAGTCCCAAAATATCACTTTTTTCATAGTTTATAATTCCATCCAGTCATTAAAAAGTGGCATGCTTTCTTCACTATCAAATCATCAAAATTAGAGCAAAGAACTGAAACGCAAACCTGGTGAGAAGAACATTGACGAGGTGGCGCGAGAAAGTAGTCTTGCCGCTGTTCCTCCGCCCGCAAATCAAGGCGACCGGCGGTTTTGAAGTTCCGGCAATGGTGTCCGCAGCAATGGACCACTGATCGGGTATGAAAATCTCTCCACATGGAACTTCAGTGGACTCCATGGATTTCCCAACACCAACTCAACTATGGAAAGCACGAATGATAAGACTCAAAATTTTGAATTGGGTTTTAAACCCTACGTACTCCATGTTTTTTCAGTTAGTGAAAGTATGATTGAAAAAAGATTAAACGTTGACCAGGTCAACTTAGATTTTGTTTGGGAACATAATATCAATATGTGATGCGGTTTTTTTTTTTTTTTTGGTTAAAAGTTGAGGTGCTTGAGGTGTCCCAAATTTATAAGAAAGTGCTAATATACCCCGAGTAATTTAAAAGTGCTGATGTATCCCTATAATCATATTGAATAAAGAAGTGTACCCCTAAAGTCAATTTTCCAACAACATTTTGAATTAAAAGACAAATTTACCCTCACTTGTTGGGTTTTTTCCCCTTGACCCAAATGCTCATGGGCACAAAAAAAAATCAAGAAATCAATATCACCCGAATTACAGAATAAATGCACAATATTATTGAAAGTGGCATGCTAGATGCAGTCCGTATTTTACTTATTTTGTAGTCCAAAATAAAAATACGTTTTCGATATATATGATATGATCAATAATTATGTATTTCAGACATATGCATTATATATATATATATATATATATATATATATATATATATATATTACTTCTATTACATACACTTGCAAATCAGTTATATATCATAATTATTATGATTATATAACAAAAATACGAATTGCAAATAAGCAAAATACGGAGGATTATTCATTGATTTGGTTGGGGCATTTTCGCCTTAGAATTTTTTCTTTTTACCATTAAACAATAGTGAGGGTATTCTTGACATTTTACACTTGGCAAAAGAAAATTCTGCCCAAATTATACATTTGAGTGTATAGTGGCACTTTTGAAAAACAAAAGGGTACATTAGCACTTATTTAAACAGTTGGGGTACAACAACATTTTTTTTTTTTTTTTTAAGGATGTGAGCCGGTAGGAGACCAAGTCAAAGGTAGAAAAGGGTATTTTTGTAATATTAAGTCATTTTTCCCCTTTTTCTGGGAGGAATGGGTTAGGGGTTGTGGTGTCTATAAATAGGGAGCCTCCTTCCCCATTTGTCCATTTCTCACAAGTCACATCCACTCTGCTGCTCCTCTCCTTCTTTTAATTTCCCCAAATTGACAAAAATGTCGTCTCTCCCAAATTTCGAGAAGCCGCCGGTCGGATTTCGATTTCGACCGAAACACCAATTCTTGATCCGTGTTCTTGAAGAAAAGGCTCGAGATCGGACCTTTGATGTCTTGCCAGACAACAGAATTCGGCGACCTTCGGGAGGTTCAAATGTACGGCCCGACGGGAAAGGAGCCGTGGAATGTCTTCTCCGGCCACCTCGAAATCCGAGAGCTCAGCAACTCCAACGACCAGGAGGAGAAGATCTTGGAGCGGTACGTGGTCACTGAGCTTAATCGAAGCGGCAAGACCAACTGCAAGAGGATCGCCGGCAACGGAACTTGGGCCGACAAGAGCACTCAGTTTCCCGTCGTCAATGTTCGAGGCGAGGAGGTCGGCCACTGGAGGACACTCACCTACGTGTACACTGGCGGAGGTCGGCCACTGGAGGACACTCACCTACGTGTACACTGGCGGTGATGGGGCTGCGGAGGGCATATGCCTTACTACTACATGAACGAGCTCCACTTAACAAGCATGCCCACAAACTTCGTTCTTTGCAGAGTTATGAAGAACATGTCTAAGAGCTGCCAGGTCCGAGGCGCCAAAAAGCGCCGCCAACAACACTCACACTCTTGC
This sequence comes from Sherardia arvensis, assembly GCA_948330725.1. NCBI lineage: Eukaryota > Viridiplantae > Streptophyta > Magnoliopsida > Gentianales > Rubiaceae > Sherardia > Sherardia arvensis. Next base: position 36,915,727 of record OX415239.1, read on the forward strand.
CCTGCCCCTGTCGCCAAGAAGCGAAGAGTAGGAGGAGGAGGAGCCTCCACTTCTTCTGTTGCACTTCCTGTTCCACCTGTTATTCAGTTGGAGGATGATTGTGAGATCGATGATATCGAGTTTATCTTCCCTGAATTGGAGGAGGATCCAGTAGTGATGATGCTGACCTAGTGGCTGCGCTCCCTACCATCAACATTCCTCCCTATGTCTGACTTTTCAGCCCTGTATCTTCCCGACATGTCTGCAGTCCACCAACAGAATCAACAACTGCAGCAGCATTTCGAGCAGCTGTTTCAGGACTCGGACATTCCTGCAGACTGGACTGAGGATGACATATGGGAGCTGTGTAGTTAGTGGATATATAAATCTGTAGTTAGTACTAAAACTCTTGTATCAATCTAGTTTAACACATTTGTGCAGAATTCATATCAATCAATGGATTATATTGGCACCATATTCTTGTTTCTTGTTGTCACTTGTTTGCAATTTTTCTCAGTTTCATATAAACTTCAATTTTTCTCAGTTGCCATCTAAACTTCATAGTTTATAAGTAAATAATAAGCTACACAAATGCACTCTAACAAACCTAAACTATCATGCACAGTTGATTCAGCCCCCATACACAAAATCCGATGCTAAAACTGTCAAAATGTCCCAAAGGCCTAGTATTTGGCTTTGCAAGAGAACAGAAGCAGAAGATTGTGATAGAGGTAAGCTACTTCTGTTCCTAAAATGACATGGTTTATATGTACTACTGCAGAGTCCCCATGTAGATGTAAAATACATTGATTTACTGTGAGTTGTTTTGATTGGTAATGGAAATCATAACACATAGAGCTACGTACATAAACATCATTCATCATAAACATGTCTTGAAAGTGTAAAAAAAGAAAGTAACTCAAAAACAAATTGCAGTTTTGATAAAGCTCGATATATATTTTAGTTAAACTGATTCTACTCTTAAATGCATTAACTTTCGGTTGAATAAGAAATAAGATCCAGGTGAATAGGGACTTACTGAGCTGATCCAATGCAAATCTCGAGCCTTTGCCTCCAGTTCAATCCATGGATATGTTCCTTGAGGCTGCCATTTTCCATGAACTCGTACATTATGATGATCTCGTTCTTCTCATCGCAGTAGCCCATCAAGGAAACAAGATGGTGATGGCGAAACTGCCACAGCATTTCAATCTCAGTCTTATTATGCTATAAGCCTTGTCCTGAATCTGTAACACATCTTTTTACAGCCATCGCTCATCACTCCCTTGTACACTTTCCCGAATCCACTAACTCCAGTGATTAAGGTTTCACTGAAATTCTCTGTTGCTTCCTTAACAACTGAGAAAGGGAAGTGATGGCCTCTCTTCGAATTGGAGATGATACATGAATTTCCGACATTATCTAATTCTTCTTCCTTAACTCTTCGCCTGGGGAGAAGAATGAAAGCCAGAACCAGGACCAAGGCTATGAAGAAAACAGCTCCAATGGCAGAACCAATACCAGTCCAGATTTTTTTTGATTTTGAAGATGATGATGAGTCTTTCTGAACTGCTCATTCCAGGATCAAGACTTTTTCTAGAACTGCTCATTTTCATGACTTGTAGGCCATTCAGAAGGCCATCTGGCAAGGAATTGAACACACTCGAAGAGCCTATGCTTACACGAAGATGGCCATCGCTTCTTAACCTAGTAACAGCATCAATATAGTCTCTCATTATAACAACATCAGAAAAAGTAAAAAGAATTGCAACAAACAGACACCTCAAAATCGACTCTGCAGCTTTATATATCCCTGGCATAAAAAAGAAAGTAACTCAACCACACTCTTCCTCCATATGAACATTCAGTAACTTCAAGACAAAATGTAAGTTTTAGAATAATTCAGAAAATGCAACACAACAACAACTTTAGCTTGGTAAACTCCCAAACAACACACCTTTTTTGTTCTTTCATAGACTCGAATGCAACATATATTTTCAAATTATCACCTTTTTTCGTAGTTTATAGTTCCATCCAGTCATGACAAAGTGGTATGGTTTCTTCACAATGAAATCATCAAAATTAGAGCAAATAAGTGAAAAGCAAACCTGGTGAGAAGAACATTGACGAGGTGGCGCGAGAAAGTAGTCTTGCCGTTGTTCCTTCGCCCGCAAATCAAGGCGACCGGCGATTTTGAAGCTCCGGCAATGGTGTCCGCCGCAATGGACCACTGATTGATTGGGTATGAAAATCTCCCCATTTGAAACTTCAATTGACTCCATGGATTTGCCAACAACAGCAACACAAACCTATGGAAGAGAAGGGACTTGCGAATTTTAAACTGAAAGTTTTGAATTGGGCTACGACCACTGCCTACTTTGCGCTCAGTGTGAGCTTTCAAGCAATTTGGGCAACTTCTGAGTTATGACAGAGCTACATTGCTAATTATCTATTTTTCCTATTTTTTGTTTTTTGACCTTTTTGGGGTGAATTTTTAAATCAAATATCAAATCATCAATAATTTATATATTGGCCACTCAAGATTTCTTTGTCTCACGATATGGATTGTGAAGACTTCATTTTTCTAGTATTACTATGATAGATGGAATTATAATTCCTCAAATCTTTAAATTTTGCCATTTTAAATACGTTATCGATCATGAGTTGTGAATATTTTATGGTGGTAAACTTGTTCAACAAGTCTGAGTCGATAAAGTGAAAACTTCATTTTTCTAGTATGAGATGATATATGAGATTATAATTCTTCAAATTCTATAATAATTAGTAAATTTTTATTTTAAAACTTAATCAACATGTATAATATTAGAATAATCATATAAGATCGTGTTAGATTTATTGTACAATCTATATCTTTTTGTTACATTTGTTATGCATAATCAAGTATTATGGTCAATATATTATGTTCGATTTGGGAAGTAAGGGTGTGTTTGGTTCACCCATTTTTTGAAAAACTGGACTTTCTTAATCCAATTTTGGAAAATGTTATTTGGTTTGCAAAATTTTAGAGACTATCCGGCGGCTTCAGAATTCCAGAAGGCTTCCGAGCAAGAATAGAGCTACCTCACTTTTCCAGCGACCATCCAGCGGAGTGGTTGCGTAGATGCTTGAAGTTCTTCACCATAAGATTCCAGAAGAAAGGATGTGGGGACAGCCGAGTTATTCCGTTATTCCGGGAAGGAAGAACAGAGATATGGTTCCAAACTGAGAAACTATCAAGAGCGAGCTGGACTTGGAAGAATTTTAGTGAAGATATCATGACTAGGTTCACTGATCTGGGAGAGGTGGATGCAATTGAAGCCTTCAACAAACTCTATCAGAAAGGATCCATCAGAGACTATCAGAAAACTTTTGAAGATCTGAAAACCTTGATGCTAGGTAAGGATCCTAGATTGCCTGAGTCTTACTTCATTTCAAGCTTCATCTTAATAACTACTAAAAGAGGCCGTTTTTGCCACGTATCGCTTCCACAAATTTTCCCAGAACTTACCAAAAAAACTCAAAATAAAATTATTTTACCAGTCATCTTCTCATTCATCTCTTCAGTAATTTCCATTTACAATCATTCCTCTTCCCAATCAACCTAATTAAAACCTCTCTTTTCCGAGAAGTCTTTCTAGATTCCCTAAACTTCCCGATTCTTCTTCTCTCTGTCCTTCTTTTTCCCAATCATCTTCACGAAATCCTCTTCCATCGATCAAACCTGACTCTTCTTCTCCCCCTTTTTTGACCGTCGATGATATGACTATGGAGTCGCAAGGATCCGGCGGCGGCGGCGGCGGTTCACTTGGAATACGGTGAGTCGCGTCTCTGGCGGTGAAGAATGGTCAGAGCAGCAATGATGAGGATGCTGGTAGCTGCGATCATCGTCTTCTTCTTCATCGAGGTATTGATATTTTCAATAATAACAGTCAACAAACGGGGTGAGAATTGGAAATTTGGAGTTTTCCGGCGAGACTGTTCGTAAATAGATGAGGTTCCGGGCGCTTTTTTGATCAGTTATTCTATTAGAAAGCTGGCTATTGTTGATTCCATTTAATATTCTCCATAGTTCATTTTCGTTAATGATATGCAAACAGAAAACACCAACATGTGTGATGACTTACTGTGTGTGTGATCCTTTTCTAACATATATGCACGTCTTTTTCATGTTCTCTTTAGCTCCGTGATAGCATTGATCACAAATCGAATATATCATGCAAATGTAACCTAGGCAAAGATGGAAAAACTCTTGAGCTTTACAAGGTGTATGATCATCATGATTCCATTAGTTTCTGTCTTTTTGTCATGCTAGAATAAGGTCTTTCAGCTGTCTTAGTTTGATTAATATGATATCACATTTCCCGGCATCGAATTTAGATTGAGTTTAATCAAGAGAGACACTTTGTTTCAGACATATCTTGCCTTGGGAAGAACCTAGACTTGAGGCTTATGCTGCTGGCCAAGAAAACTGTACTAAACACTTTTACAGTAAGCTGTTAATCTGAATTATCCATAGAATTGCCATTGCTTGAGTATGCAATTAATTAGCTCTACAACTGATGTTTTGTTTTCAGGATGATGAGATGGAATGTATAAAATCTGTGATTGGCTCAGCTGTGGTGGATCCTGAAGTGAAAGGGGGGTGTGACTTGTGAGATGGCCTTTCGAGACAAATTCATCTAAAAATCATCGATACACTATTTCTGCAGTTTGGCATGTCAAGGCTAGGATAGTTTGGCGGTTTGGCCCCTTCACCTCTCCATGTATGTTTCTTAATCATTTTAATATTGCAAATATGTTTGTGTAGTTATTTATTTATCCGAATGCATTAATATACAATTACCATGGTGTTCATAAATACCATGTATTATGTAGTATGCAGATTCATGATAGAAATTATGTATTAAGCTACGAGTATTATATGTGGCGTTCCTTACTGGAGAAGTCCAATTCTTTGAGGGGGGATGATAGGTAGAGCCACAAAGTTAACTGCAAAAGATCACATTGTTTGTATTGTTGAGGAGACAATGAGGCTTTCTACATCTGAATAATTAAATAAGGTATCTCACCTACTATATCAATTTAGTTCTTTTCCTTTTGATTTGTTCATTCCTGTATCGTTTCATGTAAACCATCCCAGCTATTTCTATGACATGAGTGCAACAGTCCAACATTAGATTCGCCTCTAAGTCTTCTCCTCCTTTAGGTTTGTGCGATTTGTTTTCCAGTGTAGAGATTCAGGTAATTTCTCTTCATTTAATTTGTTTTCCCACTGTCTCTTAGTATGATCACGTTTTGATTACGTTAGTTTAAATGCTAATTCTACAAGGTGTAAGGTTAGAGGTTTTCTTATTTGCTTTTCTCCTTTTTCATGGACTATTATGCTTATATGCTCACATGTAATGCAGCAAGCCCACTGCATAAACCTACACAGGACAATAAGTTATTAGCAATTTTAGGAACTATATGAGGTGTACATCATCAAAGTAAGAACACTTCCTTTTTTTTCCCCTCCTGTGTTGGCTTGCACACAGTTACCTATTGAGCTTGATACCTGCTCTATTAGTTTAGGTGTGGCTATTAGAAAAATATATTTTTGAAGCATGATCCTTGGAACAGTTTGGAGATCTGTGTGATGACATGAATGTAATAAATATGTTATATTCCTATACGTCACCAAGACGAGTTTACGAACAAAGTCTAAAGTACACTTTGGAGTAGTGTTATGTTTCTTTAAAGCAGTTGTTCTTTTTCTATTTTGATTTGTACAGTCAATCTGAGGGATATGTGGATGCAGGTCTAAATGATCTGATCTTTTGTTCAATGGATATGTTAAGCGACCTCAGTCCCTCAGAGGAGCAGCAATCTAATGATGGTCAATTTCCATGTCATGCAGAAAGGAAGCTGTCATCATCAGTCTATGCAAAATCAATATACCAATTTTCTTCCACAGTTTAGTGTGAAAACAACAAATAATGTTCATGTATTAAACAAAAGGCCATTTATTAACCTTGTGAATGTGGTTTTTTTTGTAGTTATAAAAGTAGCATGTGGCATGGCAAATATGTTGATCATTTTCAATTTTTATATTTTTGTTTTGTTAGGCACGTATGGTAAAGTCTATAAAAACTCCAATTTCTTAAAAATTATGTAACTGTACTAATAAGTTTAAGCTGAATTAAGAAGAATCTGTTGAAAGTTATACTTTTCTATTATTAATAACTGAAGCATATCTACTGTAAGGTAAACATAAAAACAAATTTTGATGTAAAATGAAAGAATTTTATATTCAAATTTAAAGATACAATTTTTAAGTTAAAAAGTATAAAGAAAGAACATCATTCCTCCTAAATATTATAGAACTATGAAAACACTATTTTTAAATTAAAACATCATCTATCTATACTATTAAAACAGCAACTCCTTGAAAAGTCAAACACCATCTCCTTACGCCACATCAGCTTTTAGAGCCCTCCTGAAACACCACATCCTTGCGCCACATCAGCTTTTAGAGCCCTCCTGAAATTGACACGTATTTCTTTTTTTTTCTTTTCTTTTGCAGGGTTTTTATTTACTGACCGTCTCTTCGATTCCCCTTTTTCTCCGGCCATTCTTTTCTTTTTCTACTGAAAACGCGTTCCTTTATTAATTACCCTCTTCATCTTCCCGATGTGAAGCGTGCTCGACACTTTTCAGCCTCTTTCTCATCTTTCTTACCGAGTCTTTTGATTTACTCCTCTTTGTATCAGAAACCCCTCCCTCTTTTATTCTTCTTTGATTTAAGTATCTTGATTCTTCAAAGCTGTGTAAACGTGGCCTTTTGTTTTGTTTAGGAAACGTGGATGTTAGCTTTGTGTCCGGAGATTTTCGATATCCGGCGAGGAGATATTTTCCGGGTGCCGGCGGGGACTACGCATTACTTCATCAGAAAGGACAACAAAACCATGTTTCGAGTAAGCCTATATCTAGAGATGTTTTGCTATTTAGTATGTTTGCCATTGCTTTAGCTGATGATGCCTGCAATTAATACATGCTTTCGTCTCTGTAGCTTTCAATTTCTGATCCTGAATTTGAGAATGATTCCGCGTTTGAGATCCTGCATTTTCGTTCAGAGGTTCTCTCAATTTTGTTGCTCATCAACTGTAGATTAGCGATCTTTTTATGTTCGGTTTAATTTATTATTTGGTGTCAACAAGGTGTTTGATAAAATTCCTCATCCAATTTTCTGGCTCAGCCCGACCTGGACCGGAGCTCCGATGCAGGCGATAGCTCCACCATCTCCGCCATTCTCTGACCCAGGCGATCCCCAATCACTGTGCACCGGCGTTCTGGCAGAGCCCGGCCTCGTGGGAAGTCGCCACTACCATTCTACCTCCAAACGTCGTTTCCCTTATCCAGGACCTCACGGACGCCGATGTTTTCGATGATGACGATGGCGAGGAGGCGGCTGCAGCGGCAACCGTTTTCGACGCTTTGATAGAAAACGCTTTGATGGAGCTCCTGGTTCGTGGATGTCTGTAGGTCAGTGTCTTTCTTTGATTGGTTTTTGTTTACTTTTATTAAAGCATTGTTGGTTTTTGATTGTTCCAAAGTTACAAGTTTTAGAATTAAGGTACAAAGTTTGCTGGAATTTAGCTTTTGATAGACTGAAAGGATTGTGTTTTTGTATGATCACCGGGAAGATCACTCCATCGAGGAGGCCATCACCCCAATCGACGTTAAAGGCGAGGAAAAGATCGCATTTTTATCACGATCTCATGAGCCCACCTTGGAGTTTGTGGAGATTGAGGTTTCCCAACCTCAGAAAGAGGCCTTGCCGACTTCCTCCATTGTTCCCGGTAATAACACTTACGTTACTTACTTGGTTACTACAAAGACCAATTGACAGGATTATGGGGGATCTGAATTTAAAGTTAGAAGGAGGTTTAAGGATATTGTCACATTGTCTGATCGATTGAATGAGAGTTACAGAGGGTTCTTCATTCCGCCAGGCCTGATAAGAGTATAGTGGAGAGCCAGGTGATGAATAAGCAGGAGTTTGTTGAGCAGAGGAGAGTGGCATTGGAGAAATATCTGCGTAGGCTCGCGAGGCATCCGGTTTTGAAGAAGAGCGACGAGCTGAGGGTGTTCGTGCAGGTGCAGGGGAAGCTCCCTCTTCCTACCAGTGTTGATGTGGCCTCGAGGAGGCTGGACGGGGCTGCGAATTTGCCCAAGCAGTTGTTTGGGGAGACTGTGAGCGTCATTGGGACTCAGGATGTGGTGCAGCCCGCGAAAGGCGGGAGGGATCTGTTTAGGTTGTTTAAGGAGTTGAAGCAGTCGGTTACCAATGATTTGGGTGGAGCGAAGCCGCCTGTAGATGAGGATGGTAAAGATTTCTTGGAGAAGAAGGCGTCGCTGAATGAACTAGAGCAACATCTTACCAATGCAGCAAAACAGGTTCCTTTCTTTGTGTTTTTAATTATTATTTTGTGTTATTTTGATGTGTCAGTCCCAAGGATTGTGCTTTTGACAAGTTCTTTCACTATGTGTACCAATGATTTGGGTGGAGCGAAGCCGCCCGTAGATGAGGATGGTAAAGAGTTCTTGGAGAAGAAGGCATCGCTGAATGAACTAGAGCAGCATCTTACCAATGCAGCAAAACAGGTTCCTTTCTTTGTGTTTTTAATTATTATTTTTTGTGTTATTTTGATGTTTTAGTCCCAAGGATTGTGCTTTTGACAAGTTCTTTCACTATGTGGAAATATCAAAGCTTCTTTTCTGAGCAGTAAGTCGATTCAAGTCGGGGCTTTTGTCATATGCATACTGACTCTAAATTTCTGACAGTTAGCTTCATCGAATATGATAGCTGAACAGGGGATGAGCCAGCCGTTTATGGTAACAAGCAGTATGGCCGTTTATGACCGGCACCGAGCCCAAATCTTCTCCTGTCAAATCGAAGAAGCCCGATAACTCCGTCAAGCTCCCAGAGAGGTATTTGTGTGTTTTTGTGTTTTTATTTGATTATTTGCAGATTTAGATTTCATGGAAGTTTTTAATTTTATGGCTCTATGAATTAAGCATGAGATTATGGGTGAGTTGCATGAAAAAGATTAATTTTATGGTTATGTGAATTCATATTTGGGTATGAAAAAAATACACTTGACTGACATGCGTTTCTTGACTGAGGTTTTATTTCTGCAATTGACTGAGTCTGATAGATGGATGGATTGGAACAATAATTATCACATTACAGTCATGATTATTGTGTTTTGGAGGGATTTTGGGATATTGGAGATTCAGTATGTATGTTTTCCAGTTCTGTTGCACTGGTAGTCTCATTCAAAGATGAGCAGAATGGATTGGATGCGAGTTATGATGGTTTTATCTCAGTAGTTATCAGGTAATTTTTATTTTTGCATCAACAAGACTGATTTTGTGTGCATTAGAACTCACAAACTTCACAAAGATGTACTTTTGAAGCATAAGAAAGTTGATTTACAGCAGTTCAATATGGATGCACGTCTTTAATTCAACTCTGGATACATCCAAGATGTGCAGGAAATTTGGTTGCAGATAGTTTGTTGTGATGTTTATCAGATAATTTGCTTGTGTATAACAAACCATTTAGTTCTTCACTACTTTAAGACTAACTTTTGAACAAATTATAGATGAATTCTTTTTTACAGACATAGAAGACTGATGTCAATGGCAGTCCAGGGAAGAGGAAAGCTGAAAGTTTTCGCCAGTGCTATTATGCATTGCGTAAAAGGATCTCTAAACGTTCCTATTGACATCTTGAACTTTGATTTTGTGAATTAAAGTGATTTTTGTTAACTTTGCTTTTAAATGGCTTCCATGATGATCAGCTTCCGAATTGTGAAGGAATTCAAGAACCAAAGTTTGGGGTTAGAACTGCAGGAGCCGCATTTGGAACTACATCAGAGTTAACTTTGAAATCCTGTTGTTATAATCACTGAAAATGGTACATTAATTTCTCAAATCCTGGTAGCCATGAAGATTTAAGAACCTCTTTAAACTGAGATTATTCTAACATGATAATTTTTCAACCTTTGCAGGGATGGATGAGGGAAATCCTTGGTTTCATTCGATAAAGAATGTGCAGAAGGATGAGAAAAGGATCAAGTATCACAATGACTATCTCACACAGTTATTATCTGCAATAAAGTGTGCTTTTGGTACAAAATTATGTTAATTAGGTGCAAAAGCAAGGTAAATGTTGTATGTTATGAACATTGCAGAGAGGATGGATGCAATGTGAATGGCTACTTTGTGTGGTCAGAAATACACATTCTGATTGCTTTAAAATTGAACTTTGATACATCAGAATAAGTGCACAAGAGAGAAGGATTCTTTTCGCTACCAGGTTCCATAACGCATGCTTGGTCTCCGTTGAAGGTAATGTTGTTATGTTACCTGGGGTTTTGGATTGACATCTCAGGATTGCTTGATTTCATGATTTCCATATCTAGGATGACTCCCTTCATATCTGAGATGCTTAATTTTACTCTTGGAAAATATGCAGGATGTAGGCTTTTGCATGTCTTTGTACCATGTTGATGCTGCTTTGAATAAAGACTAACTTGAGTACTATTCAGTTCTGCACAGTTGCCTTTGGTTGTTGAGATTGTAGCAGATATACTATCAAAGTCATGTCTTTGCTCACAAATTGCAAGAACAGAAAGCTTGCCTAGCTCCAATTGATTATAACCAGCCTAGAAGAAGAGTTTATGCAAATATTATATATTCTTTTAGAGTTCTGTTGTTTGAATTGTTTTGTAGTGGCTGTGACTTTAAGAAAGCAAAGCCTCAATTTTGAAAAAAGTTTTTTGTTAACTTTATTGTTTTATCTTGATAAAAAAAACTTTATTGTTTTAGGTAATTTGATTTGGTGTAAATTTACTGTTATGGTTGTTAAGTTTCGATATTGATTCCTTTTCCAATTGTTATTTAGTTTTAGCAACACATTCTACTATCACAAAGAATAAAAGAATAGAACACTTCCATAAAAAAACTATTTTCTTTTACATATTCTTCTGAAAAACGGACTAATTATTCTTGAATTAACAAAATAATGCGTAGTCTCTATGAGTCAAAACCTTCGAGCATAGACATGTTTATTTAGCAATGTATGTATGGAAAGGCGTATTCTAACAATTTTTTTTTGATAACTTCTCCAATGAACATTATTTTAGAATAAAAATGCAGAGTTTAAAAGGAAATTGGCTCTATTTTTACAATATACAAATCATTTGATATATGGTTATGAACATCTTTTCAGAAGAAAAATGGAAAAGTAGAGGCTTGCAGAAGGAAACAATCAAAGTAACAAATATAAAATATTGTTCACAAAAATTGAGGATAGAAATGTACTTTTTCTTATAACAAGAATAGAAATGTACTAACATTAAGATAAATTGGTTTAAAATGTTTTTCCTTTCATATAAATAAAATTGTTTAGAAAAACTTCAATAAAAATAGAGAATTATGATATTACATCAATTTATATGAATTCGGGCATATGTCTGAGTATCATTGGATGAATATTACAGTTCAATCATATAAATTAGTCAATTTTTATAGTTTAAAATTTTTTCATAAGCTTCCGTGCATCGGCACGGGTATCATCTAGTTTATGTTCAAATAAACATTGTTTTTAAATATGATTGAAGTTGCAATATGCACAATTTAAATTTGAATGTTCATTATTTAAATTAAAACGAGTAAAAAAATTAATAAAAGCTTAAGAAAAATACAAGAAATCAAACTCTTATTCATGTAGAGAAAATATTGTTTTATGAATTCAAAATTCCGTATTTATTTTATCAACAAAATTAATTTCTATTCAATTAAACATACAATTATCATATTTCATTTATAATAATAATATTTAAATTCATATTTCCGTGTAAAAGCATGGGTGTTATCTAATCTATACTATACTTTAAAAGAGGATGAATTAGAAATTTCTAAGAATTTTGAATTATTTTTAGGATGAATGAGGAATTGACACATCACCATCTTATTTTCCCTTTTACAAATATTATTATTTACTTTTAGTTAGACTAATAATTCTACCTTTAACTTCCACTTAATGATCATGCATTGATTTTTAAAAAACGTTTATTTATAAAGAAGAAATGGTTGAAAGACTTAAAAGTGGCTTAATTCACCATATTAAACATCTATTTAAATAGTCATTATCTATGTAGTATAGTTAGTACTCTTCAAAACAAAAGAAAATTTGATGAAGTGTCTTTTTACAATTTTTTGAATCTATAGTACTTTTTTTTTGAAAATTTGAATCTTTAGTACTCTTTAAAGTAAGATGATAAAAGCTGACGTGTCATTTTCTAAGCATTTGTAGTATTTTTTACAATCAACTACAATTTGAAATGTGTCAACTCTTTTTGAATTTTTTTTTAAACTTTTTATTCCACTCCTTCTGAAAAACTGATACATTATTTTTTTAATAAACTGCTCCATAACAAATATATTCTAATTACTCCAATTACTCCTTCATAAATCTGCTCTAAATCGTTTTCTGCTCCTCTAATTCCCAAAATTTCTCCAGAATAAAGTGAAACATCTATATATTAAATTCCATATACTCCAATTACTCCTTAATAAAGTTGCTACATTTATGGGCTCATATGTTTTCACAGCAAACCTTTCCAAATTCTCTACACCTTTTTCGTTAGCCCTCTCTCTATAAATTATGTTCTCTAAATTCCGGTAAAACATCCCTCAGGTATGTATGTCTTGCTTAAATTATTGTGTTTGTTGTTTAGTATGTGAATGATTTACAAAATATCTCAAAATACTGAAAAGATCTTTTTCTTCAAAATGTGATCCAGATGTTTCTGCATGAAGGCGAAGGTGTATCAATATTATTGATAAGAAAATACCTTCAAAATGAGAACGGAGTCTCCTTATTATTTCTTTTACGAGTTTTTATCATTTACTTTGCATGTTTAGTTGTTCCTTCTTCTCTTTTTCATTGTAATGATTTGTTCCATATTTAGCTCTTGGTTTTTCTGTTTACAGTAGTTGTGGTTTTTTAAAGCTACGAACGAAATTTTGTTATGTTTAAAATTAGTTAACAGCTTAAAAGGTAGATTACATTTTTCTGGAATTCTTTTACCTTTTTGCTTCTCAGTTTTCATATGTTTCCAATTTATGTTCTACGACACAGCTTTGCTGCCAAGTTAATAAACATTCTGTTACTAAGCATCAATTATTACAGATATTTTAACAAGTCATTTCAATTCAAGTTGATTAAACTTACCTCAATTTATTTTTCAATTAAAAAAGGTTAGCTGATTTTTCTTTATTTTTCTTTTTTTTTGAGGAAAAACTTATATATATAAATTAAAGCAAACGAGTTATAGAATTACAAATATTCCTACCTAGGCTAGAGGCCATATTGTGCTCCTTATCTAAGAAAGCACGCTTGACCTTGATAACTGAAAACTCTATGAAAGAGTCTAACAGACGCCTAATATTAGATACAACCCCTTTTATCTCCATTGGAGAGATGCTTGGGTTTTTGATTGAAGAGACCAGGATCGCTGAGTCTGATACTAGAGACGCCCTCAGTATTCCCATTCTGGTTGCTGCTTTGAGTGCTCTCCAACAAGTCTCTGCTTCCGCCTGTAGTGGTGTAACAACAGTGAAGAAATCTGAACCAGTAATAGAATTTTCAAAATGCCAGCCTGGTTTCCAAATCCTCCACCCTCCCGTGCCAAGCAACATGGATTTCTGAAAAGAGCCGTCAAAACTGATAACACATGCCTCTTTGACAGCTTCTTCAACATCCCCCTTTTTTATCAAGTCCAAGGAGATTTCTTGTCTTGTTTCTTCTTCTGGAAAGGACTCTCCCACCTGGTCATCAACTGGACTTCGATGATTTTGATGTGAATGCATCAGAAATTCGTTCTTTGCTTGTTCTAAGCACAACTCGGGTCTGATTATGATATTATCAAAGACTTTCTTGTTCCGTTGCTTCCAAATCTCCCACATCACATAAATTAGATGAATGAGAAGCTCCTCCTGTGCATTCCCTATAAATATTGTGAAGAACCACTGTGAGAAGCCACCTGGCAGCAGAGTAGGTATGTTAATCGGCAGTCCCGATAATATCCAGACTTGTCTCGACTCTGAGCATGTCAAAAACAGGTGGAATTCATCTTCATCACATGCACCACATCTTGACCAAGTTGCATGTTGATCCAGCTTGCGTTTCACTCGATTAGTCGCAGTTGGAAGACATCCTGTCAGTGATCTCCATATGAAGATTAGAAGCTTCTGAGGCAAATTTAAGCTCCATATCATCCTCCAAAACTTTCTGGCTTGTTCACTTAGTTGAGGCCCTCCTGAATTTCCCGTCTGCATTGTAGCCATGGCCACATGATAACCTGTTTTAGCAGTATACTGACCATCTCTAGTCCATTTCCAGAAAGGTTTATCAGATTCAAACACCACTGGATGAATGGCTTGAATATGTGGCATCATATCCGCTGGAAAAATACTCCGCAATAAAGGAAGCCTTCAGGTCCCATGAGCTTGGTCGATCAAGTGTTCTACTTTGAGATTTGTGTGCGTAGACACCACCGATGAACTTTGAACTGGGTTGTGAGCTGTTGGAATCCACTGATCAGACACCCGGATTTTCTTCCCATTCGCCACTCTCCATGTAAGGTTCGTAGCCACCAAGTATCTGGCCCATAGCACTGAGCGTCATCCCCACGAATCTCCGGCCTTTGGTTTTACCTCTAAAATATCCTCATGCCTGAGATGTTTTGCTCGACATACTCTGTGAAGCAAAGAGTTCCTGTCTGATATTATACCCCATGCATGCTTAGCCATGAGTGCTTTATTCATACCCCGAGACGATCTCAAACCTAGGCCACCATTCAACTTCGATTCACAGACCCGCTTCCAGGATTTCCAGTGCAATTTCCGGCCCTCCATGTCTCCTCCCCATAAAAATTGGGTTGTCATGCTATCAATCTTCTTCAGAACCTGTGTTGGAATCCGGAAGATGCCCAACGGATATATTGCTAAAGATCCCAAAATATGTTTCGCCATTGTGACCCGTCCAGGGAGATTCAAAAGCCTAGCCTTCCAAGAGTCATATTTTACCTTAAACTTCATCACTAAGCTTTTGAAAATTTCTGATTTCTTAGCCTCAAATAGAATTGTATTCCCCTAGTAATTCCCACCAAGAACTTGCCGATGTATATTCAAGGTGTACCTCATAAATGATTGTATGCTTTCAGGAGTGTTGGGGCTGAATTGTACTGCACACTTCTCAAAATTAAGTCTTTGACCGGAGAATCTTGCATAGAGGTCCACAGTCTTGGCAAGGTCCATAATAGCTTTCTCGGTGCACCTGGTGAACAAAATGCAGTCATCCGCATACATAAGATGTGTTATTTTTGGTCCACCCCTAGACACCTGTATCCCTAATGTGCCATTACTGAGTACTCTCTTCTCCAACCATGCAGACATGTACTGTTGTGTGATGATAAACAGATACGGCGACAGAGGACATCCTTGTCTGAGGCCCTTGTTTGGGACGAAGAACTGACTATACATCCCATTCACAGAGACTTGGTAGGTCACCGTCTGTACACACATCATTATCACGTCTATCAATCTCGATGGAAAACCCATAAATCTGAGGGCTTTCTCCAGGAATTGCCACGACACTCTATCATACGCCTTACTCATGTCAAGCTTTATTGCTGCCAAACCCACCTTGGCTGTCTTATATTTCCTCATATGCTCCACTACTTCATGAGCTAGCAACACATTTTCCGCAATGCTTCTGCCTGGTACAAAGCCATTCTGATTCTCTGCTATTAAAGAGTCCATGTGTTGTTCCAAATTTTTCCAGCATCTTACGAGCTAAGCAACGTTCCAAATGTTTTTTCCTATCCAAATCACATCTTGCCGATAGGTGCCCCACACGCCCACATATCTTACACACTTTGAATACATTTTCATAATAGCATTTTATCCAAATTGATGTATTGTCAGGAAATTTGAAATAAAACCCTTTAACGAAAGGTTCACTCGCCAAAATCCATACTTTAGCATTCAAATAGTCTGAGTTTCTTAAATATTTTGGACTTACCTTGACTTCCTGCACCTCTCCAATATGCTCTGCTGCCCTTATTGCATCTGACGAGTTAAAACACTCAAAAGGCAGACCCCTTAGCTTTGACTTTAACAAGAATCTTTGATATTTTGATGCTTTGAAGACTCAGCCCCAATGACCACTGTCTGAGAATGAGTAAAGCCCCATCTATGGAATAAGGGCCTTTAGCTAATGTATTGAGCATCTCCTCCCTATTACTTGCCTGAAAGATGAAGAAATGCCCCGCTCTCGAGATCACCGACACCTGATTTCCCAATTGTTTCTCCACCGATTTCTGCATCTTCTGCAAACTGAAGTTCCTGTCATCAAACAAAAAACCCAGAAAGCAATTTCCGTAACCCGATTGAAAATCCCTTCTGTTTTTGAACATAATTTGATCTTCCCGATCAGATTTCATGATTTTTGTGAGAAAACTAGCTCTAGGATGTTCTAGAGAAAAAGCTCTCGTAGAGAGAAAAACTCTTTCCAGCACTCACTTTTTCACTTCTCAGGCAAGCCTCGATTTTTCTTTCATTATCACCATAAATCACTATAATTGTCTCTTTATTATATTTATTACGACAAATCACATAATTAATCATATTCATCACCATAAATAGCTATAATTGTCTTCCATCCAGTAAAATGTATTAATTATCAATTTTGTTTGTATTAACAATCTCACATTGTGAACATTTTGAACATTTAGACCTATATTGGAAGAATTCAATCAATTTTATATAATGACATGGTAGGGAATATATTTGGTATATTGGATATATATCATTAGTGAGGAATTAAAATGTCATGCACATTCGTATGTAATTTTTCATGAATTAAATTATTATTATTAATTAATTAATATATGCATATGATATTTTAAAATAAATATTCGTGCATCGGCACGAGCATTATACTAGTTAGTGGTTTAAAAGAGGAATTGAAACCTGCTGTTAAGATGTTTCAACCTACCACACTTAAGGCTACTATACCGTTAGCATTGTTGCAAAAAAGGAATCTTGAAATGATGAGTAAAAGAGTTAGAAACTGTAGAACCTCAGAATGCTAATCCCTACACTAAACCTACTGGTACTCATAACTTGCTGCCTTATTCTAAACCTAATCAAGATAAGGGAAACTGGAAAAACCATTAGGACAGGACAGAAAGAGCTGGTAATTCTAGTGGTTATGCTAGGGGATATAGGAGGATTTCTCCTCAAGAGATACAATAGAAGAGAGAATCATCTGTGCTTTAAATGTGGGGATAAGTTTGGACTAGGCCACATTTGTAGATTCAATCAAGTGAGTATGATCAGGAGAGTTGAGGAAGTGGAGGATGAATCAAGTGAAATAGTAGTGGTGGAAACTGAGGGGCTAGCTCCACTGTTGGATGAAATTGACCACTTCGCTCTGAAGTCTGTTGGTAATGGGGGGGGGGGGGCAGAGAAAGAACACCATCTCAATTCATGTCTGGATGGGGAACAAGAGACTTAAAATCTTATTTGACACTGGCGGTGATGAGAGCTTTATAAATGCTGAGTTTGTGAGGCACATGAGGCTGCAAGAGATCAGAACCAATCCATTTATTGTGGAATTAGCAGATGGAGCTAAGGTGAGGGGAAGTACTTACAGTCCACACATTCACTGGATGATCCAGGAGTATCAATTTAAGTATGATCTGAGAGTCCTTAAATTGGGAGATGTGGATATAATCTTAGACACTGAATTTATGGCCTTGTTCTGTCCCCTAATTTTGACTTCTCCTATAACTGCATTACCATGAATGATGAAGAAGGAGGATGGACCTTCCACGGCAGCCCTGATAGAGGTAAACTACTAACTGAGCACAAGACCAGTTAAGCATTCTACAACTAGGAACTGAGGTGGTTGAAGAAGACATTGGGGTGATGATGGTTAAACAGGAATCTAGGATAGATAAGGGAGTGTATGGGAAGGTGCAGGACAGACAGGGAACTAAAATAGAACTAGAAAACTATGTGGAGGTGCAGTGCAGACATGTAAAGAGTGGAGAAAAATCTGATGCAAAAGACAGTCCTTCATCTACCCTAGCTGATGTCTTCAAGCAAGAAGTACCTGATTCCATTCATCAATTATTGACCAAGTATGTTAACATTTTTTATGTCCCTAAATCTCTACCTCCTCAAAGAGATATTGACCATCAAATATTGTTAAAACCAAATGCAGAAGCTGTCAAAATGAGGCCTGACATATGTCCCCATGCACGCAAGGCAAAGATTGAGAACCAAGTTGCTGAGTTGCTGACAAATAAAGTCATCAGACCTAGTAATAGCCTCTACTCTTCACCAGTATTGCTTGTAAAGAAAAAAGACAATTCATGGAGAATATGTATTGATCATAGGAAATTGAATGATAGTACTGTCAAAGATAAATTTCATATGCCCGTAATTGATGAACCATTAGATGAACTACATGGAGCCACCATCTTCACCAAGCTGGATCTTAGGGCAGGTTACCATCAAATAAGGGTCAAGGAAAGGAAGAAGACATTTCAAACACTGCATTTCAGACTCATTATGGACATTATGAGTTTCTTGTAATGCCTTTTGGCCTAACAAATGCCCCAGTTACTTTTCAAGCACTTACTTATGAATAGTATGTTTAGAAAACAGTTGAGGAAATATGTGTTGGAATTTTTTGATGATATCTTAATATACAGTAGAAATCTTTCTGACCATGAGCAACACCTTGTTGTTGTGTTGGATTTGTTATCAAAGCATCAGTTGTTTGCAAAACTTTCTAAGTGTGAAATAGCCAAGAAGAAAGTAGAGTAGTTGGGTCATATAATATCTGGAGGGGAGTAGAGATGGACCACAAGAAAATACAATGTGTACAGAACTGGCCTACACCCACAAATCTTAAACAATTGAGGGGTTTCTTAGGTTTGGCTGGATATTACAGGAGGTTTATTGGTGGCTTTGGGACCATTTGTAGACCACTACATGACCTCTTAAAAAAGGATGCATTCTAGTGGCAAGATACAGCTCAAAATGCTTTTGATGCACTCAAAATGGCCATCACATCTGCACCAGTTCTGAAGATGCCAGAGTTTGATAAGGACTTTATAATTGAGACTGATGCAAGTGAGTGGGGAATGAGGGCAGTTCTAATGCAAGATCAATAGCCTATTGCCTTCCTCAACAAGGGTTTTTGCCAGAAAAATAGGGGACTGTCGACTTATGAAAAAGAATTATTAGCCATAGTAATGGCTGTGGATAAATGGAGGCATTATCTCATTGGAAGTCACTTTATCATAAGAACAGATCACCAATCCCTTAAGTTTCTTATTGATCAGAAATTAAACCATGCCCTCCAACATAAATGGACTACACAGTTGCTTGACTTAAATTTTGACATACAGTATAAAAAGGGAGCAGAAAATAGAGTTGTTGATGCTCTATCAAGAAATCCTCTCCATAAGCAAAACCAGCCAGTCAGAATAAGAGCCATTACTTCCTTACAACCAATGTGGTTGGTTCAACTGGAAATTAGCTACTTGGAAGATCCTATCTCACAGGAGCTCATTACTAAAATTACCTTAGCAGATCCTACAGTTGCTGATTTTAGCTATGTTCAAGGCATAGTGAAGAAAGGATTGAAAATTTATGTTGGGGCTTCTTGACAGATTAGGCTACAGATATTAAGTTCTATGCATGCCTCTCTGGAGGTCACTCTGGCCAGTCATCAACACTTAAAAGAATTTTTGTTGTCTTCTACTGGCCTGATATAAAGAGTGAATTCATCTAATTCATTTCATACAGCATTGTGTCATTTACCAGAAACATAAGACTGAACATTATCATCCCCCTAGATTGCTTCAGCCCCTTCCTGTTCTACATGAGTCTGGAAACATATTTTCATGGGTTTCATAGAAAAATTGCAAAATTCTAAGGGAATGGATATTGTCTTGGTTGTTGTGGATAGAATGACCAAATATGGTCACTTCCTATCTCTATCCCATCCATTTACTGCTTGGATTGTTTTTGATGGATTTTTGCTGATATTTTCAAACTCCATGGCCTTTTAAAATCCATTGTGACTGACAGGGATAAGATCTTCTTGAGCCATTTTTGGAGAGAGTTATTTGGAAAACTTAACGTCTCACTGAACTAAAGTTCATCTTATCATCCAGAGTCTGATGGACAAACTGAGAGGTTGAATCAAGTTCTTGAAACCTATTTAAGATGTTGATGTGGGGATAAGCCTAATACTTGGTCCCTTTGGCTGAGTGCAGCAGAATGGTGGTAAAATACCTCCAATCATTCCAGTCTGGGCATGACTCCTTATGAAGCTCTTTATGGAGTCAAGCCCCAAACACTTCCTTTAGGGCCGTTGTCAGACTCTATTTTTCCTGCCATTCTGGATATGACTTATCAGTGAAAAAAGGTTCACACCCTCCTCCAATCTCATCTTGCCAAGGCTCAGGAAAGAATGAAGGTGTTTGCTAATTCTAAAAGAACTGATAGGTCTTTTGCTGTGGGAGACTGGGTGTATCTGAGACTTCAGAAATATAGACAATCCACATTAAGGGAGCATGCTGGCATGAAGCTATCACCTAAGTATTTTGGTCCTTTCCAGGTCATCAAAAAGATTGGTTCTTTTGCCTACAAATTGTTGCTACCTGCTCACTCAAGAGTTCATCCTGTCTTCCATGTTTCTTTGCTCAAGTATCACTTGAGACCAGCACCTGCACTAGCCACAACTCTTCCTCATCCTGATAGTGATTTGGTTGATTCTTTAGCACCTAGAAGGATCCTCCGTAGAAGGATCATTGTGAGAGGTACTAAACAAGTTATCCAGTGGCTGATTGAGTGGCAGGATCTGCCACTTGATGCTTCTTGGGAAGATAGTGAGATCATCCAGCTACAATTTCATGCATTTCAACACTAGTGCTATACTGTTGTTGGTGTGCTTGTGTAGGTCCTCTCTCAACATTTGCTCGTGTTCTTTTCCTGCATTTGTCTGTTCTTAATTTCAGCTTGAGGACAAGCTGTTTATAAAAGGGGAAGGGATTGTCAGGGTTGGGCAATCCTGTCCTTCCAGATCGGTCGGTCAAGTTGAGCTAAGAAGTCAACTATGAGCTAGGAATTCGTTGTAACAGATTAGCTATGTTGTGAAACTGATTTTAGTTAAATAGTTAGGCTGTAGTCAGTTAGAAATCATCACTTTTACACTGTAAACTTTCATCTCAGATGAAGCACTCTCTCTTTCATTTGGCTATGAAATTCATAGTTGATTTCTATTCTTTTTTATCTTATTTATGCATATTGGGAAATTGTTCATCTAATCCCTGTGATTCTTGCCGGATCACAACTGTCGTGATGCTTAGTACTAGGGGTAAAAGGGTCATTTCACTTTGACTGGTCAATGACCATTGACCAGAGGGAAGCAACAGGTAGCTGGTTGCAGAGGGTGGTTACTGGGATCTGAAGGAGGATAAAAGGAAGGAGAAGGAATCAATTCAGTTAGCCAATTATCATTTTATTAGTTGTTAGTTAGTTGAGCTTAGCTAGCAACAGAAAACTCATATTCTCTCTCTTATTCATGTAATGTTCATGGCTACTGTTCTTAGCTAATTTCCACCTGATTTTCAGATTTAATTGATAAGGATTACACTTGGTATCAGAGCCGTACGATTCCGGCCATGGCGAACAAGAAAATTGAAGAAAATTTGAAGCAGCACATTGAGGAGTCATTGCAGAAACTCCAGACTGAGTTTTCCGATCAAATTGATCGGAAATTCGAGCATGCTGTGTCGATGGCGCTTGACCGAGCAGCTGAGCTTTATAAAGAAGAACGAGAAGCTGACAAGAAAGAACGCGAGGAGAATCGGAGAGCACTTACTCAATTGAATCAGAAGTTGGAAGCTCTACAGTGGACGATCGAGAAGAATCCGGCGGCCGGAGAAGGATCTCTGAAAGTCTCGGAGGTAGCGGTTTCAGTGACTGATCAATTACGCAAGGAGAAATCTCCGGTACAAGTCGCATTGCAGTCGGCAATTCCTGGAAATTCTGGTGCTCAGGCACAGGCATTCATCAGCTCCGATCAAGGCACTCATAAAATTCCGATTGAGTTATCCCCGGCTTCCAATTCTCATAAGTGTGATCCGTTATGTGCTCATTTTTTTCCTAGAATAGTAATGAATGCAAATTCAAAGCATGCTAGGGTAGTTTGGCCAGATAAGAATTTAAGGATTGATAGGAACTTATTGGATATGGATAAAGAGCCTTATAACAGGAGGTTTAATGAACTAGAAAAGGATCCTAAAGCCAGAGGTACTGCTAATGAAATGAATATAGATGATGCAGTTACATCTAGGGGATGGAGACAATTGATGGGGAAACAGTATAATAACATACAATTGCCTAGTTTTCCTGGTCAGAACCCTAGGGATTGGCTGTCAAGATGTGAGAAATACTTTGTTTATTTTCAAGTTGTGGACAGAGAGAGGTTAGAAATCATGGAAATGATTTTGGAGGGGAAGGCCTTGACCTGGTATAATGCTGAAAAGGTTACAAAACCTTTTGATAGTTGGAAGTCTTTCACTATAGCAGTGTTACAAAGGTTCTGTGATGCTAGCTATAGAGATATGTTTGGTGATTTTAATAAACTTAATCAGACTGCTGCTGTGAGGGAATATCAAGAAGCTTTTGAGGAGCTAAAGTCACAGTTGGTGAGTCAGTACCCAGAAATGCCTGAAATATATTTTGTAGGGAATTTCTTGAGTGGTTTAAAGGAGGAACTTAGAGTCTTAGTTAATCCTTGTAAACCTACCTCACTACATGAAGCCGTGGAATTGTCATTAATGGAAGAAAAGGTTATGAAGATTATGAAAAAGAAGTTTAAGTCTGGAAGTTCTAGTTCCAGTTACAATACTGGGAACAATAATTTCAGAAACAATGGTAAGGATAAACCATTTTGGAAGCCTTCTAATACTTGGAAAACTAATGTGTCTACTAACGACAAGGACAAGAAATTAGTGGGAGAAGGCATCAAGAAAGTGATTGTTCAAGAGTTGCAATACAGAAGAGACAATAAGCTTTGTTTTAAATGTGCTGAAAAATTTCATCCAGGGCATGTCTGTAGATTTAAGCAAATTTATGAGATCACTGATGTGAGTGAAGAACCTAGTGGTGATATCTTGGTGGCTGAGTGGAATTGTGAGGAGCTGCAACAATTAGCTTCTGGGGAATCATCTGAACCTGAGGAAATTGAGTTGAATTCTATTGGTGATCATACAAGGAGGAAAGCTAATACTATCAGAATGGTGGGGTACATTAATGGTGTCAAGGTGAATATGTTGTTAGATACTGGGAGTACCTTCACTTTTATTGATCCTGATGTGGTTAAGCAATTGAAGCTGAAAACTATGGCCATTAAACCTTATACAGTGGCTATTGCTGGTGGAGATAAACTGGGAGGTGACACTTATGCCTTGGATGTGCCATGGAGAATACAAGATCATCATTTCACTTACAGTATGAGGTTACTGAAAATGGGAAATGGTTTGCAGATGAAAGTGGGAGTTGATTGGATGAAGATTTTTAGTCCAATAGCATTTGATTTTAACACTGAAGATGTATCTATTTGCTATAAAGGTCATTATTATACACTTCATGGAAATGCAGATAGAACAAAATTTCAGATTCTGAGAGATTGAGAAGCAAGGGAACTGTCAGAATTCAGAAAGGAAAGGGCTATGTATGACCATATGAGGAATAACAGTTATGGGGATATTGATTATCCTTCTTATGAAAATGGTTACTCTGGTTATAAGAGGAAAAGGTATGGCAGTCAGAATTACAGGGAGGGAGGTTAGTGCTTATACTCTGGAAGAAGAGGAAGAAGAGGATCTCCAGGCCATAGAAGATAACTGCACCAGCACATGGATTCCAGACTTTGATATCAGTAAAGTTCCTTCAGGTTTGGTGTCCATTTTGCATGCATTTTCTGATATCTTTCAAACACCTAACTCTTTACCTTCTATGAGAGATATTGACCATAAAATTCCTTTGAAGCTTGGTACTGAACCTTTCAAAATAAAACTATACAGGCAGCCTCACTCACACCAGGAAGAAATTGACGAGCAAGTTCAAGAAATGATGAAGAGTCAAGTGATTCAAGAAAGCAACAGTCCATTCTCTTCTCCAGTCATACTAGTGAAGAAAAAGGATGGCAATTGAAGGATGTGCATTGATTACAGAAGATTAAATGATATTACAGTCAAAGATAGGTTTCCTATTCCTGTTATTGAAGAATTGTTAGATGAACTCAATGGCATGTTATTTTTTACTAAATTGGACCTTAGGCCAGGCTATCATTAAATAAGAATGGCAGGTGCTGATGTGGAAAGACTGCATTTCAAACTCATAGTGGACATTTTGAGTTTTTAGTCATGCCATTTGGTCTTACAAATGCTCCTGCAACATTTCAAGCTTTAATGAATAAAGTTTTTCAGAAACAGCTCAGAAAATCAGTATTCGTGTTTTTTGATGATATTCTCATATACAATAAGACACTTCAAGAACATTTGATACATGTGAAAGAGGTGTTAAGTATAATGAGGTCCAACAAACTGTATGCCAAAGGTTCAAAATGTGTTTTTGCAGTAGATACAGTTGAGTATCTTGGACACATTATTTCAAAGGATGGTGTCAGTATGGATGCCAAGAAAGTTTCAGCCATTATGGATTGGCCTATTCCAAAGAATTTAAAAGAACTAAGAGGGTTCCTAGGTCTTGCTGGATACTACAGAAGATTTATATCTGGATTTGGCATAACCTGCAGACCATTGCATGATTTGCTCAGAAAAGATTCATTTCTGTGGACAGTGAAAGCTACAGCTGCATTTGAAAAGCTCAAAAGGTTAATTTCTTCTGCCCCTATATTAAGAATGCCTGACTTCAACAAACCATTTATTGTTGAGACAGATGCATGCAATGAAGGTATGGGGGTTGTTTTATTACAAGAAGGAAGAGCTATATCTTTTTTAAGCAAAGCTTTCTGTCAGAAAAATAAAGGGCTTTCTACCTATGAAAAAGAGCTATTGGCATTGGTTATGGCTGTGGAAAAATGGAGGCATTATTTAGTGGGAAATAAATTCATCATCAAGACTGATCATCAAAGCTTGAAGCATCTTATGGATCAGAAACTGCACAGTACTATTCAACACAAGTGGATGTCAAAATTATTAGGACTTAATTTTGAAATCCAGTACAGATCTGGAAAAACTAATGTGGTTGCAGATGCTCTTTCAAGAAAACCAAAAGTTCTGAATATAGATGGTGAATGGGAAGAAGAACAATGCCAAAATTGTCTTTGGGATTACAGTTCAGATGAGGACAAAGAAGATTTAATTTCTGAGATCACTGTAACTGAGTTGGTTACAGAAAATGCAGTATCAGAAAAGGTTGCAACCACAGAGACAGTGGAATCTGCACCACAAGACAGCATGTATGGAAATGAAGCATGTACTGAGGAGTGTAATAGGAAAGAATTGATATCTTCTACTATATTACCTACATGGATGCAACAGCTGGAGCAGAGTTATGAAGGAGATGATGAGGCTCAAGCATTAATTTCTAAAGCTATTTTGGAAACTAACAATGAGGAGGAGCTGACATTCCATGAGGGTATTTTAAAGAAAGGACAGAAAATATATGTTGGAAAATCAAAGGAAGTAAGGTCTGATATATTATAGGCTCTTCACTCTTCTCCTATAGGTGGTCACTCTGGTCAATTTGCTACTCTTAAAAGAGTACTTGCTATTTTTATATGGCCAGGCATGAGAGATCAGATTGCTAAGTTCATCAAGAATTGTGAGGTTTGTCAGAAAAATAAAAGTGAAAATTGCCATCCAGCTGGTCTGTTAAATCCTTTGCCTATTCCTACTCAATCCTGGACTCAGTTGTCTATGGATTCCATAGAAAACTTCCAAATTCTCAAGGATTTGACACTATAATGGTTGTAGTGGACAAATATACAAAGTATGCTCATTTCTTAGCTTTAACTCATCCTTTCACAGCTAAGCAAGCAGGAGTTGCAAATGGATCCGCCGGTTCACCAATCATTGATGGTTCTAGAACCGCTAAGCCTACATTACACGCAATAGTACCTAGAATTACTACTGGAAAAATATATAAAAGATCATTGGGCCATGCGGGCTCGCCGTAATAATTATGACCCATACCCTTAGCCAGTTTAGCTCTTAATACAGGATCATTCAAGTCAGGTTTTTTTGTTATTAGGATAGGTGAATTGTTATTGATTCATCCCCCGAAGGAACCGGACATGATAATTTTTCATCATCCGGCTCGAGTAGCAATCAAAAGAATCAAACTAATGTTGTTGGTTATTACAAATAACTACTCAATACCCAAGTAGGCTTACGATTACAAAGTTGATCGTTATACGATCAAGTGCTTTCTGGGTTATCTCAGACCTTACGATCGGTATTTAGTCCCAAAAAAGTTGGGACTCCATAAATGGTTTACTTGTTACTAATAGAGTCTAATCTCTTTATTCTTTAGACCCCCTGTATCACTCCGATAGTATTATCCAACCATATGAATGCATAGGAAATGAATGCATTTTCATACTATTAAAAATCTTAATAATAATAAATGAATAAATCTTAAGTAACTGAGCTGAAATGATTTATTTCATTTATTATACTGGATTTTACGGAGCCGATTCATGTACAACATGATTTGGACTTGATCATAAAATTTTTTTCTTCAAGTGAACCAGCCTATCCTCGGTATAGGGCTTACGCGGCGGTTGGAACAAAGACACACTTACTTGATAAATTCCAAGGCCAATGTGGCAGGCATATACCTACATAGACTAATCAAGAGTTCAAGTCACACACTCCCATAATCCATTTTTTTCTCTTTAGCGAATTCCCTTCAACTATTCCTATCAAATAATAGTGGGGGTTGAAGGGAAATATCCAAACACATGTCTTAATAATTTTCAATAATCCATGCTTAATAGCAACGAAATACTATTATTCCTTCTCCAAAAGATAAATGATTTTTTGTTCGACTATTATTTTCTATAAAGGTCCAGAAATGCCTTGTTTACGTATCATTAGAAAGTGCATTAACATAAATACAGCAGTAAGAAGCGGTAACACAAAAGTGTGTAAACTGTAAAAACGAGTCAAAGTAGACTGTCCCACACTAGCACTTCCGCGTAATAACTCTACCAAGGGTGATCCTATTACAGGAATAGCGTCAGGTACACCTGTTACAATTTTCACTGCCCAATAACCAATTTGGTCCCAAGGTAAGGAATAACCAGTTACACCAAAAGATGCGGTTAATACACCCAGAACCACACCAGTAACCCAAGTCAATTCACGAGGTTTTTTAAACCCACCGGTGAGATACACACGAAATACATGAAGAATCATCATTAGAACCATCATACTAGCCGACCATCGATGAACTGAGCGGATTAGCCAACCAAAATTAGCTTCGGTCATTATGTATTGAACAGAAGCAAAAGCCTCAGTAACGGTCGGACGATAGTAAAAAGTCATAGCAAATCCTGTAGCTACTTGTACTAAAAAACAAGTAAGCGTAATTCCCCCTAAACAATAAAATATATTAACGTGTGGCGGGACATATTTACTAGTTATATCATCTGCAATCGCCTGAATCTCGAGACGTTCTTCGAACCAATCATAGACTTTATTGAGATAGGCAGAATTCCCCCTCTGAGAGCCATAAATGAGACTTGCATCTCATATAGCTCAAGTAAAAACACCCAAAGACTCGTTCTAATAGAATAGAGATGGAATAGAAAGTATACTTTTCTTGGATGAAATTTTCAGATTGCATGGAGTTCCTGAGTCAATTGTGAGTGATAGAGATAAAATTTTCACAAGCTTATTCTGGAATGAACTCTTCACTAAGCTAGGAGTTAAGTTGAAATTCAGTACTGCATATCATCCACAGACAGATGGACAAACAGAAAGGATTAATCAAGTTTTGGAAAATTATCTGAGATGTGTATGTGGAGATTATCCCAGTTCCTGGAAAAATTGTTTAAGCCTTGCTGAGAGGTGGTATAATTCATGTCATCATACTAGTTTAGACATGTCTCCACATGAAGCACTTTATGGAGTGAAGCCTCTAAATATTCCTATGGGAACATTGACTAATTCTTTAGTGCCAGCTGCTGCTGATCTGTTGCAAACCAGACAGGAAATTCAACAGAAGCTTCAACTTCATTTGAAGCAGGCTCAAGAGAGGATGAAATTTTATGCTGATAAAAAGAGAACTGATAGAACTTTCAATATTGGTGATTGGGTATATCTCAGAATCAATAGGCACAGGCAGCAATCTCTACATCCTACATAGCTGGATAAACTCTCAGCAAAATACTGTGGTCCATTTCAGGTGGAGAAAAAAATTGGATCAGTTGCATACAAACTCAAACTCCCTGATCACAGTAGAGTACATCCAGTATTCCATGTGTCATTGTTGAAACAATTTATTGGCACTGCTCCTTCTACTCTGAGTGGACCTCCTGATTATGATGATGAGGATATTAGCTCATTGGAACCTCACAGAATTTTACAGAGAATATTAGTTACCATGGCTGGAAGAGAGGTTATACAATGGCTAATACAATGGAAAAATTTATCTAGTGAAGATGCATCTTGGGAGGAAGCTGAAGTCATACAACAACTATTCCACAATTTAAGGATTGAAGCTGATGCTTGAGGACAAAAATTCTCTAAGAGGAGTGGATTGTCATGATGCTTAGTACTAGGGGTAAAATGGTCATTTCACTTTGACTGGTCAATGACCATTGACCAGAGGGAAGCAACAGGTAGCTGGTTGCAGAGGGTGGTTACTGGGATCTGAAGGAGAATAAAAGGAAGGAGAAGGAATCAATTCAGTTAGCCAATTATCATTCTGTTAGTTGTTAGTTAGTTGAGCTTAGCTAGCAACAGAAAACTCATATTATCTCTCTTATTCATGTAATGTTCATGGCTACTGTTCTAGTGTTCTTAGCTAATTTCCACCTGATTTTCGGATTTAATTGATAAGCATTACAACAACAACCTTTTGGATTCTGTCAGATTCTCAAGCTTCAAAAACAACAAAAGAGTACTTTCATTGATAAAATCTGAAATTTACAGAAGAATTGGGGAAGATCCCCTTTAGATGAGAGAGAGAGAAATCATAGATGAGAAGGAGATACAAGCTTGATCAACTAACCAATCGATAACTAATTCTCCTCTCAGATCACATATTTCTACCCTCTTGCCACCCCTCAACTGCCAATGCAGTTGAGCTAACTACCAGCTAACTAACTCCAGCTAACTGACTAATCTGAATTATCAGAATAAGGAAAGGACTAATCTACCCTGCTATAACAGGCCCAATCATGACAATCCCTCCCTCTAAAAACAGCTTGTCCTCAAGCTTTGAACTGAGGAAATTGTGCAGTCACAAACTCAGACATTTCCCATGAAGCATCTTCAACTGGCAGGCCTTGCCACTGGATTAACCACTGAGCCTTAACTTCAATATCCTTGCAAACCATTCTTCTGTCCAACACCTTGATAGGTACTAAGTGAGGAGTATCAGACATCATTTCCTTTGGAAATTCTGTAATATGCACTGGGGCTGGTCCTTCATGTCTTTTCAATAAAGAACACATGAAATACAGAATGAATTCTGCAAGTAGGAGGAAGTTGTAGTTTGTAAGCCACCTCTCCTATTTTTTCCAGAACTAAGTAAGGTCCATAGAACCTAGCTGCAAACTTGGAATCATGAGTTTGCAAAGTTGCCTGTCTGTATTTTTGAACTTTCAAATAAGCCCAATCTCCCACTTGAAGAACTCTGTCAGTTCTTTTACAGTCTGCAAAATACTTCATTCTCTTTTGAGCTTCTTGTAAATGCTTCTGAATCAATTTTCTTACTTCCTCTCTTTGTAACAGCAAGTCATGAGCAGCAGGAATCACTGTGCTGCTCAAATTTCCTAGAGGTAGAGTTACAGGCTTAATTCCATATAAGGCCTCAAAGGGAGTCATCTGGAGACTTGTATGAAATGAAGTATTATACCACCACTCAGCCATACTTAACCACTGACTCCAAGTACTTGGTTTGTCACAGCAGAAGCACCTCAAAAAATTCTCTAACACTTGATTTACTCTCTTTGTCTGCCCATCTGTTTGTGGATGATAAGCTGTACTATAGTGCAGTTTAACACCTAGTAATTGAAGCAATTCTTTCCAGAAGTGGCTAGTAAAGATCTTATCTCTATCACTTACAATGCATTCAGGGAATCCATGAAGCTTACATACCTCTCTGAAATATATGTCAGCAATCTGTTTAGCAGAATAAGGATGACTCAGAGAAATAAAATGACTGTACTTAGTCAGTCTATCCACCACCACTAAAATAGAATTGTATTCCATAGACTCTGGTAACTTTTCAATAAAATCCATGGAGATATGAGTCCAAGGTTGGGCTGGTATTGGTAATGGTTGGAGCAATCCAGGCACATGACAATGCTCACTTTTATGTTTCTGACACACCATACAATTTTTGATAAATTGAGCTATGTCTTGTCTTATGTGAGGCCAGACAAAAGTAGATAGAACCCTCCTCAATGTAGCTTGCTGTCCTGAGTGACCTCCCAATGGAGAAGAGTGCATTGTCTCCAAAATCACTTGTCTAACATTATTAGCACTTCCCACAAAAATCTTTCCTTGCTGCCCTATCACTCCATTGATTAAACTTACTTGTTGAGACTGATCAGAAGTTACTGCAACTTTGGCAATTAGCTCCTGTGCTGCATTATCATTTTCATAGCTACCTTCAATCTGAGACATCCATTCAGGAACCAATGAAGTTACAGTTTGCATTTTAGAGCATCTCAACTGTTGGCTTTTATTCTCCACTGACCCCAATTGGTCCACCTCTCTATTCACTTCCTCATTTTGTATTGATTCCTTGTCTATTGTCTCAGATTCTTCTGCTGTCAAGTCACTTGCTGCTGTAGTAACCATTGATGGATCCTTGGAAGCAAATAAAAACTCAGCTATTTCCAGCCACTCAGACTCCTCATCATCAGAAACTGGTCCTTTGTCCCATATAATTGCTAACATTCCACCCTTCTTTTCAGCTGTGTTTACTGATATAGGTCTCCTAGATAAAGCATCTGCAGCCTTATTTTCTGCACCCTTCTTGTATTGTATCTCAAAACTGAGTCCCAATAACTTTGTTATCCATTTATGCTGTAAAGCATTAGAAAGCTTCTGTTCAATGAGATATTTCAGTGATTGATGGTCAGTTCTTATAATGAAATGACTCCCTATCAAGTAATGCTTCCATCTATCTACTGCCATGACCAGAGCTAAAAGCTCTTTTTCATAAGTAGACAAACCTTTATTTTTTTGACAAAATGCCTTGCTGAGATAAGCAATAGGCCTGTTATCTTGCATAAGGACAACTCCCATCCCCTCATCACATGCATCAGTTTCTATGATAAAATTCTTGTCAAACTCAGGCATTTTTAACACAGGTGTTGTTGTCATTGCCATTTTAAGTTGCTGAAAAGCTCATTCTGCTTGAGTTCCCCACTTCCTTCTTAAGTAAGTCATGCAAAGGTCTGCAAATTGATCCAAAATTGTGGATGAACCTCCTATAATAGCCAGCTAATCCAAGAAAACCTCTGAGCTCTTTAACTGTCTTAGGAATAGGCCAATTCACCACAACTTCAATTTTAGATTGATCCATTTCCACACCTTTACTGGAAATTACATGTCCCAAATATTCAATCCTTTTCTGAGCAAAAGCACATTTAGATTTATTTGCAAACAATTGATTCTGTCTCATTAAACTCAGCACTTCTCTCAGATGATGAACATGCTCTTTCAAGGATTTACTATATATAAGAATATCATCAAAGAAAACCAATACACACTTTCTGAGCAACACCTTAAACACTTGATTCATTAAGCTTTGAAATGTAGCAGGGGCATTTGTTATCCCAAAAGGCATAACTAAAAACTCATTGTGACCACCGTGAGTTTGGAAAGCTGTTTTATGAACATCCTCCTCTTTAACCCTAATCTGATGGTACCCAGCCCTCAAATCCAACTTGGAAAAATACACAGCCCCAAAAAGTTCATCCAATAGTTCATCAATTACTGGAATAGGGAAACTATCTTTGACTGTTTGTTTATTTAAATTTCTATAATCTATACACAACCTCCATCTTCCATCCTTCTTCTTTACCAACAATACTGGTGATGAAAATGGACTAGTGCTTGCTCTTATTGTCTTTTGCTGCAACAGATCCTCTACTTGATGCTCAATTTCATCTTTTTGGGCATGAGCATACCTGTATGGCTTGATTTTGAAAGGTTCTGCACCTGTTTTCAGAATAATTTGGTGATCAATTCCTCTAGGAGGAGGTAATGACTTAGGTTCATCAAATATATCAGAGAATTGATTGATCACCTGTTGAATTTCATCAGGCATGGAAGGTTGGAGTGTAGACAAATCTTCAGATATCTGCAATGATGTCCCTCTTGAACTGTCAGACTCCTTCATAGAAAAAATGTGATAACCTTTCTGAGTGACCTATTTGTACCTATCACAGTTAGGATCTAGGCTCTTAGGAACTGAGTAGTCATAATGCAATTTTAACCCTTCCATTTCCAGTGCCTTCCTCTTTCTATAAAGAAACAATTCCTTTGCCTCAGAGCCATACAGTCTTCTGAATTTAGCATCTTCAAAATTACCCTTAAAATGCCAGAAACTGTTACCATAATGGAGCCAGACATATTGTGTATTGAAATCAAAAGCTATAGGGCTGAATCTTTTCATCCAATCAACTCCCAATATAATATCCACTTCTCCCATTTCCAATATTCTCAGATCAAAGTCAAACTTTGAATTTTGAACACTCCATTCTACTCCAGGACATATAGTATCTCCTTTTGCCTTCTGACCATTTGCAACAGTCACCACAAACTTTCTAGT
Source organism: Sherardia arvensis (assembly GCA_948330725.1). Taxonomy (NCBI): domain Eukaryota; kingdom Viridiplantae; phylum Streptophyta; class Magnoliopsida; order Gentianales; family Rubiaceae; genus Sherardia; species Sherardia arvensis. The sequence continues at coordinate 36,948,901 of OX415239.1, forward strand.
TTTGACTTCTCTCAAATTGAGTTTCTTAACCAATGTAGGACTGATAAAACTGCCAGCACTTCCTGAATCTAACAAAACTTCAACCTCCTGACCCTTAATGATTCCCTGTAATGATATAAGTTCATCAATATCATCACTGCCAATAGTCTTGGCTGTCAACTTATCACAATCTTCCTCTTCCTCATCAGTAAGTTCATCATCAATTAATTGCAGCCCTTCAGAATCTTTCTCCACTATCCAGACTTCCTCTTCATCTTCATTTCTTAATCCAGAGATGACATTAACTTGGTGAAATTTGCAATTGTGGCCAGGTCCAAATTTCTCTCCACATCTGAAACAAAGACCATTGTTTCTCCTATGCTGAAGTTCCTGAGGTGTCAGTCTTCTGTAACCATCTGGTACAGCAGGTGCTGGTTTCTTGAATTTATCTGAACCAGTCTGATTCTTCCAACCCTGCAACTTTTCTCCATTTCTGTTCATTGATTGACCTATACTAACAACATGCCTACATCTTCTTTGCAACAAATCAAGGTATTTTTCCTCTAATTTGGCCAATTCTATAACATCATCAAGAGTTTTAGGCCTTAATCTTCTCACACCAGCTCTTATCTTCTCCCTTAAACCACTCATAAACACAGACATCATATAACCTTCAGAAATTTTAGATTCCATACTCTCTATCTGTGTTCTTAACTCTTCAAATTGTTCCACATACTCCTTGACATGACCTTTCTGTGTAATCTTACTGAATTCTTCCACAATATCTCTATCTCCAAAGTCAGAAAATCTTTTCTTAAGTGCATGACAAAATTCTCCCCAATTAAGCCATAACTGTTTCTTATAGCTAAACCATACCTCAGCCTTACCTTCCAAATAAATTTCAATGATCTTCATCCTTTGAAACTGATCAATTTGATTGGAATCAAAATATTTTTCACATTTCCTAATCCATTCTTCAGGCTTCTGACCACTGAATCTAGGCATTTCTATCTTGCTTACATTCTTATCCACTATATACCTCCAATTTTCATGCAAAAATTCAGAGTTCTGAGCAATTCTCTTCTCATTATAGCCATTCTGCACACTGAAATTGTCTACTGGTCCCATCTTAACTCCATTATTCAACTCATTTGTCATCATTACTCTAGGATTTCTTAAAACATAAAAGTTCTCCCTATTAGCATTCAATATAGGACTACTCTCCACATCAATCACATTCTTATGTGTATGCATAGCATTATGAATCAAAGGATCAGGCAAAATTGGATCATTAACAGTAGGAGTCTTTTGAGATACCTTGCTCTGCTGTTGATCTGTTGCAAGAGAAGATAGAGAACTCTCTGGATTACTCTTAGACTAAGCTTCAAACTTAGAAGTTAAGAAAAGCATCATGCCTTCAAACTTCCTGTTCCAATCTTGTGAACTGGCTTCCTTCCACTCCTCCATGCGTTTGCTCAGATCTTGTGCCTCATCCTTTCTCTGGTTCGCTAATCGCACTGCCAAACTCTCCATTTGATCTGCAATATTGACATTCATCTTCCCAAGCTCCTCAGTCAACTCCATGACCTTTATAGTATTCTGATCAGTGGCCGATCTCAGCTCCGCCACCCTCGTTTCTGTTATTTCCAGCTGTGTAGCCACCGATTCAACCGTACGCCGCGCCATTGCCGGAGGACCGCCGCTCTGATACCAACTGTCAGATTCTCAAGCTTCAAAAATAACAAAAGAGTACTTTCATTGATAAAATCTGAAATTTACAGAAGAATTGGAGAAGATCCCCTTTAGATGAGAGAGAGAGAAATCAGAGATGAGAAGGAGATACAAGCTTGATCAACTAACCAATCGATAACTAATTCTCCTCTCAGATCACATATTTCTACCCTCTTGCCACCCCTCAACTGCCAATGCAGTTGAGCTAACTACCAGCTAACTAACTTCAACTAACTGACTAATCTGAATTATCAGAATAAGGAAAGGACTAATCTACCCTGCTATAACAGGCCCAATCATGACAGATTCACAAGTCCTAACCAAAGTGAAAGTCCAATTGCAGCCCATATCCACTAAAAAAGCCCGAAACGCAATATACGAAACCCTAAAGACTGTGTATAAATACCTAAATCCTCCCCACTTCTCCCTTCACCGCACACTCAAAGCCTTTATCTTATTCCCGGTCGCACCGAAACCCTAAATCGGAATCGAGGAGGTTAAAGTGACGGCGCCGCCGCTGTCCACCTTGGCAAAGCACTGCTCTGTCTTGGACCTCGTTTTTGTATCTCTTCAATTTCTTACCTAGGGTCTTAGATTCCTTGTCTGTTGTTGTTTTACACTCACTGTAAATCAAAACTACATAGCGATATGGGCAAACTCTCCAAGGCCGACAAGAAGCTCGCCTACGACTCCAAATATTCCTATGGAGTGAAGCCTCTAAATATTCCTATGGGAACATTGACTAATTCTTTAGTGCCAGCTGCTGCTGATCTGTTGCAAACCAGACAGGAAATTCAACAGAAGCTTCAACTTCATTTGAAGTAGGCTCAGGAGAGGATGAAATTTTATGCTGATAAAAAGAGAACTGATAGAACTTTCAATATTGGTGATTGGGTATATCTCAGTATCAACAGGCATAGGCAGCAATCTCTACATCCTACACAGCTGGATAAACTCTCAGCAAAATACTGTGGTCCATTTCAGGTGGAGAAAAAGATTGGATCAGTTGCATACAAACTCAAACTCCCTGATCACAGTAGAGTACATCCAGTATTCCATGTGTCATTGTTGAAACAATTTATTGGCACTGCTCCTTCTGCACTGAGTGGACCTCCTGATTATGATGATGAGGATATTAGCTCATTGGAACCTCACAGAATTGTACAGAGAAGATTAGTTACCATGGCTGGAAGAGAGGTTATACAATGGCTAATACAATGGAAAAATTTATCCAGTGAAGATGCATCTTGGGAGGAAGCTGAAGTCATACAACAACTATTTCCACAATTTAAGGATTGAAGCTGATGCTTGAGGACAAACATTCTCTAAGAGGAGTGGATTGTCATGATGCTTAGTACTAGGGGTAAAATGGTCATTTCACTTTGACTGGTCAATGACCATTGACCAGAGGGAAGCAACAGGTAGCTGGTTGCAGAGGGTGGTTACTGGGATCTGAAGGAGAATAAAAGGAAGGAGAAGGAATCAATTCAGTTAGCCAATTATCATTCTGTTAGTTGTTAGTTGTTTGAGCTTAGCTAGCAACAGAAAACTCATATTATCTCTCTTATTCATATAATGTTCATGGCTACTGTTCTAGTGTTCTTAGCTAATTTCCACCTGATTTTCGGATTTAATTGATAAGCATTACAACAACAACCTTTTGGATTCACAAGTCCTAACCAAAGTGAAAGTCCAATTGCAGCCCATATCCACTAAAAAAGCCCGAAACGCAATATGCGAAACCCTACAGATTGTGTATAAATACCTAAACCCTCCCCACTTCTCCCTTCACCGCACACTCAAAGCCTTTATCTTATTCCCGGTCGCACCGAAACCCTAAATCGGAATCGAGGAGGTTAAAGTGACGGCGCCGCCGCTGTCCACCTTGGCAAAGCACTGCTCTGTCTTGGACCTCGTTTTTGTATCTCTTCAATTTCTTACCTAGGGTCTTAGATTCCTTGTCTGTTGTTGTTTTACACTCACTGTAAATCAAAACTACATAGCGATATGGGCAAACTCTCCAAGGCCGACAAGAAGCTCGCCTACGACTCCAAGCTCTGCGAGCTCCTCGATGAGTACACGCAGGTTCTCGTGGCCGGGGCCGACAACGTTGGGTCAACTCAGCTCCAGAACATCAGGAAGGGTCTGCGCGGCGACTCGGTGGTTCTCATGGGAAAGAACACTATGATGAAGAGATCCATCAGAGTCCATGCCGAGAACACGAAGAACGATGCCATCCTGAATCTGATCCCTCTCCTTGTGGTATATCTCTGTTTTCTCTAGTTTTTTATGTTATTTGATTGCCTTTCTTAGATGTAGAAAGTTTTAATTGATGAAAGTTGCCTACTTTTTTTGTATTGTAATTGATTAGATTTGTGTTTCTGTTTGGATAGGGAAACGTTGGGCTGATCTTTACCAAGGGTGATCTGAAGGAAGTCAGCGAGGAGGTTGCAAAATACAAGGTCTGTTTGAAGTTCTTAGTCGTTTATATGAATATGTCTCTAGCTAAGTACGTTTTTGTGCTATTTTTTGAATCTGTGATTTAGTTTGAGCTCTAGCCTGTAGCTGCTACTTGTTCAACATGAATTTATTAGTTCTGCTTTATGTAATCATCATGGTTTTGTGTTTTTTAGTTAATTAAGATGATAGTAATATGATGCTTAAGATACAGTGTATATTAATCTTGTTTGAGTTTTTATGGAATGTAAATTTAATGGCTTGATATCTGATTCTTCTGGTATTCATTCATTACTAGCTTAGTTAGAGTATAAAAGTAGAGTTTTTTTTGGATTGCTAAATTTGCATACGCTGTATTACCAGTTTGAGATGCTAAAATAATATTTATCTACTCAAATTTGGATTGTTTCTGTAGCTATACTTAATGTATTGCCAGTTTCTTTCACTACAAACTTATTTAGTATTGAAGTTACAGACTGTTTGCAGTCTCTCTTGTGAGTGTTCTGATCTTACTCTAACTTGTACTGAAAAATTAATTTTTTTGAAAGGTTGGAGCTCCTGCACGTGTTGGGCTTGTGGCTCCAGTTGATGTTGTTGTGCCTCCTGGCAACACTGGTCTTGATCCATCCCAGACCAGTTTCTTCCAGGTATTGCCTAGTTCATTCACAGATCCTTTTTCTTATATTTTGTATGCTTGTGAGAACCCTTACTTGACTGCTATCACTTCAGGTTCTTAACATTCCCACCAAGATTAACAAGGGAACTGTGGAGATTATCACCCCTGTTGAGCTTATCAAGAAGGGTGATAAGGTGGGATCTTCTGAAGCTGCTTTGCTTGCAAAGCTAGGCATCAGGCCGTTTTCCTACGGGCTTGAAGTCATCACTGTTTATGACAACGGGTCTGTCTTCAGCCCGGAGGTGCTGGACCTGACTGATGAGGATCTCATTGCAAAGTTCTCAATGGGAGTTTCAATGGCTACCTCCCTGGCTTTGGCCGTCTCATACCCTTCCCTGATTGCTGCACCACACATGTTCATCAACGCCTACAAGAACCTTTTGGCTATTGCTGTAGAAACCGAGTATTCCTTCCCTCAGGCAGAGAAGGTGAAGGAGTATCTTGAGGTATGCCATGCTCTTTATCTTTGATCTTTGCCAACGGTTCTCTAAATATTCTAGTTCTCTTGATTCTAATTTGTTCGTGTTTGTCTTGATAACCTTTAGGATCCATCGAAGTTTGCTGCTGTTGCTGCAGCTCCTGCAGCTGCTGCTGCTTCTGGTGGAGCTGCTCCTGCTGCTGCTGCAAAGGAGCCGGAGAAGGATGAGCCGGCAGAGGAGAGCGATGATGACATGGGCTTCGGTCTGTTCGATTAAATGTAATGGTGTCTGGGCACACCTTCTGTTGTTCTTGGAGTTTTTTTCCCTACATCATGTGTTGATGTTTTTATGTTTTAGTATTTTGTTTGTGGTTTAAACGATTTTGTAGCACTTTTGCTTGTTTCTGATGCTTATTTCTTATCATAAAGACTGATTTCATTTTGATATAATCATTTTGATTAAAATTGGCTTGATTTTGTAGGTTTAAAAATGACAAAACTACCATTCATTATTAAACTATGACGTAGATATGCATTAACAAATTATGAGTATCTGTAAAATTAAAATGTACATACATTTACAATTCTCGTTAAAATTAGTCTAATTAATTTATTTAAATCTTTTAGATCTAAATATTTGTGTTGATGTAGATCGAGATACTTTCACTAAACATGAAGAAAGTGTAATTTTGTTTTGAATAATTGTATGTAAAACATGCTATATATCTTTACTAATTTCAGACAATCTATGAGAATTAACGCATTTCCGGTCACCCTTAGGATTCAGGCATGAGGCCACGAAGATCAGCAAGATGCTCATTCATCCGTTTGCGACAATTAATTCATCACAATATATTTAAGTTGGCATCCCAAGAATATTGTAAAACGATCAAGTTATTGTTATTTCTGTTAGTTAATATTGTAAAATTGTAATTACAATATCTTCTACTAATAACTCCATTTCAATCATCAATCTAGTTGGACTATCACAATGACTACCATTGACCGATGTTGACTTATCAAAGTTCATCATTAGCATTGCTGACCATATTGAAACCGGCCTCATTATTGGCATGAACCTTAATCGATGGAATTCAGGCATGAATCTCAATTAAATTGTTGTAAAATATTTATAAATAATCAAATAAAATTTCACGTCGATATAAAGAAATTTATATTAAAAACTCACAAAAATTAGGCATTTATTCAGATTTTAAACGAGAATAGCTCAGAATTTTTTTATTTCTACATTTCTAGTAAGACCTCTTAAAGCTCCAAAGTTGAAATCATCTTTCAAAAAATTACTTTAAACTTACAATATTCTTATCAAAATGTGAATTTACGATTAGCAACTCATCACAAAGATCAACATAATACTTATTCTGAATCCACACACTATTACATTAACAAAAAATTTTTGCATGTATGAAAAAATTTTTGATATGAAAAATAAAAGAAACTACGTTATATGAATGTGATACTTTATGCAATAAAATTATAAATTAAAGGGATAAATAAGATCAAAGATTGAAACTTCTAGAATCATAATAATTTACCCATGAAAAAATCAATTGCAAGGTTAAGTTTTTGTCAAAATAGTAAGATTAAAATTTATATTATTTTTCATGGCTAGCTAAACTGTATTGAAAGAATATTTTAGTAATATAACTAAATTAAGTTGAATGTCATCTCATTTTGTTTCATACTAATGTGAAAACAACAACCCTCCACCTCCACCTGAACTTAAAAATGGTACACTTTTCAGACAAATCGGATGGTATCTTGGCAGGGTTTATCGGTTTAGGTTCCTAAATAAACCCGTCTTTGTCCTAAGAGAAACATTCCTACAACTAAATTGCAGAGAGGCATGAAAAGGACGAGGAATGATATGGATATCGTTTGGCAAACTCCGGCCATGACTACATCTTCCGTCACGGTACCGTTTTTGTCTCCATTAGTGTTTACCCTTTTACACACGACTTTGAGCTCCAACTTTTGTTTGTATCTTGCCTTTTCTGTTCAGGCATTCGATATGTGAGGCCATACTATTTTGAGTTCATATCCCATGTAAGCATTGATGTTTCTTGATTCCTTACCATGGCCTTCCATCACCCTTTTTACCACTCGAGTTCATTTAAATTCCTCTATGAAGAGATCAACAATGTTCTTTCTGGCCATTTTGTGCACAGGTTAGTATTAGGCTCTGTTTGATAAAACTGAAGTCTGAAAACTGAAGTCTGAAGTCTGAAATCTGAAATCTGAACCATTAAGTGCTGAATAGTTAAATGGTATGACTGTTTGATAAAGTTAGATATAGTGTCTGAACACTGAAATTCAAGTTTAAATTAAAAATATTTTAACTAAATTAAAATAGAAAAATGTATAAACAAAAAATAACTTAAATTATAATTATAATTTATATTTTTTATAATCATATTTTGGGAAATATTAATTTGATAATATAAAATGATAAATTGAAAATAAGAAAATGAATTACTCTAGCAAAACAAGTAATATCTTAATTAATGATAAAATAAAAACTTCAAATTATTATAATCTGCAATGGAAAGACATTTAAAAATATATGTTATGAATAAAATATATGTCAAATTAATAATAAATATAATAATAGCATAAAGTTATTGCATATAAACTATCAAGTCCATATATATATATATATATATATATAATATATAAAAAGAATTACGTGGGATTTAAAATTTTATATCATTTTAAAATTTTATATATACTCGATTTTAATCATTATATTTCAATTATATCATATTATAATATTAATTTTATATTTAAATTTAAATAGTTAGCTAAAATAAATATATACATATACATAAAGAAAAAAATCAATTATAAAAATGGTAATGGATATATTTACAAAGCAAACATTTTTGACAAATGATTTAAATAGATAAATATATTATCATTCCAACGTGTAATAAAAGTTCAGACATAAGTGATTTGGAAATCACTTGTTAGAAGCGTACGATTTGTACTAGTGTTTCAGACGCACTTATTCCTACTTATTCGGTCAGACGTGCAGGTTTGGTATTATCAAACACACAGAATTCAAATAAGCGCTGAAACCATTCAGATTCAGCGATAAGTGGCGTTATCAAACGCACCCTTAGTATATACAGTCTAATCGCCACTATATTAATTCTAACTGATGTACACTTATATATTGTTTTACTGTGATATCTGCACTGAGAGTTGAATTTGTTTTTGTTTTTTTCAAAGATTTTTGTGAGAGTTAAAGTGATTGACGTTGTGGATGATGTAGGCATGATTCACCTGTGATGGCATTGGATATCAAGATACTGCACAAAGAAGATGAAGCTGTAACAATTTGTAAGCCTGCATCAGTTCATGTAAGTAACTTATCTTTTCATCTCTTTTCCTGTTACATTTATTAGTAGATAATGCATATTCTGCTCCTCCGCTGGTACTTATTTCCTAGCTTGCTCGACAAAAGGCTTCATTTGATATGCAATGGATGTTGCTTGTGTTTTTTTTTCCAGTGGGATGGAAAATTCCAATGCTGTTTTTTGAGATAATTTTCTTGAGTGGTTGAGCCAAAAGTTTAAACCAGCTGAAGGTGCTCTTGTACAAATTGCTATTACAGTAGTGACACAAAATCTGAAACAGAGTAGTCTTAGTTGTCCTTTTTTCAGAAAAAGTAGTAATGATGATTGAATTTTGTAAATAGCTGCTCACTCTTACCTCATTTGGCTCGCTTATTTATTTTTTCGGTGTAATTTGTTAATAAATTAATCGAATAGTCACGATAAAATGCAGTGAACAATTAATTGAATAGTCACGATAATTTAGAACTAAAATGTTGGCGTCTGTATAATACTGGCCATTATCTGATCTTGTTCATGCTCCTAAATTTCCTTTTCTTTCTCATTCTCTTGATGACAAGCATGACAAATAAATCGATGTTGAATAAATTTGCAAGCATTTGAAAAATGCCATGTGCTGCACTAGTAGGTCTCTTCATGTTCATGCTTTAAAATTAAGATTTTGTTGTACATCGTAGATACATCCATGTGGACAGTACCGCAAGAATACTGCTGTTGGTATTCTTCAGGCAGAGCGTGATTTGGGATCACTGTTTCGTACCCTTTTTTTTGGTTGCAGCACCTCTGCTATACCAACCTTTTACTTTGGAAATTAATGGATTGAGAAGCTTTTCCTTGACTTGACAACAACAGCGGTTCACCGTCTAGATCGTCTGGTCTCCGGGCAACTTATTTTGGCCAGAGCAGCTGCTAGGGTGGACCTATTCAGGCAACATGTAAGTTAGTATTGCTTGTTTTATATACTTCCAAGTGAAATTGGATTCCAACAAGAATATGTATCTATATAAAAGTGTTAATCGTTGAATGTGTTTCTTTACATTATAAATTTCATTATCTGATTCTGTTTCTACTTTATGTAGATTTCCTGGATGTTTAGTTGATATTCACTACATATTGTTCAAGTATAGTTCTGTTGTCAGCTCTATTCTAGATTTTGATATTTCGAAGCTAAGTAGGTGATTAACTTAACCTTTTTCCTTCACGCTTTGGGCTGATAGTGAAATTGAGTCTGCATTAAGGGCCAAGGGTTATAACTTGCAGTAACCATGGTGTCATCTTGTTCTCAAAAGGTAATCTTGCCATACTCACTATCACGACTGTAGTTAATAAAGATCATTCATCTCAGAGAAATTACCTTTCTTCATCTGATAGAAATAGAAATATAGCTAAACAATGCTAATTAGAATTTCAAAATTAAAATTTCGTGTAAATTTTACTTATTGGAGATTTTACCTTGCAAATTTTAAGTCTAGTAACCCTGAGTTGTTTTTTGGGTTTCATTTAGCTTAAAGAACTTTTCCCTTAGTTTCGGTGTCATTTTTTGAGTTATGCTTTGTGGCCAAATTGTAATAAAATATAAAAGATAGTGATCCTTGATCTAAGCAATATATAATCTTATGGATCAATCTAGTATGAAGTACCCTGATGGGGAAAAGATCACTTAAAGAAGGAAAAAAGATAATTGAAACAGTTGAGCCGTTATTACTTATTAGTACATGATCTTCTGAATCAAGTTTTACGGTAACCAATATATTTGGTTGACTGTCATAATCTTCCCTCAAGTGTTTTTAACTTTGACCGGTTCTGCTATACAAGTTTTCATGAGTCTTTTATCAACCTCTGATGGTGTCAACCTACTTACTTAGTTCTAAAAATTAATGGATCACGATTTTATTTCTTCGTATAACACTCGCCAGATTAGACTCATACAAGCAGTTAAATTGTTGCTTCGTCTTACTCTTACATTTTGTTGGTGTAATAATTTATAAGTACAAAATAACTTCTGTCGCCATGCAGTTGCCTTCATATATTTTTACTTTTAGTACCATGTGTGACCCGCAATATGGATTCTGCCTACTCTAATGTCCAAAGGTGACGACCACCTGATATTATTGCACTTTTAATTAAGAGTTCAGAGAGCAAGTGATGCATAGACATGGTCTGTATAGCTGACCCCACTGTTTGGATTGAAGCGAAGGTCATAGAGTTGGATTGGCCTTTGCCCAACGTGTAATTGAGTACACAATTTTCAAAAAACTCCAAAATTCTTCTCATAATGATGTGATACAGAATCCTTGCTTTTGCGTTTACATGTTTCTTTCCCATCTTTTCTGGATGGCCCTTGCAAATTGCTCTATAAATCAGTTTCTAATTGCAACTTTTTATGTAGATTGAGTCAGGCTTGGTGGAGAAACACTACATTGCTAGGGTTATTGGTATATTTCCAGAGAATGAGGTAACTTTCCTCATGTGTGGCTGTTTGCATTGTTATCCTTTATCAATTACCCATTAAAAACTTCTTGCTGCAAGTCTCAGTATCTTTGCGAACCGACACAACACATCAATTTTTTCTCCTGAACAAATCTAAACCCCCCTCTTACTGCCGCTGAGTAATCTACAGCTCTTCCTCAATTGATCTCTTGCAGACACAGAAAACTGATAGAGATCACAACATGCTTAGGGACCTTAGGTGAATTAGAAAACCCTTAAAGATGATAATTAATTTTGTATTGGTTCTTAGTTGTGTGTCATTGAGTTATGTTTTTTTTTTCAATTCTTGGGCTCCCTTCTTCTCTGACCCACTTCAATGTGCCTTTAGAACCATAAATAGTGCATGCAATTCTATTTTGAGATGTTCTCTCTTGCTCGTGTGCTATTCTCCAGAAGGAAGATTTTTCTCCCATTTTCAGTGACTTCTCAAATTAAAATTGAAATAATGACTGCCAATGCTGCTTTATATCCCTGGAGGCGCTGATTAGGATGGACAAAACAATGCATGCTAATTTCAGGAATTTATAGTATTAATTTTCCCCCAACTAGGAGATAAATATTTTCGCGGGGTAGATAATCACCCCAACATTTCAGTTTTGGATCTTCTTGATTGATTAAAATTACAGACTTAGCTTAATTTTATTATCATCAGTTGTTAGATTCCATTATTTACTAGTTGACCTTGGCTTGTTACCCTTATTTAAAAGCATATGTTGCCAGATTTCTTTAGATATATGCATACAAGGCTCATTCTTCATCAAATTAGGGGAGATATTATTGGTGGCTAACAACGTTCTGCCTGACAGATACTTGGTTAGCATTGGATTACTTTCTGCTAGATATTATTCGCGCTCAATTTGGAATTTTCATTGCATGATTCATTTATCCGACTGCAAAATTCTTTTCGGATTGATTTTATACAAAGATATGAGCATCGATATAGAAGTGGTGGTGAGAAAATGAGGCATTCTACTTGAGATGAAGGAAAACACAATAGGTGCTTACCAAAATCTGATTCAATCACATCAGAAAAAAAAAACTCCTCTGAACGTGCTACCCTAGGTTCAACACTACAGAACTTGAATGCCAAACCTCTGATCTAAATTAGACCTGAGTTTAAAGAGTGCCTTTGGAGTCAGAATTTTTTCTAACCATTTTATAGAATGGAAGATAAATAACAAAGAGCTGTTCGATGACAAGTTAAAAGTACAACTAGATGCAGTAATCACAACTTTCTCAGGTAAACCAACAATCATATTATCCATTCACACAAGACAAATGAAAACAATTAAAATAAGAAAATCCAAAACCCTCTCTATATCCACCTGTTTGAAATACGAAAGAAAAATAATCATAGAAAGATAAGATCTACTTTGAATTTTGTACAAGAGTAGAATATATATATATATATATATATATATATATATATATATATATATGCCACTAGCCCTATTGCTGCTTGCAAACTATCATTGTAAGCTTATGCATTGCATCACTTCGCCTCAAGCTTCAGTATCATCATAATGTGTCTGAGTGTTCTTTCCATGAAAGCTTGAGTACATCAGCAGCACCATCATATTCATCAGCATATCGTCAAGCATTTTGACATCTGAAGCAACTCTCATAAGGTGATGATCAACCTTTGCAAAACACCAGCCAACCCTACATTTTAAGTATTTGGTCGCCAACCATCTGATCTCAAAGACAATTCTGCAAAAGACTTAAAGTGGAGATATATATTCAAAACACTTAAGATACAATTCAGAAATAGCTTAATTACCAAATACTATGCAGACAATGCTCAAATCAAAGGACTGTTGAAACCATCAATCATAAAGTAATGCTGCAAATCAACAGGTCAACAAACTGGAAGACTGTGAATGGCACTGACTCCACAAATGACCTCTTCCAAAGATCCTGCCAAGGCAAAAAAAAGAAAAAGAAAAACGAGACTGATAAAAGAAAGAACACAATCCTAATCAGATTCGCGTAGAGAAGCACGATTTAAGGCCTGTTTCTTTCAGTTTAGCTTAATCAAAATAAGATGAGAACATGCCCTCAAGTCCTAGATCAGATCATTTCATTTCAGGAGGAAATATCCTCTCCCAGAATGTGCTTCCAGGGAGACTATCTGATGCCATGTAGCAAAGTATCATCTTGATCAAAGGCATAACACACACACTACAATTGAAACCTGTTGCATTTCAAATTATGCATTCTATCACAATGTGAGATCAAGATCGTGCAAGTAAAATGTGACATCATCAAAATTAGTAGAGTCAGTACCATCAAATACATCAAATAGATATTGACTTAGATCATCAATATTAACCTCTTCCTTGAACCTGTTCATCAGATAGATATTGACTTAGATCATCAATATTAACCTCTTCCTGAACCTGTTTGATGATACCAACTTCCAGTCCCGGTCCGGATACATGGATGGTCTCCGGTCCGTATGAGGCTTTGTCCGTGCTCCGCGCGCTTTCACCTATTAGACCTGCAAAACAACGCCCCGGAGTATCCCGAGGATAGCTACTCCGGCGTGATGATGAAAGAGGGACCTTTGAATAGGAGAGAGAATAAGGATATATTGAGAGAGTTTAATCTGATAGAACATACCTTTCTCCACAAGTCCAAAGCTGTATTTATAGGTGTGAGTGGTCAGCCTCCAGCCCAAAGGCAGTGGTCCTGCCCTTTTGTCCGGCCCGGGGATAGGTCATATTTATGTCCTCTCTGTCCTCAGATAGCGCTATTCTAGCTGACGTCACATGGACCAGACTACTCTCTAGGTCGGAGCCTAGATATGGGCCAGACCCCATGTCACCACTAGCCCCCCGAGACATGGGATCCGTCCGGAGGTAACTGATCCGGAGGAGGGATCCCGTGTCTCATCATGTGTAGATTTGCTGATAGGATCCGCCCGAAGGCATGCAATCCGACCCGGAGCCTTATTCCTGGGTTGTGTGTTTTGAGTGCGTACGTGCACGCGCTTGGCGCTTGGTTTTCCTATGCGCGTGTTTTCAGGCGCATTTATGAGGCGTGCTGCTTCGTCATAAATGAGTTGTTTATTCGAGAAATTCTGTTTATCTTTTCAAGATAGAAATCATGTCACCTCGGGACTCGGCCCTCCTTTTCTACTAACTTTGCTTCTATAAATAGTGAGCCATTCCAATCACTTTCACTTTTCATTCCTTTTGTTTCTCCTCTCGTTTTTCAGTGTTTTCATCTTCATATTATCTTTCCTCTTCATATTTCTCTTCATATCTTCATCATTCATAACATGGCTAACGAGAATGAGTTTGTCGCCGGTTAATCCGGCGGGGAAGTGCAGGTGGGTGTAAATTCGGAGCCGGAAGATGACGATCCAGTCGAGGGTGATGACGTGGACATTAGTCCGGCCGTGAGAGAGCTAGTTCAGGTGATGGTGGTTCCGCTCGCCATCAATTCCGGGTTGAGCTTATACGAGTGGGATCATACTATAGTGGCAGCTATCCCTCGAAGCCACTTCCTTTATGGGATCACTTTCCCCCTCTCTCCTCTCTTCACCTCCATTTTTGACAACATTTCTCCGGCTCAGCTGCAGCCTAACAGAGTCTCCGTAGTCCGGGCGTTCCTACTTAACTGTTATCGCTGCGAGGTGACGCCATCTTTAGATCTGTTCCGGGCCTTATATCGCTTGGATGGCACTAAGGATGAAGGGATATTTACCTTTCAGGGACGGAAGGGAGTAAAGGACTGCTGCAAGGGTCGGCGCGACAACTACTCCAACTGGCAAAAGTGCTACTTCACCTTTGAAACCAATAAGTATCCGTGCCCTAGCTGGAATCATGATGCCAAGAAAGAGGACAAGACGATGTTCAGTCCAGAGGGACAAGAGGAGAACATCGTAAAGCTGAGCTTCAATCAGCTCGACTTAAATAGCTTTTGGAAAGGAAAGTATGTCTTCCCTTTGAGGGCGTACGAGCCGGAAGTGTTCACCAAGTGTCGCTTCTATGTCAG
This sequence comes from Sherardia arvensis, assembly GCA_948330725.1. NCBI lineage: Eukaryota > Viridiplantae > Streptophyta > Magnoliopsida > Gentianales > Rubiaceae > Sherardia > Sherardia arvensis. The sequence goes on from OX415239.1 coordinate 36,964,031, forward strand.
CAGAGATCCGTCTCGTAAGTTATTATTTTGTGAAGAAGCTGGTGAAGGAGGAGGCATGCAAGGTGAAGTATATTTTGAGCCCGGTTACTGTGATGGCTAAGAACGCCGTGGGGTTCAAATCAATAGTTCAACAGCTCACTGGAAAAGGTTCTGCACGTTAATTTTCAAACGTTAATTCTTATCCATTTTAGATTTAATTTTATAGTTCAACAGGTTTACAAAATATTATTATAAATTTCTGTGTGTGCGAAGAATTTTACAAAATATTATAGCGTGCAGGTTTATATGTGACCAAATATATGAGCAAAAAGACCCATTGCAAATCACATCCACCAGTATTAAAAGAAAATAAAATCTAAAAAAATAGAAAAACAAAGTAACCTTTTTAGAGCAGGAAGAGGCAGTTTCTGGAAGAAATCCGGCACGATGACGCGTGGGCCACACGCACGGGTGCCTGGGCGAGACGGTGCGTTACCTACACGCGTGGCGCTTCGGCGTGTGAGACACGCGACTCAGCAGAGCTGCGCGTCGCCAACGTGCACGGACTATGCCCGATAAGAGAAAATCTATTAATATCCTTTAAAAAATAGAGGTGACCGTTATGTTACCGTTTTCGGGATGAATAGTTAGATTTGAATAGTGAAAATGAGGAAAGATTCTGTCGGAAAGTGGGAAGTTGTGATTTTCAATCAGAGATATGGGAGAGCATTAGTGTAGAGAAAGAAAGCGAGCAGTCGTAGTTGCACGATATATACACGTGTATAAATATGTATTTTGATAAGGGAAAATCTATTAACATCTTTTAAAAACTGAAAAGAAATTTAATAATTTGAACATATATGTGATATAATCGATCTAAACTATTTATATTATAGTGTTCAATATAAATTTCTATTAATTAATGGTCAAATTTGGCTGATATTAAACCAAACAGAGCTGAACTTCTAGTTCTTCCCAAGGAGAAAATATAAAGAACACAAAGGCAACATGGAGGCCAGGAAACCAGGTGCGAACAACAAGGGCAAGAAGCCGATGAAAGAAGAGGCATGCAGGGTGAAGTATATTTCGAACCCGGTTACGGGGATGGCTAAGAACGCCGTCGAGTTCAAATAAATAGTTCAGCAGCTCACCGGAAAAGCTTTTGCACGTTAAACCAAACAGAGCTGAACTTCTAGTTCTTCCCAAGGAGAAAACATAAAGAACACAAAAGGCAACATGGAGTCCAGGAAACCAGGTGTAATCAACAAGGACAAGAAGCCGATGAAAGAAGAGGCATGCAAGGTGAAGTATATTTCGAGCCCGGTTACAGTGATAGCTAGGAACGCTGTGGAGTTCAAATCAACACTTCAACAGCTTGCCGGAAAAGCTTCTGCACGTTAAATTCTGCACGTTAATTTTCTGCACGTAAATTTTCAAAATTATTTTCTTAGCCATTTTAGTTTTAATTTTATAGTTCAACAGTTCAACATGTTTACAAAATATTATTATAAATTTCTGTGTGTGCGAAGAGTTTTAAAAAATATTATAGCGTGCGGGTATATATGACCAATATTTGAGCAAAAACACCCATTGCAAAGCACATCCCCTAGTATTAAAAAGAAAATAAAATCTAAAAATATAGAATAACAAAGTAACACTTTTCAAGCAGGAAGAGGCAGTTCACGGAAGAAATCCGGCACGGTGACACATGGGCTACACGCACTGGCGCCTGGGCGAGACGATGCGTGGGCGCGTGACCTACACGCGCGGCGCTTCGCACGTGAGACACGCGACTCGGCAGAGCTGCACGTCGCCAATATGCAGGGACTCTGCCCGATAAGAATAAATCTATTAACATCTTTTAAAAATGGAGGTGACCGTTATGTTACCGTTTTCGGGATGAATAGTTAGATTGAATAGTGAAAGTGAGGAAAGATTCTGTCGGAAAGTGGGAAGTTGTGGTTTGTAAGTAGAGAGAAGGGAGAGCATTAGTGTAGAGAGAGAAAACGAGCAGGCGTAGTTGCACAATATATACCCGTGCATAAATATGCATTTCAATAAGGGAAAATCTATTAACATCTTTCAAAAACTGAAAGCAATATAATAATTGTAACATATATATCATATAATCGATCTAAACTATTTATATTATAGTGATCAATATAAATTTCTATTAATTAATGGTCAAATGTGGCTGATATTAAATCAAACAGAGCTGAACTTCTAGTTCTTCCCAAGGAGAAAACATAAAGAACACAAAGGCAACATGGAGGCCAGGAAACTAGGTGTGAAGAGTTTCCCTTACTTGACCGAACATCCCAAAATTTGGTTATTTCAACTACATTAAATGATCTTTCAAATTGGTCAATGCTCTCTAGTTTATGGCCGCTTCTGTACGGTACCAGTTGTTGCTTCATTGAATTTGCTTCCCTATTAGGGTCACGAAATTTTTGGTTACCATTAAACAGACCACTGGTTTAAAAATTTTGTGTAACAAACAACACAGATGGTATGGTACATGATATTGTCAAAAGAAACATGGTAATCATATGGATTCCAACCCGACGAAAAGGAGCAAAAGTTCTAGGGATTTAATGTAATAATATGAGCTAACTAAAGAAAGAGTTACTTGAGTGTAACTCATCAAATTCGAGAATATCCACCGGCATATTCACACCCACGATTTTCACGAGAGTGTAGGTGGACATGTATTCATCAATCATATCCACCTCCGTCAATCATACCCACCACATACTTAGATTTACCGACACTATACCTTCACCACACATTCAGATCAGTTTTAAATCATCGTGCTCATCATCGTAATAATAGTGTACTTATGGGTTCTAGATCGAGGGCATGTTTCCCTTTCCTTCTTTTCTTGATCAGATCCATATGCCAGAAACATCAGAGTAACGAATAGCTGTTACTCATCTTTAGTCAAGGCTCTGCGATTGGCTTCTCAACAAAGCCAACTTTGAGCAGTCGGTTCCTTCCAACCCGGTTCTCATCCACATTGATGGGAACCTGACAATAACAGAGATCAGAAAACTTTCATCACGTGTATAAATAATATATAAAAAACTGCCAAAATATTTTTACCACTTCCGTGATAAATATGATAAGACATTACGTGTCTCGTTAGCTGAGACAAATCCTTTCAGATCCATATTTATAAATTCATTCCCTAACTCTTAAATAAAATTTCTTGGCTATGCCGGACGTCAGCATCATTTTTTATCCCATTACGAGGTGGTAACCATTTGATAGAAACAATGAGGGCTTGGGAGGTCTAGAGTGAAAAGGAATGAATACCTACTGAGATAATTCCAAGTCTGGTAATGAGATTGTAGAAATAGGTCTAGCCGTAAAGATGACAAAAATGTAATCCTTTATTGAATTGATCAAAATCTCAAGTCCGGGGATACCATTATCAAAAATTAATAATTCCTAGTTTTCCAAAGGATCCAGCGCATAAGACTATAGGTTATTTGGATCAGACTTGAAATGAATTTTAAAGTGACCTTGGTATGATAGGTATTCTTTCCCAAAGAGTTAGGAAATGAGTATCAGAGATAAAAATCATAATGTGAAAGTATGACCAGAGTGCTTTTGCAACACAACATTTATTGAAAAATGCTCAATTGTATCAAAACTATCACAACATGGGTATATAGAAGGTAGATGAAACCCCATTCTAGTAAGAACTTGAGGTAAAGTGAAGATATGTATTACAAAAATTTCCACATAAAAATACTTATCTTCTTTTGCAATTTAGGGTTTATATAATTTTTACAATGATATTGAGGTACCTCTTGACAGTACTGAAGAGGTAGGTAGCCTGATTTAAAGGTAAAAGGGCATTTCTAACCAGGTTTTAGATGAGTCTTTCATCTATATGATTGGTTATTTTGGCTAAAAAAATGTTGGTTATTTTAAGGGTGTTGCTCAATTATTATGACTAGGAAATCTATCAATATGCACGACAATATGGTAATTTCTATGATTCTATATTTTGGACTTTGATGAGTAAAATACCATATTGTATTTAATCTTTCAGTATTTCAACTTACGTGGTCATGCACCGCAACCCCATACTTTGATGCCGACAAGAAGCGAATCAAGCCCTTCTATGATTGCGGAAAGTGTCCACGATGTGGGAAAAAATGTATGTTGGAAAAAACGGCGCTAAGCACGTCCGTCGAATGGTATTCTGCAAAAAGATTTTTTATATTAATCCTTTGTAATTGTAATTTTTGGAGACGAGTTCGGAAAGTTATAACTAATTGTAATTTGATAAATTGTATTAGTTATTTGACAAACTTGGTTGTAACTCGTCCGGTATCGGTCATGGGCAGGCGGAATTAGTCTCCAGTATGGATCTAGTGGGCGTTGAGCTCTTCTTTGAAGATCTGCAGTAAAGTGGAAAGAGGACACCTGCATCTGTCCAAAACAATTGTGATAGCAAACTCACCAAACTCTTTTATCATCTCACGCAGTACCACCCTCATTTGAATGAGATCACATACGTGATTATACCTTGTGTAGCGTGGCTCCGGAATTGGAGGAAAGAGTTGAGGTGCAAAGGGATTGAGAGCTCTAGCGTTGGCGTAGGAATTTTCTGGTGCCGGTGGAACGTCATCATAAGAAAGTGGAACGTATGGGCTCTGGTCTGGTACCGTATCCGTTGACATTTCATCATCATCAGACAATACAATTGCCGATGCACGAATACTTATTTTGAAATTATTATATGTATGTATTAATTAATTCTAATAGTTTTATTCATGAAAAATTACATACGAATATGCATGACATTCTAATTCCTCACTAATGATATATTTCTAACATACTAACTATATTACCTACTATGTCATTGAATTGATTGTATTTCACCGATATAGGTCTAAATGTTACATTCGAGAATATTAAAACCAAAAAGATTACATTTGTAATCTCACTGTAAGAAGGTAATCACTATAAAAAGCAATCTTTATGTATAATATTTAGCAATCCTTTTATAGTGAGATTACAAAGATAATATATATATATATATATATATATATATATGCATGTAACAGAGGAGGTCAAAAGGCACTCAACAATTATATATTTAAATCATATTTAATTTAATAATAACAGCATGAGAGTAGAAGAAAAGGTAATGACGTGAAACAAAAATAGAAGAAGTGGTGATGAAATTTTTAAATGTTGAATTAGATTGTTGGCGATGGCGTGAAAGAAACGGAGAAGAGATTAATGAATCAAATGATTACTAGAAGAACGAATTTTGGGAAGAGGTTTTAACAAGGGTTTAATTAGTTTTGGAAATAGGGGAGGAAGAAAAGTGTTGGTATATGCCTTGAATGCCGTAATAGCCGCTACTGCGAGTTAGCACGGTTTGCATTGTTATCCTTTATCAATTACCCATTACAAACTTCTTGCTGCAAGTCTCAGTATCTTTGCGAACCGACACAACACATCAATTTTTTCTCCTGAACAAATATAAACCCCCCTCTTACTGCCGCTGAGTAATCTGCAGCACTTCCTCAATTGATCTCTTGCAGACACAAAAAACTGATAGAGATCACGACATGCTTAGGGACCTTAGGTGAATTAGAAAACCCTTAAAGATGATAATTAATTTTGTATTGGTTCTTGGTTGTGTGTCATTGAGTTATGTTTTTTTTTTTCAATTCTTGGGCTCCCTTCTTCTCTGACCCACTTTAATGTGCCTTTAGAACCATAAATAGTGCATGCAATTCTCTTTTGAGATGTTCTCTCTTGCTCGTGTGCTATTCTCCAGAAGGAAGATTTTTCTCCCATTTTCAGTGACTTCTCAAATTAAAATTGAAATAATGACTGCCAATGCTGCTTTATATCCCTGGAGGCGCTGATTAGGATGGACAAAACAATGCATGCTAATTTCAGGAATTTATAGTATTAATTTTCCCCCCAACTAGGAGATAAATATTTTCGCGGGGGTAGATAATCACCCCAACATTTCAGTTTTGGATCGTCTTGATTGATTAAATTTTACAGACTTAGCTTAATTTTATTATCATCAGTTGTTAGATTCCATTATTTACTAGTTGACCTTGGCTTGTTACCCTTATTTAAAAGCATATGTTGCCAGATTTCTTTAGATATATGCATACAAGGCTCATTCTTCATCAAATTAGGGGAGATATTATTGGTGGCTAACAACGTTCTGCCTGACAGATACTTGGTTAGCATTGGATTACTTTCTGCTAGATATTATTCGCGCTCGATTTGGAATTTTCATTGCATGATTCATTTATCCGACTGCAAAATTCTTTTCGGATTGATTTTATACGAAGATATGAGCATCGATATAGAAGTGGTGGTGAGAAAATGAGGCATTTCTACCTGAGATGAAGGAAAACACAATAGGTGCTTACCAAAATCTGATTCAATCACATCAGAAAAAAAACATACTCCTCTGAACGTGCTACCCTAGGTTCAACACTACAGAACTTGAATGCCAAACCTCTGATCTAAATTAGAACTGAGTTTAAAGAGTGCCTTTGGATTCAGAATTTTTTCTAACCATTTTATAGAATGGAAGATAAATAACAAAGAGCTGTTCGATGACAAGTTAAAAGTACAACTAGATGCAGTAATCACAACTTTCTTAGGTAAACCAACAATCATATTATCCATTCACACAAGACAAATGAAAACAATTAAAATAAGAACATCCAAAACCCTCTCTATATCCACCTGTTTGAAATACGAAAGAAAAATAATCATAGAAAGATAAGATCTACTTTGAATTTTGTACAAGAGTAGAGTATATATATGCCACTAGCCCTATTGCTGCTTGCAAACTATCATTGTAAGCTTATGCATTGCATCACTTCGCCTCAAGCTTCAGTATCATCATAATGTGTCTGAGTGTTCTTTCCATGAAAGCTTGAGTACATCAGCAGCACCATCATATTCATCAGCATATCGTCAAGCATTTTGACATCTGAAGCAACTCTCATAAGGTGACGATCAACCTTTGCAAAACACCAGCCAACCCTATATTTTAAGCATTTGATCGCCAACCATCTGATCTCAAAGACAATTCTGCAAAAGACTTAAAGTGGAGATATGTATTCAAAAAACCTAAGATACAATTCAGAATTAGCTTAATTACCAAATACTATGCAGACAATGCTCAAATAAAAGGACTGTTGAAACCATCAATCATAAAGTAATGCTGCAAATCAACAGGTCAACAAACTGGAAGACTGTGAATGGCACTGACTCCACAAATGACCTCTTCCAAAGATCCTGCCAAGGCAAAAAAAGAAAAAGAAAAACGAGACTGATAAAAGAAAGAATATAATCCTAATCAGATTCGCGTAGAGAAGCACGATTTAAGGCCTGTTTCTTCCAGTTTAGCTTAATCAAAATAAGATGAGAACAGGCCCTCAAGTCCTAGATCAGATCATTTCATTTCAGGAGGAAATATCCTCTCCCAGAACTGGCTTCCAGGGAGACTATCTGATGCCATGTAGCAAAGTATCATCTTGATCAAAGGCATAACACACACACTACAGTTGAAACCTGTTGCATTTCAAATTATGCATTCTATCACAATGTGAGATCAAGATCGTGCAAATCAAATGTGACATCATCAAAATTAGTAGAGTCAGTACCATCAAATACATCAAATAGATATTGACTTAGATCATCAATATTAACCTCTTCCTTGAACCTGTTCATCAGATAGATATTGACTTAGATCATCAATATTAACCTCTTCCTGAACCTGTTTGATGCTACCAGCTTCCAGTCCCGGTCCGGATACACAGATGGTCTCCGGTCCGGATGAGGCTTTGTCCGTGCTCCGCGCGCTTTCACCTATTAGACCTGCAAAACAACGCCCCGGAGTATCCCGAGGATAGCTACTCCGGCGTGATGATGAAAGAGGGCTCTTTGAATAGGAGAGAGAATAAGGATATATTGAGAGAGTTTAATCTGATAGAACATACCTTTCTCCACAAGTCCAAAGCTGTATTTATAGGTGTGAGTGGTCAGCCTCCAGCCCAAAGGCAGTGGTCCTGCCCTTTATTTCGGCCCGGGGACAGGTCATATTTATGTCCTCTCCGTCCCCGGATAGCGCTATTCTAGCTGACGTCACATGGACCGGACTACTCTCTGGGCCGGAGCCTAGATATGGGCCAGAGCCCATGTCACCACTAGCCCCCCGAGACATGGGATCCGTCCGGAGGTAACTGATCTGGAGGAGGGATCCTGTGTCTCATCATGTGTAGATTTGCTGATAGGATCCGCCCGGAGGCATGCAATCTGACCCGGAGCCTTATTCCTGGGTTGTGTGTTTTGAGTGCGTACGTGCACGCGCTTGGCGCTTGTTTTTCCTATGCGCGTGTTTTCAGGCGCATTTATGAGGCGTGCTGCTTCGTCATAAATGAGCTGTTTATTCGAGAAATTCTGTTTATCTTTTCAAGATAGCAGTCATGTCACCTCGGGACTCGGCCCTCCTTTTCTACTAACTTTGCTTCTATAAATAGTGAGCCATTCCAATCACTTTCACTTTTCATTCCTTTTGTTTTCTCCTCTCGTTTTCCAGTTTTTTCATCTTCATATACTCTTTCCTCTTCATATTTCTCTTCATATCTTCATCATTCATAACATGGCTAACGAGAATTAGGAGAATGAGTTTGTCGCCGGTTTATCCGGCGGGGAAGCGCAGGTGGGTGTAAACCCGGAGCCAGAAGATGACGATCCAGTCGAGGGTGATGACGTGGACATCAGTCCGGCCGTGAGAGAGCTAGTTCAGGTGATGGTGGTTCCGCTCGCCATCAATTCCAGGTTGAGCTTATACGAGTGGGATCATACTACAGTGGCAGCTATCCCTCGAAGCCACTTCCTTTATGGGATCACTTTCCCCCTCTCTCCTCTCTTCACCTCCATTTTTGACCACTTCAACATTTCTCCGACTCAGCTGCAGCCTAACGGAGTCTCCGTAGTCCAGGCGTTCCTACTTTACTGATATCGCTGCGGGGTGACGCCATCTGTAGATCTGTTCCGAGGCTTCTATCGCTTGGATGGCACTAAGGATGAAGGGATATTTACCTTTCAGAGACGGAATGGAGTAAAGGACTGCTGCAAGGGTCGGCGCGACAACGACTCCAACTGGTAGAAGTGCTACTTCACCTTTGACACCAATAAGTATCCGTGCCCTAGCTGGAATCATGATGCCAAGAAAGATGATAAGACGATGTTCAGTCCGGAGGGACAAGAGGAGAACATCGTGAAGCTGAGCTTCAATCAGCTCGACTTAAATAGCTTTTGGAAAGGGAAGTATGTCTTCCCTTTGAGGGCGTACGAGCCGGAAGTGTTCACCAAGTGTCGCTTCTATGTCAGCAGGGATCCGTCTCGTAAGTCATTGTGTGCTTCTCTTACTCCTTTTCCTTCCCTTTTTATCTTTTTTGGCTTGTATATGTATCTTATCCGTTTCGGATGACTGCCTTGTATCCTGTGGTTGAAGACGGTGCCGATCCTCCAACCGGACAGACCGGATATACCAAGACAAACAAGACGGATAAGCCACCAACCGATTCGGTGACCGGCATGAAAACACCACAAGAGAAAACAGCAGAAGCTGAGAAGAAGAGGAAGCGTGTGCATGCTTCAAATGAGGAGAAAGCCAAGAAAGAGAAGGAGGCCGCGATTAGGAAGGCGAAGGAGGCCGCGGCCAAGAAGGCGGATGAGGCCGCAATCAAGGAGGCGAATGAGGTCGCAATCAAGGCGGGTACCGCTTCGGGCAAGGAGAGGATGGATTAGGCCACAGATTCGGTCGGGAATAGGCCGGGAATAAAGAACACAAACATATCTGCCTCCAAAAAGGTAACATGGAGGCCGGGAAATCAGGTGTGAAGAACAAGGGCAAGAAGCCGGTGAAGTAGGAGGCATGCAAGGTGAAGTATATTTTGAGCCCGGTTACTGTGATGGCTAAGAACGCCGTGGGGTTCAAATCAATAGTTCAACAGCTCACTGGAAAAGGTTCTGCACGTTAATTTTCAAAATTAAATTCTTATCCATTTTAGATTTAATTTTATAGTTCAACAGGTTTACAAAATATTATTATAAATTTCTGTGTGTGCGAAGAATATTACAAAATATTATAGCGTGCAGGTTTATATGTGACCACATATATGAGCAAAAAGACCCATTGCAAATCACATCCACCAGTATTAAAAGAAAATAAAATCTAAAAAAATAGAAAAACAGAGTAACCTTTTTAGAGCAGGAAGAGGCAGTTTCTGGAAGAAATCCGGCACGATGACGCGTGGGCCACACGCACGGGTGCCTGGGCGAGACGGTGCGTGACCTACACGCGTGGCGCTTCGGCGTGTGAGACACGCGACTCAGCAGAGCTGCGCGTCGCCAACGTGCACAGACTATGCTCGATAAGAGAAAATCTATTAACATCCTTTAAAAAATAGAGGTGACCGTTATGTTACCGTTTTCGGGATGAATAGTTAGATTGAATAGTGAAAGTGAGGAAAGATTCTGTCGGAAAGTGGGAAGTTGTGATTTTTAAGTAGAGATAAGGGAGAGCATTAGTGTAGAGAAAGAAAACGAGCAGTCGTAGTTGCACGATATATACACGTGTATAAATATGTATTTTGATAAGGGAAAATCTATTAACATCTTTTAAAAACTGAAAAGAAATTTAATAATTTGAACATATATGTGATATAATCGATCTAAACTATTTATATTATAGTGATCAATATAAATTTCTATTAATTAATGGTCAAATTTGGCTGATATTAAACCAAACAGAGCTGAACTTCTAGTTCTTCCCAAGGAGAAAATATAAAGAACACAAAGGCAACATGGAGGCCAGGAAACCAAGTGCGAACAACAAGGGCAAGAAGCCGATGAAAGAAGAGGCATGCAGGGTGAAGTACATTTCGAGCCCGGTTACGGTGATGGCTAAGAACGCCGTCGAGTTCAAATCAATAGTTCAGCAGCTCACCGGAAAAGCTTCTGCACGTTAAACCAAACAGATTTGAACTTCTAGTTCTTCCCAAGGAGAAAACATAAAGAACACAAAGGCAACATGGAGTCCAGGAAACCAGGTGTAATCAACCAGGGCAAGATGCCGATGAAAGAAGAGGTAGCGATGACTCGGATGGGGATGAAAACTCTCCGGATGATGTAACTTTCTTTTCCCTTATAAAATGATTCCTTTCTTCTTTCGTTTCGTGTTGTTTCTTTATTCATAACTGTTTTACTTCCGTAGCCCCGAGGTCAGGGTCCTGTGCTCTGAATCGGAGGAACGGATGAGTGTCCTTCACCGACTAGTTCTCACTCGACGAGTCCTCCATGCCCCAGATGCGTGGAGTTGGAGATGGAGCTGTCCGGGTGGACGATGGAAGGGGAATGGACCCGTGAACTTTTCGTCCGTTCCGGAATGGGGCCCCTATTGGAAGAGTTTCTGAATATTCCATCCTTGGCCGCTTGCCTTAGAGAGATATCTGATGAGTTTGGTACTCTGTCTCAGTGCCAAAAGTTTGCTCGCGAACGGATCAGCGCAACCCTTGACGCGGATGAGACGATCTCCATGTTGCAAGCCGAACATGAAGATTTTAAGGCCAAACTGAAAATCGAGCTTGATCTGGTTTGGTCCGTGCTGCCCTTTTATAGCGAGAAGTTGAAGTGGTTGGCTAGCCGGACAGACTATCAACGAGACTATCTGAGGTTGGAGGAGGAGAATCGCGAGCTGGCCGGCCGGGTGATGGTTCTTAGGGATAATCTGATGACTTTGCAGCTGTCATACCATTTAACCGGATTACGGCTCGGACTTGTTGCTCTGACCATATACCGCGACTTTTCTCGCGATGTAAGTGCGTTGATCGTCCGGATGTTCAAGTTGGGATGGAACGCCGGGAATCCCGATACCGTCCGGCGTTCAAGGAAGCTGTCGAATGGTGGAAACGGATGCATGCCGCAGTCCTCTCCCTCCTTCACTTGTACTCATTCCGAGTCAAGTGGCATTGAACTATACGTATAAGAGATATATTGGTGTACAAGTATCTGTTGATCCGGAGGAGTCTGCTCGTTGCGTGGAGCGGCTTCGGCGAGATGCTTCAATCATCCGTCCATTTATCATTAGGGAGTTAGCCGAATTGGTGAGGCGGCGGCAGGCTCGTATCCGGGGTCGGGGTCTTGGCATGGGGAGGAGGGGAATCCAAAGGTATCTTCAAGGTGCCCGTCTCGGGAATAGTCGGAATCTCAACTGTCTTCTTAATAGAATGGCGAGAGGAAGAGGTACCCAACAAGCGCGCCGTCCCCAGGTTCCCGTCCGGATCCGTTCTCCGTCGCGGTATCTGAGCCGGAATCCGTTCCACCAGTCGAGGGCCGGGCCCTCGGTTAGAGGCAAAGGAAAGGCTAAAGTCACGAAGGAAACGGTGCAATCCTCCGACTCAGACTCTGATGGTATATTCGGATCCGATTTGGATGCAGCGGGTCCATCAGAGCTTCCGCCAATCCCTTCATTTCCGTACCTGGGCCAGGTGGGTCAGACCAACGGTGCTATGGTCCAAGATCTTGATCATGACACTCCGGGGCGGACTCCTATCATCGAAAATCAGGACACAGGCCCTCAAGATTCGAAACCTCCTTCTCCGGAGAATGGTGCCATGATACCCTCTCCAGAGCCTCCTACTCCGGAGCCTACGTCTTCTCCTATCAATTGGGACATAGATTGGCCCAAGTATTGATAGGTTTTCTTGTTTGTTTGTATCTTAGTCCGTCCGGACTTAATAGATTGGACCATTGTATTTGCTGTATCTGTATACTGGTCCGTTCGGGCCTAGTTTGTACACTTAGTCCATCCGGACTGTTGCGTATTTCATTTATTCAAATGTATTCTCTTTCCTTTTAAGATTTAGCTTGTTCAAGCGCTTGATCTTGTTGTTTGATCAAACTGTTTCGTTTTTACTTTGTTCACCTCCGTTAGTTTATTCAAACGATACGGAGGATTTTTTCTTGTTTTTATCTTTGCTCACCCCTGTCAGTTTATTCAAACGATACGGAGGAATGTAATCGTGCAGAAATTAAAAATAAATAAGTATAAATTCTGCAAGCTCTTCATTCATTGAACCAAGTGGATTTCGGCCAGACATACCCTTTGCCTCTGGGGGCCGAAGTCAAATACATGGTGAATAAAACAAAACGGAGGTCCTAGGCTCAACCCTAGCAAGAGGACCCGGAGCTACATGCTCTACCGAAAAGCAAGCTAAAAGAAACTCTATCGGAAAGCAAACCTACTCAGGATGCTCCGTAAAACTTTCGAAGGTTGGTGATGTTCCACCTTCCGGGGATAGCCCGTCCGGACTGGTCTGCCAGCTCATAGCTTCAACCCGGAAATGAAGCTGTGACTTGGTATGGCCCTTCCCAGTTTGGTGCCAGTTTGCCGGTAGCCTCGTGCAAACTTTTGTCGTTCCTCCGCATCACCCAATCTCCGGGGACGAATGACTCCTTCCTGACGCGTTTGTCGTGATAACGCTTCACTCGTTCCTTCACCTTGGCCTCATGCAGCGCTGCTTGCTCTCGCATTTTCTCCAAAAGATCCAAGTCCAACAGCCTGCTCGATCCGAGTGGAGAGCTCCGTCCAGCTTGATCTTCATCCCAAGTGAGGGTTCGGAGACTGGGAACTCCCACTTCGGCTGGTATGACTGCCTCAGCTCCGTATACCAGGCTATAGGGTGATTCGCCCGTGGCGGATCCTTCAGTCGTCCTGTATGCCCAAAGGACACTTGGCAGTTCATTCACCCAATTCCCTCGCGCCCCCTGCAGACGTGTCTTCAATCCGTTCACCACTGTCCGGTTTGTAACTTCAACTTGACCGTTGGCCTGCGGATGGTAGACGGAGGTGAGCCGCTGCGTAATTCCATACTCCTTGCACCACGACCGAAATGGGTCGTTTTCAAACTGAGCTCCATTGTCCGTGACAATATACTTGGGAATTCCGTAACGGCAGATGATGTTCTTCCAACAAAACTTGACGCAAGTGTTGCCACGGATGTTTGTGAGGGGTTCCGCCTCCACCCATTTGCTGAAGTAATCGATCGCCACTATCAAGTATTTGAATCCTCCCGGAGCGGAGGGGAAGGGTCTCACCAGATCAATGCCCCAGCGGTCGAAGGGCCATGAACCGATGATCCTGACTCTTTCCTCCTGAGGTACGTGGATGAGCGGAGCTGATGCATATTTTTTTGGTAATTTACTTTGTTGCAGCGGAATATACATAAATTGCTTTTGGGATATGAAAATCGCTTGAACAACTGTCAGCCAATTAACTAGAAACCACGAACACCTGTCATGGGCGACTCAACTGAATCTAGAAATTGAACAACTGTCAATTAATCTGGAAAACCTCCTTTTTCTTTATAAAAAATCTCTGCCCAAATTACGAGGCCGGGGCTTATATTTATAACCTCAAATAAAATCACAATCCTAAAATTAATCTGGAAATAATAAATCTAATTCTATAACTATTATGGAAAATAAATAAATCTTACTAAAACTAAAACACATTTTTATAGGAAAATTCTTGGTAAGAGAATAGTTCCTAATTAAACTAGTTTTCCATTTATACTCGTATCATTCTTCTTTTCTTCGAAAAGAATTGTCCTCAATTCTTGTTATTCTTCATCTCCAATCAATATGAGTAAGTGGCTTCCATATATTTGAAATGCGATGTACTTACTTTTGCCAATTCCATCTTGTATCATCCTTCCCAAATCTGAATGGATTCTCCCTCGAATTCTTCCTCTCAGTGACCCCTTGTCAAACTCACAACCTTTCGAATATCGATCCAATGACACATAACTAAAGTTGTGATGTGTAGCAAAGTCGCCAGTCTTTCCAAACTCAGAGACTCCAAAGTTCATCATTCTCAAGAAAATAAATTGATTGATCATTCCGTGAAAATATAGATTTTGTTTTCTCAGCAATTTTGTATCGAGCTTCAAAAATCACAGGATGAACCAGTTCTTTCTCTGCATCTCCCTCGTTTATACCAATATCAAGTATTGTCATGTCACTTCCATCAAGATCTTCTTCTTTAATCTCATCATGAACATTAAAGACTATAGAATATGAGTACACAACACTCTCGGTTTCAATCAGAGAAGTAGAATGATCATTAACATTGTCGACTTCGGTTAGAGAAGTAGAACTATCCTCTTCACCATTCTCAACGATATCTTCAACATTAGCATCAACACAACCATCAACATCATTCTTTGCCTCAAATTGCTCGTTACTCACCACAAGTTCAACCACAGACAAAGACTCTTGTTTTAACATATCGGTAGAAGGTAAGAATAATCGATCAAATTGTTTCTTCAACTTAATCCACGAGTTGATTTCTGATTTTTCTTGAACCCTTCGCTTAAATTCCAAAATTTCATACCACAAGGATGCACGCGCTATGAGTTTTTGTACAGAAATCCCGCACCTCGTGCGATCATCATACTCTTTAAAGTCAAAAATTCTCTCACATCGCTCGATCCATTCCAGATAGCTTTCTTGGTTTACTTTTTCTCCAAACTCCGGGATATCCAACTTAAAACCCTGCCTCACGAATCCTGACACAAGCGCCATCTTTTTCTCCAACGAAGCCATACGTTCTTCCATCATACTCTCCATGACCGTTCACAAACTAGAATTTGTGAAAACCTTGCTCCTGATGCCACTTTGATGCGTATTTTTTTGGTAATTTACTTTGTTGCGGCGGAATATACATAAATTGCTTTTGGAATATGAAAATCGCTTGAACAGCTGTCAGCCAATTAATTAGAAACCACGAACACCTGTCATGGGCGACTCAACTGAATCTAGAAATTGAACAACTGTCAATTAATCCGGAAAACCTCCTTTTTCTTTATAGAAAATCTCTGTCTAAATTACAAGGCTGAGGCTTATATATATAACCTCAAATAAAATCACAATCCTAAAATTAATCTGGAAATAATAAATCTAATTCTATAACTATTATGCAAAATAAATAAAATCTTACTAGAATAAAAACACATTTTTATAGGAAAATTCTTGGTAAGAGAATAGTTCCTAACTAAACTAGTTTTCCATTTATACTCGTATCGATAGAAAACCTCTGGCATTGCACACAGGAGCGGACATAATTTTGTGCATCTTCAAACAGGGTCGGCCGGTAATAACCCGTACACATTATCTTCCTCGCGATGGTTCGTGCACCCTAGTTACTGCCGTTTGGTCCCTCATGCATCTCCTTTACAATCCGATCTGCCTCGTCTGAGTCCACACATCTTAACCATGGTTGGAGGTATCCCTGTCTGAGCAAGGATCCGTCCAAAACGGTGTATCGTGGTGCCTTCTGTCGGATTCTCCGTGCCAGTGCCTTATCCTCCGGGAGCCTTCCGTGTTGCAAGTACTCAAACAGGGGCATCATCCATGATTCTTTCGACACTTCTACTGCTGCAACCTGAGGGGTGTCGTAGCTCCGGGCGGACAGGGTCTCCATCATCAAGTTGTTCTCCGGATCTGGCCTGATTTCCGAGGAAGCAAGTTTGCTCAGGGCGTCCACCTTGCCATTATCTTCTGGAGAGATCTGCGTCACGGTAATGCTACGGAACTTGGCCAATAATAGTTTGACCGCCTCGAGGTACCTCTGTAAGCTCCGCTCCTTCGCCTCATATTCTCCGTTCACTTGCTGAACCACTATCTGAGAATAGCTGTATACTTCGACATCCGTGACCCCTACCTCTAACGCCAGTCGGAGTCCTGCTAGGAGCACTTCATACTCCGCCTCGTTGTTTGTCGCTCGGAAGCTGAACTGAATGGCATATCTGTGTTCTGTTCCTTGTGGACAGGTGAGCAACACCCCTGCCCCACCCCCATTTGCATGAGACGATCCATCCGCATGCAATTTCCATCTGTCGGAGGGTTGTTCTAATCCGGACGGATCTCCCGAGGGCTCAGTCATTTCTACCAAGAAATTCACTAGGGCTTGTCCTTTGATGACCTTCCGGGGTTGATACTTGATCTCGTGGTCTCCAAGCTCCACTGCCCATTTCATCATTCTACCCGAGGCTTCTGGCTTTAGCATGATCTGCCTCAACGGGTGATTTGTCAAAACCTTGATCGGATGTCCTTGGAAATACGGCAGGAGGCGCCAGGAGGCATGAATAGTGCCAATATCCACCTCTCCAGAGTGGTGTACCTGGTTTCCGGACCTTGGAGCGCCCTGCTTACAAAGTAAACCGGACGTTGAACCCTACCGTCCTCTCGGACCAAGGCAGAACTGATAGCATGCTCCGTTGCAGCTATGTATAAAAAGAGCCCCTCTCTGGGCAGTGGTTTGGACAAGGTAGGGAGGCTTGCTAAGTGGGCCTTTAGATCCGTGAATGCCTGATCACACGCCTCCGTCCACTCAAATGGTTTGGCCCTACGGAGTATGTTGAAAAAGGGGAGCTGCTTCTCCGCCCCCCGAGCGAGGAATTGGCTAAAGCGGCCAGCGATCCGGTTAACTTCTGCACATCCTTCACTCCCTCGGAGTTGGCATCTCTATGAGTGCCGATATCTTTTCCGGATTTACGTTGATTCCACGAGCTGACACCATGAAACCAAGAAACTTCCTCGCTCCGACTCCAATGGTACTCTTTCCGGGACTGAGCTTGAGGTTCGCTATCCGGAGCACGTCGAACATCTCCCGGAGATCTGACAGGAATGACTCATAAGTCTTGCTCTTATACACCATGTCCACATACATCTCCAAGTTTCGACCCATCTGGTTCCGGAAAAGCTTGTCCGGCATCCTTTGGTATGTTGCACCTGCATTTTTCAGTCCGAAGGGCATTTTCCTGTAACAGAAAGTACCAAAGTCAGTAATAAAAGATGTTTTGGGGCGGTCATCCTTGGCCATCGTGATCTGGTGATACCCTCGGTGCGCATCGAAGAATGCCAACACTTGGTAACCAGTAATGGCCTCGACCAGCTGATCAATGGAGTGGAGCAGATAGCTATCCTTCGGGCAGCACTTGTTCAGATCTGTGAAGTCAATACACATTCTCCATGAGCCATCGTGCTTCTTCACCAGAACTGGGTTTACTATCCACTCCGGGTAGGATATCTCCTCCACGATTCCGGCACTTAGTAATCTTCCCACCTCCGTTCGGACTTCCTCCACGCGTTCCGGAGCAAGAGTTCTCTTCTTCTGCCGTATAGGTTTCAGTTCCGGGAAAACATTGAGCTCGTGAACGGCGATTTCCTCCGGAACACCCGTCAAGTCCTCCGTCCCCCATGAAAACACATCCTCGTATTCCGCCAGCAGGCGATGCAACTCTTCCTTCACGTCATCCGGGAGATTCTTCCCCACGCTTACTACTCCTTTCTGACCAACCATCATGTCCTCCACTTCATATGATGACGCCTCTCCGTGGATGGCTCCTACCAAGTTCGCACTGGTTTTTCCCTTATCCGGAGCGGACAGCTTGGACTGGCCTTCACCGGATCAGACATCCTTGATGGCAGTCAGCATGCAACTCCTAGCGGTTTGCTGGTGTCCCCGGACTGATGCGATACCATTCTCGGTGGGGAACTTCATAATCAAATGGAACGGCGAGCAGATAGCCCGCGCCTGTGACAGCCATGGTCTTCCAATGATCATGTTGTAAGGAGACACTGCATCGATGACGGCGAAATTGCATTCCACCGTTGCCCGCTTCGTCAGATATTGGAAATCCGTCAGAGTGACTTTTAAAGCAATGACGCCAAGCGGATGGACGGTCCGCCCGGTAAACCCTGATAAGGGGGTATGACACGGTCTCAAGTTCTGTCGCCAAATTCCGAGCTGATCAAAGCATTCTGCAAACATGATCTCCACACTGCTACCATCATCCACAAATACTCGCTTGATCAGCACTCCTTCCACATCTGCAATCACCACCATCGGATCAGAGTGAGGAACCTGGGGAGGCACCGTGTCCTCGTCCGAAAAGGTGATGGTTTCACTTGCCTTGAACCTCTTCTCTTGTATCTCGTCTGGGGGCACATATCTACTCTTAGCCTTGATTGCTATCATGGAGTTGAGCCCATCCCCCACTATGTCGTTGATCACGTTAAACATCCGGGGCTGAACTGGGGTCGGTGCTGGTGCAGCTTGTTTCGGAGCCGGATTGGCCGGGTTGGCTTGGTTTCCTCCCCGAGGGCGGTTGTTCCTCCAATTTCTCTTCCTCCCCTGTCCGGCTGCTGCACCCGGAGCCGCTTGTCGTGCTTCCCCCGCTACACAGTCCCTCAACTGGCCTGCTCCAATCAACCTCTCAATGTCCGAACGGAGCACCCTCCATCCCTCCGTGGTATGGCCATGCGACTTATGAAACTCGCACCACTTGTCCGCATTCGCTGGTGCCAGTATGCCAATGATAGGTTGCGGATCCGTAAACAGACCTCGGTGGAAAGCGAGGATCTCCGTACGGGTTTTGGAGAGAGGGGTATAGGTTGGCCGAGCAACTGCTGCCAGGGCTGGGACCACTGCTGCTGGAGCGGGTAAGCGTCTGGCTTGATCGGTCCGGGCCGGAGTCCGAGCAGCTGCGGTCTGGGTCCCTGTCACCGTGAAGGACCTCTACTCAAAGAAGCCCACAGTGGTCATCCGGACATGGTTGGCATCGTGCACCGTACAATGCATCTCCACCACCAACTGGAGGTGATAATAATATGTCGGCATGTTCTTCATGAGCCCGATGTAGAAAGTGTTGTCTCTCAGTCCGTTCACAAAGTTATGGATGATAGCCTTCTTCTGCAGGTGTCGGTCCACCACCTTCATCGACGCTGCTATGAACCGGGTGTAGAACTCCCAAGTGGTCTCCGTCTTTAGATGCCTCATTGCTAAAACCGTAGCCAAGTTCACAAACGTACGTATGTTTCATAGCGGAATAGCGCCGAACCAAAACGATGGAAAAATCCCAAAAATGCCGAAGTGTACCGTTTGGCAGACCCTTGAACCATGCTAGGCAGTTACCTCTGAGATACGAAGGCAACATCTTACACTGCAACTCCTCAGGAATTTCCCTGGCGTACATGATGCTTGCATAAGTATGGACAAACTCTTTCGGGTCTCCCTCCCCATTGTAGGGTGGGAGTCCGTCCGGAGCCTTAGTTCCGGATGGCCATTTGAAGCTCAACACCTCCGGAATCTAAGGCGATTGAGGTCCGATTCCATTCCGTCTGATGAGGCGGTTTAGACGATCCTCGATGGAATCCGGTAAAAAAGGCGGCTGAAACCCAAAACCTCCGGGAAACCCTCCTCCGGCAGGTTGCATTCCGACCATCATCTGTTGTTGTCCTCCGGGAGCACCCATCCCATAGGCCTGTTGAGCTTGTGCTCCCCAGTATGTCAGTGCGTTTGGATTCAGGCCGGTGGTCTGCTGTTGGTTCCCGCCCGGAAATAGGTTTGGATTCGGCATTCTTTGTTGTTCCGGAGGAAGCTTAGCCGCAGCCTGCTGAGCCGCTTTTCACGCTTGGAACTGCTGATACTCTGCCACGTTTGTTCTCAGGATACTGCCCCCAAACCTAGAATCGTGGTGCTTACGCTCCTCCGTTCCGGCCTTTCGCCCTGATCGATTCCTACCCAATCGACTCTGAGCGTCATCTTCCTCCGTGCTGTAATCCTCCGGGTCGTACTCCTCCGGATCGTACTCCTCCATATCATCCGAGTCGTACTCTTCTGGATTACCCAGATCCTCCGTTCCTTCCACATGATCAGTGTCCCCTTCCGACTCCCCACGGTCTCCGAACTGCCTCTGCTTCTGCGCCTCCCGCTCAGCCCGCAGTTGCTCCCTGTTTTCACGCTGTATCTCAGCCAGCGTCCGTTCCGGAGTTGTTTTCTTTCCTTTGGCCTTCTCCGCCGCCAAGCGCTGTCGTCGACGTTCCTCATCTGCAGCCTTCGCCTTCGTTGCTGCCTCCTTGGCTCGGAGAACTCGTTCCTTCTCAGCCGCTAACTTTTGAGCCCTGACAGTTGCGGCTGCCTTTCTAGTCTTTGGCCCTCCTCCCGCTTCTTCCTCTAGCAGGGAAGGGTTCTTCCTTGGCCGTCCGTGCGGCATGGACGCAACTTATGACTGGGAATGTGAGGTCCCACCGGGCGTGCCAACTGATGCTACCAGCTTCCAGTCCCGGTTCGGATACAAGGATGGTCTCCGGTCCGGATGAGGCTTTGTCCGTGCTCCGCGCGCTCTCACCTATTAGACCTGCAAAACAACACCCCGGAGTATCCCGAGGATAGCTACTCCGGCGTGATGATGAAAGAGGGGCCTTTGAATAGGAGAGAGAATTAGGATATATTGAGAGAGTTTAATCTGATAGAACATACCTTTCTCCACAAGTCCAAAACTGTATTTATAGGTGTGAGTGGTCAGCCTCCAGCCCAAAGGCAGTGGTCCTGCCCTTTTGTCCTTACCCGGGGACAGGTCATATTCATGTCCTCTCTGTCCTCGGATAGCGCCATTCTAGCTGACGTCACATGGACCGGACTACTCTCTGGGTCGGAGCCTAGATATGAGCCAGAGCCCATATCACCAATTATAATATTTGGCGGTTTCATGTGCCGTTCCATGTAACTCCTGGTTCCTCTAGTGCTAATTGGTATAAAATCTCATCAAGACGTGAATTAAATTATTCAAAATTATTAAAAATGTATATATTTCATTTAAAAAGTAGAAAATTATTAATAGCACACATTTAGTAACAAACCAAGCAGTCTAGCCCACTTGGCCTGAGGCCAAGTCTCACTCAGCGTAGGTCAGAGACTCGAATCCCCCAAACACATCATTTCAAATCATTTCTTATCTGACCCCTGGTTTAAGTCTTCCAAAGTGCTCGATCAAGATACATGAGCTGCATCGACGGTGTCCAAGACAGGGGAGCATCAAAGCCGGTGTAAGTGGGATCTTCACCTCACTCTAATCAAGCATCAAGCGTGGTGAGGAATTCGGCCAGTCGACATACGGGATCAGTAGAGTAGGGTTAGATTAGAATAGATGTATGATCCTTGTACTGGATTAAGATCGTTGTAATATCAAAAAAAGTAGTAAAAGTTTTTAAGTAATATAATATATTCACGTTCTTATATGCCATTCTATACGATTAATTACAAAAAACAATTATTGATTTTAATTTTTATAAACACATTTAAATAATCTTCTATTCGAATCAACTAGTACATTTAGATAGTGAAATAAGTTAACATCTAATTTTCAAACACCCCTTTTTCTATAGTTTTTTATAAAATTTAATACATTTTAATTTAAATATTGAAAGTAAACCAACCAACCCATCTTACTTCCCATATTAATTTCTTGCATTTCTTGCATTTAACATATTTATTTCATATTTATTCTAGTGAAATAAACATGTTAAATGCAAGAAATTAATATGGGAAGTAAGATGGGTTGGTTGGTTTACTTTCAATGTTTAAATTAAAATGTATTAAATTTTATGAAAAACTATAGAAAAATGGGTGTTTGAAAATTAGATGTTAGCTTATTTCACTATCTAAATGTACTAGTTGATTCGAATAGAAGATTATTTAAATGTGTTTATAAAAATTAAAATCAATAATTGTTTTTGTAATTAATCGTATAGAATGGCATATAAGAACGTGAATATATTATATTACTTAAAAACTTTTACTACTTTTTTTGATATTACAACGATCTTAATCCAGTACAAGGATCATACATCTATTCTAATCTAACCCTACTCTACTGATCCCGTATGTCGACTGGCCGAATTCCTCACCACGCTTGATGCTTGATTAGAGTGGGGTGAAGATCCCACTTACACCGGCTTTGATGCTCCCCTGTCTTGGACACCGTCGATGCAGCTCATGTATCTTGATCGAGCACTTTGGAAGACTTAAACCAGGGGTCAGATAAGAAATGATTTGAAATGATGTGTTTGGGGGATTCGAGTCTCTGACCTACGCTGAGTGAGACTTGGCCTCAGGCCAAGTGGGCTAGACTGCTTGGTTTGTTACTAAATGTGTGCTATTAATCATTTTCTATTTTTAAATGAAATATATACATTTTTAATAATTTTGAATAATTTTATTCACGTCTTGATGAGATTTTATACCAATTAGCACTAGAGGAACCAGGAGTTACATGGAATGGCGCATGAAACCGCCAAATATTATAATTGGTGATATGGGCTCTGGCTCATATCTAGGCTCCGGCCCAGAGAGTAGTCCGTCCATGTGACGTCAGCTAGAATGGCACTATCTGGGGACAGAGAGGACATGTATATGACTTGTCCCCTGGTAAGGACAAAAGGGCAGGACCACTGCCTTTGGGCTGGAGGCTGACCACTCACACCTATAAATACAGTTTTGGACTTGTGGAGAAAGGTATGTTCTATCAGATTAAACTCTCTCAATATATCCTAATTCTCTCTCCTATTCAAAGGCCCCTCTTTCATCATCACGCCGGAGTAGCTATTCTCGGGATACTCCGGGGCGTTGTTTTGCAGGTCTAATAGGTGAGAGCGCGCGGAGCACGGACAAAGCCTCATCTGAACCGGAGACCATCCTTGTATCCGGACCGGGACTGGAAGCTGGTAGCATCAATAATATAAGCTGAAATTACTGTAGATATGTGCCGAGAGACAACATAGTTTTGGTTTTTGAATAACCCGTGCAAAGCTATAAGCATTTTTCTTTAATTTCGCCACTGTCCGCATTTTACTGTATTACAATCTAAAGTAAAGAATACGTCTTTAATATACACTCTCCAATTCATATTTCTTGTACTTATTTATATTAGCCATATGTGATGCATAAGAATATATAATTACAATTCAGTTTTATATCCAAAAATAAGAATATTTGTTCAGCAATTCAGGGATACGTGATCATTTTTTTTCTATTTTGAAAAGGAGAAGTACAAATCATGAACTTTTGCATTCATATCATCCTACATTTGTAAACTCATCAAGTAAATCACATATATTTTAATAGTATTTTATAATTTACTACCACAGTAAAAAATATAAAATGCATAAGTTCCTTTTAATTTAAATGGTAGTTCAATGGAAAATATTATTAATTAAATTACTAAAATTAATTAAAATTTCAATGAGTGTGCGAGTTGATAATGCAAACATAATATAAATAAATAAGTTTAGGATAAATTTATGTTTTATAAACATTTATTTGTTTAGTAAATGACATATCAATTACCAATATATTTGTTTACGAAATATATCTTCAAAAATATAACATTTAAATTTTACACTTGCATATAATATAATAATTGTATTATTCTTATTATCAAAATTTTATATGAGATGGATTTTGTAGTTAATGAATACCATTTTATATAACTAATTACTATAATGAAATAAGTGTCCACATGATTAATATAAGGAATTTTAATATAAATTTGATTGATGTCCTAAGTATTTGGGGGATATTTGGGGGCCTGAGACGAACATTAAAAACAATTCCTTAAAAGATAGTACGGTGAAATTCGGTGTGCAAGAGAATTTTTGATACGCAAAGAGGAAATAGAATTAAGATAAATTAAAATGATGATTTTTTTTTTCAAAAATTGGGGCCCTATTTTGGCCCATATTTTAAATAAATGAGGTTTTAAAGGAAAATTTATTTTTTAATATATAAAATATGATCTAATTTTTTATAATAAATGAAACCCTACTTTGACTCATTGTTTCGGTGTGACTCATTGTTAATCAAGCATGTTTTAGCTTCTATCTCTCAGCATATATGGTGTGTTATGTCTCCCACACAGCATGTTATAGAACAAATAGAGTCACTTTGTACACAAATTTTGTGGGGTAAATCTGACAATGGCCAAAAAAGACATTGGAAGTCCTGGGAAGGTTTATGTTATCCTCACTCTAAAAATGGCTTTAGCTTTAGGGATTTTAACCAGGTTATTGACATTTTTTCTCTTAAACTCTATTGGAAATTACAAGAAGGAAACACACTCTGGTCGAGACTAATTTGGTCACTACCAAAATCGCCCAGGACATCTGATCCATGGAGAAGAGTCAAGCTGATCACACCCTTAGCTGAACTTCACACCAGAGTTGGAAAAGGGACAAGTAGCTTCTGGAGCAGTAATTGGACAGGAAAAGGCATGTTGGAAGATATTTGGGATCACTCTCTGGAGAGACCACATCCAGACATAACTATAGCTCAGTTCCAGAACCTAAGACATACATATATCTTATACATATCATCATGTTTTTCAATTCAGAATCTCTTAACTAAACATGTTCAACTTTTTGATAGATAGAATCACCTAATTTGGACTCCAGCATACTCAAGCATGTTCTATGTTGCTTCTGCCTTCAAAATTATTAGACCTCAGAAGCCTGAGCTTCTGTCCATGAATAAGGTATGGAATCCTATTCTTCCTCCCAAACTGTCTGTGTTCTCTTGGAAAGTGATTAACTACTATTTGCCATTTGATGATGTGCTGAAAAGATGGGGTATTTGTATGGTCTCAAAGTGCCCTTTCTGCAATTCTGAGAACTATTTAAATCACTTTTTTAATCAAATGTCATTATGCAATTAGTCTATGGAAGGAAGTTTTTGCATTCTTTCAATTTAATCATATTTTTGATGCTCTCTCATGGTTCTGGTCTGCCTCTACTTACTCTACAGCAAAAAAATTACGCATGTCATGTGCTCCCTAATATTTTATTGTGAATCTGGTGAAAACAGAGGTGTAAATTTTTACATGAGAATAAGCAAGTTAATCTTATTGGATTGAAAATCCAGTTGCATAAACTAGCTATCTCCATCTTCTTCATTCATCCACAAATTCTTAGCTCGGATTGTGACACGCTACTTGCTAAAGGGTACTTTCATATCTCAAGGCCACAAAAATAAAAATGATTAGATTAGTTAAATGGCATCGACCTGATTTAGGGTTTAAACTTAACTGTGATGCATCTTAGTCTAAATTTACATGTTCATTGGGTGGATTCATAGTAAGAGATACAGAAGTTCCATTGCATGCTGAAATGAAAGCTTGTGTCATAGGCCTTGAGATATGCAAACTGCACAATTTTTATCCACTGATTGTAGAATTTGACTGTCTGCAGGGCATACAAATCATCAACAACAACAGAGTT
Organism: Sherardia arvensis; assembly: GCA_948330725.1. NCBI lineage: Eukaryota > Viridiplantae > Streptophyta > Magnoliopsida > Gentianales > Rubiaceae > Sherardia > Sherardia arvensis. Next base: position 36,990,200 of record OX415239.1, read on the forward strand.
ACCCCATGGAGCATGGAGATGACAAAATGGAAGATTTTATCTCTTTGTCAAGATAAACAAGTTTTCTCCAGGCACACATATAGGGAACAAAATAAGGCTGCTCATGAATTGGCTATTATGGCTAAGGCATGGCCAGGATTTCACAATGTGCCAAAAATCATATCCAACAATGAAATCTCCCAGCAGGTATACATGGCACTCAACTCGAATAAAATGGAGACCCCACAACTCAGGATACAATAATGAGTTTCCATGCACAAAATGGTTTCTACTGCTCTCTCTTGCTGTGCTTAATAATCTGGCCTTTTGACTCTCACCACAGGGATGTATATGCTCCAGGGGGAGGTAGCATCAGGGGTGGTATAAACCCAAAAGGAAGTATACTGAGTCTCAGCTTACTTATTCACATATTTGATCTTAGTTATTTTCTCGGGTTGTTTTTATCTTTCACACGTACATTTTATTTGTAACCTACGCTATTGCTATTTTTAATTAAACCTTGGGGAAGCTATATAAACCCCCCACTCATGTGGTTTAATAATTAAAAAAAAAAGAAAAAAGAAGCGCACGCTTCACTTTAATCAGCCTTAGTCCAGCCTTGGCTACGGTCAGGGAGTGGGAGCGGCACCGCAAGTCGGAAGGTAAGCCTTAAAAACGAATTTTCGTCGCTTTATTTACTTCACTATCAGATATTACTTCACTATCAGAGACTAGCTTGATCAACTTCTCTTGTTATCTGTTGCTCAGTCTTTTAGAATATGTCCTTTGGTGCAATTACTTCTGATCTAAGTTCATCGAATTCATATTATTATTGTAGTAATTCCTTACCATCTTATCACCATTTATATCCGAAACTCTTCAAAAGATATTAGTATAATATAGTGATACAATAGGTATAGTGAACTAATACTCAAAATTTACAAAGGCGAATTTCTAGATTATTAATTAGTGTATATTTATGAAGAAAAGGTGATCATACTCCATTTTAGATTCCAAAATTTTAATAACAACCATTTTTAACGGTGTGAATCTAGAATGATTAAACGCTAAAGTTAGTATTTCATATTCTATAACTTTAGGTTAAAGTTCGAAGAAATTAATATACAAAAGTTTAGTTTAATTCCTTTTTGTTGTCAAGTATTATCAAAATAAATTTTACTTTAATTTAATTTATATTTGATTAAAATTCCATTGATTATGATTTAGTTCAATTTATTTTTGTTTAGTTATGTTTAATTTATTTAAATTAAATTTACGTTGATTATGATAATTTCAATTCAGTTATACAAATTTAATTCGATTTATTTCAACTATAAAATATAATGAAAAGAACAATAAAAGAATAAATATAAAAATGAGTGTATTAACAATAACATAATTCAAATAAAACTAATAATTAAGCGTGATATTAATTGGGGAGAAACTCTATGGTAAGGCAGCCTTACCATAAGGCAAGGGACTATAAATACCCCCTTTCTACTAGTTTTGGGCCAGAATTATTAATATTACGGATTCGGCGCCATTATGAAAGATCTAAGAAATATTAGGGACTAATGTGCAAATATCATACAACTTTCCCCAATTACACCCAATTATCCCCAATTCATCAAACCCCAGTTCCCCCAATTCACCAGAGCCGATTGACACCCAAATTCATCACCAGATTCACAACAATATCATCAAATTGAATTCATCACGCATCATGGAAGATATGGATACGACGGATTCGAGTTTGACTGATCTAATCGTCCATGAAGAACAAAGCGAGTTCATCAACTGGAATTCATCAAAACTCACGCCGGAGTCAATTCCGGATCTGCAAATCATCAACGAAGCATCGAAAGAGAATCCTGAGAGTTCAATGGAACAGCCAGAAGCATTAGTTGATATTTCGGCCGAATCACAAGTCAAGAACACCCATTTGATGAGGGTGAAAGGTAAAACAACGACGATCTTGTGTTTTTTTTTTAGCTTTTATGGTTAGACTAAGAAGATGATGTGCAGTGAATGATGAATTATCTGTTTCAATTCACTTTCGGTTCAAATAAATTGGTAGTTGATGATCAGCGTATCTGGATTGATGTTGTGTGTATAATGAGTTGATAATTGCTAGCTTCTGTTCTGATGTGCAGTAGTTGATGAAATATCTGTTTAGAATGGATTGCTGATGAAATCAAGAAATAATTGATGATCAGCGTATCTGGATTGATGTTGTATGTATAATCAGTTGATAATTGCTAGCTTCTGTTCTGATGTGCAGCAGTTCAAAATTGATGTATCATCAAAATTTTGATGTTTTGTTCTGTTCTGTTTTGATGTTTTGATGTGTTTGTTCAAAATTAGCTTCTGTTTAGAATGGATTGCTGATGATCAGTGTATATGGATTGATGTTGTGTAATTTTGGAATGATTTGTGTTCAAAGTCAGAAAACCTGATTGATGAAGTGGTGAAGTGCTTGATGATAAGCATCTGTTATTTTTAATTGGTGTGATTATCTGTAACTTTTAATTGATGATCTGTCGTTTCTGTTGACCAACAGGCGAGAAAGACGAAATACAAGAAATCAACGTGTACGAGAGCTTAACCGGTGTCAAAGCTAAAACTATAGAGGAATTGCGAGCAGTGTACGTTCGTCATGCAAATGTTACTGGTTTTAGAAGCTTCACGACACGGGTGAAAGATAAAGTCCTGAAGGAGAAGATCTTCACATGCTCATGTGAAGGAAAGAAGACAGAAAGGGAGACTCCGCCTATTCCTCCAAAGTCGAACAGGAAAAGAAAAGAATGCCCAGTGACAAGAACACAGTGTAGAGCAAGATTGTGGATAAAGCTGGATCAAGACGGGTTGTATAGAGTGCATGAGCACAGGACAGAGCACAATCATCAACTAAACAGGCCGGAGTGGCAGTATTTACAACTTAATGAGCGAAAAATCGATCCTGATGTGGCGTCACACATCATTCAAATGGAAAAATCGGGACTGAAACCAGCAGATGGGTATAGATACTTGTTAAATGATGCCGGACGGGAAGACGCTGTTGGCCACCTTATGGGTGACCACTTGAACTTTGTGAACAGGTACATTGATGATCTATTGTTTTTCGTTGATGTTCTGTTGACTGTAGTTGATATTTCTGTATGTACTGAGCAATACTTGATGATCTATTGATATTTATTGATGTTAAATTTATTTTGCAAACATGTATAGAAATAGGGAAGTGGACATTGGAGATGCTCAAAAGTTGGTAGAAATGCTCAGAGAACGGGAGAAAATTGAAGAAGGTTTTTTTTATAGAGTACTGCTGGATAAAGATGGCAAGTTGATGGCTGTTTATTGGAGGGATTCGATGATGCTTGAAGATTTCAAGATTTATGGAGATGTGCTGGTGTTCGACACAACGTACCGAACAAACAAGTATGGATTGATTTGTGCTCCATTTGTCGGACTGAACAATCACAGGCTGAACATTATGTTCGCTTGTGCTTTCATCTCTAACGAAACGGCAGAGACGTTTACATGGTTATTGTCGACATTCAAAGAATCAATGGAACAAAAAGATCCAAATAGTATCTTCACAGATCAAGATGCAGCTATGGCAAAAGCTATAGATAAGGTATGATGATTAGTGATTCTGTGATGATTACTTGTTCTGTGTTGATGATCAGTGATTCTGTGTTGATGTTCAGTGCTTCTGTGTAGATGGGCAGATACTTTCTGGTGATGATAACTTGTTTAGTTTTGATGATCAGTGTTTCTGTGTTGATGATCAGTGATTCTGTGTAGATGGGCAGATACTTTCTGGTGATGATAACTTGTTTAGTTTTGATGATCAGTGCTTCTGTGTTGATGATCAGTGATTCTGTGTTGATGATCAGTGCTTCTGTGTAGATGGGCAGTTACTTTCTGGTGATGATAACTTGTTTAGTTTTGATGATCAGTGCTTCTGTGTTGATGATCAGTGATTCTGTGTTGATGATCAGTGATTCTGTGTAGATGGGCATATACTTTCTGGTGATGATAACTTGTTTAGTTTTGATGATCAGTGCTTCTGTGTTGATGATCAGTGATTCTGTGTTGATGATCAGTGCTTCTGTGTAGATGGGCAGTTACTTTCTGGTGATGATAACTTGTTTAGTTTTGATGATCAGTGCTTCTGTGTTGATGATCAGTCATTTTCTGGTGATGATCAATTATTTTCTGGTGATGGTAACTTGTTTTGTGTTAATGATCATTCATTTTGTCTTAATGATCAGGTGTTCCCAAACTCAAGGCATAGACTTTGCATATGGCATCTGAAGCAGAATGCCATGAGCCATTATGGCAACATGAGAAGTGACTCAGATTTTCGCAAGGCTTTTGACAAGTGCTTGATGTTCTGCACGGATGAAGAGGAGTTTGAGGAGGAATGGGCAGAAATGATAGAGAAGTATGGATTGACAGACCATCCGTGGTTCAAGAGAATCTACTCACTCAAGGAGAAGTGGTCTACAGCATACAGCAAGGACTACTTCTCTGCGAGGACGCTGTCTTCACAACGCAGCGAGAGCACGAATGCAGCACTTGGTTGGAATACAACGAAGACGACTAACCTAGTTAGGTTTTATGCCGTCTTCAATGCTACATTAAGGGCCTGGAGAAGCAAAGAAATCAGCAAAGAGTTCTACTGCATCAAAGCAAAGCAAAAGGAAGAACAAGATGGGCCCGGTCTACTGAAACATGCTGCAACAATATACACGCATAAAATATTCAAAGACTTCAAGCTGCAATGGGATCAGGGCATGGCAACAAAGGCACATCTCCAGCATTTTGACCCAACCTCAAGTTCAGTTTTCTACAGAGTGGAGCACGACAAAGGTGCAACAGATTACACGGTAATGTACACGAAGACAACAGATCATCAAGCAGAGGTGGTTTGCTCTTGTAACCACTTCGAAGAAGTAGGATTCCTTTGTGGCCATGCTATCCGTGTAATGCACTTGATGAATGAAACAAAGATCCCAGATGAGTACATCAAGACAAGATGGACAAAAGTAGCAAAGCTGAAACTATGGGCCAAATTGGAAATAAATGAGGGCAACGCTTCTGAGGTATATAAAAAAGGGGTATATAAACATGTTATTTTATTGCAAAAAAAGGGCCCCTGTTTTTTAGAAAATTTTTATGAACCCCGTCCCCTGTTTTATTGCAAGCAAGGACCCCTATTTTGTAGAAAACTTATTATGAACCCCGTTTCCTATTTTGAAGGCTGCCTTATGGTAAGGCAGCCTTACCTAATTGTTATTCTTAATTGGGATCGAAAAGTTTTGGTAAAATAGTAAACTTTTACAATCAAAAGTTATTATTTATTATTATAAGTAAATAATAATCTCACAAGTGCAAATTGCATGAATAGCACACCCGGGCCAGAAATATCGGACCCGGATATTACCGAATCCAACGGTCAATTAGGGGCTATACTCGGATCCTCTCTTCTCTATATAAACCTAATACACTTACAGAAAACACTATCAACAACTCCCATCATTAATCTCTCTCCCTCCTCATCTCTCTCTTAACTATCCGTCGAACCTTAAACCCTATTGCTGATTTCAAACTATCATTGTAAAACTTGTGCATTGCATCACTTCTCCTCAACCTTTTAATCAGAATCAATCATCTCATCAATAGCAATGTTAAGTTTTTGTCATCAATAGCAACTGAATCAAGCCTCCAAATGGCCGGAAAGACTTACTTTCACGGTCGATAACATTGTGATCAGTGATCACTAATTCAATTTAAAGTTAAACTCATATTAAGTTAAACTTCAGGGACCAAAACGAAAGGTTCACCAAGTATTCAACTAGCGCCAATTCCCCCCAAATTGAAGCTGACCTAAATCATTCGAGAAAGTCTCTAGAATTCCCAACTTTCCTGACTTTCCATGAAAGTGTTTATACGTTTTAACTTATAAAGTGTACCTTTTAATTTTAACTGTATGTTTTGTTATTTCAAATTTATTAATTTTTACATAAAATTTATTAAATTTTTGCACTAAAACATGTTTTATTATATGTTTATTTTAAAATAATCAGTGTTTTAATACAAAATTGTATCACTTGAGTCTAAATATATAATGGTAGTTCCATAACACTTAGGGAAGTTGGACTTTTCCTAGATTTTCTAAAATCATTCCGGCGACACAGTCAGTAAACAAACGGTTTAAAATCCCGGCGTATGATAACGGCGAGGTATGGAGATCGAGGGCACCAACGGTTCAAAAACCCGTCTGAAAGAACCCGATTCGAAGCTGGAACTGGGCCGGGGCTCCGGCTTCCAAGCCGACGACCGAACAGCTTCCCGGCGACAGTAAGAGCTCGAGCTCGACGTCTCCGGCGAACCTAGAGCTCGACGTCTCCGGATAAAGGTTACTTTGTTGATTTCATTAGTGGATTTTGATGATTAATTTTTAAGACTTGTTCTGTTCACTCGGGGTATGTAAGCTCTGGTGGCTGTTATTCTAGTTGCTTGATTTTCTGAGTTTGGGAGTTAGTGAGGGATGAAATGAACTTTTGAATATGAATCTATTTTCACGTGTCAAAAATTGTGTTCTTATGATGGAAATTGATGCTTTTATGAATCTGATTGTGTCGTGATCGCGTTACATCATAAATGTGTTTCGTATGGTGTATATGACTTGGCAATTTTTACAACCGAGGCTCATAGGATGGATCGTGTTAAAATCGTGAGCTTATCAGTCAGATTGTGTCTTAATCGGGTTATCTTATATATATACTGTTGGTTGTTGTAAATTATAGTGGACATTTTGTGTCTAATCATGAAGGGATGTAAGATTGCATGTTTTGTGTCTAATTGTAGTGGAAATTTTGTGTCTAATCATGGTAGATATTGAAGCAACACATTGCATGTTTCAAACATAGCCCTGGAAATGTGTAGAGATTGAAGAGCAACTGACAAGGGTTGATGTGCTGGATAATTCAGCCATAGCTTGCCAAATATGTCAAAGGTTTCAGTTGAAGGTCTGCTTCGACTTATTCTGCAAAACTGCTGAAAAGTAAGGGTTGCTGACCTTTTTGTTGAACTACGAACGCTGAAAGATCTGCTTGAAGAAGGGGGGATGTGCTCTGCCAGGAAGCCTCTTTACTGATACTTCTATAGGCAAGTATCTCGTCTCCATATCTTCTCGTTTTCAGGGCTTTTAATTCCAGTTTAGTTGGTTTATTGTGCTTCACATTATTATCTATTCCCCCCTTCATATTCCCCTTCATGGTAGTAGTAGTTGTCGCTGTATGTAGGCTAACCAGGGTAGTAGTAGACCATTAGTTGTCTTTATGTGTTAGGAGCCTCAGCACTATTAACTTTTGTTTTATGTAGGCTAAATAGTGTATCTATGACTCTCCACTTTGGGTGCATGTTTACAGCCTATTTGGCTCCAGCAACTTTAAAGTCAGGCACATGCTTAAAGTCTGTTACTAATGGCATGAAAACTAGAAGACATGCATACTTGGAATCCCAGTCCGTTTTGCATTACCCTTTTCTTGGAAGATTTTTGCTTCTCCCCTTAGTTAAGCTGTGCCAGGTGTCGGACTTGACCATTTCCTGGATAATGTCAAGTTTTCAGCTTAAATGAAGTGTCGAGTGTCATATTGTCTCTGTCATGATGCGTGTCCAAGGTGGGTACTTAGAAAATTAGAAGAGCTCAACAACACAGTCTTGAGCTAATTCTCTGGGGCAAATAGTTAAACTGATTCTAAGTATATAAGGGGGGAGGGGGGACAGATGTAACCTACTATTATTAAGTCACTGAGGCAAGTTTTAATAGTACGTTTCAATGGAGTATGGACAAGATCTACAGTAGTATTTATTGGATTTGGCTTTAATAAACTTAGTAGTATTCAGCTTTTACATAGTTTGGGGACATTACTCTTATGGATTCTGGCATGGTTGATAGTTCATGTAGCTGCCTAAGACTAGCAATTTAGAAACTACAGCTACATTAGTCAAATGAATAGGATGCTTATCCCATTATGACACAATGACAGTTACTAAGTATAAGTATACGAGTATATGGCGTTTCATTTTTCGCTGGTCTTATTTAGTGTCATTAAATGTTCCTGAAGAACATATGTGTGACATTGCTGTCTCCATTAAAACTCTGATTTTTCTGCTGGATCATGATTTATACTCAGATTGAAACATCATTAATAAAAATTGTTTCCGAAAACCACGGGTTAAGACGATAAAACATGTATACCAATAGAATTTATCAATAGAATTTAGTTAAAGACAATAGTTTATACCAATGAAAACATAAAACATGTTTTGTGTTCTCGAACAACTTGTGTTCATTACAGAGTTATATGCCTAATAAAGTGTTCATTATTGCAGCTTCACCTCCTCCTGGCTGCATCTGGGTGCTGCTGCAGATTGCTGTTTCTTTGCATCCTATCAGCGTATATTGGCAGGCGAATGGTGTCCCTAATATCACCCTTCAACATCTCCTCGGTAATATTATCCTCGATACTTTTCTCCACACTCTTGTAGGTGCCAAATCCATTAGGCCCGTCCTTGTCATCTCTGACTCTCATAAACACCCACACATTATCTTCCTTTCTCCAGCTGCATTCGATAATCTTCTCTGAGTATGACCTAGGATCAGATCCATCCTCGAACACAACTGCATTTTCCCTTTCCAGCAGCATCTTTTTCTGGCCTCGATCAAACAGATAGAGCTGATGGCGGTTCTTGTCCCCCACCCGAAACAGAAAATCAACTGAGTTCATTTCTGGATACTTCCACTTGAGCAACTCTGGATGAGTGTGAGGCTTATAAGGATCTCCCCATGCCTGAAAAATAAGGCCGTCGGCTTTATGGGGCAAGGCTGGTATAAACTTCTCTAAAAGTGTAGGGACAAAAGCCAGCTCGTAGAAATCCTTCCTTCTCACCCCAAATGGCTCAAGCTCATATCTGTACCAGCTTTGATCGGTGTTCATCATCCTCTCCTTGTTCCTGGGTTGAATCACTTCTTTCTCAACCATATTCCACCGATGACGAAATGGCAGATTGACAATGGATTTTCCATTCAATGCCATCATGTCATAGACCAGGAACCTCTTTCTTGTGTGAGGTATGGTGTCGATGACCATTTCCCCGTCAAGTAGTGTGTTGTGGTGGTGAGGAAACCGCATTTGCACCCTCCTGAAAACATACTTCCGATCAATCAAGAAACAGCCGTCTCTGGTGATGAGCATCATGAATCGGGTGCCATCAGCTTTCCATGTTAGTGATGTTGCTTCAACAGATCCAGGTTTTTCAGGTCCAGGGATACTGGGTGAGACCCCGGAAACCGAGAACACGACCTCTTATCCACCCGTAACCCTAGCAACTGATTACAGATCTGCAGGAGTTCCTCTTGTTGCTTCCATGGGATAGCATCGGCATCACTATTCACCGGGATTTCTTGTTTGAAGGTATCAACTTTCGCGGGTAGGATGGTACGGTGTCGTTTTGTAGGGCGGTGAAAAGGATCGCCGTGAACAGACTTCAGAGCGCAGGAACTCGCCATGAGGAAAAATATGGGACTAATGAGGGGGGTGGCCACTTATTTATAGACAGGCGGTTGTTGAAATGGCCTGAGATTGGGTTTTACGCGTTAGTTGACCTGGTCAATAAACCCTTGTTTGACAATTAAATAAATCAAATAATGGTGTAAAGACGGTTTAAATTTCCTGCGTATAAAGACGGCGAGGTAGGGAGATCGAGGGCACCAACGGTTCAAAAACTCTTATGAAAAAACCCGACTCTAAGCTGGAACTGGGCCGGGGCTCCGGCTTCCAAGCCGACGACCGAACAGTTTCCCGGTGACAGTTAGAGCTCGAGCTCGACGTCTCCGGAGAACCCAGGGCTCGATTCCTGGTCCTGGGGAGGAACCCTGTGTGGGTCCACCGGAGAAATACCGGCGAAGTCTGCACTTTCAAGACTTCCGACGCCGGCGAGATGGAGATTGGGAACGCCTTCTGCGTCGCCACGAAGAACCCCGTTTGGTTCACCTGTAAAAGGGGCGAAATGGAGCTCGGTTTGGAGGACGAATGGGATGAATCATTGGATGTTGATTCTGTTGATGTTATTCACATTGATCCAGTTAAAGGTACTTTCTTGATCTCATTTGTGGATTTCAATGATTAATCCTATAAAACTTGTTTCTGTTCATTGTATGTAAGCTCTGGTGGCTGCTATTCAAGTTGCTTGATTTTCTGAGTTTGGGAGTTGATGAGGGATGAAATGAATTTTTGAATATGAATCGTGTTCAAAAATTGTGTTCTTATGATAGTTATATGATGGTTTTATCAACCTGGTTGTGTCGTGGTCGTGTTTTGTATAGCTGTATATGACAAGGTGACAATTTTAACAATCACTAGGATCAGTCAGATTGTGTAGTCACTCAAATTGATCCTTTTTAAGGTTACTTTGTTGATCTCATTTGTGGATTTTTATGATTGATCTTTCAGACTTGTTTCTGTTCACTCGGTGTATGTAAGCTCTGGTGGCTGCTTGATTTTCTGTGTTTGGGAGTTAGTGAGGGATGAAATGAAGTTTAAACAGGATCTGAATTAGGAGTTTCTGAACTTGTATTATTAGGAGTTTCTGAATTATGCAGCGTGTGTGGTTTCTATAGGTGATCAAGAGCGGAAACTTTTTGAGTGTCTTTCAAAGATTATGAATGTGATCCTTCTTGATCTATGCTATGCTGCCTAACTACTGAAAGTGAAAAGGGTGTTCTTTCTGCACATTCTAGTTAGCCACTGCATTTTCTCTGTAGTCTTAGTTATGTGGAGTTCAGATTGCTTTTGATTTTTCTTTTGGTTGCAACATATATGTTGCCTGAGCTTGCAAGTCTAGGATAGAGTGAAATCATCGCTTCTTCTTCGTCACTACTGGGAACTTTACTAACCTTGTGCCCCAAAGGGTCTATTGTTCTAGTTGCACATACTTCTTAGATTACAGGATACCTACCATGCTCTGAGAACAGCTCAAACAATTAGGAGAGAGCGTTAACAAAAGAGAGCAAAATAGTGTAAATCACTAGGAACAAGTTATATTCCTTCCATTAGGTTGGTGTTTAATGCACATGTATGTGGATTTATTCTTTTGATAGTTTTGTGTAGCCAACTGATCCAAGATGCAGAACTTGTATCAGTGCATTGTATGGTATCGGCAGACATCAACAAAACACTTAATGCGAGTTTTGGAAAAGATAACACCACCAGGGAGTTAGATGAAGCATATGGTTTTTCTTTGACTTTTGTTTCCCTCAAATGGCTGGTATAGTAATTTGTCCATGACATCGACTACCTAGGTAGCATGTTGAACTCTCATGTAGGAATGATTTATTTAGTGTTTGGATTAACCTCTTCAATGAAGCTAACTTTTGTATGAATACCTTGCAGTTTTAACCCTTAAACTAGCTCGCTGACATGGACCAAAGATGGAACGCTTGGTACTATTGGTAGTTGATGCTTCTTAGCTTGGCCTCGGGAGTTTTATGTTCAGAACTATCTCTTCGGAATTGCAGGTGGCAAATTCCTTCTGAAATCATGTTTCAGTCTCCATAGGTATGTATCTGTATGGCGTTTCTATTCATTTCTAGTTATTTTGTTTTAGTGGACAAAAAGACATAATTAGATTTAGCAAGTCTCAGATCCTTGTAATGAAATAGGGCTAACATTGTAAATTTCTCAGGTAATTAACTAATAAAACCTGATGGGCCTTCCCCGTTAAAACAAGAAGAAATAGAGGATTAATTGGAAAATTAGAATAAGTTGGTTGGTAAATAAGTGCAAAGGGTAGGGGTAGTTTGGTCTTTCACTTGTGAACGTTATTCACAACTGTTGACAGCCTGGTTCCAGCGTAGACACCACGCTGACAACTGGATTATGTAGAAATGACAAGAATACCCTTGTAATACATCCCCAAATCCCACCGACCCGCCCGACCCGACCCGACTCTCTATAAATAGCGGCCGCCCAGACTCTGTCTCAGTCTCATTCTTCGCTCACTGCTTTCTCAAAATCAAAATCAATTGTCGCTCTCTGCTTTCCTTGTTTTCTGATTCCATTTCCACTGCCGACGACTCCGAAACCCTAGTTAGATCAATGGCCGACGACTGCGAAACCCCACCACCCACCCTGCGAATCCCGGCCTTCCAATCTCCGGTAACCCCACCACCCACCCTGCGAATCCCTGCCTACTATTCTCCGGTAACCCCACCACCCACCCTGCGAATACCGGCCTCCCATTCTCTGGTAACCCCACCACCCACCCTGCGAAACCCGGTCTCCACTTCTCCGGTAACCCCACCACCCACTCTCCGAAACCCTTCTCCCCTTCTCCGCAACAACCGAGCTCCTCCTCCTCCTCCTCCCAACGGCCTGGACATTTACATTGACACGCCCAATCGTACCTCTTCCGAGAGGAAACGATTCAGGTTCCGATCAATCCCTCTCGCTCTTGATTTTGATTCCACTGCCCCTGTGGAGGTGGTTCAGAAGAAGGAGAAGAAATCCAAGAAGAGCAAGGAGGAGGAGGAGGAAAGGAGAAGGGTAGCAACACGAGCCCTCCTCAAGTTTTACAGATGATTTACTTTGGTGTCAATGTGCTCTGTGTGCCCTAATTTCTCATGCCACTTGTTTTCTGCCATCTTTCTGTATTCTGTCTGTTGCCTGTTGATATGCATGACTAAATCTTATGGAATATGCTAGTGCAGTTTGTGTTTGTTTCTGTTTGATTTGTTGTGGTGTTAGGGAAATGAGCTTGCTTCAATTCTGTCACCACTGGATCTTCAATGAAAGGGAGCTGCTCAGCGCTCGTGGATTCACTCGAAACCAGTTTCTGTATTGTCATGCTGTGTCTGTGTGTTGCCTATTGAAATGCATAACTAACTTCTATTGAGTATGCTACTGCATTTTGTGTTTGTTTCTCTTTGATTTCTTGTGCAGTTATTTACTGGCGTGGGGCGGGAATCTGGTCATCATCAAGGGAGCTGAATTTTTTCAATACGATCAGCACAGGAAAGCTGTCATGAGCTGAAAAAGAGCTTTTACAGCAAGTTTCTCTGTTTCTCTGAAAAAGCAGCCTGAGAGAACAGTTGCATGATCACTTCAACAGTTGATTCTAGTGTAGTGAGATTAGAGACATTTTTGTAGTTCCGGTAGATTAACAAAGTATTGTACTTTGACACAGAAATTTTATGATAATATTATTTGAAGCTATGCAGTTGGTGTCCATTATTTAACTGTTGCAGTTTTGCTTTGTTAATATGTTTAGTCAATAGTCATTCAGGTGGCTCTCTTTCTCCATGAGCAAATTATTTATGGATACTTAAACTAAGCAAGGTGTGATGCTCATAAGAAGCCAAATTATCCAGAATCAAGTAAGATGCGAGGAAAATTTCTAAGAGCCTTTTCCAGTCACCTAGAAACCACACGGTCTATCGTTAAGAAGCCATATCACCTAGAAACCACATATGATGCGAAGGGAAAAAACAAATGAACATCTGCTTGAAAAAGGTAAAAAACGAATGAATTTGCAAGAAATAGATAAACAAATTTACCTGATCTGTGTCCATCTCGATTAGGCCATCTCAAACGGTGACATATACCTATACCATTCACCCCTATCTTCATTCCAAATTGAAATTCTGGAAATGTGACTAATTTTGTCATAATCTTCATCCATATTCTTCAACTGAGCAGTCACTTTATCACTCATATATCTCAAAAACAGATGCTGGAGCTTTGACAAATGCTGAACGCTCCAAGGGAGTTCCTCTAACAGCATAAACGACTCAAGAGCGAGTTTCTCAAGCTTTGGCATTGCACCTTCTTCAAAAATCAGCCATTGCAAACCGTCTAATCTCAAAAGACACAAAGTCTCTAGTTTCAAAAAACATCCTTTTCTGAAACACAGACTCTCCCCTAGAAAACCATGATCAATGTCAAGCCTTTGCAAATTACGCAGATGCTCAAGGGATTTGAGCGGATCATTCATCAGCCTACTCCCAATCAAAGAAACCGTCACTAATGCTTCTAGAAGAGGCGCCAAGTTTGGTATTTGCTCCAACCTGCCAAACAAACCTAATCTTTGAAGATTTTGGAGACTTGGATACAATGAAATGTTCATATCATCCAAATCGATTCCCTCTTCATCATCCAATGCTTGGATGTATAGTTTTCTAAGATTAGAGAGCTTCCCAAGGGAACAGAAAAGTTGCTTTCCATCTTTTCTTCTTAAACATGTAATGCCAAGATTCTTTAAATGCTTAAGATCTCCAATATTATAGATCAGTAATTCATTAGCTTCGATGTAGAGTAAAATCTCCAAGGAAAGAAAATTTGCAATATTATTTCGCAATTCGAATCCAATGACAGGTCCATTGACACATCTATCAGCTTCGCTATAGACAGTTAGATGAACAAGTCTTTTTAACTGAATTACTTCCTTCGGTAACTTCCTCACCTTTGTAAACCTGAGGTCCAAAAACTCGAGATTCTTCAAATTACCAATGCCTTTGGAACTACTTTCACTCCTGTCCCACAAAGATTCAAAACATTCAGATGAGTAAACCTGAAAACTTCTTTCGGGATTTCCTCCAATCGTGCATCCTGCAAATCTAGTACCTTCAGAAGCTTACAACCGCGAGATGATAGTTTAGAAAAGAATGCTGGCAAAGGATCCTTAGACTTAAACATTAGCAAGGATCTCAGATATCTGAAACTAATGTTTTCCATAACACCAAATTTATAATCTTGAATTGATAACTGTCTAACCTTATCTGGCCACCTCATTTGTTCTCCCATCGCAATACTAGCAAAATTTTGCCTCCTTGATTTCATAATAATGATTTCTCGCAAAAGGTCATGCATATGATACATTCTGTAAAATGGATCATTTGGAGCTGTGACTTGGATTAAACTCCTATTTGTAAGTTCTGTCAGATACGAACGACCTATCTCCCATCTTGTCATCCCTTGCATTTCTTGAACAAGCTTATCTCCCATCTTATCTGGACATCTTCCTCAAGCCTTCCCAACAAGCTGGCCTCATCTGCTACCAAACTAGTGAGTTGATTTAACAACACACAGACTATGTCCATGCTCAAATCTTAGAGCAAACTTTATCACTGCAAAGTGCAAACACAAGGGAAAACCTACATGATAATATTATTATCGTATACTAATGGGAAAAAGATGTGCACAAGAAATCAAGAATACCTTTTTGGGAGGAACTTCTTGGATTCAAATTGATTGATGTTTGATGTTCTTGTCATTTGACGCGCAGTTTGTTTCTTCATTTCTGCGTTTCACCGTAACTTGAGGTTGCAGAGCAGTGAGTGTGGGCAACTGACTTGACTAGTTGACTTTGAATATTATAATTGACTGTGCTATAAAAATAGACTTAAACCAAAGAAAGTTTCTTTGTTCAACCATGGCGTTTTTTATTTTCTGCGTTTTCGCAAAACAATTGAAAAATCTCATTGGTTATTTCAGACCACGGCTTTCTTTTGAGACGCATTTTACACCGGGAAGCACTACTTTCTCCGGTATCTGTGACACTGATTCTGCAAATAAGCTACCTTTGTGACCGGGTGAGTTCATCTGCTGACATTTCCCTTATTTTGCCTTTAATTTTCATCGAATTTGGTAATGTTGTTGAGATATAAAGCGTCACTTCTTGATTAGGGCTTGTGAGCTCAGATAATTCTCGGACGATTTGAATTTAGAAATTGAAATGGATATTCCAGCTCTGGATTAGTGTTATGTTAGGGTAGTGAGCTCTTGGTTATTGTTTTTGTGTTCATCAACAACCTCACTAATTCTTCTCCAGTGTGGTAGTTAGGATGTGACTATTTGAGAGTTTGTCATATGTAACAATTTCAAATCTTTTGGCAGGCTAGAGTCCCTTGGAATTGTCGTTTGGATTGTATTTCTAGTGATGGCAGTGCATCTCTGTATTCTACGGAATCACTCTGCAACTATTTCATATGTAGATGTTCATATGATGGTGATCAAATCTACACATGCATGGAGGGATGGTGACCGAAGGGTATTAGAAGAGCATTGCATATTGTTCCCTCTCTGGTTGAGGAACCATGTTAGGACTGGAGAGCATGCCAAAATTTGTGAAAGAAACAATACGAAAGAGAAGGCTACCCAAGAAGAGCAAGAAAAAGAAAACTAAGAATAAGAATAAGTAATTGTTTAATTTTTATTGATGATGTTGTGTTTGTTTTCTGGCTTAATATTTGGACATTGATTTAAGGAAAAAACAATTCAGCATTGATGGTGCCAAATATGCAACACCAAGTTTCTTTCTAGTTGGTTTTGTTGGTTAATTTTCTTGTGATATAGGCTATGTACGGCATCATCTACGAATTCGCCACAACGAACGGTTAAAGCTTCCGAAATCGTATTCAAAATTACCATACATATACGTGTGAGGGTACAATATCACTTCTGAATAATTCCTACCAAGTAAACATATTGCTATGGTTATGATATAGTAACCAAATCTATTTGTAAGTTGCGACCCCGTATCTATAACCGCATAGGTTTATATTTGATCGTAAGGGTACGCTGACGATATTAGAACTGGTTGAGCCGTCATGAGTGCCATATTTGCGATATTGTTAGTTTTGTTGGTTTAAGTAGTGATATCGCTTCTGAGTAGTTCATACCAAGTAAACATATTGTTTTGGTTACGATATCGTAACCATATCCGATCCTAAGTTGGGATCCCGTATCTATATGACTATATCTGCATAGGTTTTCTGTAGACCGTACGAATTAGCTATGTTCTCAATCATATTTTACTTGTGAGAAATCATCCAAACCATGCCCTTGACGTCCACATGATTTCTCTACTATAAAAGTTGTAGAGTTTTCATACATCCCTATCGGTTATTTCAAATGCTTCTGGAAAAATAAACAACATGTAAAGTTTAAAGAACTTATCCTTAGCCGCAGGACTCCTTCATGAGCTACAAACCTTTTTAAATGACCTCTTTCATTTTTATTGCTAACTTCTCCAACAACAGTTGTACGGATAAGAAAGTATATTAGGGGTTCTATACATTTCTCATTTTTATAAGTCAAACAATCTTGGCATGGCCACTTAGAAACAACCAAGCTAAGAAGGATTTATATCCCGTATCTATATCTGCATAGGTTTTCTGTTGACCGTAGAAATTAGCTATGTTCTCAATCATATTTTACTTAGTGAGAAATCATCCAAACCATGCCCTTGATGTCCACATGATTTCTCTACTATAAAAGTCGTAGAGTTTTCATACATCCCTATCGGTTATTTCAAATGCTTCAGGAAAAACAAACAACATGTAAAGTTTGGATAAGAATGTATCCTTAGCCGAAGGACTCCTTCATGAGCTACGATCCTTTTAAATGCCCTCTTTCCTTTTTTTATTACTAACTTCTCCAATAACAGTTGTACGGGTAAGAAAATATATTAGGGTTTCTATATATTTCTCTTTCTTATAAGTCAAACAATGTTGCAATGGCCACTTAGAAACAACCAAGCTAAGAAGGATTTATGTGTGCGTTTTGACTCACAAATCCTTATCCCTCTTCAAAAGACAGATTTTGAAAGTTTTGGTGCTTTATTGTTTAATTTTCGGATACTTTCTGGTTATTTCTTTAACTTATAAAGCATGTAAGAGTGTATAGGGAGATGATGGATCAAAATCACAATAAAAGTAAGACTCAACTGCAATACTACTAGCACAAGCTTGTTATCTTAAATTTTTATAATTTTATTCAATACAAAATTTTTTAAAAAAATGATTGTCCATTTATTGACATTAAAAATAGGAATTTTTAAAAGAAAATATACGGTGTTGATAAAATCCTCCAAAACCAGCAAAATGAATACCGGGGACTGAATGTAGTCTGCATATTGTAATTCAATATTCCTTTAAAAACCATCAAAATGAATACCGGGGACTGTAGCCTGGTATTATATTTATTGTAATCCAAACTAGCGAAACCGTCAAAATGAATATTGAATACTTGAATGTAATCTTGTATTTATATATATATATATATATATATATATATATATATATGTGTGTGTGTGTGTGTGTGTGTGTGTGTAAAACAATCAAAATGAATACCGGGGGCTGAATGTAGTCTTGTATCTAATATTGTAATCCAAAATACCTTTACAAAAACAATCAAATGAATACCGGGGACTGAATATAATCTGGTATTATATTTAATATGATCCAAAATACCTTTTAATTACAGTATTAACCTTGTATAAGTTGCTAATCAGGGTTCCCTATGAGGGGGTGTTTAGGACATTTTGTAAATTACAATATTATCAACCCAATGTGAATACTAAAGTGTGTTCAGCGGTTTTCTAATACTGGTGGGCGCATTATGTTTTTTGTCAAGTTGGTTCAGAAAATCACCGTTAAAGTCATAATAGTCCTATATATATAGCGAATTGTAGGTAGGTGCAGCGTAAGATAAACAAACACACATAACAATCTATACTAGAATGGGTTCTATAATTCCGATAATCGACCTTCATGATTTTCCAGGTCAATCTGAAAAATTGGTGGAAGCGTGTAAGGAATGGGGAATTTTTAGAATCATAAACGATGAAGCGTTGCTCCCGTTTTCGCTAAGGTGCGAAATGAAGGAAGTGATGGGATCACTTATGGAACACCATAAAAGGAATGTGAATTGCAACACTGGCGAAAATGGATATTTTCCGCCTAAGTGTAGTGATCCACTCTACGATACCATGGTGGTGACTGATTTGACTTCGCCGGAAGCATTCGATTCTTTTTGCAAGGGTGCGTCATTTGAGCAAAGGTTAGTAACATATCCGACTAATAGTATTCACAACCATGATAACTATCACTGCAATCACATACATGGTGGAGAAATGCTCACTCGTTTTTATATCTCGATTTAGAGTCTGATTTTTCAACTAATATTATTTTTTTAGTTTAATTAAAATTGGCCCAATTTAATGAAAAATTATTTGATAAAGTTTAGTTTAGTTTAATTTGTATGTTTTATTTGAATCCATTTGAATTTAATTTAATTTAATTGTGTTCAATTTATTTCACTTCAACATAAATATTGATGGGGGAGAACTCAGACCCACAATGTTAGTAGGTCCCTTAATTTTAGTAGACCGCATAATTAATTGGACCGAATTTTTGAGCATTTCACCAATGAATCATAATATATTTGAGTTTATAAAATATGAACTTCAGAATCTTTGAGTGTCCTTCTTATATCTTTGAATTCTCAATATGGTTTGTATTTTATATCAAAAAGACATGGTTTAGGAAACTAACTCCTTCCCATTTATCATAGTAAAAAGTTCTAAATATATAATAATAATAATAAGAATTATAATACCTTAATCAATTAAAACAATTAAGTCATATGAATCCTGTCCAGTTAGAATAGTTAAGGGGCCTATTTGGCTGAGTTTATTTCTTACTGATTTGAACGGATCTGAATTGAACTCTATTGAACTAAACTGAATAGAACTGAACTGATGTGAAAGTTAATGTATTGAAAAAATAGAATTAGTT
Source organism: Sherardia arvensis (assembly GCA_948330725.1). Taxonomy (NCBI): domain Eukaryota; kingdom Viridiplantae; phylum Streptophyta; class Magnoliopsida; order Gentianales; family Rubiaceae; genus Sherardia; species Sherardia arvensis. The sequence continues at coordinate 37,009,827 of OX415239.1, forward strand.
TGTCTAAATTTAAATAAATTTGATCAAATTATTTTCTTACTGAACTGAAGTAATCGCAAAAGCGCTTATGTTTATTGATTTAGGGAATAATGTATACATTCTTCACACAAATATTATTTGAATTGTATGGAAGAATATTGGCTAAATTTGTAAGACATGGCATAATTCTCCGAATACTTGCATATAATAATTATCTTTTATGTTCATCGATCTTGTCCCAATTACTTGGCAGGAATACAATTATCAAGTATGGCCAAGCAGTCCAGCAGATGATTATCTACATTGGAAGCAAGTTGGGAGAAGCATTAGGGATAAAGAACTTTTCTGCCGAAGGCTGGCCTGCTCTGCTAAGAATCAATAGATACAGCTTCACCAAAGAAACTATTGGACATTCAGGGATGCAGACACATTCAGACACTGGATTCATTACCTTACTAGATGATGACATCTACGGAGGTCTTCAAATTATGGATAAGTCTGGCAGTTTCAAGCTTGTTGAACCAATGCCTGATACATTCTTAGTCATCGTTGGTGACATTGGAACGGTGAGAACCCGTTGTACTAAGTATATTACTCGACTGAACTAATTTGAATCATGATTACGTATGAATTGCTCATTTCTTTTGATCTGAATGATTTTATAAAGGCATGGAGCAACGGAAGGCTTAAGAATGCGATACATCGAGTGACGTGCAAGGAAGAAGGGGTTAGGATTTCCATCGCTACGTTTCTGCTGGGGCCGAGGGATGCGTTGATTGAAGCTCCTGAAGAATTTGTGGATTCTGAGCATCCCAGGCTGTATGCTCCATTTCTTGAAGAAAATTATAGAAAGCTTCAGATTCTAAGAAAAGCGTTTGTAGGTGAAGCACTCGATCTCCTCCGAGTTGCTGCTCTTGAATCTGTAGACTGATCACATGATCGATATCCGTAACCATTTGATTATGATTTGGAAAAAAAAGAATTGTGTTTATCAATTTATGTAAACTTGTCATATTATTCGATCAGTTACTTTTTCTAGTATTTTTAAGAATAATGAAAAATCATATGTTTCATCATATGTTTACAGTGAATGGTGCAAGAATCTGTGAACCAGTCAATTAGATCTAATTAAACAACTTCATAAATAAATGAATAATGATATGTAGTACAAATAATTGGGGACACTCATGCATTTATGGGCTAAATTTTATCATGTCTTCAAATTTAAATTTAATAAAATTTAGGAAAATATGAGCTACTACGCAATAAAATTAATATGTATTCTTATTTTGAACCATTCTTTTTACCGCGTTTCTAAAAAATTTCCTTTACTCGTCCTCGAGTAAATAATATTCAAGCGTGGAAGGTTATTGATGTATGGTGCCACCCATGGTAGCGGAGATAATGCCGTGCCAAAGTATGAGGCTTTGGTCGAAGAATTTGCGAGCTATAAAGCCTTCATCGCCGAAAGCTTGCTGAAGGTGACTCTCCAAGCCCCAGGTAGGGACAAAAGTCACACCTCAGTGAAGTCGTTGCTCCTAACATCCGGGTCGAGGGGCTTCACAGAGGTGACTATGGCCATCACCCTTGCAAACTGTTCCTAGCCCGTAGGATGAAGATTCATGCGAAGCAGGTATGGATCCATCTGTAGAGCCTCGCATTGAGAAACGGATCCCCGAGGCAGGTGGTTCGAGCAAGGCCTAGGAGGCAATAGCAATGAGCTGTGAGAAGGCCGAGTAGTTTGTTTAGGAATTTCTGATGTCATATCATGCTGATGCTTCTGAGGCTCGAGGATGAAAAGGCGCCGACGCAAAAATTGGTCACTCTGAGTAGAGAAACGTTGTTTGGGAGGTTCTTCAGCACGGTCTTACCTTTTCATTTCCCCCTCTTTTCTCGGCGTTTCTGGAGCATTATAAGCTCATCCTAGTCAAGTTCACTCCAATATGGTGGTATCCACCATGGCCGTCACTGCATGGTATATACTAAAACAATGTAAAGCCGACTCTATATTTTTTTTCTGCAGTCTTTACAAGCTCTATTTTGCTGATTCCTTGATCACCTTGACTCCTCAGGGACAGAAACCATTCGATTTACCTCCAATAGCCGGGATTGGATAGTTACTCGTCTGACATTTGATCGGGTCAAATATGAGGTTCTTAATTGGAACTCCGAACCCGAGGGGGAACTAAAGAAGGATTTTGTGCCTCCACCTCACCTGAAGGAGGCTGGTAAGAAATTGGTCGAGCAGAACATAATCTTCCAATCCAAGAAGTGGGTGACAGGAGCTCATGCATCGGGGTGGTGATGGCAAGCTGCAACCTACGGGTATCTGGAGAGCGTGCCCAATAGATCTCCGGGTAATTGTAGCTATTTGAAGTTGGAGCACTTCATTGTTTCGAAGGATGATGAGAAGGTCGAAGCTTCGGGCTCTGTTGCTGCTGAGGGCGAGGGGAAATCAAAGAAGCGGATCCGGCTCAGGACTTGGGGAAAGTGTTTTGTTAACTAGTTGTCTAGAGGTATGTGTTAGAATTGAAGATATTAGTTAATTTCGGCCTAACCCATTAGCCTAGATTATTCTAGAATATTCTCTATAGTCTAGATTCAATGTATCTTGCATACTCATGTACCTATTTATTTATCGTCTATCAATCCTTAAATTATCGAGCTTTCCCCTCTATCACGGTATCAGATATCATTCGATCCTAGGACTATTTTCTTTGTTTTTGATCATCTCAGTTTACACTCACCACCATTTCACCGCCGCCGCGCTACCTCTCACCAGATTCTTCATCTTCTTAGTCTCGAGTTGCTCTTCATCACTTTATACTGTCTTTTTTTCGGCCTCCTGCTGCTACGCCGTAGCCTGATCAATATTTCCATCACTTATCCGTCGACGCCTCACCAATTCATCGGCACCCAAATCCGTCCAGGCCGTATCAGACACACGCTCCACCTACTGCGAGATTCACTCGCCTTCATAGCGCGTGTTTCCACTCGCCTTTGCAGCCCCCCGCGTCCTTATCCTTCGCGCGTGTTTACACGTGCCCGTGCAGCAGCCGCGTCCTTCTCCTTAGCGTGTGTTTCCATGCACCCGTGCAACCACCGCGTCGTTCTCCTTTGCGCGTGTTTCCATGCATCCGTGAAGCCCCTTCGCGCATGACGCGTCTTTCTCCTCCTTAGCGTGTGTCTGCACGTGTGTTCTTTTGTTGTTCATCTTCGCGCGTTGCGCGCTTGTTCCTGGATTTCTCATCATGCCCTATCTTTTTGCATGATTTACAGTAGAATGGTAGCTGATGATACTCCATTGGACACTCTTTATAGCTGTCTATTCTTCCTATAGGAATTGAGGTGATTCTCTCTTCCTTCAAATCAATCTCTATACACATCTTACCAAGGGTCTGGTTACTCCACAAGTGGCTGAATCCATTTTTATAAATTTACGAATCTGACCAGCTACATCTTGTATCAAAGTCTGATTGTAATAATAAATGGGTACATCTTTAACAGAAACCCATACCAGAACAATCGACGACTCCAGGTCAGGGTTGAAGTCCCGCGTCACTTCAGTACCTTCATGGATGCGCCGGCGATTGACCAGTATGGTTGAAGCCAAAAGCGCTGGTAATCCTATGGGTCTTTTGAATCGAACGAGTATGTGTCTAAAGTCAAGCTACCCGATCTGAAATTGGGACTTGAAACCTATTGCATTGAAATCCTCGTGAATCTTTTCCATTGGAGGTTTCCCTCGATTGAACTTGCCTATCAGTGCATTGTCGTAGTGGGCTGCAAGAATGTTGACGGATTCTGGGTCGTAGAGACAGGTTGGGCGCCCGTTCAAATGAGTGATTGAAGGCTTTATCTCTGATTAGATGGTAGTGTGGTGAAAAGGGGAGGTTTTTTTGTTTGCTAGAGCTTGAAGAAAAGATTTTCCGGCGGTTGTTCCGCCGTGGTTCGGCGGTGTCGCCGCCATGAGATGGCCGTTTATTGCCGTTATCAGTAGGGAATATAATTGTTGTTGGTGTCGGTGTCAGGGAAAAATATAGTTTTGAGGAAGAAGAGATCGGAAAAGTAGAGAGAATGAAGAGTAAAGTTTTTAGAGAGAGAAAGTCACAAAGTTAAATATATAATGACAGAAACGAACCACACAGATATATATTCTCCACCTGATGATATATTGTTACTAACTTGTAGTCCTATCAAATGTGACATGCCTATTTGGTTTAGGGCAAGTCCAACAGCTTCCCTATTATAGGGATTTTATTGAAATTTAGGGAATTTGGGTCTCCAATAGCTTCCCTAACTTAGCTACAACTTGTAGAGAGAGAGAGTGAATCCCTATATTTGTAGAGAGAGGAAGAAGTTTTTAGGGAATGGAATTATAATAAAATATTCATATACTTCTTCTTCTTTTTTCTCGTCATCTTCTCCAGACCACCTCTCCGCCACCACCACCTCTGCCCAATCATCACCACCACCTCTTCTCTCCGCCACCACCACCTCTCCAGACCACCTCTCCGCCGCCACCACCTCTCCAGACCACCTCTACGCCGCCACCACCTCTGCCCAACCATCATCGCCACCTCTTCTCTCCGCCACCACCACCTCTTCTCTCCGCCACCACCACCTCTCCTCCGCCACCACATCTTCTCTCTGCCACCACCACCTCTCCTCCGCCACCACATCTTCTCTCCGCCGCCACCACCCCTGCCCAATCATCACCGCCACCTCTCCTCTCCGCCACCACCACCTCTCCTCTCCGCCACCATCACCTCTGCCCAATCACCACCGCCACCACCACTTCTGCCCAATCATCACCTCCACCTGTCCTCTCCACTACCACCACCTCTATCCAATCATCACCGCCGGCCATCAACCATTGACGACGTCTCCGGCTCCGATGATCTCTTCTCCCCTTCCAGCACTTCCAGCAGACCCTGTGCTTCAATTGAAAAGGGAAGTGAAGAAACGGGACTGATAATTTGGGGGAGGAAGGGTAATATTATTTTATTAATTTTAGATTCCCTAAAATAACAAAACTGTTGGAGATGGAAAATAGTTTAGGGATAGTGTGATTTCATTCCCTATTTTAGAGGAGAATATAGGAAAGTTGTTGGACTCGCCCTTAGAGATGCAACATAAAGAGAACATCACTGCCTTTTAAGGTGAACTAGAAGCATGATGCTTCATGACTTGATCTATAACTTCAGATTTGTATGACATTTTCAACATACTCAAGGACTACAAAAAATATTAGGTACAGTATTGACTAGTCAAAGACTTCTTTTTTTTTGGAGGACCAGGTCAAACCGCCAAAGACTTGAGCTCGCTCACTTTTTTCTATAAAATTCGATATCATCTGTGAATAGATTTTTTTTTCAGGCGGTTACGCAATCTGATGCTTATAAAAGCAGAGGTAGCCCATTACTTACCATTCATATCTCAGACTCTCACAATCCAAACGAGATCTGAAAGCAAAAGTTTTCTTTCTTGCAATCCAAAAATATTTTAGCAAGAAGTCAGAAAAAAAAAGCTCTAGCAATCCAAGAGAGCCAAGAAATGGAGAAGAAGACGAGTCTTCTGGCAATCCAAAAGAGCCAAGCTCTGGTGCTCCAGAGAGATCTTGCAATCAAGAGGCAACAAGCTCTTACTTTCCGACAGAAAGAATTGCTCGAAGGAATCAAGAAGCTGGAGTTGGAGTACCAAAACCAGATTCAACAACAAAGAATAGACATCCAGATCGAAGAGACCATGATCGCCTTCCAATCCTGGACAGCAAAGGTCTAGTTTCGATTCATCCAATGTCCGAAATTCGATTCAAGAAATAAAGAATCTTGAGTTTGAATCGCAAAAGAAGATTCAAGTAACTAGCGTTTAGCCTTAAAATTATGGGCGACCCCAATATATATAGTTTAGAGTTTCGATTCATCCAATGTACCAAGTTTCGAAACATTTGTTACATAATTGCTTCACAATTGCTATTATTGACAACATGAATATGAGATCATCTTGTGGAGGTGAACATGAAGCTTCTTGTGATAAACTGATGGGGATGACGGTGAAGGTTAGCAGTGAGAATATGGAAGTACTAGTGATGGATGACATTTTGAAGATCTTGGTTGGATCTTTGTCGTGTGGCCTGTGTGACTCGTGATTTTGCAATGCAGAATGTGCTTTTCTAGATGGCCTGTGTATCCTTGCTCCGGAGGAATGCAGATCCGGGAACTCCACAGATATGTAGATGCCTGGTTAGTATTTAGTAGTATATTATTGTGTATGACATACGTCTGATATAGAACAATGTGGTGTAGATTCTCAGTTCTCTTCTGCTAGTATTTTGCAGTGAAGGTATTTTCCAGCAAGCTAATGATAACTGGTATTCGGAGCTGTGGAATAGTCAGAAATTTTGTTTGGAACTGGAATTCGAGGCAGCTTATTGTTCAAGTAAGTGCGTATTGGTGTGATGATTTATAGGTGTGATCAAGTAAGCTGATCAACACAATATTGGATGTTCGGTGGAAAAGCTTCTGGAAGTGATGTTGAATATGCTCAGAACTCCTGTTTCCACGACATCTACCAAGAGCCCTAAGAGAACTCCTGAAAATGGACTTGCTTCTTTTAGTTAGAGTGCTTCAGTTCCACCTTTGCAAGGGTCTTAGAAACTACATTTGCTGTAGGCGAATTCCGGGTTGGTCAGAAAATATCTTTTCCAGCATTACGAGTGCTTCTAATTCATGATTTGCTTCATGATTTCTGCTTACAAAAAGCCAAAGACGGACATATCTTCCACTAAGATGATTGCTGGTGTTTCTGAAACTGACAAGGACAGAGGGACTGAGGAAGGCAACAAAAACACTACATCTAGTTTCAATCTTTTAGCTAATGTGTCTACTGTCGAGGAATGCAAGAGGAGTAGGGAAAATATTGAAAGTGCTGAAGATGCTGTTTCAGATGTTCAGAATAATGCTGATGCTTCAAGCAAAGAGAGGTTGAGGATTGAGAGGGCTGAGGTTCAGGCAAATAATGATATAGGTGCTGAGAAAAACAAGAGGGAGAGAAAGGCATACTATTATGACTATTATGAGTCTGAATCTGATGATGATGAGGAGAGAAAGATGGGTAAAAGGACGGGTTATGAGTATGATCCTGACTATCTTCCATCAAAGGTATGGAACAACTAGTATATAAATGCATATTTAGTCGAGTTCGAATGATTTGATATGATATTATTATTGTGGCTAAAAAAGCTTTCAGCCATTTTCAGAGCCGGAAAAGAGGCAAAAAGGTGAAACAGATCCAGAAAGATGAGAAAACGGATATTGAAGGGCAACAAGTGAGTTTAAACCATCCCGGTTTTCCTTTTATCTAGTAGAATTTAGTTGCTTAGATTTTATGTATTGGCTCAGGCATGTAATTTTGCCTTAAATTTTGCATTCATTAGTCATTCAGTCATCACATTGATATGCATTGCCATTGAGTAGTCAACACCTTTCCGCCTTATATAGCTCCACGCGTACAATTTCTTTAGTTAGCTAGCTGGATACAGATCCTGAAAAAGGGGTTACATGTTTTAACACCTTTTGCTAAATATTCTTGCAATCTTAATTATACTGCAGTCTGTCGGGATTGGGGCAGACAGATGCATGTTGTGATGGTGAAGTTGCTGTTTCAGATGTTGAGAGAGGGGTCGAAGATGAATGATGATTCTGGTCATGATGAAGATGATTAAAAACAGACCTCTAGGTACATGCTATTTATGCACTTAAGCACTTAATCTTATAGGATCTTCTAAACTGTGGTAAAAAAATAATTGGTAAAAAATTGAATACGTGGTAAAAAAACCCTGGTAAAAAAAGTGACAACTAAAAAGCCCTTTTTTATTGGGTCAAAATAAGTTATTAGGCCCAACCGAATGAATTACTAATTAGGCCTATATTTCGTTTGACCGTGTAATAACGCTGCTGACTGTGTGCCAGCTGTCAAGGCGTGGATGGAACGCAGCGTTTCTACATTAAATAAATATGTTCGGACCACCCAAATATCCCCAAATTTGTTCTGAAACCTAATTCTCCTCGCCGGCACCCAGAAATCCCCAATCTTGCTCTGTCTGAAACCTACATTTCAGCCTTGACAGCTCCGATCGCCTCCACTGCTCCACTGTCTGAAACCTAAATCCCCATCGCCTCCACTGCTCCACTGTCTCAAACCTAAATCCCCATTGCCGATCGAACCCAGATATTCCCGATCGAACCCAGAAATCCCCAATCTTGTTCTGTCGGAAACCTAAAACTCATTACCTAGAATCTTGTCCGTGTTCTGTCGCCTCCACTGCTCCGCGTTCTGTCGGAAACCTAAAATCTTGTTCTTGTTCTTGTTCTGCGCCTCCACTGCTCTGGTCCGGTCCGGTCGGTCGATCCGGCCTCCACTGCTCCGGCGAGTTCCGGTCCGGTCGGGTAAGACTTCTCTCTGGTGTAGTTGATTTGTTGGCATTGTTGTGCTTTTTCTTGATTTTGTAGGGTTTGGATTTGCAACACTGTTAGTATGGGGTGGACCAGGATCAAGAAGCTGGGAGAGGGAGCTGCTGGATCTGTATCACTGGCCCATTCATCTCTGGGAACTGGGCCCATTCTCCCTCACCAACTGGCTGTGAAATCAGTGAAATGCTCTACCTGGGAAGCCTCGTCTCTGGAGCACGAGCATAAAGTATTTGGTAAGTTGCAGCACCCTAACGTTTTGATGTGTTATGGGATTGATAAATCTGTAGAAAATGGAATAGAGTTGTGCAATTTACTTCTTGAGTTCGCTGACGGTGGAGATCTGTTTGAGAGAATTCATTCGAGTGGTCAGCAATTAAGTGATAGTGAAATTCGTAGCTTTACCCGCTCTCTACTCTCAGCTCTGGCTTGCATCCACAAAACAGGCATCGCCCACTGCGACCTAAAGCCTGACAATATTCTCTTGGTTCGTACTTTTCCGCTTGGCATTGTCCCTAAGATAGCTGATTTTGGACACGCTGTTGAGGAGGATACATTTAGTGTTGTGCGCAAGGGAACACCTTGTTACATGGCTCCAGAGTCTATTGTTTGTGGCAGGTATGGACCCAAGGTCGACATTTGGGCTGTGGGATGCATTCTGATCGAGATGCTTCTCAGGAAGCGCTTAACCGAACCAAGCTGTGATATGGAGGCTTTAGCGCTTAGGCGGATCAAATCGAAGGCAGTAGAGCTTCCACATGGAATATCAAGTGAAGCGTTGGACTTTTTGGATAAATGTTTGAAGCCAAATCCGTTTCACAGATGGGATGCCGAGAAGCTGTTAAGCCATCCATATTTGGCCGGGCGGAAGAGAGCCGTAGAAGTTGTTACTCCTGTCCCGAGCAAGAAGAGAAGGACCGAGCCACTCCTCACTTCATGTTATTAGATTAGGTAGAATAGTTTAGCTTTGATTAGATAGATGATGCCTCAGTTACATATTGTACTTTGACACGGGAATTTTATGATAATATAATGAATGTCTTTTGAAGTTATGCAGTTGGTGTTGATTATTTAACTGTTGCAGTTTTTGCATTCAAGTGGCTCTCTTTCTTGCAGCTATAGATGGTGTTCGCCTCCGAGGAAGCTGTTTAAAGCAGTGGTAAGTAGTGATGTAAGTAGTGTTTAAAGCAGTGGTAAGCTGTTGGAGCTGCCTTTCTTGCTATTCAGAAAATCTACTGTCTCACTTGTTTCTTTGTGCAGGAGGCTCTTCTACTGCTCAAGCCACTAATGAAGAGATTGATGAGAGTGCTGCAGATTGGCAACCTGCTGTTGGTCGCAGTACTATGAAGAGGTTTCTGAAGAGAAAAGCTCGATATGAATCCTGCCAGGCATCTGAGAAGGATCCGTCTGATGAAATGGAGAACGATAACCATAATGATAGTGAGTGCCCAGAAGTAGAGGTGAATGAAGATTCTGAGTCAGAAGACCAACTGCGCTTGGAAGAAGCATGTGATGCTTTTTGTGACAACATCAATATGAGATCATCTTGTGGAGTGATAAACTGATGGGGATGACGGTGAAGGTTAGCAGTGAGAATATGTAAGTACTAGTGATGGATGACATTTGGAAGATGTTAGTTGGATCTTTGTCGTGTGGCCTGTGTGACTCGTGATTTTGCAATGCAGAATGTGCTTCTCTAGATGGCCTGTGTATCCGGGAACTCCACAGGTATGTAGATGGCCTGGTTAGTATATTATTGTGTATGACATACGTCTGATACAGAACAACGTGGTGTAGATTCTTAGTTCTCTTCTGCTAGAATTTTGCAGTGAAGGTTGTGTATGGAGGTATTTTTCAGAGCTGTGGAATAGTCAGAAATTTTGTTTGGAACTGGAATTCGAGGCAGCTTATTGTTCAAGTAAGTGCGTATTGGTGTGATGATGTATAGGTGTGATCAAGTAAGTTGATCAACACAATCTTGGATGTTCGGTGGAAAAGCTTCTGGAAGTGCTGCTGAATATGCTCAGAACTCCTGTTTCCACGACACCTACCATGAGCCCTAGATTAAGCAATGGACTTGCTTCTTTTAGTTAGAGTGCTTCAGTTCCACCTTTGCAAGGGTCTTAGAAACTACATTTGCTGTAGGCGAAATCCGGGCTGGTTTACGAGTGCTTCTAACCAAGTTAGCTCATCAGTCACCTCAACTCCTTCTCAAATATGATTGCAGGACTCAAATGACAAGATTCAGACCTTTCATCAAGTTCTCGAGCCAAGCTAGACGCGGGTTAGTCATTATCCAGTACTACCACTTTTTCAAAGAAAGGCTCCGAAACTCCAGTAGTGTAAGCAATGAGGATCTTCACCTTGTTTTCCTTGTGCAAGCACTAGGAAGGCCCTCAACTGACCACTCCTCACTTCATGTTTTTAGATTAGGTAGAATAGCTTAGCTTTGATTACATAGATGATGTCTCAGTTACATATTTGATGTATGAATACATAATTACATAATATAAGATTTGTTTCTAGCCCTATTGTTCTCATTTCAGCTTTTGTACAGTTTGTGCTTAACAAATATGCATTTTGCTTTCTTACCATAGATTGAAAGGCAAAATTAAAATATTCACTGCAGAATCTGTTGATATTGGTCTTGAAAACATCATTAAACTGTTAAGTAGACATTTTCGCAATCATCCCGAATTATCAGCCTCATAACAACTTACAAAAATGCATTGCAGCCAAGTGCAGAAATACAAAAATGAGACAGAAATCAGCTTATGCACTAAAGTTCCCCGCAGAGCACTTCCTGTAAATGTGCTTCGAAATTTCTTCAAGGGCAATCCCCCAGCCAAAACACCAGGAGTCTGATGCGAAGAAAAGAGTTGATGATTACAATACCCTGTGCACTGAAGTGCATTTTCTGCCCATGCATGCTCGAAAATTTGTCTCATGGTGTACCAACTTATGCCAGAACAATGAAAAACTGTGCACCTGTCTGAGTGAAACTGAAGCAAATGTCTTGTTATCATCACTGCACCATGCCTCTGTGGCTTGAGTTTCACGCAATAGTCAATGCCATCTCCTGCAGATTTAGAGAGCTCGACGAGCATGGTCATGATTCACATATGGGATAAAGAGGTGGATTCTCTTTGCTGAGCTCAGTCCCCAATGCAGCAACTACATTTTCCTCCTCCTCAGGTCCTATCAACCACTTTTTAAGAGACTTATGCAGGTGAATTTCCCTCCTTTCAAATTCTGAATCTTCCTAAGATTCCTGACCACCAAAAGTAGATGGACAATTCTTCCAGTCCTGATGCAATGGATCTCTTTGATTTCCACCTACAGTGAAACATCATAAACCACAAAAATAATAGTTAATCAAAATATTGATGGTTAACACCACCTGGTGGTTGATTTCCTTTCTCCTCAGCTCTGCTAAAAAGACATAGAATCTTAACACGTCCCCTAAAGTTGTCATATTCTTGACAAGGCCATAATTTTCTCCATCTGAGGTAGAGAGAAGGATGTTGATATCTGGCATCACCTGGAGTCACAAGTTGCCTAAAGAGCAATCACACCAGAAACCCTATCCATATTCTTTTAAGGATGTCACCATGGCTCCAGTTGGAAAGGCCCTGGATCAACATTCTTCAGTTTTTTATCTCCATCCAACATTAAGTGTAAACAAAGGCTCCTAAAATCAATGTAGTCTATGAAGCCTAAGGGGAAAAGACAATGCTTCAAGAAGAAAATGTGAACTACAGCATACACCACATTGGGGAGCAGCCGATTTGATTATTAGAATCCTGATTTTAATTTTCCAATGGGATAGTAATATGCTAGGCTCTTCCTAAGGTATACACATTTTGGAGGGAATATTAGTTACATGTGATAAGAAAATTCAAAATTAAGCTAATTGCCAATAATGCTTAAGAAAAAGTCTTACTTGGAGAAGCAATGCCTTTGGTTGAAGGCTTGAGGCAGCCATTTAATGATGAAATTCTCATACGTGCGTGTTGTGAGACCAGAGAGCTAGTACCCTGCACACAGCCGATAAAAATGCTGACAGAACAAGGGACAACTAGGTGCACCTTACTACTTCAATCCTCTTCAAAAGAAATCCCAGAGATATACCTCTCTTTATCTACCTTAAACTCCAAACTTCACAAACAGAAGAACCACTTTGGCTTCTTTGATACCTTCTTGTGAAGAGCTAAACAGTCAGCCTATCTGCAAGAGCCATGGCCCATCTACTGAAATCTTGTGAAGATGCAAGGTTCTCTAGCGCCTATTTTCTGGACTCTTTCCTGAACTCCTTCCACTCATCCTTCGAGACCTTCCTTCACTCAGGAGTTGAATTGGAAATATTGTTCCAGAAGCTGCTATAAAGAGAGGCACCAAGTGAAGAAGAACCTAAATGAAACTAATTGGTACAGTAGTCTATGTATCTTGAGTAACTCTGGGCAGCAGACCAACAGTTGCTCGCTTAAACCTACCCTGCACTAAGTTTTGCATGGAACTCATTATCACAACCCAGAATATATGATAAACAACAGAAGTGGCTCAACAAATTAAGTTATTTTTTCCGGATTCTATTTGATAGTAGTGTCAGGCCAGATCAACATTCTTTAAACCATAATATCTGAGTTGGTGATCAATGAAAGCGCGCAGGTTTACAATTTGCATGCCAAATGATGGCTCTGCTCCTATCTAATCATTTAATTCTTCTTATCCCTGGTGTTTTAGATTGAGAAGCATTCTTCAACACATATAACATTTTGCACGAACATCAACCAAACGGTCTATCGTTAAGAAGCCATATCACCTAGAAACCACATCAACACATATATACATTGCCACATATGGTGGCAATGTATATTTGGGCTAGCTCCTTCAAATTTCTGGTATCTTCAAGAGTACAAAATACCTAATAATACACAAGCTTTCGTTCAAGTTCACCCGTCAATCCTCATTTATAAACAACTCCAATTAAACATTACATAAGGAACTCAGCCACCAGTTTCATTTTAAAATATGCTACAGACCTGAATTTACAGCTTTTAAGTACACATATAATTCTTTTATAAACTTAATACATATATCACATAGCAATAGGCAGATCAAAAAGCAATGTAAGTTTAGAATGATGCAGAATACACGTATCTGATTATAAGTTCTGAAATTGCAAGCCTAGCCTAGTTGGACAGATATTTAATTAGCAGCGTATAAGTAAAGGAACACACCGCTTCATAAGTTATGCATTTCTACATTCAGAGCACCACAATCTAAAATCCACAAAGTATGTCCAAATGAAAAAGGGTCCCGACTCGTTGGCCTCATACAACACACATGCATTATTGAAATTCAGAAGCTCGAATAGAAACCTGCACGCCTTAGTCGTCCCATCAGATGCAGCCTCAAATCCCATCTGCATTTCATACCCAACACCAACACTCACAATAACATATGCCCTCCATTCCGGTCACTCGGAAACTTCAATTATCGATTATCAAAGAATCAGAGAAGTGGGAGAACGATGAGCGGTTGGTTCTGGTTTCACGCGATGTTGAAGAATTTGAAATTGCTGAGTGAGGAGTGATAATATTGGAAATTGCAAAATAGCCCCCCTTCCATTCTCTAATTACAAAGGTAAAAGAGTTCAGTCCTAGCCACTGATAATCTGATAAGACCTTTCATTTCTTCCTTGATTTCCTGAGAGGCAATGATGGCTTATAATACATTGAAGTTACCATGTAATGCTGCTGGATTCCCTAAGTTCAACTCAGCTGCCATTACACAAAGAATCCTGAGGTTTCAAACCAGAGCAATTGATGCACAAAATCTGCAGGATGCAAATCAGGTTTATTTGTTGTTATGCTTCACAATTTCTGGGTTTTTCCATCAGATGATAACTATTGTTGTGATGAACAACTCCAGTGGCTTAATAATTTGTTTTGTTGATGTAGTTTCAGACATTTGTATGAGTTCTTTGCTGTTAGCACATTCTAGTTTGTGTACCACAAATTTTGACATGTATAGACTATAGACCAAGGAAACTACAGATTGATTGATAAAGTGACATGTGTATTTCAAGGAGATCCTAACAGCATGACTTGAAACGAGCGATAGGGAGTCTTAAATTCCTTAGTCTTGTTTTGTCATTTGGATACCATTTTATCTAATTGTTCTAATATGTACATGGCATGATAGGCACGGAGTTGATTGAAACTTTGTGAATCTCAACTGATAATGACCAGATCAATGGTACAAAACCTTAAATATAGCATGCAAACCAGCATCTGCATAAGCTCCACTGCAACATAATCAACTGTTATGAAAGCGTAAAAACTTCATTTGGAAATGATGTGTTATTCTCTTCAAATCTTGTTGAAGTTATGTACAAATCCTCATCATTTTAAGGCACCCGAAAAGTGAAAACTAAAGCCTCATCATTATCAGAAATGTACTGTCATATAAGTGTATTAGAAATACTAACATGTGTTTTGTGCTGCATCTTTAGTCCAAAGAAAGTAAGAAAAATGAATTCTTTATTAACTCTTGAACAAAATGATGTTTCAAACACACTAAAACTT
Source organism: Sherardia arvensis (assembly GCA_948330725.1). Classification (NCBI taxonomy): domain Eukaryota; kingdom Viridiplantae; phylum Streptophyta; class Magnoliopsida; order Gentianales; family Rubiaceae; genus Sherardia; species Sherardia arvensis. Next base: position 37,024,867 of record OX415239.1, read on the forward strand.
GATCCTTGCATTAAGCTCATTTCTGCTACTGCTCTTCTTTGCCAGCCACTTCTCAACTGTCTGCTCATTTCATGTGTCTGAAAGGTTGAAGTAGGGATCATGTGTGAACCATGCGGAGGACGAGGATGGTTATTGTGTGATTTCTGCCAAGGACAGAAGACTAATGTCAAGGCTGAGAATAAAAAAGTTTATCGCCGATGTCCATCTTGCCGAGCTGTGAGTCCCTCTTTCTCTGATTTCCCCTTTTAACTACATTTCCCCCTGAATAGAAGATGTTTTAGAGTTTTTATGAAAAGAATCTCTATATTCATGTGAGTAGAAGAAAGGCTTGCTTGGATTCTACATTACTTTTGAGTTGGTAAATTTCAGTTTTGTTCTATTCACTTTCATCTATGCTATAATGATAAGTTTTGTTTTTGAATGATTGCAGGTTGGGTATGTTTTGTGCTCCAAATGCAAAGTTTTCAAATGTGTTACATTTCCAGATGCTAGTGATGGAGTGAATCTAATGATGTGAGCCTTTAGGTTCAGCTAGTTAGAATGGACAAATCTCCACCAATTTGGTTGAATATTATTTTCCTCTAAAGTCTTATTCAATTGTAATTTGATTACCCTACAGTTAATGCATTGGGACAAAGTAAAGCAAACAAACTCAAATGAGCAGCATATATGATCATCATTTTCAAATAAGAAGTGAATTATTGACTGACTTTACAAATGGTGGAAGATTATTTTTGGCAGTCTAGAGTGAACATTTTTCACTTAGAAGTTCCATTCACCTTTGTTGTTTCATTCCGCATGTTATGATCACGAGAGACTCTTTACTTAAACAAGTAACAAAATTGACTATGATCTTGGTCCAAAATAGTTTTTATAAACTTTTGTAAATTTAAATATTAATCCCTTCCTCACACCCTTATTAGAATACAATGTTTTGTATTGTATTTAATTAGAAGTTAATTAATAGTTAAGTTTATAATTTTAGTTCTAATTGTATTTACATGAAATATTTTCCCACAATCATACCATAATATACCCATGCCTTCGTCGGACCATATGTGTGTGCATGTTCAGCTTAGAGAAAGGGACTCAATGCTCATAGATCGAGGAAGAAGAAGAGATTCTGTTTTGAAGCATACTAGGTGAAGAAGGAAGATTTGGCAAAGGTGATCGAAGATACTTGGGACGTGGAGGAAGACGTCCTACTGCTAGATAAACTAGAAAAATGTGCAGTTTGATTATATAATTGAAATCGAATGGTGTTCCATGGAGATTACAAAGCGCTGGAAAGAATGAAAAATGTCATTCATGAGAATGAAAATGGTGTGATCTCGACTGATGCAATTGAGGAGATTACTAGAATGAAACAGGAGTACGCTTTTCTACAGAAGGCGAGAGTATTAAGTGGAGGCAGAGAGCCAAACAACACTGGTATAAGGAAGGTGATAAAAATACAAAGTTTTTTTACTGCTTTGCTTCTAAGCGAAGAGCAAAGAATCATATTGATGGGCTTAAAGATGCCACGGGGAAGATGAGGATAGATGCGGCTGGAATGGAATGCATTATAGTGGATTACTTTGGTGGCTTATTTTCCTCTTTAGACCCGGAGATAACAACAATGGAGCAAGCTTTGGATCGTCTGCCAATGAGAGTTATGATGGATTTGGAAGGATGGTTGACAAGACCGCACACAGAGAATGACATTGCCAATAAGATTATGCAAATGCATCCATTCAATTCTCATGTGGTATGACCCCTATTTTTTCCTAGAAATTTTGACATGTTACTAAAAAATATGTTATTTCTTTTGTGCTAAATTTCTTAAATAGGGGTGAATTGAATGCCACTACCAAAAGTAAACTGGTCTTAGCTTATCACACAGTTTAGACCGATAAGCCTTTGTAATGTGGCTTATAGATTGGCTTCTAAGGTTTTAGCTAATAGAACCATGTCTATTATAGATAGTATTATCTCGCTAGCGCAATCATCTTTTGTTCCTGGAAGATTGATCACAGATAATGTGCTAATAGCCAATGAGATTCATCATGCGATGAAAGCGAAGACCGGAACAACTGGAGTAACGAGTATCAAGCTGGAAATGAGCAAGGCTTTTGAGTGGAATGGGTTTTTGTGACCAAAATGCTCTTGAAGTTGGGATTTCTACAGTCTTGGTAGATCGTATTCACAAGTGTATGTCCTCAGTGCAATTTTCGTTCCTACTGATTGGAGGAGTTTGGTCAGCTGGCACCCCAATGAGGTATTAGACAAAAGGACCCTTTATTCCCTTTTCTATTTATAATCTGCTCAGAGGTGCTCTCTATGATATTGTCGGATTTGGCTAGTGTTGGAAGGATCACTAGGGTGAGTGCTTCAAGACGAGGTCCGAAGACATCTCATTTATTCTTTGCCGACGACTCATTATTATTCTATAAAAGGATCGGTGGATGAAGCCTCAAGAATACAATAATGTGTTGTCGGTAAAGAATAAATGAGATAAACCCTAAGAATATTCTTGATCATAAGATTAATGTGGACAAGTCTGGTATTCTTTTCAGTCCAAATACTCGATCAGATGTCAGAATAAATGTCTGTGACGTGTTAAAGATTCCAGAATTGAGCTCGCATGGGAAGTATTTGGGGATTCCCTCAATCATTAGGAGGAAGAATATTCTAGTCAATGAAAGACAGGATTTGCCCGAAGATTGATGGATGGAATCAGTAGAATCTATCAAAGGCAGGCAAATAGATTTTGATTAAGTGAGTCCTTCAATCCATTCCGAGCTATACGATGAGCAGTTTTGCCATTTCAAGTTCGATTATAGATGAAATTCATAGCTTACAGTGCAATTTCTCATGGAATGAAATGTATGGTAAGAGGAAAATTCATTGGGTCTCATAAGATAAGTTGTCTAGATCTAAAGCAAAAGTCGGTTTAGGTTTCAGGGATCTAAAAATTTTTAACAAGGCGTTTCTTTGAAAACAGGTATGGCATTTGTTAACGCAACCTAATTCCCTCCTAGTATAAAGTCTTGATAGCAAAGTACTATCCTGATGGGAACTTATTTGATGTGCGGCTAGGGAGGAGACCATCTCTTGGTGGAGTATTCAATGGGCTATTGAATCACTTAATATGGGATGTGTAAAGCGGATTAGGAGTGGTCAGAACACAAGCATATGTCATGACCCGTGAATTTCGAGAGATGGCGGTTTTGTTGTGATGAACCCTGAGAATATTCCTGATCACTTGACGAGAGTGGCAGACTTGATTGACAGAGACACTAGAGGGTGGTATGTGCAGCTTCTCGATGCTCACTTTGACTCGAGGGACGCACCATACATTAAGCAAATTCCGCTTCATAATTTGAAGCAGTCGGATGGGTGATTGTGGTTCCCAATGTGCACTGGAAAATACACAGTTAGGTCGGCGTACCATTTGTTCATTAAGTCACCTCAATCCACTCCGTACCATCGCATCCCGGAGACAAGCTTTCTTAAGAGTAAGGAGTTTTGGTCTAAATTTTGGAAGTTTCAGATTCCAAAGAGAGCAGCATTACATTTTGGTTGGCAGCTGTGTTCAGATTCCCTTCCCACAGTAGAGAAACTCTAGAGGAGAACGATGGATGTTGCTCTGAATTGTTCATTATACTCGGAAGAAGTTGTCACATCCAACCACCTTTTCTTTGACTGCACGTATGCTAAAATGGTATGGAATTTCGTTGGTTTTGCTCCAAAAAATAACAGACAACAGAATGCAAAGGGAGAATTCTGGTTTAGGATAATGATCCAGGAAAAAGATGATTGATTTGTGGCTCTTTTGGTAATGGTTTGACGACATATGGTTTCAACTGAATATACAAATTTTTCGAACAGACTCACCTCGACGCTCGTGTCATGACTGCGATGGTGGTCGCCAACTTACGAAGGTTTGAGCAGGCACAAGAATGGTGAGGTAGGCTTTCAGATGCACTACTACCACAATCACTATTGAGTCCACCAGATACCTAATGCAAAATGTTCTTTGATGCTGGCATCGGTAATGGGGTTGCATGCACATGAATCGTAACTTTCAGCCCACATGCAACGTTTCTGCATGCGGTGACGAGGAGCCTTCTGGTATTCGAGACCCTAGCTTGAGGCACTAGCATTGAAGAATGCTATTTCTTTAGCCGGAAGACTACTGTGGGGATGCCTGTATAATCGGTGACGCTCTGCAAATTATCCAAATGGTCAAAGAAGATGCCGACGTGCATACAAATCTAGAATCAGTCATCGGCAAGGGTGAAATTGGAGTTAGAGAGTAGCATTATATTGGGTCCATTATGGGTTCCCCGTGAACAAAATTATGTAGTTCACTCCCTGGCAAACTATATGAAATCGAGTCCCTTGCTTGTTAATGCTTGGGATACTCCTTTAAACTGTTTGTCATTTATTTTCGGACGATCTTCGGGACTCTGAAATTAAAGTTTTATTTTGTTCAAAAACAAATGGGTAAAATGCATAGATAACCCCGAGTTCTTGATTAAGTGCAAATATAACCCTCAATTCTTAGGATGTGCTATTATAACCCTGAATTGGCTTTGATTTCAAAAAGTTATAACCTTGCAATGGTTGACTTGTGTTTACTGTAATTTATGGCTATTTAATCACTTGAAATGACAAAACTGCCCTCAATATTAGGCTGTTATCTGATAGAAAGAACCGGGAACCAGGGGAAATGCAGAAAAACTAGATATTTGCATGTCGGAGCCAAGAAAAGATTCAGCCAAGTTGCAGAGAGAAGAGCGAATAATTATCACATATTTGTTAAATCCGATTAACCAAAAAAAGTCATTTACCTCTTTAAATCAATAAGGGTTGTATTGTCTTTTTATATTTTAATGAATTTTTTGACTATAAAATTTCAATAAAATTATAATCAGGGTTAAAATTGCACATTTTAAGAACTGGAGGTTATATTTGCACATAAGTTAAAACTGAGGGTTATATAAGCACTTTTCTCAAAAAAAAAATTATATAATAAATGTAGAAAAAGAAAAAGTTTTTATAATCTACTCCCTCCGTCCCAACCAAAGTGTCTTACTTTCTATTTTGGGATGTCCCAACCAAAGAGTTTTACTTTCAATATTTCCTCATTTGGCAAAAAAAATAGAGTATATTGTCCATTTTACCCTTAATGAATCTCTATACATTTTTTTAATCACATACTTATTGGGGTTAAAATAGTCTTTTATCATTTTTTTTGCCATGTGTCCTACTTCCACATCATTTTTCTTAAAAATTGAGCCTCCGTCCCCGCGGACACTTTGGTTGGGACGAAGGGAGTATTTAGGAAATTGCCCCTTAACTGACTCCCGTAATACGTCATTTGTGTCGGCATAGACGGCCAGGTGCCTCCAATTCCAAATAAACCCGGACCCGTGACCCGAATACCCGAACCCGGAAGCTCAGCTGTCGGTGCGCAATCGGGCCCCGCAAGTCTCAATTGCTTGATTCCAACTCCAGGCTGGTTACACGTTAAATCTGGATCATCACTTTCCCAACTAAACTCATCCCAACCGTCCGCTCCCGAAAACTCCACACCATCTAACCACCGCTCCAATATTATTATTAATTTATTATATTATTATCCTCCCCCTTTTAAAAACTCCCATCAACAAAACTAAAGAAAATATTCCAGCACATTTTATACTCTGCTAGCATTAACAATGGCGGCGAAGTTTCTCGCGGTGGCGGTTTTGCTGATTCTCGCGGCGGCGACGGTGGCGACGGCACAGCAGCTGGTGAAGACGGATCCGGCGAAGGTGGTGAAGACGGTGAAGGGGAAGAAGTACTGCACCAAGGGGTGGGAGTGCCCCAAGGCGTCTCCCTACTGCTGCAATTTGACAGTCACCGACTTCTTTCAGCCTTACCAGTTCGAACTGCTCTTCCCCAAGACTAATGATCCCTTGGCCCATGCCAATGGATTCTGGGATTACCAGTCCTTCATCATCGCCTCGACTCTCTTCCAGAATTTGGGGTTTGCCACTTCCGGGAAGAACAGGACTGAGAATATGCTCGAGCTCTGCGCCTTTCTCGGCCATGTCGCCGCCAAAACTTCCTGTAAGCTCTTCAGTTACTTACCAGTTTTTCAATATTAGCAATGTCACACTTTGAAATCTGTTTGTTTTCCATTGATATATTTAACTATGAAACTGAAATCCCGTCTATAGGTAGGTTGTATAATTCCTGGTAGAATATCGAATTCGAGAACTGGCGAAATCAGAATTCACTTGGTCTTTTGATTTTATGGAAAGTGAATACACAATTGTTCAGTCAAAATATTAGAGATGTTTCAGCCACTGTATTGTTTGTGGAGAGCTTTGTTTAAAAGGGAATATGTGAATAGATAACTTGTTACATATATTTGGTGGTGGTGTGCAGGTGGTGGTGCGGTAGATGATGGTGGACCTTTGGCATGGGGGTTGTGCTACAATCATGAAATGAGTCCCAGCCAAGACTACTGCTCTGATGAATACAAGTTGACGGCACCTTGTGCACCTGGAGCGGCATACTATGGCAGGGGAGCAATTCCTCTTTACTGGTACTTCACTCAACCTTTATCATTTTCCTTCGAATGTTATACTCCTTGTCCTTCAAATGTTTAACCCTACCTTCATGTGGAAGACTGTTCTTTGATGCATTTCACTTATTATTGGTTTCAAATGGAGTGTTTTTTTTTGTGACTTAATGTTAACTATCTTGTTTGAAGGAACTTCAATTATGCGAGGGTTGGAGAAGGCATAAACATAGATTTGTTGAACCATCCAGAATATCTTGAACAGAACGCCACTGTGGCTTGGATGGCTGCAATGAGCATGTGGATGCTTCCAGTGGAGAAGGGCTTGCCTTCGCCTCATGAAGTCTTTGTCGGCAACTTCAAGGCAACCAAGAATGACACTTTGGAATGCAGGCTTCCAGGGTTTGGCTCTACCATGAACCTTCTCTATGGTGAGCTCGTGTGTGGTCAAGGCGATGCTGACAACATGAACAAGATCATCTCTCATTATCTCGAGTTCTGTGACCTTTTGGGTGTTGGCCGGGAGAAGGCAGGACCTCATGAATTTCTCACCTGTGAACAATCTAAGCTGTTTAAGCCCCGTTCTGGTAAAGCCTCTTCTTAAGAGGATACATGTATGATGAATAAAAGGAGTACCATTTGCATTGTATTTGTGTGAAAATATAGTTAGCTGGATATTCAGTTTATGAATGCTCTTTCATTTTGCCCCATATATATGGATTTTTTGTGTTTGCAACAAATGTAAGTTAAAAGTCGATTATGTTTGTGTAAGTTGTATGAAAGTAACATTATAGTGTTGAAAACAAACTGTGAATCTTTGTTATTTGTTCTCTTTTGGGCATGAATGAATGTATGAAAGGGTCTGTTGAATGGTCACTTTAGCCATCATTTTCAGAATAGACATTCCATCTACCATTTAAGTTCCCCCACCAACTCTTACACATAAGGCATAGTTTTTTGGAAAATCTTGTTCAATATTTAAGGGCAAAAAAGCAGATAGATGAGCAAACCCCAGTTTTTGGCAAGCCTGGTGAAGTGAAGGCAATAAAAACCACTGTTTCTGGAAAGCGTGCTTCATTCACCAGCTAGGCCAATTTAAAAGCTGGATAGAAAATCAAAATATGGATAATAATGTACTGATTGTGCTTCAAACCAGAGAAGTTAAAATCTATTGCAGTTTACAAATCCCAACAGATAATCGTAATGTTCTCTAGATCAACATTGCTCAACATTTCTAAAGAAGCACTATTCAGCTTTAAATAGTTGGAAGCAGATGCCTAATTAAGCCGCGGCTCTCATCTAATGAGAAGTTGGCCCTAAAGTCGGTGCTATTGAAGAATGGTTTCAGGTCTGCAATTCCATACTCCAGAACCTGCAGGCAAACATAAATTCATTCAGCAAATAGGACGTGGGCAGAAAGATAGAAAACAGAAGATTAAGTTCTTTATCTACATACCCTGGTTTGGAGCTCTTCAACTTTCACATCGATGTAAGAAAGGTTTGCTGCAGAGCCTGCAGCAGCTTCTAGATCAAGTGCACCCTTAACAAGTCCACGTAGAAGATGCAGAATAATGGCATTGAAATCCTTCTTGAAGGTCATATACTTCTTGAAACTCTGCCAAAAACAAATTGGTCATTTAGACACCAATACAAAAAAACTAACAGTCCTGAACACTTTCTATGTTTCACTCCATGAGCATATAAAAGTGATAGGGGCCAGATGAAGAAGCATAAATGCAAATTGAAAGTAATTAGTTCAGGCAGTCAAGTTAAATCAGGGAATTAGTAGAAGAAACAATCTGCCTGCCATGCGTTGCTACTTGCTAGATTGAAACAAAAATTCATTCTTGTCATTCGAAAAGGGTATACAAGGAAACAAAGCAACCAAATAAGTGTTAAACCATAATTAGTACCTTTTGCAAAGCTTTTTGAACCCCAAACTTCTGCGTTGATATAAAAGAGTCCAGCAATACACGAATAGCCATGTCTACATCTTCTTGAGTGACGTGCTGTCTAAGGTGCATCCGCGCATGCGCTTCAGACATCCTTATCATTGATTCTATGTGCCTTACTGCGATTGGAACACCTTGGCCATGCTAAAAAATTGAAGAGTAAGAAAAATAGCATTCTTCGTGACAATCTAAAAATAAAGAATGTGTATCAAACGTAAGTAGGTGAGCCACTCACAGAGGATTCTCGCCTCAATTCAGCATAAACTTGAGTTAACTTGTCTAAATCTGCATCATGCAATCTTGGAAATACATTCAACTTGGCATAAGTAATGTATTTCTTCAGCATGTCTTGTGGAATTATCTGTGGAAATAAACAATTAGGATACTGAAGCTACTGTTAATAATTTTAGGCCAATAAATGAATGAAAAACATGCCAGTGTACCTCAGGATCAGTGGGCAGTGTGGATGCATTGTTATCATCTTGTGAATTCATCGTGGATCTATCATCTAGAGTAGCACCTTTTGCTTGGGATTTGAAATGACTGTCAACTACAAACCTTGCTAGCATCTCATCAGTTACAGGATCAACCACATCCTGCAAAATATATGATCTTTCTCAGCAATCAACCTATAAGACTGTATGCTAAACAGGATATGCTCAAAACACTATTAAACAGAGGTGTTAACCTTGACAACACAGAGAATATCAAATCGAGAAACTATAGGATCTGTCAGTTCCACATTTTGGGAGAAGTTCTTCGAGGAGTCATACCTGCAAAACAACAACTCAAGTTACAACCACAGCAAACAAACTAAAACACATGTTTTCTCAGAAACAAAAAGAAGACAAAATAGCCAAATACCACATGCACGCGTTTATAAACCAACCAATATTCCATTCTACATGCTTTCCAGTTTTATTAGGGACCTTTTTGTCTCTAAAACTTGGATTATTAAGTTTGAAAAAACTGAGATTAACTACTATATTAAGTAGTTTCAGAAAATCTTTCTAAGTGCTTAGTTAAACCCCCAAAAAAGAACAAAGGCACACGATTAATATTACTATTGTAGCAATCATCCACTGGGAATAACGAATATGGTAGCAGGTAGGAGTGTCTGAGTTTGCATATCAAAGCACTTCTAAAATGAACACCACGAGTATAGTTTCTCTGGTGCTTCTATGCATATCATAGATATCAGATTACTTGATTTGGATAGATTAATGGCATACCTTCCACCTATAGGATTGGCAGCAGCAATAACAGAACAACGGGCCTGTAGGGATGTAACAATGCCAGCCTTTGATATACTGATGCTTTGCTGTTCCATCGCTTCATGAATACTCACCCTAAATAAAGATAATTTTTCATCAGCATGAAACAGAAGCAATCACGGACAAGGTGGGATGTGAAATATCTGACCTGTCCTGATCATTCATCTTGTCGAACTCGTCAATAAGACATATCCCTCTATCAGCCAGAACAAGTGCCCCTCCTTCCAGAGTCCATTCTCGTGTCACGGGGTCCTTGTGCACCGCTGCTGTGAGACCCACAGCGGAAGCTCCTTTTCCAGTAGTATAGACAGCTCGTTGACCAGTCTTTTCAACATACCTGTCAATATATAATAGCAATATTAATAGCTACACTGGATAAAAATGTTTGCTTTTGAAGGAAAAGAACTTATTCTAGATGCAATCGTACTTAAGGAACTGAGACTTGGCAGTTCCTGGATCACCCAACAGCAGTACATTGATGTCACCACGTAGTCTATGTTTCCCTTCAACATTTTTCTCTTGGCCTCCAAACATTGCTAGAGCGATTCCAGTTTTTATGTCTTCATGGCCATATATCGAGGGAGCAATAGATTTGACAATCTAAAATATGCAAATGTATACTGTCAACACACTGAATGGTAATTCATGCTTAAACACTGAAAGAATAAATGGTTAATAAAAGTCAAAATCTGTAACTCACTCGTTCACCAATCCGTGGATCTTTAGCCAATTTCTCAATTTCTTCTTTGTCTTCCTGTGTAAGTTTGTAAGCTGAAAAGAGGTCATGCTTCTTAGTGACATAATTTGCTTCGATGACGGTTGCAAAGACAGGAAATCCATTCTTTGTGTTGAGAGACAAGTCAAAATTGTTCGTGTAAATGCCAGTCACTTCCTGGGAAAACAAACAAATGGTACCAATGAAAACTGCTTACTTGTAAGTATAGGCAGGTAAAGTGGTAATTGGACAATTAAGAGATAAGTGTTTTACAATCTCTTCTCCAGGGCGTGCACAATCAATCAGATCATTCAACAAAATTACTTCCTTGTATCTAGGTAGTCGACCAGCTGGTACAATTCCTGGGCTTTCCTGCAGAGTCAGTTTCTGATAGTTCCTGTATATTGTCTGCATCAGAAATATCAGATTCAGTTAGACCTGCGTTCCTTCCATCCTTTTAGTTCCAGATGAACAAAGATTGTAACACTTACCTGCTCAATGTTGACAGTGAATGGTCCTTTCGATTGGCACTCTGGACAAGAACCAACCTTAACCTCAGAGTAAGAATTCTGGAAAAATGGTCCTAAAATCGTTCCACACTTGCTACAGTCGTACTTAACTTGCTGTAGTTGGGGAAAGACTCCAGAACGCCTGGTGACAACACCCCCAATACGAATCATAGTATTCAGGTGTATTTGCCTGCAGCAGCACAAGAGATCTTAACTATTAACTGTGGCTTATATTTCAAAATAAAATAAAATAAACACTGGCTTAAATTAAAGAATGACAAAGATACTAGCAATATCATCAATATTCACCTGATGTTGCGTATTTGATCGTAAACAGGCAAATTCGTGATGCGAACATAAATGGTTTGATGGATCTGCTTGTAGTTTGGATGCAAATTAAAAACAACTTTATTAGCTACTTCCTCCATGACCTCAAGGACTGAATGTGGTGCATCTGCCAGCCAGATGGCAATATTAGGGTGAATGTAGATGAACTGTTTGTAATCAATGTCAAGGCTGCACTTGTTCACTGCACAAGAAATTATCAAAATTAAAGAAGCACATATATAGAGAATCTGCAGCCATTGTGCAAGAGCAATAACACTTTACAGTATCTATAAGCTAATGCCTGAACAATTCTCAAGTTGGAAGCAAAAGAGTGAAAAAAATAGTCAAAGCCTTACCAGCAACCATCTCATTAATCTGGTGCAGATACTCAAAGTCCCCATGTTCATTCTTCGGATTCACATAGGTGAGCAGGAACTCCTTAAACTTCTTAGCAATGAACCGTCGCACTTCATCTCTAGTAACCCATTCTCTGAGTGTTCCTTGAACCCGGTACATCTCATACTCCCCATCATTGTCATCATCCTACAGCAAATCCCCATTCAAAAATATATTCAAGAAAATTATCAATATCAAAAATACTTCAATGTGTAGCAACAACCCTACCTCGTCATCAGTTGCATCGGTCATGTGCGTATCTTGCTGTGATCTACCCGGCGAGCTTTGCATACCATCATTCTCATCAAAGATTCTTGGATTCGGTGGAGGCCTAAATTCAGCCCGAGTTCGCTTCGAAGGCCTATAGTTGTCGTCATCCGTATCTGCAACAGAAAAACAGCAATTTAAGATAAATTAGCACCTGAATCCCCACATACAAATAATACATGCTTATCTATGAAATTCCGTTCCTTTATATCAAATTAAAATTAGGATTTACATTTCCATTTCCATTTCCATTTCCATTTCCTAAGCACCTGAATCCCCACATACGTGCTTATCTATGAAATTCACTTCCTTTATATCAAATTAGCATCAGGCTTTACATTTCCATTTCCTAAGGAAAGACTGCATTTTTACCCAGAATGAACTACAAAAAGAGGGCAGAAATGATATGAAAGGAGCAATACCTTCTTGGTCGTGGAGAAGCTCAGGAAGCTTGCGCTGCGAATTAAGGCCCATTCTGGTTTCTCGAGCTTCGAGCTCCGTCTCAGCAGCCCTCCGGTCAGCCATAATCTGGTCCAAATCCCTATCATCATCCAAGGAATCATCCAACCCGACGTTTTCGTACTGGTCCTGCTCCCCCAACTGCTGGTAATCTTGCATGAAGTTGTCCGGGAAGAGATCCTCGCCATCGTCCTCCTCCTCCTCCGGCGCCTCGTTATCGTCGCGGATGATCTCAGTGTCCACCTCCGCCTCCTCGACGTCATCGCCGACGTCATCCTCCTCCTCCTCCGAGTAGTTCTGGCTCGTGTTCAGAGGCAGCTGGTCCGTGTTGAAACCCACCGAAGTCGGCGAATCGGGCGTCGACGGGGTCGGATTCGCGTTGCCGTCGTCCGATTGGGAATTCGAGTGGCGGTTATCGCCGTCGCCGCCGCCGCTGCTTCCAGTCGCCATTCTTGTGGTGGGATTTGTCTCTGTAAATCTTTCTCTCTCACGCACACACACAGTTTTCCGATTAGATTTTTGTTTCCGGTGGGTTGAAATTGCAGTAAAAGAGACTAAAGAGAGGGGGGTGGCTATTTAGGTTTATGGTTTTAGCGGGAAAGTTTGGCGCCAAAAACATGGCACACCAGGGCCAGAGTGTGGGCCCTGGCCCAAGTCAAAACCCAGCTTGAGCCCGATCAAGTATATTACTAATGAAATGCATTTTTTAAAAACACATTCCCTTTGTAAAAAGGTAACTAAAAATTACCCGGTTGGACAAAGGAAAGACAATAAATCAGATCTATAAATACCCCACTAGTTCACTCCAATAATCATACTTTCTTTCTCTTAATCCCCAGAAGATGAAAATGACTAAGAGAAAACCTAGTTCTGTGAAGATCATGAAGAGAAAGGGATTGCGATCTCGTTTCTCAAAGAATTTGTTCAAATCCCAAGTTTTTCAAAACCTATCTCGCCGTTCAAAGAAGTCCTCCGAACCAGATTTCGATTTGGATTTCATCATCGACAACTGCCTTGAACTGTCGGAAACCGATCGGAGCTCTGATTCAGGTGAATTATTCGAGACTTTCCCGGAGATCCGTATGAGCCCTAATTCCCAAATTTGGGGTGGAAAATATGCAGACATGCCAGGGTCTTCTTACTCCGATCGAATTGAGGATGAAGTGTTGGGTTCCCTTGAAGAATTGGCCGGAATGTTGGAATCCGATCAAATTGGGGACGATTGCGCCACTGATACCAGCCCTGAAGCATGGTCCCTTGAAGATTTGGCCGGAATGTGGGAATCCGATCAAATAGAGCAACTCACAGATAGTGAATTATTATTCGATAGTCTCTTCGAAGAATTGGACGGAATGGAATCTTGCTCCGATCAAAGTTTCTTGGACTAAAGCTCGCTGATGAATTCACAGAGGAGCAATATTCTGTCACATTGTTTGTGATTTTGTAGCGAGTATATATATTAGGATCTATTCCAACAATTTTGTAGAACTTTTGTTCATTATTCATTCATATAACAATACACATTTTGATGCCTTTACTTTGTTGTTTCAGTTTCATTTTATGCATAATAGGCCTTATTCTGATCTTAGGCTTAGATATTGATATCACCTGACACATTGTTTGTTATACTTGCTTGCTGATGAGAAGGATTTGAACAGGGAGGAATGAGTAATGGAAGAGTTTGGAGGTTTATGAGTACATAAAATGTGTTGTTGAGAACTTGTTTTTGCTTACTATTTCTTGAACCTCTAGTAGTGATGGAATCAAAAGTCTTCATTTGGGATGGTGTGGATTGTGGCGATACAAGCATTCCACCTCGCATCAGATTCTTGTACACAAAAACTTTCCAGCTTATGAGAGTTTGTGAGTAATATTTCTCCTGAGTTCTGGTCAATATCTTCTTGTTAAACTGTGATTGATCATATCTATGTTGCAACTATCTGAGATCTATTGTTTGTTGTGTGACTATCTGAGGAGTGAATGCATATAATGATATCTCAGGGATTTGTCGAATAATAACTTGAGAGGATCCATACCAGACTTCCTTAATTGAAAGTCCTGTAAGCATCACAAAATTAAATGTTATAGTTGAGAAATTTCGCGTTAAAATCACAATTTAATGATTCATCTTCAATTATGTAGGACTCTATTCTCGGGTTCGATTCCTTGACAAGGCAAACAGTGGCGTTGTACAATTAAGGTTCGATATATTCATGCTTACAACATATGTCTCTCTTTCAGGAGTTGATTCCAACTTAACCTTTCTTTATCTTGGATATGAGTGTGAAGGGATCTCATCACATATGATGTCATGTGTGCTGTCCTCAGCTGGAAATTTAGGAGATTGCCTTTCAGGTTAATTTGCACTAGTTAACATTTTTTTACTTTTTAGTTGAGTTGGTGAAAATCCTTTACACTTGTCTTAAAAGTCCCAATTTTTTTTGGATTCGGAGCTTCTTTGTCAATGATTCTAGTCATTAATTTGTTGTTCATAGAGATGTAAAACCTTGCAATATCTTCTTAGTAAATGAACATTTTCAGGCTAAGCTGACTGATTATAAGAGAAAAGAGCTGTGGTGAAGTAACAGAGAATAGATAGTAGTGCTTGGTTTCTGAGTCTACTAAGATGCAGCAGCTGGTGGAGTTGGGTCTTTTGCTATGCCAGTCTAGTTGATGAGATAGCATCGGGCAAAGGAGTCGATGTCATTGGATGCCTATGAATCAGAACATATGATTTGATCCCCGGTGAAATTCTAACATTCGGTACACCAGATCCAGTACCTTTGCTGGTGCTTCAATGACAAGTTACACTGCTGCTCGAGATGAACTACTGGAAGCTGCTGGACAAGCCATTATGCTAGTTATTGTTTTTGATCCTTGTCATCTGCACAAACTCTGTACTGGCACTAGATAGAAAGCCAAGAGATCAACTACTGTGTTTATCAAATCGTTTGGAGGGCTGATTCATTGTTCGGTTCCAAGCTCAGGTTCAATTAAGTTTTTTTTACTATCGGAAGATTCGATTCAGTGTAGCAAACAGCTAGAGAGAACAAACCCCTTACTTTGTAATTTGTGCTCTTTTCTATGTTCGAGATAGAAACAAATAAAATGTTGTTATGGACACAAGAAAGGTTATAAATAAACAAAAAAGTGTAGCCTAGAACAACATTCATAGCACGGACGCAAATAACAAGGATGAGTTTGTGCCACCAAAACCAAAAGAGTTCGACATGGCTACCCTAATATTCATCTCTTTTGAAGCAGTGAGGGGCATGAAATCATCCGTGAACACTGGATCCGGTTGGATTAGATTAAGCGTCAGGGGCGCAACTCCCTACAGATTTCCAAAAACACAAAATGAACTCAATAGAACTGTTGAAATAGGAACTGGTGAAGATTAAAGACCCACGAGATTATCTTAGTTATATCAAAACTTTTGAAAACCCACTACATTGATTTCATCACCAACAAAAAGTCACTCAGCAGGCAGAAAGACCTCGGTTTTTCCAACCACCAAAAAACAATGATCAGAAAGTTTTTCATAAAACCAACCAAGCCTCGGCACTCAGATCTCCATCATTCTAGTAAAAGTGCACACAATCACATGTATTCGATAGCTAGGAGGGTAATGTATACTCTCACAACAATTTAATAGATAGAAGAAGCGGGGCTAAATATATTCTAACCTTGTAAATTGACAAAATGGTGAATATAGCTTCTACAGCTCCAGCTGCTCCAAGGAGATGGCCAATAGCACCCTATATCAGTGTACATTTAGAGTTATTTACACAGAAGAAAACTGGTATTCATGATCATTATTTAAACTAGCAACTTTCAATACTGAACTAGCTAATCATCCTACAAGAGAGTAAGAGGTCATTACATATCTTTGAAAAGTATGCAAACACTTGACATAATACTATTTAAGTTGCAAATACTTGAATGGCAAATAGATGCTAAGAGATTAATTTAAACATGAAAATATATCACATAATCCAATTGAGGCCCTGCCGATCAAATAAAATTCATCCGCAAGTAAAATTTTCTCAACAAAATTTCCGAATTGAAAGTAAATAAGTATGTCACCACCTTCCACGAATCACAGGGATGCGTATTTGAGAATGTATCTTTAAAAGTCAGTCAAATTTATGTCTTTCTGCCTTACAAAACACTATGTAAACCACTCTCACGGTTACCTTTGTAGAGGATAGTGCCAGAGAACCCGAAGTTGCATGGGAGGTAAACAAGGACATTATTGCTCTGGCTTCAATGGCGTCACCTGCGATTGTAAGCGATACCATAAGAAACAATGTCAAAAGTCCAAGGCTATTTTGGAAGATTCGGAAGTAGTTCAGGCACCTACCCAAAGGTGTAGATGTGGCATGGGCGTTAATATAATCTACTTGAGTAGGAACAAAACCAGACTAACAAACAAACACAGAAAGGATTAAGAGCAAGCAATACAATTAAGTAATATTGCTAAGGAAAATACATAAATCTCCTCAGGTTTGGTTGCAGTCATTATGCTTCCAAAAAACACTCATTTTTTACAGGAAATGGCTCCATCACCTGCTCTAAGGCACGTGACATGGCTAAAGATGCACCTCTTCCATCAGCATGTGGCT
Source organism: Sherardia arvensis (assembly GCA_948330725.1). Taxonomy (NCBI): domain Eukaryota; kingdom Viridiplantae; phylum Streptophyta; class Magnoliopsida; order Gentianales; family Rubiaceae; genus Sherardia; species Sherardia arvensis. Next base: position 37,041,947 of record OX415239.1, read on the forward strand.
GTGTAATGTGATGTGCATCACCTGAAAAGAGAAATAACCCTTCATAACTTGAAGAAAAGATCAATGCATATACTCAAGAGAAATTAAATTGCTGGATTTTATTTGATACGAACCTGACATTCCATAACCACGAATTTCAGCATATATTTTAGCTCCTCGTTTTTGTGCATGTTCTAGCTCCTTAAGAAAGAAAATTAAAGATAAATTAATGAACTTATTAAGGCAAAACTGAACACACCAATGTTTATATGTTAACTAAGGAAATGTATTACATGATTCACATGAAAATGTTGAGCATACTTGCAATTGCAAGTGTTGGAGATAGGCATTTAAGTTGATTGAGCTGATAAAGAATAGAATAATTACTTTTCACACCAGTGATACTCCCACCAATTTACAATGAATGACACCCTTTACTGCCATTTTTCAAGGTTAGTTACATTTTCAGAGAATGTTTAGATTATCTCACATGGTGATATAATTACACATGCACATGTGTTAGCACATGTGTTAGTACATGGTGATATACGATCTTTATTTTTCTTCAATCGACCTAATATAAATGTTATGGTGGGCATGAGATCTATGGTCCATCATATTAAGGGTTTAATTAGCTACAGACAACTATCCAGTTGACTTAGATTACCTCTAACACCAGAATACCAGCACCTTCTCCAATCCTGATTCAAGCAATTCAATATGTTAGGCGAGTTTTTAGAACTTATACTTCAGCAATGTACTAAACTTCTTGCAAAGAGCCCTCACACAAAACCATCACGCCCACAATCAAATGGTCTTGAAGCTTTTTCTGGCACAGAGTTGTAGTTGGTGGACAATGCCCTTGATCTGCAGAAAATGTCATGTTTAAGACTATTTTCCCATCTACATTGGTTACTTTAATTGAGAATATATATAAAAAACTAAAATTATGTTATAAAAATTAATACATGTGCACATATATGATATATCAAACAAAGTAACCATAGAGACAGAAGTAGAAGTGATACAAGAAGCAAATGTCATACCTACAGTACTATTACTAGGCCAAGTTCTAGAGAGAAAAACCATTACTTTTAATTAACATTCATGTTTTTTTCGAATACCAAGGGAGAAAATAATTAATACTCCACCAGGCACATACATGTTTTAATTTTGATAAAATAAAGCATAATCAGCACATTATATCTATATCAGTGAACCAGGAAAACTACTTTTATATTATAGCTCAGTATATTTACTGGAAACACAACTTTATGTTAGACCACACAGATCATAGACTAACAAAGATGATTACCTACAAAATCCTGCTATTGATAAAGCATCAATACTAGCTTCAGTACCTCCAGCAACCATCACATCAGCATCTCCAAATTGAATCATCCTAGTCGCATCACCAATCGAATGTGCCCCAGTAGCACAAGCTGTCACTGCAGCATGATTTGGCCCCTAGATTCGTATTTAGCACCAAAATATGCTATTACGCTTTTTTCATATAAGGAATGAGGAACAAATAAAAACACACATTTAGAACACAGCCATAAGCTTGAGTTCTTTTGAAGTAAATCAGAGCGGGAGAATTCAACCTCCTCACATAAGACTATTAGTTGTTTTACTTGTTTAAGATTCACGTGAAATAATCAACTGTAATAGATATAACCATTAGTATTAGTCTTTCACTTTTCTCTGAACCTTAACCTAACCAACAATAGTTACAATACAAACGAATGTGCCTCAGGAAAGGTAAACAGTGAGATTTGTTATAGTTCAAATCTATACACCACTACTAGCATACTTGTGATGATAATAATTATAAATTTATTAATTGAATAAACCCTGGTGGAAGAGTTAACTGTAAGAAGTCCATCTTATAAACACTTCAATAGACTATTTAAAACCGCATTTCTTATTTCAATAAATTTAAAGAGTACCTGGAAACCATATGTCATACTAACATGGCCAGAAGCCATATTGATGAGTATCCTTGGAATGAAAAATGGACTTAGACGGCGTAGGCGCTTAATCAAAAGAAGGAAGTGTCAGTTGAATTATCAAAAGAAATAAAAAACATTAACTGAGGAGACTCGCTTAATTGAGGAAACTACCTTTTCACAAATCAGCCTTGATGCATCCAATATATCACAGATGCTTCCAGTGCCAGCACCAATAGATACACCCTACATTTACTCATCTTTTATTAACCTGGCAAGAGCATAAGGCTCACCAACATTTAAAAATATATAAATGGAGTCATTACCGTCATTTCCTTCTCACTTTGTTCATTAGGCAGCCAATTTGCATCTCTAAGAGCCTCATCAGCCGCACACAACGCATAGCCTATAAATCTTGCAATTGATCTATGATCCTGAAACCAAATTATCATCAAAATATTGCTTGACAGTATGCTAAACACATCTTCCTAAATTGAGCCTCAATAAAAAGAAAAAAAGAACTATTAATGGAAAATTCCCAAATGGAAAGCTAACCATCTAGCTGAGCTACCGCCTGTAATAAACATTTATCGCAATATTTACATCACTAACAGTTTAATTATACTTCACAAAGCTTTAGCATGTCCAGGTAAACAAGATCTTTCTTCATGTATGAAATTGCTGAACAGAAGCACAAGACAATTTAACAGTTGTTTTTATTTACTTATCAGAATGAAGAATACTAACAATTTTTCTTAGAATTAGTGTTTTATTGAGGATTTGTGAAAAAAAAATCCAGCCACCCTCTATGGAGTGGAATAACCATTCTTGGATTTCTCAGTCCAGAAAACCACTTACTTTAAAATAAATGAAAAATGAAACCACAAACTTATACAAACAATATTTAGAATTCAACTACTCCAACAAGAGAGTTGCTAATTAAGAGTGTCAAAACCTTGATAAAATAGAGTACCTTGGAATTCAGCCACGACCCCTCACTAAATTCACCCAAGTTATTCCCACAAGGCACAACAGCAGCAACTTTTGATGCCAGCTGATCATAAGTATGCAACTGTGTTTCTTTATCAAATCCATCCATCTTCATATCTTCAGGGGTTATTGTCCTAACACCGCACTTACCTGCCAAAAGATGCTTCCACGTTGTCTCAACACCACACCCCAGAGGCGTCACCATACCTAGACCTGCGACCAATAATTGGACGTAAAGAGCTATTTTTAACTTAACTAAGGGCCAGATTACATTTGTTGGACCTAGTTCGTTTACACAAATATTCCATCATACTCCATTCCATGATATCACCATGTAGAGCAACTTAAATCCTTCTCTTTCATAAAGGGCTACCTACAATTTTCTTGGGATTGCTTGTATAATATAGGCAACAGATTTTATAGCTCCTCCATGAAAAACTCAGCAGCAGTTAAACAGCAGGATTTATTGTTGTTTTTTTGTACATATTTGAACTTGCGTGGCCCACATTATTAGCAATATTAACACGGCACATCCGACCTACTTTTGAAAAATACCATCTCCTAATTGAATATAAAAATGATTTTAAAAAATTAAATTAACAAACAACCATGCACCAGTTTTAGTATTTGATATTTTGAAAAGTGGAAAAATTGAAATACTGGAACTTGGTCCAGATTATTGTTTAGATTTTTTTTCTTAAGCATCAGATATTCACAGTATAAATAGATGTTATATTTTGCAAAATCCTAAATTCAACAAAAATATAAAGGATACTGCAGCGAGTTTTAACATAATTCGATCATTTAAAGATTTTTTATCTTTAAAGTGATGAGAGAACAACTCAAATGAATTTGCTATGCCTATTTTAGTATTTTAGTGGGTTCCCCCATTAACAGTTCCACAACTGCATCTAATTATTAGCAAATTTGAAAAGGAAACTCATACCAGTAACGACAACTCTTCGAAGGGGCCTTGATGGGGGAGGCCCAAAAGCTGCAGAAGAGGAGAAACTTTTGAGCATCCATTGCTGATATTTTTTCGTTATGCTACTTTGACCAAACCCTTTACAACATCCCCACATTCCTGCCCTTTGGTTCCCTTTTTGTTTGAGACTGCAGTTGATCCAAAATTACAACTGATTCAGGCAATAATAACTAGATAAATTTCAAAATTATTGATCTATTTCAAAATGATGCAGTTCATGTGTAAAACCTCCCCTGTTCCGGCGGCTAATCAGACCTTTGCAACCAAGACTCAAGAACAAGTATAAAGTCAGCTTTTCTGTTACAACAGTAACAATCCAGGATAAAAGTACATGTGCAGGTAAGTACTAAAGTTTACTAATGGTCAGCCGAAATTTGTGACATCTAAATAGAAAGTGATTCTGAATCCACCCTAGCATAATCACCTCAATCTAAGTCTGTCATGTACTCAGAAATGAGCTTTCGCCTAATTATGACCTCAATAAAATTTATTTTATGGCATAAAAAAATGAGATTTTGATGTGTTCTCCCTTCCTTTACCTCTGGGAGTTTTCCTCAATACACTCTAGGTTCACATACTTATTTTAAATCATGAACTTATCTACTCCAACTGATTCCAGAAACTTACAGTTCATTAGCTTCAGTTTCCCAATGATTTATAGTTCCCTCTACATAAAACTTTATCCTCTTGTGTAGTGTACATGATAGAGTAGAGCTATTACTAAATGAATCAAGCTTAAATTTTGAATGCTAAAACTTAAATTCGTAAGGTTGGAAGCTTACTGGAATTGGGTTGTAGTTCAGAGAAGAAAGAAAACGCAGCAGTCGACAGTTCCACCACCGGAACAAGTGAGGAAAGTGGGAACCCAGTACACTGGTGCGGCTCCGTCGAGAAGCAACGGCGGTGGCGGGGTTTCTTCACGGTGGGTCGGAGGTGGCGGGTTCGTTCAGCGATCAAACAGCAGGGCAGCAGGAGAGGAATATGGTTGTGGTGGAGGGAAAAAAAACAACACAGGGAGGAAGATGCGATGTTTTGAAAAGAGGATGAAATCGTCAAAGGAGTAAATTAGATTGACTATATTGAGCCTTAGTTTTTTCTTTTTTTTGAAATACGATTTTTGGTTTGCCACTTGAAATAGACCGTCTATTCGGATCTATATGTAAGAGGATTATGGATGCAGGGACCAATATGCAATTACTTATGAATGCGGGGACCATTATGCAATTACTTATGAATGCGGGGACCATTATTAAAAATGTATGGACGCGAGGACATGTTCTGCAATACAGTTAAATCTCGATAAATGAATATTCGATAAATGAATAATCTCGCTAAATGAATAATTTTTCCCGGTCCCGACTTGGGCTAAGGGGCTAAATGAATAAACTCGCTAAATGCATTAATGAATTTTTTTTTTAATCCTTTAAGACCCTATGTATATATAAATGAATAATCACCACATTTCCTAAGATATATACATACATATATATATATTAAAAATATATTTTTCAATCAATAATGTTCATATAATAAATCAAGTTCTTACAAAAAAAGTGTTTATAGTTTTTTGTTATTTTTTCCCACCAAAATTCATCTCATACTTGATTTTTCCTAGAGCAAACAAAATTTCGGGAGTAGTGGTGATATGGGCCTCAACCCATATCCTGGTCCAGCGGACATATGGATAAAGGAGAAGAGAGGCTCAAGCCCACCAGTGGTCCTCCCATGACATCAGCTATCCTGGACGCACCCGGGGTTGCGGCCAGAAGAGGACCACTTAGCCTAAGCTCTCTCTGATCCTCACCATTATAAATAGAGGAGCGACCAACAGTAATAGGTATGTTTTATCAGACTTAAATACTCTCTGTATTTATTCATATTCTCTCTCCTCTGCAAAAAGCCCTATCTTCATCATCACGCCGGAGCGTCTACCCTCGGGTGACCCCGGGGGCTCTATTTTGCAGGACTTAGGTGAGAGATTGGCCGCGGGCTAGGATTCCAGCTTTCCCCCGGATTACCATATACCGGAGCTGGTATCCCGGAGTTTACTGGTAGCATCAGTTGGCACGCCCAGTGGGATACGCTTCGTCATGCCCCGCGGCAGACCTAAAAAGACAATGGAAGAACCCCCTTCCAAACCTAATCAGGCAGAAGGCGGTCCTAAGACCAAAAGGGCCGCGGCTGCCCAGGCGACGCGGAAGGCGGCCGAGGAGAAGGAGCGGGCGCGCAAGGAGACTGCTCGCGCGGCCGCTGAGAAGCGCCAGGGAAAGAAGAAGGTGCCGGAACGTACTCTCAGGGAGATGCAGAAGGAGCATAGGGAGAAGGCCCGGCAAGAAAAGGAAAGACAGGACCAGGAGACGTTCGGAGAAGGCGGTGAATCCGAACCGGAGTATTTTGATTCCGGGGAAGAGGACCCGGAGCGCAGAGATCCAGAGACAATTCATACCAATGCAGAGGAATTTGGGGAATTTCGAGCATGGAAAGCAGCTAAGGCAGCAGCCCCCCAACAAGGTGCCCGAAGTGGTGGACTTGGAGAAGGATGGGAGAGGTGGTCCTGGATATCAGCAGATACCCCCGGGTCAGTAGGTGCCCCCGGGTCAGTAGGTGCCCCCGGGTCAGCAGATGCCCCCAGGGCAGCAGATGCCTCTCGGTCAGCAGATGTTTCCGGGGCAGCAGCAGTACCCGGATCAACAGTTTCCAGGAGGTTTAAACCCGCAAGCACAACCATTTTATGGTGGATACAACACCCCGTTTAACAACGGGTCCATTGAAGATCGTTTGACTAGGCTTATCGGTAGGCGGGGGATGGTTCCTCATTCCCCGTGGGTTCCAGAGGTGTTGAACTATAAATGGCCGGTGGGTACCAAAGCGCCTGATGGAGTTCCGACATACAACGGGGACGAGGATCCAGAGGAGTTTGTTCATACCTACCTCAGTGTCATGGGTGCCCGGGACATTGAGGAGCCGTTGCAGTGCAAGTTGTTTCCTTCTTACCTCCGGGGCAACTGCTTGAGTTGGTTCAAAAGTCTTCCACAAGGCTCCTTGAAGACTTTCTGGGATTTTGTTACGGTCTTGGTCCACAGATATGCAGCAATGAAGACCAACTTTGTCAACCTAGCCACGGTCTTAGCTATGCGGTAGTTGGAGACGGAGTCTACTTGGCAATATTATGTCCGGTATATTGCTGAGTCTATGAAGGTCCAGGATAGGCACCTGCATGAGAAGGCTCTGATTGGTAACTTTGTCAATGGGCTGAGAGACGAGATGTTCTACATTGAGTTGATGAAGAACATGCCAGGAACTTTCTACCATCTCCAGTTGACAGTTGAAATGCATTGCACTGTGCATGAAGCTAACCACACCCGGATGAACACGGTCGGTTTCTTTGAGCAGCGGGTGATTACGGCCACAGCAACCCAAACAACTACACTCCGGGCCACTCCTCACCAGGGGCCCCGCCCGGAGGCAGCAAGACGCCCCCCGGCCCAGGGAGCAGCGCCTGCACCGGGAGGGCAGACGTTGGTGGTCAGACCAACATATACTCCACTCTCCAAGACAAAAACGGAGATTTTGGCCATTCACCGGGGCCTTTTCACGGATCCCCCAGTTATACAAGGGGTCCCGGCCCCGGCTAATGCCAAAAAATGGTGTGAGTTTCACAAGTCCTATGGTCACACGACAGAAGGTTGCCGTGTCTTGCGCACGGATATTCAGAAGTTGGTGGAGCGGGGTCAGCTCCGGGACTGTGTAGCGGGTGAAGCACACCCGGCGGCTGCCCCGGCAGGACAAGGGAGGAAACGTAACTGGAGGAATAACCGAGGTCAGGGCGGAAACCGCCCCGCGGAAACCAACGTTGCTCCTAACCCCGCCCCACAAGCACCTAGACCAGGAGTTCCGGGACCCGGAGCACCCCGGATGATAAACGTGATCAACGGGATAGTGGGAGATGGAGCGCAAACACTGTCGGCGGTAAAGGCCAAGAGTAGGTATGTCCCCCCGGGGGAGATCCAGGGAAAGAGGTTTAAACATGACGAGACAATCACGTTCTCAGAGAAGGATGCAGTTCCGGCCCAAGTGCCTCACTCTGACCCGATGGTGATCTCAGCTGAGGTAGAAGGTGTGGTGATAAAGCGAGTCTTTGTCGATGATGGGAGCAGTGTAGAGGTTATGTTTGCTGATTGTTTCGATCAATTGAACATTGGTCGACAGAATTTGAAGCCTTGCTTGTCTCCGCTGTCAGGCTTTACGGGGCGCACAGTTCACCCGCTGGGTGTCATAGCGCTACGGGTGACTCTTGTTGATCATCTGGATATTAACAAGAGGTGCACTGTCCTGTGTAACTTTGCGGTCATCAATGCTTCTTCCCCGTACAACATGATCATAGGTCGTCCCTGGTTGACGCAGGCCCGGGCGATATGCTCGCCCTACCATCTAACTATGAAGTTCCCGACGGACCAAGGAATTGCATCGATTATTGGCAATCAAACGACCGCCCGCAGCTGCATGCTCACCGCGATAAAGGAAGCCAAGAATGGAGGATCAGAAAGAACAAACGTGTCGGGGAGTGTTCCGGGAAGAATAGCATGGTGGGAGCCGTGCATGGTGACCCGGCCTCTTTTGAAGTGGAGGATATGGAAGTAGGATCCCGGGGGAAGGTGAGTATCGGGAAACACCTCCCGGTGAAAGTGAAGGACGAGCTCCGGAAATTGTTGAAGGAATATGAGGATGTGTTCTCGTGGGGAACGGAAGACTTGACGGGGATATCAGAAGAGTTCGCCATCCACCGGCTAAATGTCTACCCGGATTTGAAGCCCATAAGGCAAAAGAAAAGAGCCTTGGCAGCAGATCGGGTAGAATTCGTCCGGGCGGAGGTGAGAAGGATGCTGGACGCGGGAATGGTAGAAGAAATTACTTATCCAGAGTGGATTGCCAACCCGGTCCTAGTGAAAAAGCATGACGGGTCCTGGAGGATGTGTATCGATTTTACAGATTTAAACAAGTGCTGCCCAAAAGACAGTTACCCGTTGCCCTCCATCGACCAACTGGTGGAAGCTATAACAGGCTACCAGCTTCTAGCCTTTTTCGATGCACACCGGGGATACCACCAGATCGTCATGTCCCCGGAAGACCGACCAAAAACCTCTTTTATCACTGACTTTGGTACTTTTTGTTACCGGAAGATGCCATTCGGTCTTAAAAACGCAGGAGCAACATACCAGCACATGGTGGACCGGGTGTTCAAAAACCAGCTGGGAAGAATCATGGAGGTCTATGTAGATGATATGGTGATCAAAAGCAGGACTCATGACGCTTTTTTGGACGATCTCCGGGAGCTTTTCGTTGTGTTGAGAGAGGTAAACCTGAAGCTAAGCCCGGAGAAAAGCACTATCGGGGTGGCGGCAGGCAAGTTTTTGGGGTATATGGTGTCAAACCGGGGCATTGATGTGAACCCGGAAAAGGTTGAAGCAATCCTGAGCATGTCCTCCCCGAGCAAGGTGAAAGATGTACAGCGCTTAATCGGGTCCCTGGCGGCGTTAAGCAGGTTCCTGTCCCGGGGAGCCGAGAAGCAGTTGCCTTTTTTCAACATTTTGAGACGAGCAAAGAAGTTCGAATGGACTCCCGAGTGCGAGCAAGCTTTCAAGGAGTTGAAAGAGCACCTGGGTAAACTCCCTACCCTGTCCAAGCCAATCCCGGGGGAAGAATTGTTCTTGTATCTGGCAGCCACGGATCAGGCAATAAGTGCGGCTTTGGTTCGAGGGTCCGGGAGAGCGCAGAGCCCGGTGTATTTTGTGAGTAGGGCTCTTCAAGGACCGGAGACGCGTTATTCTTCACTAGAACGTTTGCTGCTGGCACTGGTGCACGCGTCCCGGAGACTTCGCCCATACTTTCAAGGTCACCCGATCACAGTTCTCACAAATCACCCACTTAAGCAAGTCATGCTGAAACCAGAGGCATCTGGCCGAATGATGAAGTGGGCGATAGAGTTGGGAGAGCACGAGATCACTTATCAAGCCAGGAAGTCTATCAAGGGCCAGGTTTTGGCTGATTTTCTGGTTGAGATGGCGGACAACACCGTGAAGGACCCGGGGGAAGGTGAACCAGAATGGAAGTTGCACATGGATGGTTCCTCCCATGCCGGGGGGAGCGGTGCCGGGGTCGTGCTGGTTAGTCCTGGTGGCAAGGAGTATCGGTATGCGCTGCAGTTTGAGTTTAAAACCACCAACAATGAAGCTGAATATGAAGCCCTCCTTGCCGGATTACGCCTAGCCCGGGAAACAGGTGCCAAAGTGATACAAGCTTACAGCGACTCGGCCACTGTGGTCCAGCAAGTAAATGGGGAGTATGAGGCAAAAGAAAGAAGCTTGCAGAATATTTGGAGGCAGTGAAGTTGATAGTACAGGGTTTCCTCCGGGTGACCCTAACACAGGTCCCCCAGGAGGAAAACTGTCAAGCGGATGCGTTAAGCAAGCTGGCTTCCTCGGAGCTCAAGCCAAGTCAAGACCGGAATCTGTATATGGAGATGATAACAACCCGGGGATATGAGCAGCCGAGCCAAGTTGCGGCAGTGCGAGAAGCCGAATCCTGGATTACACCCTTTCTGGAGTATTTGGAGAATGGAACGCTGCCAGACGACAAGGTGAAAGCCCGGAAAATCCGGGTCAAAGCACCCCGGTATGCCGTCCTAGACGGGGAGTTAATCCGGAGGGGATATCTCCAACCTTGGCTGAAGTGTGTGGATGGAGAGGAAGCACGTCACCTTTTGAAAGAAGTGCACGAGGGCCCTAACGGAAGTCATCAAGGGGCTCGGACAGTGGCTCGGAAGATCATGTGCACGGGGTATTACTGGCCAACGCTATTTGAAGATGCTCAAAAAGCAGTCCGCTCCTGTCAGCAGTGCCAGAAATTTGCACCCCTGATCCATGTGCCGTAGGGGGAGATGATTGGGATATCAGGAACTTGGCCCTTCATCCGATGGGGTTTGGACCTGGTAGGCCCCTTTCCAACCGCTCCGGGAGGTTTCGAGTATTTGATAGTGGCAGTTGACTATTTCAGCAAATGGGTAGAAGCTGCTCCTCTGACAAACATTAGGGGAAGTACGTGTGTAAAATTCTGCTGGAAGAACATCATTTGTCGCTACGGAATTCCCCGGTTCATAGTGACAGATAACGGGGCGCAGTTCGAGAATGATCCCTTCAAATCCTGGTGCAAGGAGTACGGGATTGAACAGAAGTTGACCTCGGTCTATCACCCACAGGCTAACGGGCAAGTTGAAGTGACCAACAGGACCCTTGTTAACGGGATCAAGACGCGGCTCCAGAGGGCAAGAGGAAACTGGGTTGATGAACTCCCAAGTGTCTTATGGGAAAGCAGAACGACAGAGAGCTCCGCCACGGGTGAGTCCCCCTGTAGTTTGGTTTATGGGGCGGAGGCGGTCATCCCGGCTGAAATCGGAGTTCCCAGCCTCCGATCAAAGCTCCCGGATGAGCAGACAAACCAGAACGACCGACTCCTGGATTTAGATTTACTGGAGGAGAAGCGAGAAAAAGCAGCCCTGCATGAGGCCCGGGTGAAGGAACGGGTCAAGAAATACCATGACAGAAGGGTTCGCAAGGAGCAGTTTATCCCGGGGGAGTGGGTAATGCGTCGGAATGATAAAAGCCAGCAGGTTGCAAGCGGGAAGTTAGCCCCCAGCTGGGAGGGGCCTTACAAGGTGATAGCAGCCCACCCCGGTGGAAGTTATGAACTGCAGGACAAGGCCGGGAAGAAGGTCCCGAGGCACTGGAATATTGCAAATTTACGTAGGTACTATGCCTAGATTTTCTTATGTATCCACCCCTCTGGCATGGATTATGCCTAGGACGGTGGCAGAGAAGCGGCACGGGGACCTCTGGCCAGGATTGAGCCTGGGTTGTCCCGTGGCCCGCAGTTGCATTTTCTCATTTTGCTTATGAAGATTATCTTTCGAGTTAACATTTTCTCATAAGTATAGTTAACCCGGGGCCGCTTGAACAAGCGCCCGGGGGGCTAGCGCAAGTCGATCTGGGAACGCTTGAACAAGCGCCCGGGGGGCTAGGGCAAGAATATACGGGACGCTTGAACAAGCACCCGGAGGATAACCTAGGCACGCTTGAATAAGCGACTGAAACAAATATTTGAACAAGTATAAAGGAAGGACAATATAACAAACACATCATTAACTTATGATTGAAGATTACAAAATTTACAACTTTGAAACTTGAAAAGCCTAAACAAAACTAACAAAGGGAATGAGGACCATCCCAGCTAATAGGAGATTCTGGGTCATCTTGAGTGCCGGGGTGACTTGGCCAATTATTAGCAGCAGGGGGGCTCGGTGGGTTAGCAGTAACAGTACTCCCCGGGACATTGGGGTCCGCAGCTGGATAAGTACCGGACGGACCAGCCCCCGAGGGACCAGCCCCCGAAGGACCAGATTCGGCATACGGGTCGAAGTCGTCGTCTGAGGATGAAACCTCGGGAGATGGCGTCCTTCAGGGAGCTCCAATGATAACGGGTCCTTGGGCACGGGGGGATTTTTTCTTTTTCGTAGCAACGACTTTGCTTTTGCCTTTCCCCCTTTCCCGGGCCAAACGCCTTTCTTCTTTAGCGGCGTCCTCGCGGGCAATGTAGGCTCGGATTCTGGCAGCGTCCTCGCGGAGTCTAGACACCCTCCGGGCGGATTCTTCCGGATCAACTGAAACACGGAACCCGAGATACCTTTCAATGGTGAAATCAAGGGAGATCCGGCTTGGAAGAAGTACCAAGGACGGGGGGAGATATTGCCCCTCTCTTTGACGTTGCCACCAAGCAGCAGCTTCCTCGAAAGCAGGCCGGTATCGAGATTCAGGGTCATTCCAGCCCATCCGAAACATGCGCACTAACAATGCAGAGACCTCCCGGGGAAAATTAGTGTAAAGAGGGGGAGAAACCCGACCTAGACGCAACCCTGTCAAGTGATAAGTCAGTTGTAGGGTTACTAAATTCTCCCGAAGGGTGAGGTTCCGGGCCGCCAGTTCCCGATTTTCTCTTTCCAGCATTAGATTCCTCCTAAGGGGATCGCCCCGCCTTTCCAACCATTTGAGCTTGTCGCAATAAAATGGAAGCTCGGACCACACCAGGTCAAACTCCTCTTTAAGACGAGATTTAAAGGCATCATGTTCGGCTTGCAGCATAGAAATATTCTTGTCTGCATCCAGAACAGCATTTACTCGGTCTTGGACCAGGGATTGACACCGGGAAAGGGATCCAAACTGATTGGATATTTCCCTAAGTTTGGTTACTAGAGAAGTGACATCCGGGAACTCATCAATCACTGATCCTATCCCGGAGTGGACAAGAAGATACCGGGTCTGGATGCCGTCCAGTTGCCAACGACTCAACTGTTCCTCCAACTCCTCACACCGGGGGCATGGTTTTTCGTTATCCGAGGCCGCCCCGGAGGGAACTGCACCTGGGGGATCATCCCGGGGCTATACGAATAAAACAAAACACAAAGATTTTAAGCTTAGAATTAAAACAAGGTCGTACAAAGCCCGGGGAATCAGAACAAAAGACGAGTAAAAAGATAGAAATTTGAAAGTCTAAGCAAGTTACAAAACAAAACAAGTCATAAAGCAATAAATCCGGGATGGATATTATAAATGCAAAAGTCATAAGTTACAAAGGAAAAGAGAGAGGGACTCTTACATCGTTTGAGTCGTCGCTCTCATCCCCGGAGCTATCATCTCCTCCCTGAATTACAAAAGGGAATGGTTCAGGGAAGGAGCCCGGGGGAGGTCAAGATTAAAACACAATTAAAAGGAAAAGAAGAACAAGAAGACTAAGTAACTATGTTTACTTCTTCATCAGCATCGTCTTCATCTTCATCCTGGGGAGATTGCTCTTCTTCTTGAGCTTTGCCCTTCCCCGGGGACGGCTCCTCCTCCCCCTCCTCTTCCTCTTGCGCCGGCTGGAATTCTTGCTCCGGGACAGGGGACTTAGCGTTTTCATCATCTGAATCCCTGCCCTCTCCTTCCGAGGTCACCGGGGTCTCAATGGCAGCAAGATTGGCTAAGTCGTCTGGACCGGGGTCTGCCCTATCTTCAGCAAGCTTCGCGGCATCCCCGGCATAAGCCATGATATCCTGGGGATCAACACTTCGAGCCCCCTCAAAGACATCGAGCACTCCGGGGACAATTCCATCGAGGCCATCTTTCATCAGTCGATCTGCTGCATAGTTGAAGCGATCGTCTGCCTTGGGGCAATACCAGGATTCTCTGAACGCCGCCCGGTTCTCCTGGGGGATATACTCCCGGACGGCTGAGTAAGCAGCGTGCAGGGCAGATTCATTGGAGATGTCGCAAAGGGACATCATCTTCGCCTCGAAGGAGCGACTCTTGAGGACCCGATTGGTGAAGGCCCGGCAAAGAGCCTCTTGAGCCGGGGCCATGCCGCGTTTGCTGTCCTTTTTTACCCGGGACAGCTCCTTGTGAGCCTCGGACAGCTCCTTATAAAGAGAGGCTTTCTGCAGCCTTAGTTGATCAACCTCCCGGGACAAGTTCTCAGACAGGGAGTTGCAAGCCTGGTTAACCAGTTCTCGCAACCCGGGGAACTCCAACAATTTGGAGGCATTATCCTACGAAATTATAAACACTTAGAATCAAAATATCATATAAAGAGTGGATATATTAGGGAAGAAGAGACACGTACCTGGGGGCCGTCCAGTATCAGGGGTTGGGATGAGGAGCCATCCGGTTTCTCCTTTATAGCTTGGAGGCGGCTGTCGGCAGTTGAGTTTTCCTCTCTCCGGGGAATTCGGGTAGAGCCTTTGGAGTGAGGCTCTGTCTTCTTCTTCTTTAAAGGATGACTCCCAGACGGAGGAATGTTGAATGCTAGCCGGCGGTTGCCGGTTGGAGGGACGTCCGTAGAACCGGTTTCTCTCTCTCCCGATCTCCCTTCCCCGAACTTCCTCTTCTTGGTGTCCTTGACCGCTTTCTCGGTCTCGGGCTTGTCTTTCTTCGCCCCCCCGTGCCCTTGTCACTCCCCTCACCGGACTTCGACCCTGGCGGGACTATCGCTGGTCTGGGAGATACGACTGAGACAAGGAAAGTAATAAACTTAGCCAAAAACAAAACATAAGAAGTTAGAAAAAACAACACGAGAAATAAGTTAAACAAAGATTACCGAGGCTGCGCTTGGCATATAGGCGGCGGCAGGTGAACACCTCGGCAGGATACGCCTCCCGGGGGAATTCGTAACCTCCCGGCCTCTGGTAATCCTTCAACTGGACGAAGAATTTTGCAATCTTGTTATGCTCATCTTGCACTTGCCGAAACTGAGCCGGGGGTAGAGCCGCCTTTGTTTCAGCAATCCTCGGCTGGTTCCATCCCGGGACTGAGTACTTCTCCTCGTTGAAGGTGAAGTAGCTGTTCATCCAGTCGCTGATCTTCACGGATTCCAGCCTCCCGGAGCAGATGTTTGGTGTCTTGTTCCGGCGCAGAGCATTGAATACTCCCGGGACAGAGGTTGCTGCCAGGTAGTAGAAACTGCGGAATATCTCCACAGTCGCTGTAATCCCCGCCCGTTGGCAAGACAGGAGAAAGGCGATCATCACGCTGACGGCGTTCGGATGCACCTGGGCCGGAGAAATGTTGTAGTACTTCAAATAGGCGATGTAGAGCGGGGGCAGAGGAAAGGTTAACCCGTGCAGAAAGTGGTGTCGGGGGATACACACCCGGGTTTGCACATCCCCGGTGTATGGCTCCAATCCCGCATCATAGGATAAGGGCACATACATCTTCTTCACTAGTTCTTTGACCACCTCGCTCACCGGGGTCATACCGGGATCCTTTGGGTCCACGGGTTCCGGGGCACCATATGCGATTTTAGCCTTGGACGTCATTAGTCCTTTTCCGCCGGATGGGGGAGGGAGAGGAGAATCGTCTACGTCCAGGGAATGGTCGTCTGCCGGGTTGAGGACTTTATTGCTCATATCAGATGGGTAGAAAAGAGAGATTGGTAAAAGAAAGCAAATAGGACAAACAAAGAGAAAGCGACAGCGCTAAGTTGATGGAAAATGAAGCTGAGATTTTTTGATGAAGTATTTATAGGGAAGGATAAAAGGAATTTCTTGAAGTTGGGAAAAGTAAGCACATCATTTTAGAAAAAGTAATAATGAGCATTTATTGGTGCGCGAATGGCGAAAAGGCGCGCATAGTAAAAACTACAAAGAAAGAGGAAGGAGAAACACGCGTGGCGCGTGATGATACGGTCCCATATCAGCTGCGACCCATTAACTTCCTTTTCAGAGACCCAGCCTGCCGGGCCGAACCCCGGAAGCCAGGGTCTCGGGGGGCTAGTGGTGATATGGGCCTCAGCCCATATCCTGGTCCAGCGGACATATGGATAAAGGAGAAGAGAGGCTCAAGCCCACCAGTGGTCCTCCCATGACATCAGCTATCCTGGACGCACCCGGGGTTGCGGCCAGAAGAGGACCACTTAGCCTAAGCTCTCTCTGATCCTCACCATTATAAATAGAGGAGCGACCAACAGTAATAGGTATGTTTTATCAGACTTAAATACTCTCTGTATTTATTCATATTCTCTCTCCTCTGCAAAAAGCCCTATCTTCATCATCACGCCGGAGCGTCTACCCTCGGGTGACCCCGGGGGCTCTGTTTTGCAGGACTTAGGTGAGAGATTGGCCGCGGGTTAGGATTCCAGCTTTCCCCCGGATTACCATATACCGGAGCTGGTATCCCGGAGCTTACTGGTAGCATCAAGTAGTCTGCTCGTGTTGTAGCAAATAGTTTTGCAAGGTGATCATCGCTTGATATGCTTGTTTGGATGACACATTTGGTGTGACACTACTATCATCTGGTTCTGGATCATTCTCATCATTCAGTACATATTCAATAATTTCATCGTCGGTTGGCAATTCCATAACAACATCATTCTCGTTTGGATAGTTCAAAAGATGTTCGACGTCCATCACATTTCTATAGTTAAACCTCGATAAATGAATAAACTCGCTAAATGAATAATTTTATAATGGTCCCAAGGGTATTCATTTATAGAGGTTTAACTGTATATGGAAAATATATATTATAATTTTACAGACCAATACCTTCAAATTTACAGATGCAAAACCTCCAATTTCAAAACCCTTGATCCCCAAATTTAAAACCCCCGCTCCCCGTTCAATTCATCAAACGGTTGAATCTCTTATCCGATTCATCATGCGCGAGATCGGCATCAAGCTCCATCTCGATTTTCAGTGGCGACTGATGCACATGACCTAGAAGGTGATGAATATAACTGTTTTTTGCTTTTTCTTTGCAGTGTTTATGTGTTTTTGTAGTTTTGATTTGTGTTTGTTGCATCCTTTTAGTCATGTATATCAATTTCTTCTTGATGTGTAGATTTTACGGAAAACATAATTTTTAGTATGAAAAGGTTACATTTTACAGTAAAATAAGGTTTTTGATCTTTGATGGTTCCTTTGTACCTTTTATCACTGTTATTGTTTGGCAAACCTGTATGTTTGATTAAATTTGTTGATCATGTGACTGTATTCTAAGAGTCTAAGCTGAATCTTTGTTGTGGTGTTAATGGCTTTCAAGGCTGTATTATTTGGTCATGAATTCATAATCCTTTTGTTATGATTGGTGTTTCTTTAGCTGTATTTTAGTATTGTCCTTTGAATTCATTAACTTTTTAGCGTTTGATACACCTCGAGTTTGTTTTGCATAGATTTGTGTGTGTAATGGTTGCTGTTTGGTTGATTATGGAATTTGATGCTCACATGTGTCTGAGCCAGATTCTTCTTAGTTTACCTTCGGTTCTTTTACAAATTATTATTCTAACTATGTTTAATTTTTTGGATTAGGTACTAGTGGTCCTGCTCCTCGAGGTAATTTTTTTTTTTTGCTTTTGTGTGGGTTATGTATGATGTTTTATGCTTTTGTGTTTTGCAGATTTTAACCTACTCTTTTCTTATTGTGTGCATTCTCTTCAGTTTTAAATGTTTACCGGAGAGCAAAACGTCCTAGAAAGCAGGGAAATCAGGACGAGGAGTATACACACAGCCAACAGTTTGCTGACAATGTTTTGAACATTCCTGTAGGATTCATTGACACAAATGCAGAGGCTACCGTTACTGCTTCGCATATTGTTCATAAGTGTTTGAAGCCTAAAGATCACAACGTGTCTACTTCAACTACAAGTGCTCATGAAGAGGTTCCAGATAATTATTCCTTCAAGCGTTTTTGCTTTTTTTTCTGTTAAAACCATTATTTTTGTTTTTTTAAACTAAAACCTAACATTTTCATACTAAAGCCTTTTAGAATTAAAACTCATTTTTTTCATGCACTAACCATTGCTTTACCAAACTCACTATTTCATACTAAAACTAGCCTTTTCATACTAAAGCATTTTTAAAATAAAAGCCCACTTTTTCATGCATTAACCCTTACTTTACAGTACAAACTCAATTTTTTATACTAAAAACTAACATTTTCATACTACAACCTTTTTAGAATAAAAACTCACATTTTCATGCAATAACCCTTGCTTTACATTACAAACTCAGCTTTTTCATACTAAAAACCCTCTTTTCATACTAAAAACTTTTTTTTACATGCTAAAGCCTTTTTTAGAATAAAAATTCACTTTTTTCAAGCACTGTCCCTTGCTTTACAGTTGAAACTCATTTTGTCCTGCTAAAAACTCTCTTTTTCCTACTAAAAACTCTCCTTTTCATACTTGTTATTGTATCACTGCTTATTTTATACTACTGTTTTATTGTGACTAGCACTCATTTGTTATACAGGCAAGCGGAAGACGCATCGTACCAAAAAATGTTTAACATGTCCTCCTTCTGACGAGAAAAGTGAACCAGACAAGAAATCTGCAAGGAAGAAGGGTGTGCACAAGGATGCAGCTCGTGAAGATTCTGCAGTTCATGAACTCCCCAAAGACCATGTTGCTCCTGTAGTTTCTGGTTTCATTGACAAGGAAGATGCGCACAAGGAGGGAGTGTTGAATAAACCTCTAGTTATGAAAGCTGCTCGGAAGAAGCGTGCGCAAAAGTGTTGCTCATGTTAGTTTCTGGTCTGGTGGACAAGGAGGATGATGACTTTGAACTGCCACCATTGTCGAAGCCGAAGAAGCATCCTTCTTTGGTTGTGAAGTTTGGGAATAAGCTGATTTCGGGAAAGACTCATGTTGATCGACAACCTGCAGAGCCTCATCTTGATCTACAACCTGCAGAGCCTCCTGTTGGACCAAAAATTGTGCATGATGTTGCCCCTCTAAAGACAGTTCATCCTGGATTAGAGAAGAATAGATAAAGCAAGGGGATTCAACTCAATGAAGCCAAGGAAGTTGACATTACAGAAGTTGATGAGATTCCGAAGAGGTCTGAAAAGGTTTCCCAACATGTGACTGTTGTGGAGAACGATTGCATCAAGTAAGTTTTCTACTCAGTTTTTAATGTAAAATGTCATTTTTAAAAATATAAAATGTTCACATTACTGATTTTGCTTTTTTCGTATCTTATAGAGTGGGCAAGGATTTGAAGATAGCTTCCCACATTCGCTTTGTGGTTAAGCTTGTGTCAAGCTTGACTGCTGTGCATAAGGCTTCTATCTAGTCGATTGGATTAGGTGCCATCTTGAAGTTGTGCACGACTAAGTTTCCGCTTGAAGTGATCCCTTTTCTTGTTTCCAGATTGGATGTTTATGGAAACCAGTCCATAGGATATGTGAAGTATAGAATTGGGGTCGATGATGTTTTTTTAGGTGCTTGGACTGCCAATTGGAGGAGTAGATGTGCCGTTAGATTCCATGAATAGGAAGATATCTGCTGAAAAATCTACCAGGATAAAGGCAATTAGGGAGAAATGGAGGAGGAGGTTCGATGTTGGACATAATCCCGATATATATTTGGAATCACTAGTTGAAGAGATGGGAAAGCTTCCAGATGGTGGTGATGAATTTCTTTAGTTTTTTGTCCTGTAAGGAAATTTCCAGCCACATACAGGACAAAAAACTGAAGAAATTCATCACCACCATCTGGAAGCTTTCCCATCTCTTCAACTAGTGATTCCAAATAACATCGAACCTCCTCCTCCATTTCTCCCTAATTGCCTTTATCCTGGTAGATTTTTCAGCTGAAATCTTCCCAGCCATGGAATCTAACGGCACATTTACTCCTCCAATTGGCAGTCCAAGCACATCAAAAACATCATCGACCCCAATTCTATACTTCACAGATCCTATGGATTAGTTTCCATAAACGACCAATCTGGAAACAAGAAAAGGGATCACTTCAAGCGGAAACTTAGTCGTGCACAGCTTCAAGATGGCACCTAATCCAATGGACATGATAGAAGCCTCCTGCACATCAGTCAAGCTTGACACAAGCTTAACCACAAAGTGAATGTGGGAAGCTATCTTCAAATCCTTGCCCACTCTATGACATACGAAAAAAGCAAAATCAGTAATGTGAACATTTTATTTATAAAATGTGACATTTTACGTTAAAACCCGAGTATAAAACTTACTTGATGCAATCGTTCTCCACAACAGTTACATGTTGGGAAACCTTCCTAGACCTCTTCGGAATCTGAGCAACTTCTGTAATGTCAGCTTCCTTGGCTTCATAGAGCTGGATCCCCTTTCTCTTTCTATTCTTCTCTAATCCAGGATGAGCTGTCTTTAGAGAGGCAACATCATGCACAATTTTTGGTTCAACAGGAAGCTCTACAGGTTGTCGAGCAATAGGATTCTTTCCCGAAATCAGCTTATTCCCAAACTTCACAACCAAAGAAGGATGCTTCTTCGACTTTGACAATGGTGGCACTTCAAAGTCATCATCCTCGTCCACCAGACCAGAAACTACATGAGCAACAGGTTCTTCGGAAAGCTCAGGAACTACAACCTTTTGTGCGTGCTTCTTCCGAGTAGCTTTCCTAACTAGAGGTTTATTCAACACTCCCTCCTTGTGCGCATCCTCCTTGTCAACGAAACCCGAAATTACAGGAGCAACAGGGTCTTTGGGGAGTTCAGGAATTGCAGAATCTTCACGAGCTGCATCCTTGTGCACACCCTTCTTCCGAGCAGCTTTCTTGGCTGGTTCACCTTTCTCGTAAGAAGGAGGACATGTTAAACATTGTTTGTTACGATGCGTCTTCCGCTTGCTTGTATAAAAAATGAGTGTTAGTCACAGTAAAACAGTAGTATAAAATAAGCAGTGATACAATAACAAGTATGAAAAAGAGAGTTTTTAGTAGGAAAAAGTGTACTGTAAAGCAAGGGACAGTGCTTGAAAAAAAAGCGAATTTTTATTCTAAAAAGGCTTTAGAATGTAAAAAAAAGTTTTTAGTATGAAAAGAGAGTTTTTAGTATGAAATGGTGAGTTTGTAATGTAAAGCAAGGGTTACTGCATGAAAATGTGAGTTTTTATTCTAAAAAGGTTGTAGTATGAAAAGGTTAGATTTTAGTATAAAAAAGTGAGTTTGTACTGTAAAGTAAGGGTTAATGCATGAAAAAGTGGGCTTTTATTTTAAAAATGCTTTAGTATGACAAGGTTAATTTTTAGTATGAAAAGTTGAGTTTGTACTGTAAAATAAAGGTTAGTGAATGAAAAAGTGAATTTTTATTCTAAAAGGCTTTAGTATGAAAAGGTTAGGTTTTAGTTTAAAAAACAAAAATAATGGTTTTAACATTAGAAAAAATGCAAAAACGCTTGAAGGAATAATTACCCGGAACCTCTTCATGAGCACTTGTAGTTGAAGTAGACACGTTGTGATCTTTAGACTTCAAACACTTCTGAACAATCTGCGAAGCAGTAACGGTAGCCTCTGCATTCGTGTCAACGAATTCTACAGGAATGTTCAAAACATGTCAGCAAACTGTTGGCCGTGTGTATACTCCTCGTCCTGATTTCCCTGCTTTCTAGGACGTTTTGCTCTCCGGTAAACATTTAAAACTGAAGAGAATGCACACAATAAGAAAAGAGTAGGTTAAAATATGCAAAACACAAAAGCATAAAACATCATACATAACCCACACAAAAGCAAAAAAAAATTACCTCGAGGAGCAGGACCACTAGTACCTAATCCAAAAAATTAAACATAGTTAGAATAATAATTTGTAAAAGAACCAAAGGTAAACTAAGAAGAATCTGGCTCAGACACATGTGAGCATCAAATTCCATAATCAACCAAACAGCAACCATCACACACACAAATCTATGCAAAACAACCTCGAGGTGTATCAAACGCTAAAAAATTATTCAGTCCAAAGGACAATACTAAAATACAGCTAAGAAACACCAATCATAACAAAAGGATTCTGAATTCATGACCAAATAATACAGCCTTGAAAGCCAATAACACCACAACGAAGATTCAGCTCAAACTCTTAACATACAGTCACATGATCAACAAATTTAATCAAACATACAAGTTTGCCAAACAATAACAGTGATAAATGTATAAAGGAACTAGTCAAAGATCAAAGACCTTATTATACTCTAAAATGTAACATTTTCATATAAAATCTACCCAACAAGAAGGAATCGATATACATGACAAAAAGGATGCTACAAACACAAATCAAAACTACAAAAACACATAAACACTGCAAAAAACAGTTAGATTCATCACCTTCTAGGTCATGTGCATCAGACGCCATTGAAAATCGAGCTGGAGCTTGATGCCGATCTCGCGCTTGATGAATCGGATAAGAGATTCAACCGCTTGATGAAATGAACGGGGGAGCGGGGTTTTTGGATTTGGGGAGTGAGGAATTTGGATTTTGGGGAGCGAGGGTTTTGAATTTGGGGGTTTTGTATCTGTAAATATGGAGGTATTGGTCTGTAAATTTTAAAATATATTTTTCATATATTGCAGAACAGGTCCCCGCGTCCATATATATTTTAATAGCTGTCCCCGCGTCCATAAGTAATTGCATAATGGTCCCCGCGTCTATAATTCTTAGGCCTGACAATTTTTACCCGTTACCCGCGGGTAAACGGGTAATTTATTTTTTTTACCCATGTGGGTACGGGTAAAATACGGGTATGAGTAAATGAGTAATTTAAAATACGGGTCGGGTAAAATACGGGTAAAACCTGCGGGTTTACTCGTTTACCTGCTTTTGATATAACCTTTACCCGTTTTACCCGCGGGTTTTACCCAACCCGTATTTTACCTTACCCGTATTTTACCCGACCCGTTTTACCCGTGTTTAAAATGGGTAAAAAATGGATCATACCCATATTTTCATATTACCCATTTTACCTGACTCATATTTTACCCGTATACCTGTTTGCAAGCCCTATAATTCTCTTACATATAGACCCGTCTATCAAAATAGACGGTTTGTTTCAAGACCAAAACCATTATTATGAGTTTATTCTAAGCTGATGTGAACTAAATTATTCTAAGCCAACTATTCTCACTTACTGATTTAATTTTACAAACTTCATTTACTCATACTACTAATTATATAAATATTTGGGAAATTGAAAGATAGAATGCATTGTTAAAAGTGGGATATTCTCTCTATTTTTTTCCTTTTTTGAATTCATATTCATCTATCTATACATGATACATCTAAGGTTGAAAACCACTTGAATCACAACCTGGAATAAAACATGTGGTGAAGCTGTTTTCTCCTTAAGCTTAAGCTAAGCTGAATCCTAAACTATCAACAATTCATATCGAACAAGAATGATAGCAGTCAACATTTTGATAGATAACTCGAGAAAAAAACTACTGCAACAATGTCAGTTTCTTCGAATGAGCCTCCCTTTCTCTATTTTTCTCTCCTACCAACCATTATTCTCACGACAAGTTTCTTAACACTCTTTGTCAGAAAAATGAACCACGAGACGTAAACAACAACAGTATAAACTCTCAAAAATAAAAAATCCGGGTTTCAGGCCAAATGACCCACCTTTCATTTCTATATTATTCGGAAACTGGTAACTTCTAAATAGAAACCAGCAAAAAACTGAAAATATTAAAGCAAGCGTTTAGGTTTCAGCCTCCGACTCATTTTCTGATGCCTTGGTCACACCGACTTCTGCTGGACGAAGGACACGGTCATGTAGCGCGTAACCCGCCTGCATCAGAAACAACATACCTCAGAATCTGTCCAAACACAGCTCAATTTCACTACTTTTATCTTTTCAAATTAGTATAATGTAGAGCGATATCTTTTCTTCAATATGATAAATTGTTTTGTTTCAGAAGACAGAAGAAAAAAAAAAATCCTTCCTTTCTATTAAATTTATGGGAAAGAGTAAAAAACACAGTTACCTTCAATACTGCAGCAACAGTGTTAGGAGGCTTAGATGGATCCGGTACTTGGAAAACTGCATTATGCCTGTGTGGATCAAATTCTTCATCTAGTGGATCGTACTTTTGCACTCCATATTTCTTAAATACCTACAGCAATTTCCATTGCAATTCGAAATAAGAGGGCATTGACTGAAAAATGGAGGTAACACCAAGGGAATTAATTAGGCTCAAACCTCAGCAAGTTGTTTTTCAGTCATCTCGACACCCTGTAAAAGGGTTTTGAGAAGAGGCATAGCTCCAACAGTGTCTTGAGATTCATCTATCTTCAAGAAGTTGCCTTTTACAGCTAAAGAAGCCCGTGAAAGATTATCTGCAACATCCAGTAGGTTTTTCACAAAATCCTGCAATGCCAAATGGAAATCAAAACATTAGACCTACAGAAAATGAAGTGATTTATATAAAGCAGACTAGATGTAATTATTACTTACCTGAATAGCAAACTTCTTCATATTCTCTGCATCGCGCTTTGTCCTATTCATGGAGTTCTGCATCTCAGCATAAGTTCGAAGAGCTTTATCTTGCATTTTCTTTATCTCATCATCCTTGTTCTGCAACTGAGCTTCCTTCTCCGCCACAAGTTTTACAAGCTCATCCTTGGATAGGTCAGTCCCTAAATCTGAGTCTGAATCTGAAGTTGAGCCCGAGTCTGAAAATGGAAACCATTTAGTATGTCAGTTCCTTCTTTTGACAAAGTCAGATGCATTAGATTTATTTATGTTCAGCATTCAAACCTGATACATCGTGCTCGCCTTTAGAGGCTGATGCTTCAGCTACCGTGCCTTTTGCAGTAGAATCATTCCCTAACGTACTATCATTTTCTGTTCCAGCAGTTTCCTTTTCATTTTCTGGTGGAGAAGTGGAAGTTGATATTCCAAACCGTTGGACTGAAAATATACCATCAAATGAATGATTAAGCAGAGAAACTTGCCCAGGGACAACCTACAGTAGAAACATTTCTTCATTATGAGTAGCATCATCAAAAGTTCAAAACAGTTCGCCTCTATGTATCTAGCTAGAATCCAGGAACGTATCCAAAATTGGAATTCAATTGTGCAACTAATAGATAACAGATATCATCTTACAAACATAGTTATTGACATTGTCAAATGGCATCAGAGAACATCAAACTTAACTAAACTGCTCTAAGCATCCCAGAATTCCTTATAGACGGGATTTTTTTCATACACATACATTGTGATGCAGTACACAACACATATTTTACTCGCATGCTGAATATAACACAATCACCAGCTTTATCACCATATGCCAAATACAGGATCTAGAGAACAATGCAACATCTGCAACTCGTCTTTTCTAAGCTCTTAGAGCTCTCATTTTATAACTTAAACCAAAAGAAATAGACCAAAGTCTAAACGCGTAAAAATAATATCATCACAAATCAGCTTTGGTAAGATTCAAAATAGCACCATCCATAAGTTAATTATTAAATTAAGAACTTGCTCCTTGACTTCATGAGCCCACTACTCTCCATCCTTCTTATGCTGCTTCTTTGATCTTTATACACATTTATATATTTTAAAAAGACATGTCTTGAATAACACGGAGTCTTCAAAAAACAAGAACAACATGCCAAACAATCTCTAAGTAGCGTAAGTTGAAGTACAACACTTGACTTTGGCCAAAATCTAGCATCATACCACCGCCATTTTCATCAACTGACAAAACATTAAAGCAGGGAATAAGCAGTAACCTCAACTCATCTCTCAGTCAAAGGAAGAACTGACATAGAAATAGTACCTAACCTGTTTTACATGGCCTGCTCCGATGTTGTTTGTTCTCGCCTTGAATTCAATGCTTTTGAATACAGAGACACCATCCTTTGTCGCTTTTGGAGTACATTGTTCTATCAGCACATTACGTCCCTACATACTCACCATAACAAATAATTAAATCACAGGATTTGTTAAATCACAGAAAACCCATAATCATCTTCTTAATCAAGCAGGAGGATGCATTACAATATATAAACATAAAGGAAAAAGGAATTTAACTACATATTAAGAAACTCAGAAACTCGAGGTTTTCTCTTGAAACACTAGTTATAGGATCTCTATTATTTGAACCAGTCCGTTATTATAAGCACGGGATAAATCAATGCTGAAGTTTCAACCTTGAGGACTTGCAAACAACAAACAACATAAAAGTTAAGATTACACAGCCATACCCTGATCAGAGCATGGAGATTAGAGGCTCAACTAACTTAAAAGCTCAATAGATAATTTAAGTTAATTGGAACTACTTTGCAGATCCAAAGCTTCGATTTGAAAACTTGCACAGCATAATAAACAACACCATAAAATGGTGGAAAGTAGCAACCTTGATGCTGGCACATTATCAACAGATTCAACACCAACTGAATTAACTTGCATGTTCAATACACAACCATAGCATCCAGTTTTAAGATGCTTACTCCGAGGTGTAATATTCAAGACAGGAATAAACAAAATCTCTAACTAATTCAAAAAAACGCCACAAAATTTACACGAAACCAAAAACATGAACGAGATAATTACCTGATGGGAGCAGTTCCGAGCAAGCCTGGTTTTATTGGCAACATTGGCTGCAAAGCGATGCATTTGGTGAGATATTCGTGTGACTGGGTGATTTGCAGAGCTGTGGGGAGAGTTTTACAGGGTTTAAGGTTTTGAAGGGGAATATTTTTGGGGTTTTAAGAAAGAACGAAAACTTGAAAGTATGGTTTGGGTATTTATGTGTCTTAACAGAATAATTTAACTTTATCTAGATCATTCGTATCTATTTATAAAAAAGACGGCGGCCGGAGTAGTGTCGTGTTTGACTGTTAAGTTCCCGCCGACTGCACCAGAATCAACCCCCGTTGACGGCGCCGCTCACAAGCTTCCGTTTGATTGATTACCGGTAAAGAATCCATCTTTTAACACCATTGATGAAAGTTCATGTTCTAAGTTGGGTGTTCTAGCTACTTATTTATCATGGTAGTTAAATTTGAAGCCTTTAATAGGCTGTTTCTCCATGTTTGATTCATTGTATAAGTTGTTTACCTTGTGGGGTTGGCAGAAAGTCCAGGTTTAACGTCTCTTATAGCTTGTTAATGCCTGGAAATATTCACTTTGTGGCATTTTTCATCTTCTGAGGAAGTATTCGTTTGGTGTATATTTAGGAGCTCTCGGTTTGCAACTAAATGGAGTCGAGTGCTGTCGATGCTTCTGAAATTTGTCGCCAAATCGAGTCTTTAAAATCCTCAAAGAATGATATAGAGCGTCAGATATCAGCCTTGGAAGCTCAACTCCAGAGACTAGGGGATCCAAAGGAGGGAACTATTTCAAATGGTTTAGATTCAACATCGTTGTCCAGTCCTAGTTTTGCTACTGGGGATGGGCTGGCGCCTGATATGATCTACCGTTATAGTCGTCAACTCATGCTGCCTTCATTTGGGGTTCACGGTGCGGCTTGTTTTTGTAAATTTGTGTTTTACTGAAAGAGGGTGAGTTCGTCATGCTTAGTGATTATATTTTTTGTTCTTTTCCGGGGGGATTTTAGGTCAAGCAAATCTATTGAAATCCTCAGTTTTGGTTATTGGTGCTGGAGGACTTGGTTCGCCTGCTCTTTTGTACCTTGCTGCTTGTGGTTTTGGTAAGATGCTTGTAATGCTATAACTTACTAGCTTTCTTCCTTGCTAGTTTTGTAGTTAATTTTGAAGTGGTTATATTTGCAGGACGAATAGGCATTGTTGATCATGATGTTGTTGAACTTAACAATCTTCACAGACAGGTAACATAACAAATTAACATCTAGAAGTTACTTTGTTTTATTTTTGAATTGGAATTTTGGATTATCTGATTTGGATCCTAATTTATCGCTTGTTTAATTGAAATGGTGATTCAGATCATTCACACTGAAGCATACATTGGAAAGTCAAAGGTGGAATCAGCTGCTGCTGCTTGTCGAGCGTAAGTTACTTGTCCTGGTTTTTCAGTAATCTTTAGCTATTTGATTCTCTAATATGAAATTAAATTCTTGAACCTGAGAGGACTGAGGAGTATGTTACTTATTGTTCTTAATTGTTTCTCTTCCAGGATCAACTCCAGTGTGGAGATTGTGGAGCACAAAGAAGCCTTTCGAACAACAAATGCACTGGAGATTGTCAGCAAGTATCCTTTTATACAGTACAAACTTACTTACACACACACACACACATGCTCATTATTTCTCAACTGTGGATGAGGCAAAGTTGATGATTTCCCTGACTATAATGAATTTAGATATGACATAGTTGTAGATGCTACTGACAATGTTCCAAGTCGATACATGATCAATGATTGCTGTGCTGTGTTGAAAAAGGTTAGAACCGGCTCTTTTCTTTTGCTATTATGTAGAGTTTATTTTCTTTTGTGAGAAATATCTTACTGTTGTTTCATAATATATAAAATTCCACCACTTGTTTTGGATAAAAGAGTTATCATAAAATTGAAGCATAATGGTTTATTAGTTTCTAGAAGTATATTCAAACCCGCTTTCAAGTTACAAAGTTTTGTTGTACATGTCTTCCAGTGCTGTGCTTGTGTTGGATATGATTACCAACAGATATCAGCAAAAACTCATAAAGTCGAGATTTTTTATTTGCACTTGGTTCTGTCCTAAAGCCTTTACATTTTTGCTGATCACAGCCTCTTGTTTCTGGAGCAGCGATTGGACTAGAAGGGCAGGTACAACTAAGTGCATTATGTGTGTGAAGAAATCCTGCATGTTTATTTGAACTAGAAGCATCTTAATATTCTCCTAATTTTTATGTAGCTCACTGTTTACAATTATAATGATGGCCCATGCTATCGGTGCTTATTTCCAACACCACCACCGACAACAGCATGCCAAAGATGTTCTGATAGTGGAGTTTTAGGAGTAGGTGAGTGTTTTCTGTTAAATCTTGACTGGTTTAGACGTGTGAACTTCTGAAGCTAAACAGTGCTCCCATGCATCTTCAGTTCCTGGTGTGATTGGGTGTCTGCAAGCTCTGGAGGCTATCAAGATTGCAGGTGATGTTGGTGATCCACTCTCCGGACGGATGCTTCTATTTGATGCACTCGCAGCTCGGATTCGAATTGTATGTTATTTCATGCCATTTTCTGTCGTGCTAAACTTTTGGAACACGTTTTGTGTTACTGTAGTATTGTAGTTAGGTATTGTTAGGGCGTTTCTGCTATTGACTTGAATATTGATTCACATGCTCTGGTCTTGCCAATTTTGTGGCTTAAAAACTGAATCGTGAACTATATATATGATAGATTAGGGCCCTAAGCTTCCAAGTTTCTGTTTTGCATATAGAGTTTTCGTACATTGTCTGCTTCTTTTTAACCTTTTTTTCTGAAAGATGAATCTTTTGTTTCTTGGAGTGTTGAAAGTTCTTAAGAAGTTACTATGCCAAAATAGGTGAAAATCCGAGGAAAATCAATGCAGTGCAAAGCTTGTGGTGAAAATGGTCTGACAGAGAAGCAGTTTCAAGAGACAAACTACGAAATCTTTACCCAGACTCCCTTTGCAACGGTTTGTTTCAATTTAAAACCCCTAGTTTCCTGATGATGAATCTTTTTACTGCCCAGTCTCTTATTTTTAAACTGCAGGTGCCTTTGAAACTGAACCTGCTTCCATTGGAATCGAGAATAAGCAGCAAGGATTATCACCGTCGTGTTGTGGAAGGAGAGCCGCACGTGCTGATAGATGTCAGGCCGG
Source organism: Sherardia arvensis (assembly GCA_948330725.1). Taxonomy (NCBI): domain Eukaryota; kingdom Viridiplantae; phylum Streptophyta; class Magnoliopsida; order Gentianales; family Rubiaceae; genus Sherardia; species Sherardia arvensis. Next base: position 37,071,945 of record OX415239.1, read on the forward strand.
CTCATCATTACAAGATTGTTAACCTTCCAAATTCCGTAAACATTCCACTGCCAAATCTGGAGGCAAGACTGCCTGAGTTATTGGCGGCGATGGGGAGGAAGGATGAGGCAAAGGATGCCACTGTGGAACCCGACATGTCTTTGTATGTAATTTGCAGAAGAGGGAATGATTCACAGAGAGCAGTTGAGTTGCTCAAGAAAACGGGGCTTTCATCGGCCAAGGATATCATTGGAGGGATCGAGTCATGGGCCAAGGATGTGGATTCAAGATTGCCTACATACTGAACATGTTGCAGTTTTTGCTATAATACATGTCTGTATTCTTCTCCAATTTCTTAAATTTTTACCAAACATTAAGATGTGTATCTGAGACAATCATTTAAACACAAGTTGCAGAATTTGAAATTGAGTAAAATTATGATCTTTTCAGTGATTTAGTTCAGTTCAATTCGAAAACAATGACTGAAAATGTGACCCCGTGTTGACGTGCACTAGATCCAGAGGGATCGCTCTGGATCGCATATCACGCTTCTTGTTGCGGCGGTCTCTGTAAGCATACTGCAGCGCTTTCTCGACTCTTTCTCTGGCTCTGGCGATTCAGATGCAGTTTTTGGCCCTCCCTCGGAACCCCTTGGTGAGAATCAACATCTCTTTTTCTGCTTTTCCAATAATGAGGTTTTTCCATGGATTCCTTGTGTTTGCAGTGATAAAGTTTGCTCTAAGATTTGAGCATGGATATAGTCTGTGTCTTGTTAAATCAACTCACTAGTTCAGTAGCAGATGAGGCAAGCTTGTTGGGAAGGCTTGAGGAAGATGTCCAGCAAATCATTGATTATTTGGGCACTTGAGGGCCTTCCTAGTGCTTGCACAAGGAAAACAAGGTGAAGATCCTCATTGCTTACACTACTGGAGTTTCCGAGCCTTTCTTTGAAAAAGTGGTAGTACTGGATAATGACTAACCCGCGTCTAGCTTGGCTCGAGAACTTGATGAAAGGTCTGAATCTTGTCATTTGAGTCCTGCAATCATATTTGAGAAGGAGTTGAGGTGACTGATGAGCTAACTTGGTTAGAAGCACTCGTAAACCAGCCCGGATTTCGCCTACAGCAAATGTAGTTTCTAAGACCCTTGCAAAGGTGGAACTGAAGCACTCTAACTAAAAGAAGCAAGTCCATTGCTTAATCTAGGGCTCATGGTAGGTGTCGTGGAAACAGGAGTTCTGAGCATATTCAGCAGCACTTCCAGAAGCTTTTCCACCGAACATCCAAGATTGTGTTGATCAACTTACTTGATCACACCTATACATCATCACACCAATACGCACTTACTTGAACAATAAGCTGCCTCGAATTCCAGTTCCAAACAAAATTTCTGACTATTCCACAGCTCTGAAAAATACCTCCATACACAACCTTCACTGCAAAATTCTAGCAGAAGAGAACTAAGAATCTACACCACGTTGTTCTGTATCAGACGTATGTCATACACAATAATATACTAACCAGGCCATCTACATACCTGTGGAGTTCCCGGATACACAGGCCATCTAGAGAAGCACATTCTGCATTGCAAAATCACGAGTCACACAGGCCACACGACAAAGATCCAACTAACATCTTCCAAATGTCATCCATCACTAGTACTTACATATTCTCACTGCTAACCTTCACCGTCATCCCCATCAGTTTATCACTCCACAAGATGATCTCATATTGATGTTGTCACAAAAAGCATCACATGCTTCTTCCAAGCGCAGTTGGTCTTCTGACTCAGAATCTTCATTCACCTCTACTTCTGGGCACTCACTATCATTATGGTTATCGTTCTCCATTTCATCAGACGGATCCTTCTCAGATGCCTGGCAGGATTCATATCGAGCTTTTCTCTTCAGAAACCTCTTCATAGTACTGCGACCAACAGCAGGTTGCCAATCTGCAGCACTCTCATCAATCTCTTCATTAGTGGCTTGAGCAGTAGAAGAGCCTCCTGCACAAAGAAACAAGTGAGACAGTAGATTTTCTGAATAGCAAGAAAGGCAGCTCCAACAGCTTACCACTGCTTTAAACACTACTTACATCACTACTTACCACTGCTTTAAACAGCTTCCTCGGAGGCGAACACCATCTATAGCTGCAAGAAAGAGAGCCACTTGAATGCAAAAACTGCAACAGTTAAATAATCAACACCAACTGCATAACTTCAAAAGACATTCATTATATTATCATAAAATTCCCGTGTCAAAGTACAATATGTAACTGAGGCATCATCTATCTAATCAAAGCTAAACTATTCTACCTAATCTAATAACATGAAGTGAGGAGTGGCTCGGTCCTTCTCTTCTTGCTCGGGACAGGAGTAACAACTTCTACGGCTCTCTTCCGCCCGGCCAAATATGGATGGCTTAACAGCTTCTCGGCATCCCATCTGTGAAACGGATTTGGCTTCAAACATTTATCCAAAAAGTCCGACGCTTCACTTGATATTCCATGTGGAAGCTCTACTGCCTTCGATTTGATCCGCCTAAGCGCTAAAGCCTCCATATCACAGCTTGGTTCGGTTAAGCGCTTCCTGAGAAGCATCTCGATCAGAATGCATCCCACAGCCCAAATGTCGACCTTGGGTCCATACCTGCCACAAACAATAGACTCTGGAGCCATGTAACAAGGTGTTCCCTTGCGCACAACACTAAATGTATCCTCCTCAACAGCGTGTCCAAAATCAGCTATCTTAGGGACAATGCCAAGCGGAAAAGTACGAACCAAGAGAATATTGTCAGGCTTTAGGTCGCAGTGGGCGATGCCTGTTTTGTGGATGCAAGCCAGAGCTGAGAGTAGAGAGCGGGTAAAGCTACGAATTTCACTATCACTTAATTGCTGACCACTCGAATGAATTCTCTCAAACAGATCTCCACCGTCAGCGAACTCAAGAAGTAAATTGCACAACTCTATTCCATTTTCTACAGATTTATCAATCCCATAACACATCAAAACGTTAGGGTGCTGCAACTTACCAAATACTTTATGCTCGTGCTCCAGAGACGAGGCTTCCCAGGTAGAGCATTTCGCTGATTTCACAGCCAGTTGGTGAGGGAGAATGGGCCCAGTTCCCAGAGATGAATGGGCCAGTGATACAGATCCAGCAGCTCCCTCTCCCAGCTTCTTGATCCTGGTCCACCCCATACTCAACAGTGTTGCAAATCCAAACCCTACAAAATCAAGAAAAAGCACAACAATGCCAACAAATCAACTACACCAGAGAGAAGTCTTACCCGACCGGACCGGAACTCGCCGGAGCAGTGGAGGCCGGATCGACCGACCGGACCGGACCAGAGCAGTGGAGGCGACAGAACAAGAACAAGATTTTAGGTTTCCGACAGAACGCGGAGCAGTGGAGGCGACAGAACAAGGACAAGATTCTAGGTGATGAGTTTTAGGTTTCCGACAGAACAAGATTGGGGATTTCTGGGTTCGATCGGGAATATCTGGGTTCGATCGGCAATGGGGATTTAGGTTTGAGACAGTGGAGCAGCGGAGGCGATGGGGATTTAGGTTTCAGACAGTGGAGCAGTGGAGGCGATCGGAGCTGTCAAGGCTGAAATGTAGGTTTCAGACAGAGCAAGATTGGGGATTTCTGGGTGCCGGCGAGGAGAATTAGGTTTCAGAACAAATTTGGGGATATTTGGGTGGTCCGAACATATTTATTTAATGTAGAAACGCTGCGTTCCATCCACGCCTTGACAGCTGGCACAGTCAGCAGCGTTATTACGCGGTCAAACGAAATATGGGCCTAATTAGTAATTCATTCAGTTGGGCCCAATAACTTATTTTGGCCCAATAAAAAAGGGCTTTTAAGTTGTCATTTTTTTTACCAGGGTTTTTTATCACGTATTCATTTTTTTACCACAGTTTAGAAGATCCTATAAGATTAAGTGCTTAAGTGCATAAGTAGCATGTACCTGGAAGTCTGTTTTTAATCATCTTCATCATGACCAGAATCATCATTCATTTTCGACCCCAACTTATTCAATCTCAACATCTGAAACAACAACTTCACCATCACAACATGCATCTGTCTGTCGATTCAGTATTTTTCTTGGCTCTCCCAATCCCGACAGACTGCAGTATAATTAAGAATACAAGCAAATTTAGCAAAAGGTGTTAAAACATGTAACCCCTTTTTCAGGATCTGTAACCAGCTAACTAAAGAAATCGGACACGTTAACTACTCAATGGCAATGCATTTCAATGTGATGACTGAATGCAAAATTTAAGGCAAAATTACATGCCTGAGCCAATACATAAAATCTAAGCAACTAAATTCTACTAGATAAAAGGAAAACCGGGATGGTTTAAACTCACATGTTGCCCTTCAATATCTGTTTTCTCATCTTTCTGGATCTGTTTCACCTTTTTGCCTCTTTTCCGGCTCTGAAAATGGAGAAACACAAAAATATAAGCTGAAAGCTTTTTTAGCCACAATAATAATATCATATCAAATCATTCGAACTCGACTAAATATGCATTTATATACACTAGTTGTTCCATACCTTTGATGGAAGATAGTCAGGATCATACTCATAACCCGTCCTTTTACCCGTCTTTCTCTCCTCATCATCATCAGATTCAGACTCATAATAGTCATAATAGTATGTCTTTCTCTCCCTCTTGTTTTTCTCAGCACCTATATCATTATTTGCCTGAACCTCAGCCCTCTCAATCCTCAACCTCTCTTCGCGTGAAGCATCAGCATTATTCTGAACATCTGAACAGCATCTTCAGCACTCTCAATATTTCCCCTACTCCTATTGCATTCCTCGCCGGTAGAAACATTAGCTAAAACATTGAAACTAGATGTAGTGTTTTTGTTGCCTTCCTTAGTCCTTCTGTCCTTGTTAGTTTCAAAAACACAAGCAATCATCTTATTTTCGAGATTCTGTTCAACACTTCTGTAGTTAAAAACAGAAGATATTTTCACACAACTGAGGAAAAAATGAATCATGACAAACTGATAGAAGAATCAACTAGCTTACTGCTAAAAATATTTTCAAGAAGAACTAGCAAGCATCCAATCACACACCAGATTTCTCATGAAATGATCAATGCATCAATTGAAAAACTACATCCAGTGATAATAAATACTCTCAGTTGAGCTCCTTTAGTTTACCCTTTAAAATTATAATAAGACATTTGAAAACCACTTAAGTGGCGTGGTTGAGATGCCTATAGCCGTATGAGTTATGATTCGTGGCAACAGTTCTTTTTTGCTTTGCCAAAGTACGGTTAAAAAAATACTACTAAATCCAGGCAAGGGATTGAATAACTACTAGATATCATAGTCAGGAGTTGTTGTTGTAGAAATGAAAAGCAACGCAACAAACAATCCTTACATTTGAATCTGCCATGAAATTGAAGTGGTAAAACAAGATTGCCATCACTAGAAATACAATCCAAACGACAATTCCAAAACACTCTAGCCTGACAAACTCTGAAACAGTCACATCCTAACTACCACACTGGAGAAGAATTAGTGAGGCCGTGAACCAACTAAAACAATAACCAAGAGCTCACTACCCTAACACTAATCCATAGCTGGGATATCCATTTCAATTTCTAAATTTAAATCGTCCAAGAATTATCTGAGCTCACAAGCCCTAATTAAAAAGTGACACTTTATATCTCAACAGCAATACCAAATTCAAAAATAATTAAAGGCAAAATGAAGGGAAATGTGAAAAGATGAACTCACCCAGTCACAAAGCTAGCTTATTTGCAGAATCAGTGTCACAGATGTCGGAGAAAGTAGTGCTTCCCGGAGTGAAATGCGTCTCAAAAGAAAGCCGTGATTTTTCAGTTATTTTGCAAAAACGTCACCATAGAAAACACCATGGCCCCGTTTGGGGTGTAATTGTTAGCTGTTAGCTGTTAGCGGATTGTATGAGATGTTAGCTGTTAGCGGATTGTATCAGCTGTTCTGACTAGCTGTTTTGACTAGCGTTTTGTTTATTAATTTGTGTTTGGTAACTCATATGTAGCTGATAGCTGTTTTATTATGTAAAATGACGGAAATGGACATCAATACCATATATATGAAAATTTCTTACATTAGTCACATATACACTTATTTCATTACAATAATTAGTTATATAAAATGTTATTCATTAACTACAAAATCCATTTCATATCAAATTTTGATAATAAAGAATAATAATATTATATTATATGCAAGTGTAAAATTTAAACGTTATCTTTCTAAAGATATATTTCTCAAATAAATATATTAGCAATTGATATGTCATTTACTAAACTAGTAAATATTTATAAAACATAACTTTATCCTGAACTTATATATATATACATATATATGTATATATATACATATTGCATTATGAACTAACACATTTTACTGAAATTTTAGTAATTTAAATAAAAATATTATCCATTAAACTACTATATAAATTAAAATGAATTAATGTATTTTATAATTTTTATTATGATGATAAATTTTTAAACACTATCAAAAATACACGTGTATGATTTACCATATTTCCGTGTGATAATAAATTTTAAAACATTATCGTATATATGATCATTACCAAAAAATTATGATATAAAATGCTCTACAACTCGAATAGGGATAAAACAGAATTTTACACCAAATTACCAAAAGCGTTCTAGATGAAACGCAGCTCCAACGAGCGTTTTAAAAAGTAGCGTTTCATTCCAAAACGCTGAATATAAACGGTTATCCACCAAACACAGTAAGAAGCGTATTGACCAGTCAAACGTCTATATTTAGACAAAAACGCTAAACGTTGTTGAAAACGTTCTTCAACAAACGGGGCCCATATGGCTGAACAAAGAAACTTTGGTTTAAGTTTATTTTAAAAATGAACAACTTCTCATTAATATCTAATATTGTACTTTTAGTTTACATATTATACCTACAGTTTGACTTTAAAAATAATAAATATAAAATAAAAGCGGGCTCAAATTATTACCGACTAAAAGTTTAACTGTGTACTTGTTCTACGTTGATTTTCTTGATTTAGAAAGTTAATAGGGATGGTTTTCGGTTGAAATGATTTAGCCGAAATTTAATATATATTCAATTCATATCACTGCAGCAATGGAGTTTGATTTGAAAACAAGGATTCCGTTTCATTAATTTTAAATGGTCTTGGAAGAGGTGATTAAAAAGAATACACGAATCAATAAAAGATTTTAAATCCGTGATGAAATTTTACAAGTTTAAACTCAAACAACAATTGCTTTTGATAATAGCAATCATAAGCAAGTGGGTAACAAATGTGAACGCACTCAACTAAACACATCGGGTGTGTTTGGTTGGACAAATTTTTGCAAAACTTGTCCTATCCAAGTCCAGTTTTGTAAAATCTTGTTTGGTTCACCAAGTTTCTCAAAATCTAAAGTTGCAAAATCCTAAAAACCAACCAAAGATTTTGTTTCATACTCACAAAAACAACCCAACCAAACAAGGATTTTGCAAAACCAGACTCTCAAAATCCCAAACAAAAACCTAAATTCTCAAAAACCCAAAACAAAATCCAGACTCTCAAAAAACCTGTGAACCAAACACACCCATCAAGTTTTTGTAACAAGGGTAGGGGTGTTCAAATATCGGGTACCCGGTTGTACGGGTACCCGTAAATGCGAGTAGTTGAAAATGCGGCCCGTGACCCGTCCTGGAAATACCGGGTACCCGTACAATCGGGTACCCCAATTATGCGGGCCGGGTAACCGGGTACCCTATTTTATTTTATTACTTATAAAAAGTGCTATAACATACATTTAATTATTTAATAATAAATATACTTTATCAGTATAAAAGTGCAAAACTAATTAATTATTATTTAATATGAAAATATCAATAAATTTATGAATGATTATCATTCGAGACAAATTAGTGGATATACTCCAATGCAGTGTGGGATGCGGTTGTGCGCTTGTATTGAAGAAAAAGTAGCAATATCAAAGCAAAAGACTAAATGGTTGGAGAGGTGGATTGGAAATTTAAGAGGTTGAGTCTAGTTAGGATGAATTGGTATTTAATTTTAAAAAATGTCAATATTAAAAGGTAAAATTATAATTAAAATTATTATTAATTAAATAAATATATATTATACCGGATTTCCGGGTACCCGGAAAATGATATTTATGTGACCCGGATCCGGATCCGGTAATTTACAAAATTAACGGGTCGGGTACCCGTCCGTAAAATATAAGAAAGTACCCGATTATTTTATGTCGGGTCGCCGGGTCAACGGGATGGGTTGGTCGGGCCGGGTATTTTTGAACACCCCTAAACAAGGGTGATGGAACAAATCAACGCCAAGGTATTTTGTCATTTCACAATAGTAATTAAATTTTCTCTACATTTATTTCCTTCTTATTTGCATTTCTAAAAAAACATGTCGTTGATACTTAATCTTTCTCAAAATGTACCATCGGGTGGTTCCATGTCTTCCACGTTCTGTCTCGGGAACAAACTCAATAATAATTTCTTATTTTTTTTTAAGGTAAAACCACTCTACGGTGGAGTGAAATATATGGGCTCACCACACCCTGAAATATATCCATAAAGTACTTCTCCAAAATGGAGTCATTTGAGTGATTACAGAGGATTCCTAAACATGTAAACACTAGACTTACTCTGCATCAAATGGCGGTAATGCCATGTCTAACTAGCCAGTAATGGCATGTCTAACCTAATGCTAGAAAATGGGGTCTAATAAGGTCGAGGTTTGAATCAGCAGCGCTTTCGGAAGTCCCAGTCTGACTAACCGAGTGCATACTGATTACAATACTGGATACTGCCTACTGACACTATGTTCACTCCCTAGAAAGTCTCATCCTCGCTGTATGTTGTCGTCCTTATGACAGTATGAGTCTTTCTAGTTTGTTCCACAGTATCAGCAAGCAAAATGATCAGCCTGTCTGCATCAAGTAGCCATGCCAAAGAGACACTTCTACATGTACAAACTACAAATCCGATCCAATATAGAATCGCCATAGGGATAGTAAATACTTCCCCTGACTCGAATTTCTCCTGTCTATCATAAGAATCAGTTCAGAAGCCAGCCAATTTTTCTAAACAAAGTGACCAGTTAGAAAAAAAGACTGGCAGACATCACACCCAAACAGTACTCTATCAAAAAACCAGTTCAAAACATCTACCCCTTATTGAATAAACCTAAAAACATGAAATAAGTAATGCAAGAAAAAAGAAAAAAAGAAAAAAAGAATAAAACCAATCTTGCAGAGGACCCCATTGTGGAGAGGGATGGAGTCTGGAGCTTGGAAACACTGTAGTCGGGCGGCGCGTGTACAGCACGCGCGGCCGCCTGGGTGCGTGAGGAGGCTCTAGCGCTTGCCCTGCACTTCTGTCGGAGCTCTCCCATCTTGTTTCGTCATCGTGGTGGCGCGTCATCCCTCCTTTGCTCATCTAATCGGGCCGGGCCTTCAAATCTGGGAGTCGAGACGGAGGAGCTTCTTCCCTGGAGGTCCGTCACAGCTCCGCCGGCGTGCGGAGCTCGCTGCTGCTTGAAAGAGTAGGACTGACGTCATGTCCCGAGATTTACTAACACCGGCGCTGGATGGAAGTTATCGCCGGAATCCACCAGCGCCGGGCAGCGGTGACTGGACGAAAAGGAGGGTCTCCCCAATCTGACCAGAAAAAGAGGGAACCGTAACTTTGCGACGTGATTTGGTTTCCGGGTAAGGGAGAAGGGAAGGGTGCTTTGATTAAACTAGGAGTAGTGGGGGGGAGGCGATCTGCTCGGCGGCGATCCCTCCCCAAGGTGTGATGTTGATGAGGTGTGATGAAATATGGTGAATAATAATTTCTTATAAAGTAGGGGTTAAATTTAATGAGAATAATTACTGGGACCAAAAATTTACAATATGAGAATTGTAAGGGCCTCCTAATTACCGTTAGGGTGATAAAACACAATAAGACTGTGAAAATTATATAAATGCGGCAAATTTTAAAGGATGTGAAATGACAAAACACCCCTACCATTTAGTCGTAAACTGAAATTTGCAACGAATAATATGTCTGCCTGCATTGTTTATTTTATGATTAACATGTATCCATAAATCATATGATTAACATTATATTTCTATTGAAGCTGTATAAATAGTTTGGCTGTATGTTGAGTATCACAACATTATGTTCATATTTTACTCATAGTTACTTGATGAAATAGCCAAAAGTTGTGGAAGTGAATTTGAAGATCTATAAAGAACTCCTACAACTAAGTCACAATCAATCATCTAACTCATCGAGTTCCTCCTCTTCTTCCTCATCGTCAATTTCTTCATCTTCGAGATTTTCTTCATCGACATTTGAAGTACTCTGAGCAACTTTCCTGGGAACATTACTTTTGGTCCTCTTTCCAGAATTCTTGGATCTTGTAGAGTACTTAGGTTTCTGAACCTTAGCTGCTCTTACAATAAGCTCCTTGTCTTCTTCACTCTCCCCTGTCCAATCTTCATCTTCATTTTCTTTGCCTTTCTTCCGCTTTCCTTCTCCTCTTCTGCTCCCCATCCTCATCATCGTCACTTCCCTTTTCTCGAGGTTCCTCAAGAAACCACTCCCAATTTTTCATATCCTTTATCATTCTCTTTGGATAGCTATTAAACTCTTCCCCGATCACAACAAATCCAAATTCTGCACTTTAAATATGAATCAGAGCTTACAAGCAGAAAATCAATAAATAAAACTAGGAATTCTGGTTTTTTTTTTTTCTTTTTCAATACAATAGTTTGAACAATAACATTTAGGATTTTATAGTATTTTGCACTTCACCAAGTAGAAACAATGGGCCAGAATCAGTTACCAATGGTTCATGGTTGCATTCTGTATAAATCTCACTCCATGAAATGATGAAAAGAAGAAAGTAAACTATACAAGGATCTTCAAAGTGGAGAACGAAATGGCTGATGAACCATGACCAACATTCATTCAAATCTTTAAACACAAGCTGGTGAATTGCAGAAGAAATCCAAGTCTGCAACAACAACACAGAAACCACATTCAAAGCAATATGGTCATCCCCAGTGACTTGTCCATTTTCAGTTTCAAGTTTCAACAACAAGACAATGATACGATGCACTGATACAAGTTCTGCATCTTGGATCAGTTGGCTACACAAAACTATCAAAATAATAAATCCACATACATGTGCATCAAACACCAACCTAATGGAAGGAATATAACTTGTTCCTAGTGATTTACACTATTTTGCTCTCTTTTGTTAACGCTCTCTCCTAATAGTTTGACCTGTTCTCAGAGCATGGTAGGTATCCTGTAATCTAAAGAGTATGTGCAACTAGAACAATAGACCCTTTGGGGCACAAGGTTAGTAAAGTTCCCAGTAGTGACGAAGAAGAAGCGATGATTTCACTCTATCCTAGACTTGCAAGCTCAGGCAACATATAAGTTGCAACCAAAAGAAAAATTAAAAGCAATCTGAACTCCACATAACTAAGACTACAGAGAAAATGCAGTGGCTAACTAGAATGTGCAGAAAGAACACACTTTTCACTTTCAGTAGTTAGGCAGCATAGCATAGATCAAGAAGGATCACATTCATAATCTTTGAAAGGCACTCAAAAAGTTTCCGCTCTTGATCACCTATAGAAACCACACACGCTGCATAATTCAGAAACTCCTAATAATACAAGTTCAGAAACTCCTAATTCAGATCCTGTTTAAACTTCATTCCATCCCTCACTAACTCCCAAACACAGAAAATCAAGCAGCCACCAGAGCTTACATACACCGAGTGAACAGAAACAAGTCTGAAAGATCAATCATAAAAATCCACAAATGAGATCAACAAAGTAACCTTAAAAAGGATCAATTTGAGTGACTACACAATCTGACTGATCCTAGTGATTGTTAAAATTGTCACCTTGTCATATACAGCTATACAAAACACGACCACGACACAACCAGGTTGATAAAACCATCATATAACTATCATAAGAACACGATTTTTGAACACGATTCATATTCAAAAATTCATTTCATCCCTCATCAACTCCCAAACTCAGAAAATCAAGCAACTTGAATAGCAGCCACCAGAGCTTACATACACTGAACAGAAACAAGTTTTATAGGATTAATCATTGAAATCCACAAATGAGATCAAGAAAGTACCTTTAACTGGATCAATGTGAATAACATCAACAGAATCAACATCCAATGATTCATCCCATTCGTCCTCCAAACCGAGCTCCATTTCGCCCCTTTTACAGGTGAACCAAACGGGGTTCTTCGTGGCGACGCAGAAGGCGTTCCCAATCTCCATCTCGCCGGCGTCGGAAGTCTTGAAAGTGCAGACTTCGCCGGTATTTCTCCGGTGGACCCACACAGGGTTCCTCCCCAGGACCAGGAATCGAGCCCTGGGTTCTCCGGAGACGTCGAGCTCGAGCTCTAACTGTCGCCGGGAAACTGTTCGGTCGTCGGCTTGGAAGCCGGAGCCCCGGCCCAGTTCCAGCTTAGAGTCGGGTTTTTTCATAAGAGTTTTTGAACCGTTGGTGCCCTCGATCTCCCTACCTCGCCGTCTTTATACGCAGGAAATTTAAACCGTCTTTACACCATTATTTGATTTATTTAATTGTCAAACAAGGGTTTATTGACCAGGTCAACTAACGCGTAAAACCCAATCTCAGGCCATTTCAACAACCGCCTGTCTATAAATAAGTGGCCACCCCCCTCATTAGTCCCATATTTTTCCTCATGGCGAGTTCCTGCGCTCTAAAGTCTGTTCACGGCGATCCTTTTCACCGCCCTACAAAACGACACCGTACCATCCTACCCGCGAAAGTTGATACCTTCAAACAAGAAATCCCGGTGAATAGTGATGGCGATGCTATCCTATGGAAGCAACAAGAGGAACTCCGGCAGATCTGTAATCAGTTGCTAGGGTTACGGGTGGATAGGAGGTCGTGTTCTCGGTTTCCGGGGTCTCACCCAGTATCCCTGGACCTGAAAAACCTGGAGCTGTTGAAGCAACATCACTACTCTGCAACATGGAAAGCTGATGGCACCCGATTCATGATGCTCATCACCAGAGACGGCTGTTTCTTGATTGATCGGAAGTATGTTTTCAGGAGGGTGCAAATGCGGTTTCCTCACCACCACAACACACTACTTGACGGGGAAATGGTCATCGACACCATACCTCACACAAGAAAGAGGTTCCTGGTCTATGACATGATGGCATTGAATGGAAAATCCATTGTCAATCTGCCATTTCGGCATCGGTGGAATATGGTTGAGAAAGAAGTGATTCAACCCAGGAACAAGGAGAGGATGATGAACACCGATCAAAGCTGGTACAGATATGAGCTTGAGCCATTTGGGGTGAGAAGGAAGGATTTCTACGAGCTGGCTTTTGTCCCTACACTTTTAGAGAAGTTTATACCAGCCTTGCCCCATAAAGCCGACGGCCTTATTTTTCAGGCATGGGGAGATCCTTATAAGCCTCACACTCATCCAGAGTTGCTCAAGTGGAAGTATCCAGAAATGAACTCAGTTGATTTTCTGTTTCGGGTGGGGGACAAGAACCGCCATCAGCTCTATCTGTTTGATCGAGGCCAGAAAAAGATGCTGCTGGAAAGGGAAAATGCAGTTGTGGTCGAGGATGGGTCTGATCCTAGGTCATACTCAGAGAAGATTATCGAATGCAGCTGGAGAAAGGAAGATAATGTGTGGGTGTTTATGAGAGTCGGAGATGACAAGGACGGGCCTAATGGATTTGGCACCTACAAGAGTGTGGAGAAAAGTATCGAGGATAATATTACCGAGGAGATGTTGAAGGGTGATATTAGGGACACCATTTGCCTGCCAATATACGCTGATAGGATGCAAAGAAACAGCAATCTGCAGCAGCACCCAGATGCAGCCAGGAGGAGGTGAAGCTGCAATAATGAACATTTTATTAGGCATATAACTCTGTAATGAACACAAGTTGTTCGAGAACACAAAACATGTTTTATGTTTTCATTGGTATAAACTATCGTCTTTAACTAAATTCTATTGGTATACATGTTTTATCGTCTTAACCCGTGGTTTTCGGAAACAATTTTTATTAATGATGTTTCAATCTGAGTATAAATCATGATCCAGCAGAAAAATCAGAGTTTTAATGCAGACAGCAATGTCACACATACGTTCTTCAGGAACATTTAATGACACTAAACAAGACCAGCGAAAAATGAAACGCCATATACTCATATACTTATACTTAGTAACTGTCATTGTGTCATAATGGGATAAGTATCCTATTCATTTGACTGATGTAGCTGTAGTTTCTAAATTGCTAGTCTTAGGCAGCTACATGAACTATCAACCATGCCAGAATCCGTAAGAGTAATGTCCCCAAACTATGTAAAAGCTGAATACTACTAAGTTTATTAAAGCCAAATCCAATAAATACTACTGTAGATCTTGTCCATACTCCATTGAAACGTACTATTAAAACTTTCCTCAGTGACTTAATAATAGTAGGTTCCATCTGTCCCCCCTCCCCCCTTATATACTTAGAATCAGTTTAACTATTTGCCCCAGAGAACTAGCTCAAGACTGTGTTGTTGAGCTCTTCTAATTTTCTATGTACCCACCTTGGAAACGTATCATGACAGAGACAATATGACACTCGACACTTCATTTAAGCTGAAAACTTGACATTATCCAGGAAATGGTCAAGTCCGACACCTGGCACAGCTTAACTAAGGGGAGAAGCAAAAATCTTCCAAGAAAAGGGTAATGCAAAACGGACTGGGATTCCAAGTATGCATGTCTTCTAGTTTTCATGCCATTAGTAACAGACTTTAAGCATGTGCCTGACTTTAAAGTTGCTGGAGCCAAATAGGCTGTAAACATGCACCCAAAGTGGAGAGTCATAGATACACTATTTAGCCTACATAAAACAAAAGTTAATAGTGCTGAGGCTCCTAACACATTAAGACAACTAATGGTCTAATACTACCCTGGTTAGCCTACATACAGCGACAACTACTACTACCATGAAGGGGAATATGAAGGGGGGAATAGATAATAATGTGAAGCACAATAAACCAACAAAACTGGAATTAAAAGCCCTGAAAACGAGAAGATATGGAGACGAGATACTTGCCTATAGAAGTATCAGTAAAGAGGCTTCCTGGCAGAGCACATCCCCCCTTCTTCAAGCAGATCTTTCAGCGTTCGTAGTTCCACAAAAAGGTCAGCAACCCTTACTTTTCAGCATTTTTGCAGAATAAGTCGAAGCAGACCTTCAACTGAAACCTTTGACATATTTGGCAAGCTATGGCTGAATTATCCAGCACATCAACCCTTGTCAGTTGCTCTTCAATCTCTACACATTTCCAGGGCTATGTTTGAAACATGCAATGTGTTGATTAGACACAAGATGTCCACTACAATTAGACACAAAACATGCAATCTTACATCCCTTCATGATTAGACACAAAATGTCCACTACAATTTACAACAACCAACAGTATATATATAAGATAACCCCATTACGACACAATCTGACTGATAAGCTCACGATTTTAACACGATCCATCCTATGAGCCTCGGTTGTAAAAATTGCCAAGTCATATACACCATACAAAACACATTTATGATGTAACGCGATCACAACACAATCAGATTCATAAAAGCATCAATTTCCATCATAAGAACACAATTTTTGACACGTGAAAATGGATTCATATTCAAAAGTTCATTTCATCCCTCACTAACTCCCAAACTCAGAAAATCAAGCAACTAGAATAACAGCCACCAGAGTTTACATACCCCTAGTGAACAGAACAAGTCTTAAAGATTAATCATCAAAATCCACTAATGAGATCAACAAAGTAACCTTTATCCAGAGAAGTCGAGCTCTAGGTTCACCGGGGACGTCGCTGGGAAGCTGTTCGGTCGTCGGCTTGGAAGCCGGAGCCCCGGCCCAGTTCCAGCTTCGAATCGGGTCCTTTCAGATGGGTTTTTGAACCGTTGGTGCCCTCGATCTCCATACCTCGCCGGAATCATACGCCGGAATTTTAAACCGTTTGTTTAGTGACTGTGTCGCCGGAATGATTTAGGTCAGCTTCAATTTGGGGGGAATTGGCGTTAGTTGAATACTTGGTGATCCTTTCGTTTTGGTCCTTGAAGTTTAACTTAATATGAGTTTAATCTTTAAATTGAATTACTGATCACTTATCACAATGTTATTGACCGTAAAAGTATTGTGATTCTAGAACTAGAAGTTTCAATCTTTGATCCTATTTATCCCTTTAATTTATAATTTTATCGCATAACATATCTTATTTTTTTTAAGGATAAATCACTGGAGTGAGGGAATTATATTAGGCTTCCCGTGCCTGAATGGTCAGAGGCAATAATATTTAAATGAGGAGTGAAACTCCTAATCATACTAAATACATGACTAAGAAAAGACATCTTTAAACAAAGCTAAAATCTTGCTTAAATGTTCAGAGTCTATTAGCGAATTAGCAAGGTAAAACACAAGACGGCCACAAACCAAGCAAGATAGTAGCTATAGAGGAATACAAAAATGGCTAGACCACTGCTATAGAGCAGAAGATGAGTAGGAATCTAAGTTGCACCAGGCATTTGATAGATGAAGATGTCAGCATCTGAGTGAAGGAATTTGAGCTTTATCTGGTATGATCAAAGCCTTGGCTTTGGAGGGTAGCTGGATCCAACTGGAAGCATCATTGTTACTGCCATGTTGAAGAGCTAGCTTGGCAAGGTAATCAGCAACCTGGTTCCCTTGTCTAAGAGTGTGAGAAATCTGAACTCTGATAGCAGTTTTAGCTTCATGACAATACTGGAAGAGCTTATAATGGGCTGTGACTGGGTTCAAGATCATTGAGATTCCATTCAGAGAATCTGTTTCAATGATGAATCCCAACTGACAGTAGGCAAAACCAAAGTTGTACCCCTCTCTGATGGCCTTGATCTCTGCTTCTAAAGGGGAAGAGGCAGAGGAACAATAGTACTTTGCTGCAATAAAATCACCTAGTTCATCTCTCAGGATCAAACCAATACCACACTGAGAACCAACTCAGGCTGCATCTACATTTAGCTTAAAGCCAAATGGGGTGAATTCCATGCAACAGCTCTAATTCTAGGTTTTATTGGTTTGGATAAGGCTGGGATGAAAGGGAGTGTTGCAATCTCCTTATCAAGGTCAGAAACTGCAAAAATAGGATTTGCTGAGAGAGAGTAGAAAATGGGGGGCTTGATTTCAGAAATTATGTGAGCCTTGACTGGTCTAATCTCATCAAACAGTATTCTGTTCCTAACTTTCCACAGGCTCCAACAAATTATACAAGCCATTAGTTTGATCAGTTTTGCTTGAAACAAATTGGTAAAGTTCCTGTCCAGAATGCCTATATGTGCCAGCATTTCATCCCAAATGTCAATGACAAAAGGGCATTTATTGAACCAATGTTCCATTGTACCTTCATTAGAGCAGAGAAGGCATTTGGATGCAAATTGAAATTCATAATATCTGAATACCTCATCAAATGGAAGCAAAGAATTCTGGAGCCTCCAATTGAAAAACATAATCTTTTTAGGGATTCTGATTTTCCACAATCTGGCTAGGGAAGGGAAAGAGTTTCTGTGTTCCCTGAGAATGTTGTAAGCAGATTTGAAACTGAAAGATCCTGAGAGGGAGGGTTTCCATATTAACCTGTCTGGCACTTCACTCACAATAGAGGCAGCCTGTAGGCAGTGTAGCATATCATGATTCACAGCTTGCTCCAAATGAGGTAGGTAGGACTGCTTTCTAGTGATAAATTGTTGGACACTGCAGTCTTGGGGGATTGGAGTGATGTCAGATGGGAAATGGTTTTGGATGGGTCCCAGTCCTGTCCAATTTGAAGTCCAGATATACACCTTCCATAACCCTTATTCAAAGCAATTCACAGCACAAATTATGAGCCATGTTTGAGAGGATCTAGCAGAAGGAGGTAGGGATTGCAGGAAGTGTGTCCAGAGAGCTTCACCAGTTTGGAATTTCCACCATAACTTGACTGAGCAGGCCTGAATGATGTAAGAGAGAGATCTGAAACCAAGTCCATTTTCCTCCACTGGATAGCAAAGCTTTTCCCATCTCCTCCATTTCTTATTTGCTTTAACTTCTATTGAGCCCCATAAAAAGTTAGCAAATAATTTTTCAATAATATCCAATGTATGAGCTGTGGGAATCATGACTGAAAAAATGTGTTGTGGGATTGCATATAACACTGATTGGATCAGTGTGATTTTCCCCCCACTTGACAGCCATTTATTCTTCCAAAAACTCAATTTTTTACTGATTTGTTCAATAAGAGGTAAAAAATAGCAATTTTTAACTCTTCCTTCAAATATTGGGCAGCCAAGGTATTTGAAGGGAAATGAACCATTTTTCATCTGGAGCACTTTTTTTTACCTGATTAATTGTAGCTAAACTTGCATTTTTACTTATAAAAAAATCACTTTTATCAAAATTAATTTTTTGATCAATGACTTTTTCAAAAGTGTCAAGAAAAGCTTTGAGCCTAATCAGGGAAGTTTTGTTTGCAGCTAAGAATAAAATTGTATCATCTGCATATGATAAGTGGGTAACTGGGACAGAATTCTTTGGAAGGTTATAATAGGTCAATTTCCCAGTGTGATAGATGTAAGCAAGACTTCTGGAAAATGCTGTTGTGAAGATATTAAACAAAAAAGGAGAAAGTGGATCTCCTTGTTTAATACCTCTAGAGGCTTGAAAAAATCCCACTGGTTTTCCATTAATTAAAACTGAAAACCAAGCCTGAGATAAATTTTTCATAATACAGTCAACAAATGATATATGAAAACCAAATTTTGACAGTACTTTCCTCAGAAAATTCCAACTTACTCTATCAAATGCTTTCCAACTTACTGCTTCAGATTCAATCTCACTGATATCTTCTAACCAGATCCCAGCACTACTCCTAATTTTTGTGATGCTGAGTTTGGATTTTTTCTCTTTCAGTGAATAATGAAAATTTTTTGAATTCACATCTCCCTCCTTAGTCCATTTAAACTTGGCCTTATGCTTCCAAAAATGTTTTTGTTCTTTGGTAGCTTTTTCCAGCATAGCTTGTTTACACTTCAAGGCAATCAGTTCAGAATCACTAGGATTCTGATCATAGATGATTTCTTGAAGTCTTAGAGACTCTTCTGCAATCTCCACATTTCTGTGAACATTACCAAATGTTTCCCTGTTCCAAACTTTAAGAACCTTTTTCAGTCTCTGGAGTTTAAGAAAAAATCTAAGCATTCCAGTTTTTGATAGAGGTTGCATCCAATTTGATTGGATAAAAGCTTGGAATTCAGATCTCTTATACCAAATTACCAAGTGTTAATAAATCTGAATGATGTAGGGAATGTTTGTAAGTCACTGCCTATCTTAAATAGTAAAGGGCTATGATCTGAATTTTCCCTATTTAGGACTAAGATAAAAGAGTTAGGGAATTTAGTGCTCCACGGATGTGTGCATAATCCCCTATCTAGTCTTTCTAAAGTAGGTTTAAACCTCTTATTAGTCCAGGTAAATTCACTGCCCACAGTGTTTATATGAAGTAATGCCAGTTGGTCTACACATTTCTGAAAGTCTTTTATACTCCCAAGTTTGGAAGTAGAAGGACCACTGTATTCAGAAGTAGACAACATTGCATTATAATCACCTATGTAAAATGTTTTAGAAACAGGAATTGCTTTAAGGTTTAACCAAAGAGCTTTTCTTTCCTTTCTGGATTTTAAACCATAAACAAATACACCAGACATTACAGTGTTTAGTTTATAACTATGAATTTTAGTTTGGATAAATTGGTCAATTTCAAGAGTCAGAGAAATGGTAACTTAATCTTTCCCCATTAGCCATATTTGTCCAGAGCTAGATTGAGTGCAGTTAGTAAAATGCAATCTTCTCATATAAGTATCAGCAGCTAATGCATCATGCTTAGGTTCAAAGATACACAATATTTCTATGTGGTTATCATGCACCAGATTATAAAGTCTATCAAATGCTGTGTCCATTCCTTGTATATTCCATACAAGACAATTAATTTTTAGAGCCTTATTAATCATGGAAAATATTTTTAAATTTTTTTGATGAGGCCCTAGATGCAGGCATGACCTTATTAAGTTGAGTAAAGTAGCTCTGTACCTCAGGCTTAATTACCTGAGTTACAGTTGTTGTATCAGTATTTCCTTCTTCAATTGATGCTTCTGTTGTTGAGTCTTTCTTCTCACCCTCATTTCCAAATTCCTGAATCAATGGTAGGAATCTATTTCTTTTCCTATTTTGAGACAGAAATAGCAGATTCTTAGCTTTAAAAAATGGAGGAGATTCAGAGTTGTTACCTGCTTGGATGGTGGAATCATCTTATGCATACTTATTCCTCAGTCTTGCTTTGTTGGAGACCTTTTGAAAGGGTTCCTCAATAGGGAGTGTTAAGCTTATCTTTTTAGTACCAGAGACCAAAGGATCAGCAATGATGTTGAGGTTTTCAGAAAGAGGGGATGCTGGCTCAGAATCAGAGCTGCTAATCCTAACAGGATCCTCATATGCCTGGGGGTTGGATTGGATATTGGTGGTGGCCATTATAAATGTTTTCAATGGCTGAGGAAGAGAGGACTGTTTTGGGACAGGAGATGGTCTAATCCCTCTTAACCGAGGCTTCTTTTTCTTTTTGTGTGTCTTCTTAAACTTGAGCTTAGTTGCCTGAGAAGGATTGGAGGTGGATGCCTTGTTTTCGTTAGGTAGTGAGGCTGGGATGAAGGGAACTGGAGTTTGAATGAGTGTTGCAGAGTTATCTGTTTGGGAAGGGGAAGTAGTTGGCATGGGGGGAATGGGATTGGTGTGAGCATCAGTGTGGTTAGGGGTGGTCATTGTTGGCTTAGAATTGGGAACATTGGTTTTGGGAGTGGGGTGAAGCTTTCTGCACACTAGAGAATCATGACCTAACTTCTTGCACTGAACACAGTATTTGGGAAGGTTTTCGAATTCAAGCTTGACCTTTATACTATTGGTAGTGGAACCTAATCTGATCTCAGAAGGGATAGGTTGCATTGCATCAATCTCAACGCAAATTTTTATAGCCGAAGGCCTTGTGATCAGTTTAGTGGCTGCATCAATCTTGATGAATGAACCTATATGATTCCCTAATTGCTCCAAAACATCTTCATTATAGTAATAGATTGGGGGTTTGAAGATTGTTACCCATACCGGCACGATTGAAGATTCAGTTTCGGTGCTGAACTCCGGCGTCCATCTCAGGATCCTCATCGGAAAAGAGTCCATCATCCAGATCGATTTCATCCAGCAGCGTTGGAAATCTTCCTTGTCGGAGAAGTGGATGAGGATATGACGGTGATCAGTAGCTACGAGTTGGTAATTTCCAGTAAACGCTGCTGCCTTGAAAGCTGCTTCAATTACGGGTATCGCCGGACGACCTCTACCGAATTTCCCAATTAAAGCATTCCGATAGGGTCTAGACAGGATTTCCACTTGTTCTGGTGTGAATATACACGCGAGTTCCCCTTTGAACTCCGAAATCGCCTTAATTTCCGGATTGGTCGGAAGGGCGTTGGAAAGGGGGGGGCTTTTGATTGGAGAGCATGGAGAAAGGTCTTCTGCCCGTTGATGGGGGTGTCCCCGCCATAGCGGCGGGGCGGAGGAGAGGCGGTGTTGACCGTTCACGGCGGTTCTGACTAGTGTCAGTGGCCGTTATCAGGACAGAATGGTCGGATTTTAGAATAGTGAAAAATAGTGTAGAGAGAAGTGAGAGCTTATTAGAGAGAGAAGTAAACTCGCTGTATGACAGCAATGAATTATCGTTATCGCATAACGTATCACATTCATATAACGTAGTTTCTTTCATTTTTCATATCAAATTTTTTATATACATGCAAATTTTTTTTGTTAATGTAATAGTGTGTGGATTCAAAAATAAGTACTATTTTGATCTTTGTGATGAGTTGATAATCGTAAATTCACATTTTGATAAGAATATTGTAAGTTTTAAAGTAATTTTTTGAAAGATGATTTCAACTTTGGAGCTTTAAAAGGTCTTACTAGAAATGTATGAATGAAGGAATTTCTGAGCTATTTTCGTTTAAAATCTGAATAAATGCCTAATCTTTTGTGAGTTTTTAATATAAATTCTTTATATCGACATGAAATTTTATTTGATTATTTATAAATATTTTACAACAATTTAATTGAGATTCATGCCTGAATTCCATCGATTAAGGTTCATGCCAATAATGAGGTCGGTTTCAATATGGTCAACAATGCTAATGATGAAGTTTGAAAAGTCAACATCGGTCAATGGTAGTCATTGTGATAGTCCAACTAGATTGATGATTGAAATGAAGTTATTAGTAGAAGAATATTGTAATAACAATTTTACAATATTAACTAACAGAATTAACAATAGTTTGATCGTTTTACAATATTCTTGGGATGCCAACTTAAATATATTGTGATGAATTAATTGTCGCAAACGGATGAATGAGCATCTTGCTTATCTTCGTGGCCTCATGCATGAATCCTAAGGGTGACCGGAAATGTGTTAATTCTCATAGATTGTCTGAAATTAGTAAAGATATATAGCATGTTTTACATACAATTATTCAAAACAAAATTACATTCTCTTCATGTTTAGGGAAAGTATCTCGATCTACATCACCCACAAATATTTAGATCTAAAAGATTTAAATAATTAATTAGTCTAATTTTAACGAGAATTGTAAATGCAGGTCATTTTAATTTTACAGGTTTGATATTGACTTGAGATACTCATAATTTGTTAATGCATAATTACATCATAGTATAATAATGAAGGGTAGTATTCTCATTTCTAAACCTACAAAATCAAGCCAATTTTAATCAAAATGATTATATTTCTGCACGCAAATTGCACAGAAAAGCGGGAGAAACACTTTTGTTAATTAATAATCTCCAATCTCAGTTTTATGAGTTGATCTCTGGAGTGACCGTCTATATTATGTTATAATATAGATTAAGGACTAAATTACAATATGGAAGGAAGGAGGTTCTTATTTGCAAATTTTGTGAAAAGTACTATTCACGACACTGTTCACGCGCACTATTCACGCGCACTATTCACGACACTGTTCACGGCACTTTTCACGGCACTGTTCACGCAAAAATAAATCAGTTAATATAATTTCTGTATTTTAATAAACACTTGTTAACACAAAAGAATTCAGGTTAGAAAGACAAGTTTCCATATTATAAACATCAGATTTTAGGTACATAAAAACTAGGGTGTTTAGGTTAAATAATGTTGTGTTAAGTATAATCAAGTTTCACCAAAGGTTTCAGCCCAAAAATTCACAACCATCACAATTTTCAACTTAAACAATCAAGTTTCACAAAAACCACAATTTTCAGCCTAAATAATTAAGTTTTCACAGTTTTCACAATTAATAATCAAGTTTCGCAACCCACAACTTTTCAACCTAAACAATCAAGTTTTCACAATAAAAACAGTTTTTAACCTAAACAATCAAGTTTTACAAACACCACAGTTTTCAGCCTAAAAAATATAGTTTCTACAATCACTGTAGTTTTTAACCTTAATAACCAAATTTTCACAATCACAGTTTTTACATTAAAAAATCAAGTTTTACAAACACCACAGTTTTCACAATAAATAATCAAGTTTCAACACAAATCAAGAAACCTAGTTTTTAAGTTAAACACATAAAATTTCATATGCAGACAGAAACCACATTAAACAGTCTAGTTTTCAAGCTAAACACATAAATTTCATAACAAGACAGAATCCACATTAAAAAGTCCAGTTTCCAAGTTAAACACATAAAATTTTAAAAGCAGAAAGACATCACATTATACAGTCTAGTTTTCATAATAAAACACATAAAATTCATGGAAGAAATTTGCAGAGCAACACAAAGTACAAAAAAACAGTGAACCGTCATCTCGTAGAGCCCGATAACATAACCAACCGAAGAGTACTTAATACATAACCATATTATCATCTCATGTTTAACAACAGACAGATATCAGCAAATGAAACTCAATCCCCGACGAGAAATTGTCTAAAGTTTGCAGCCATAACATCATAATATTACTACAGACAGTACTAGAGCCGATCAGTAACCACAGAACATATCCATGAGTAGAGACCTACCGAAGTCTCCTGGCCTCTCTCTCTGACTCGAGGAGTGTCAGGATGTCGCCCTCTCTCACCGGTCCCTTGACATTCCTCATGATGAAACGGTTGGGATCGTCGAGGAACTTGACACGGACTTGGGTGACCTGACAACCAACACCAGAACACAAATTATCAGCCAGACTGCGGCGATTAGCCGATCTCCGGCGAGCGGTGGAGGAGTAACCGAACCGGATCCACTCTCCCGGCGGTGATGCAGTGGAGGAAGGCGGCGACTGCGAGGAAGGAGAGGAACGATCAGAAACCTGATTGTAAATCGACTCGATTCTGGTCCGCAGCCGATCGGAGCTCTGGAGAATTTGGGGGAAAGGAGCTCTGGAGAATTTGGGGGAAAGGGGAAAAGAAGCGTTTCAGAATTTGGGGGAAAAGGATTGTTCACTTGTATATATATTGATTAGGTTACGGAAATTGCATAAAAAGGACCTGCCCAAAAATAATTTGCAAGATGGGGGCCGTTTCCTATTTTAATTGCAGAAATAGGCCGTCTATATTATTGCTATAATATAGACGGTCTATTACAAGACTAATATCAGTTTTATTGTTTGAAAATTACATTTTAATCTAGAAAATTAGCTTGACGTGTACAATGCATGCATATATGCACAAGAAATTCAGGAAATTAAGAGCATGTACTATCGATGATTCTCAATAGGTTTTTAAAGAAGAGAATTTCATGGAAATCAGATTTAGTCTCATTATGGTAGGATTTTGAATGATTTCACCTTATTAGGAAAAGTTTTCTGTGTTACTTCACTTATTTTACTTCATATATGATGATTAATCGTCATTGTAAATGATATTGTAAAAAAAAAAAAACCCTTCATATGTATGAGACCGTTGTTTTATTGAAAAATGAAAAGAATTTAAGTTAAAGATTTATTTACAATAATTCATCTTGAGCTGGATGGTATATACAGAACGGAATCCTCCGTCTGACACAAATCCACCGTCTGTAAGTGGTTCACCGTTATAAACTCCAACGACGAGGAGGAAATCTCAGATCGTTTTTTCTAGTCTGATTGCTGTTCAGTTTGTTTCAAAGTTTTTTCGAATAAGTGTTCTTGACTTATTCTTTCATTCAATCATTTAAAAGAGTCTCATCCTTGCATCCGAGTATAATGAGTAAGTAGTAATAAGTAATAATCAAGGGAACATGTTTTACTGATCCATCCAGCAAAAGAATGGGCTGGGTTTTGTTCATCACAATCACTTTTGTAACAATTGAAGAGGACAATCAAATATAACTCAAGAGTAAAAGCAACAAAATGATTAAAAAATGAATGAAATCAGTCTTTATGATAAGAAATAAGCATCCGAAACAAGCAAAAGTGCTACCAAATCGTTCAAACCACAAACAAAATACTAAAACATAAACACATCAACACATGATGTAGGAAAAAAACTCCAAGAACAACATAAGGTGTGCCCAAACACCATTACATTTAATCGAACAGACCGAAGCCCATGTCATCATCGCTCTCCTCTGCCGGCTCATCCTTCTCTGCCTCTTTCGCAGCAGCAGCAGGAGCAGCTCCACCAGAAGCAGCAGCAGCTGCAGCAACAGCAGCAAACTTCGATGGATCCTAAAGATTATAAACAAACACAAACAAATTAGAATCGAGAGAAGTGGAAAACTTAGAGAACAAAACACCAAAGATCAAGGATAAAGAGCATGGCATACCTCAAGATACTCCTTCACCTTCTCTGCCTGAGGGAAGGAATACTCGGTTTCCACAGCAATAGCCAAGAGGTTTTTGTAGGTGTTGATGAACATGTGTGGTGCAGCAATCAGGGAAGGGTATGAGACGGCCAAAGCCAGGGAGGTAGCCATTGAAAACTTTGCAATGAGATCCTCATCAGTCAAGTCCAGAACCTCCGGGCTGAAGACAGACCCGTTGTCATAAACAGTGATGACTTCAAGCCCGTAGGAGAACGGCCTGATTCCTAGCTTTGCAAGCAAAGCAGCTTCGGAAGATCCCACCTTATCACCCTTCTTGATAAGCTCAACAGGGGTGATAATTTCCACAGTTCCCTTGTTAATCTTGGTGGGAATGTTAAGAACCTGAAATGATAGCAGTCAGGTAAGGGTTCTCACAAGCATACAAAAGATAAGAAAAAGGAACTGTGAATGAAGTAGGCAATACCTGGAAGAAACTGGTCTGGGATGGATCAAGACCAGTGTTGCCGGGAGGCACAACAACATCAACTGGAGCCATAAGCCCAACACGTGCGGAGCTCCAACCTTTCAAAAGAAGAATCAATTTTTTCAGCACAAGTTAGAGTCGGAGCATAACACTCGAAAGAAAGACTTCAATTCAAACAGTCTGTAACTTTGATACTAAATAAGCTTGTAATGAATGAAACTGGCAATAA
This sequence comes from Sherardia arvensis, assembly GCA_948330725.1. Taxonomy (NCBI): domain Eukaryota; kingdom Viridiplantae; phylum Streptophyta; class Magnoliopsida; order Gentianales; family Rubiaceae; genus Sherardia; species Sherardia arvensis. The sequence continues at coordinate 37,098,605 of OX415239.1, forward strand.
ATTAAGTTTAGCTACAGAAACGACCCAAATTTGAGTAACAAAAATATTATTTTACCATCTCAAACTGGTAGTACAGCACATGCATATTTAGCAATCCAAAAAAACTCTACTTTAATACTCTAACTAAGCTAGTAATGAATGAATACCCAAAGAATCAGATATCAAGCCATTAAATTTATTTTCCGTACATGTACATTGAGACGAGATTACTAGCATCAAACAAGATTAGCTCAAACAACATTTGGCAATCAAAACATAACTCAAACAAGATTAAGATAAACTGTATCTTAAGCATCATATTACTATCATCTCAATTAATCAAAAACCACAAAACCATGATGATTAGTCATGTTGAACAAGTAGCAGCTAGAGCTACAACTAAATCACAGATTCACAAAATAACACCAAAGTGTACTTAGCCAGTGACATAATCATACAAATGACTAAGAACTTCAAACAGACCTTTTACTTCGCAACCTCCTCGCTGACTTCCTTCAGATCACCCTTTGTAAAAATCAGCCCAACGTTTCCCTATCCAAACAGAAACACAAATCTAATCAACTTTCATCAATTACAACCTTCTACATGTTAAAACGTCAATCAAATAACATTAAAAACTAGAGAAGAACAGAGACATACCACAAGGAGAGGGATCATTATTCACTAGATAAGACATGAAATTTTTTTCCAATAATCTACAGCAAACTGAAAATGTTGCAGATTGAATATTACGACCTGACATTGATTGGCCAATCCCAAAAATGAAGTCTAAAAGATTTTTCCTGTAATGATCTTCAGACCTGACTCTCCCATCAGCTCCACGCGGCTTTCCTCAATTTGTTTTACCATATCTACAACAGTGCCAACACAACGACTGATCTCAATAGTTTCAAGTGTCGGAATATACTCCAGACAAGAAGGCAGCTCTGTCAGAGACAAGCATTCATACAACACTAATTTCTGAAGACAGCTAAGCTGATCTTCACTTTCTGTACTCCACCTGATAACATCCAAGGAAACAAACTTTAATACTTTGAGTTTGTCAAATTCCCCATCTTTCATTTCCCATGCATCATCTTGGAACCTTATGGAGAGCAATTTGAGGACTTGAAGATTTGGCAGCTGACCGATGGTTGAAATGGCAGTCCAGGACAAATTGAACCTATCCAGTGTCAGTTTTATCAGATTTGAGGGAAAACTTATCTTATCAAACACAGTGATTGGAGGTCGGCGAAAATCCACGCATGAGTGACCAACATCCCATAACATCCTGAGCGATTCTAGTCGGCTTAAAAAGTCAGGAACCACTAAGTCTTTATCAGTATCATCTCTCCAGGATTCAACTCTGCATTTCAGCTCACGGATGTTCGGAAATTTCCTCAGAAGGCTTCCCATTTTGCTATAAGGAATAACTATACCAGAAAGAAAATCCAACTCCAGTAAATTAGCTGAACTGTCGAGATGTTCTATCGGCAAACGACCACCTTCTTTGATGGATCCCAATCCAGTAGTGGATTTTTTTATGCTAAGATATTTCAATCTATGTAGATTCCAAAGATTTTCCGGCAATAATGGAGTGATCAGTCTAACTTGCATGATAAAAGTTTCCAAATTTGAGAGGTCGCCGATCCATGATGGGATGCTCACCACATTGCATTGAATAGCCAAGAATGCCAAATGAACAAGGACTGCCAATCCATACGGAAACCTTCCACCAAGATTTACTTGCTCTAAATCCAAGACCCTTAGAAGCTTGAAGATGTGAATTGCTGGTGAGATATCAACCCACCATTTTCCAGCATAAAAGCCATCAGCAGATTGAGTGGATCTGAGCGTGAGTGCACGTGCACGAGGACAAAACAGTTTTGACTTTATGAAATCTTTGGTCTCAGAGTGGATGTATAACCTTTGCAGGTAGTATGGCTCATTGAATTCAGAAAGCTCATGGAATTCCTTGAGTAAGTGGAAGATATGTCTGTCTTTGGCTTTTTGTAAGCAGAAATCATGAAGCAAATCATGAATGCGACATGTTTTGACTCCACCATCATATTTTAGTTTAGAAACCATTAGTAAGCTCCTGCCGATTAAATCTTTCAGGTAAAGTTGAGCAGCATCTTCTAGGCTATTCATACCATCTTTCCGAACCAATCCCTCTGCTATCCATACACGAATCAACCTCTTGACAGAAACCTCTTCATCTTCTCGAAATGCCCCAAAGTAGACAAAACAGTTCTTTAGATAAGCAGGTAAATGCTGATAACTAAGCTCCAGTGTGTTCCTGCATTGATCCGTGATTGATGTACTGCTCAAACCATCCAAAACTTCAACCCAATCTTCTAGTTCTATATTTCTTAGAAGACCAGCAAGAATAACAATTAATAGAGGCAATCCCCTACAAATTTTAGCAATTTCCATACCAAGGTCAAAGGATACAGGAGGCGAAAAACCATTTACAGCGGATAGCTTCTTCTGTAGTAACTCCAAACTGTCTTCCGTGTTAAGTGGACGAAGTGAAAGAGGTTCTTGGTCCAGTATTTCTGGTGGGGCAACATTATGAAGACGGCTAGTAAGAATAATTCTACTCCCGACATTATCATCTGGGAATGATTCTTTCAAGCTATTCCATGCTTTAATGTCCCACATATCATCCAAAAAGATGAGATACCTTCTTCCTTTCAAACTCTTTCTCAGCAGGTCTGCTAAGTCTTCTTCATCTACTTCTTTCGATGACTTAGGACATTTGCTAGGATCAGTCTTACTTAGAAGTTCCAGTAACACTCTCTTCTTGTCCAATTCTTGTGAAATAAGACACCAGGATTGCACATGAAAATAAAGCGAAACAGCACGACTGTTGTAAACTTTAGTAGCCAAAGTGGTTTTACCTGTTTAAAGTAAAATATCAAATTTGTGTATTTTTATCACTAAAGACCAATACAAGTTATTTCTGTTTTTTGTAATCACCACAGTTATATAGCATATACAAGTAATTTTAAACTTATGAGCAGTCACAAGCATGCAATATATCATTCACATATTTTCATAATCAATAGCTAACATGCAACATACAATAGCACAAGTCATGCTATACAATAAAACATGCAATTCGTAGATAGTTTTCAACATTACCTAGACCTGGCATGCCCACAATCGCAACCATTCGCAATTGTTGTGATCCCCTCGTGAGTTGATCCACTATTAGAGTCTCCTCTTCTTGGAACCCTACAACATCGTTTGTCGCTGAGGTGGCTCCTGGTGATGGTACGTGACTACTTGTTGTTGCTTGTTTGCTTCGAGAAATCTTCAACACGCCCACCTTGATGATGCTTGTGGAAACACTATGTTCTTGACCAGGAAAGCACAACAGTGGCAGTAGTGATTCTTTAGCCCTAGTTTCAACCAGAACACTGTTGAGTGTGCCCAAAAGAATCTGGAGGAAAAGGTCTACTGCTGTTTGTGTGCGTTGAAGCAAGCAAATAAACAGTCCGGCTTCACATACAGCATCTCCAATGTGTTTCTTGATTTTCATACTAAAGTTGTTAGGCTGTTGCTTGAGAATGGCTCTCAAGGATCTGAGCATCCCATATAGCTTCTGCACATCCCTCATAGAAGCTGAGTCAATATTCAGTCTTAGCTGCTCCCAGAGAATGGGTATGAGGGAATCAAGAAAGTCCTTCATTGAGCTAAAAGCATCATCATCCATGTAATCTATAGTGGGACAAATTAATCCACTTAGGACTCTAGTATAAGTCGCATAAACTTGAGAATCAACAGGCTTCATAACTTGCAGCAAGGCAGACATCCTAGACTGAAATTCAAAGACAGTGCTAAAAATGTAATACCCTGCACTGACCATAACAGCTTCAGCATGAGCCAACAAATCTTGTAAGGGTTCAACACAACTTGTCTTCGAGGCAAAAGAAATGAGACTTTTCATGAATAACATGTGCTCTTCAAATGCTTCAACTGTAGCTTGTACTACTAGAATTGCATTTGGGTGCAATTCAAGAAAGATTTTTAATTGACCTAAGGTCTCAAAAACACTAGTAATGATCTCCAAGACATCACCTGTGGTACAACAAGTGGTTGGTCGCCAGGTGTAAAGATACCCTTTAAGTACTTCAAACTTGAAGGAGTCGATGTCCGTGTAGAATTGAGAAGCTACGCGCATATGCACATCAGTAACTGGAGGACAAAGAGGGTGAATGCGCTCAACATTTCTGAGGGTGGTTTCTTCAATTCTCACCAAAAGAGATGAAATACTTGCATCGTGGCCATCCATCTTCCTGACAGAAAGAACAAACGTTTTGAGATTCCTCAAATGAAATCTGAGCACCTCAAATTTTTCTTTCTGATGTATCTGGCAATCTTTCACTAGTAAACCTACATCCTCTAAGGCAGAATGAATACAAGAAATGAGATTCATTGTTTGTTTTTATTTTGGGAATCTTTACTGGATGCGGATGCAAATGACAAGTTTAAGAAATCGAGCACAAGAGATCAGATAGAAATGGACTTGGTATTGGTCTGCAGCTAACATATATCATCTCAAACCAGTACTATTGGCATTAATAACAAGAAAGACTAGACATTTCAAACTAGGACTTTTTTTATCACCGACTAGTATTTCTTTGCATTGTTAAGACTTGACTGAATCCGATAATGCAATTCTTCCACGGAATTCCCAGTATTGATTATATGCATTTTCCTTGATTTTGATGTGCATTTCATCCTCGTCATAACAATACAAACACATTCAAAAGATAGATTTGGACAATGCAAGCACGCCACAGTTACAGGACATGCAACTAGTATTGAGGTTACTCTAAAGCCAACTAATTTAATTAGAACCGAACCTCAGGAAGAAGGACAGAACCGGGTTCACAACGCTCTTGGGATGAAGTTACTGGCGTGGGGTTTCTGGAGATGGAGCTGCTGCCTTTACGTACTCGACCAGCTGACCACCAGAGTCCGATCGAAGGCCATGGAAGCACCAAATGGACCCAGGATCATAAATTTTTCTCGTTGGATTTAATTTTCAGGTGGTATGATCAACATCCTAAAGCTGGCAGAGGGGTAGCTTTAATTTGAGCCTTTGACTGAAGCTGGAGAAAAAAGTTGATCAATGTACTTAATGAAAAATATAAGGGTAAAATGCAAACATAACCCCGAATTCTTGGTTAAATATAACTCTTAGTTTTTAGAATGTGCTATTATAACCATGAATTAGCTTTGATTTCAAAAAGTTATAACCTTGCAATGGTTGACTTGTGTTTACTGTAATTTATGGCTATTTAATCACTTTAAATGACAAAATTGGCCTCAATATTAGACTGTTATCTGATAGCAAGTACCAGGAACCAGGGGAAATGCAGAAAAACTAGATTTTTGCATCTCAGAATCAAGAAAAGATTCAGCCAAGTTGCAGAGAGAAGAGCAAATAATCATCACATATTTATTAAATCTGATTAACCAAAAAAAAGTCATTTACCCCTTTAAATCCATAAGGGTTGTATCGTCTTTTTATATTTTAATGGGTTGTTCGACTATAAAATTCAATAAAATTATAATCAGAGTTATCATTGCACTTTTGAGAACTGGAGGTTATATTTGTACATAATTTAGAACTGAGGGTTATATTAGCACTTTTCTCAAAATAAAATTAGCAATTGAAGGCTTTTAAAATGAAAATAATAAATAAAACGGGTGTGTTTAGTTGGAGAGTATTTTGAGATTTTGGATTTTATTTTGTGATTTTGAGAGTTTAAGGTTTTGCAAAAAACTTGTTTAGTTGGTTGGGATTTTGTAAGTCTGAAACAAAATATTTGTTTGGTTCGTCAGGATTTTCAAATCTAAAACAAAAAATGTAAGTCTAAAATCAAAATTGTAAGTCTGGACTTGGAAGAACAAAAACCAGACTTTGAAGTAAGAAAATATGGACTTTCTAAATTCATACGAAGCAAATGAAATTTTCTAAAACTGGATTTTGAAAGTCCAGTTTTTCAAAAATCAAGTGAACCAAATGCACCCAAAGTCTTTGATAGGACTGTTATGTTAAAACCGGGGGCTGAAATAACATTTCATAGGGATGGAGGGGCAAAATGAGAAAATGTCAGAAATAGAAGGACTGGAGTGTAATCATGAGATACATATATACTGTCATCCTGTTGTACATTCACTTTCTCTCTTCTCCCAAAATCGCCCAAATTCTCCTCCCAAAACCTCCCAAATTGTCTCCCAAAACCATCCAACTTTTCCCAATATATAATCTCTAAGATTTCATCCGATCGATTAGACTATATTGCAGAAATTTGTTGGAGTTATCACTATCCATGGTAAGTTTTCTTCATCAATCCTTTTTTTCCATTGAATTTCTGAGCTATTTCTGATTGATTTCGATCGAATTCTGAGTGATTTCTTGCGCTTCGAGTGCCTTTGACCGGTGTCTCGAAGCGTTTTCCGACGACTCTTTGCATTTCCCTGCGACGCTTAACTTAATGGTGATGCAGTTCTATTCATCGTTTTTTATTGTGTTTTTTTTGTGTTAATTTGCAGGAATGGGGAACAAGAGGAGAGTTGTAAAGCATCTGCAGACAAGTTTGGACGATGCCATTGATAAAGGTTCGATAGTTGTTTTGGAAGAAAATTAAATCCTGTATTTTTTATATCATATTAGTCTAGTATTATTTGTTGTGTTTGAAGAATTTGTTTATATATTTACTTAGTTAGGTCAACTTTATGTGTATGTGTATTTAGTTTCTGTATTTACTTAGTTACTTCAGTATGGTGTGTATGTTTAGTTAGTTTCTGTATTTCACATCAATTTAGCAGTATTTGATACCAGTTTAGCTTGCCAATTTATGCATGTGTTTTTGTATATCACGCCAGTTTAGCTTGCGTATATGACTAATTCATTTTTTGCGTTTTATGTAGGCAATGCTAAGAAGAAGAAAATACAATATGTGAATGATGATGCAAACGATATTGTGGATTCTCTAGTTGATAATGCGGTTAAAATTGCCACACAAGGTTTTGATTATCAACTTCCTCCAAAACCACCAGTTGCAGCAGGTATGTATGTTATTTCTACGCGTCTATGGCTGATTATATTGGTAATTTTCTTGCTTTTTAAGGGTCTAATTAATCTTCATATTCGGTTGTTTTTGTAGTGTATACCTGGAAGACACGACAACAGTCAAAAGCTGATGCTATAGATGGAAGGTCTACAGTTGCAACACTAGAAAACACATGTACATAATATTCTTCAATTTTTTTTTCTAAAACTGTAATAGTTAGTCGTTACGTTTTTTGTTAATTCTGTAGCATTTTTTTTAGAAAAACTAAAAATAAATCCTCAAAAGAAGCAGACCGTAACTACTTTAGCGAATCCTATCATCTCAGGTATTTGTTACTTGTCTTGCCTATTGTTTTGTTTACGTTTCATTGTTTTTGTATTTTATGCAGCACCTGCGAAAAAAGAAGATAATGTAACTGTTCCACCTCTGGTGAATCCAAGAGGTATTCTTTGTAGTTATTACTCCCTCCAATTCACTATGTTTGCCACTGTTTGCCAGTTACTTTTTTATGTCGTGTTTGACCATCAATAACTCTAGTTTCATAGAGTAATAAATAATAATATTTTCATATTTAAAAACTACGTGTTACGGAAAATTCAAAGATATCTCACATGATGGTATTATTATGTATATGTCATAAGAAATTTATGGTCAAACATGTAAGGATAAAAGTGGAAAAAAGGGTGCCATTATTAGTGAATCGGAGGGAGTATGTTATAATTTAGATGTGTTTGCTATATTCAATTGATCTGATTTTTATGTGTTTTTTTTTTTCAACAAGTTTTGAGACAGTCTAGTCAACTACATCTAAGTTGTAATGCTGAAGGTGAAGTTGCTCCTACTTTGAAAAACAATTAAAATGTTCATATTGAGATAGAGAAGGCTAAAGGTATATTCTTAATACATCCATTTTGTCTTAATTTGCCAATTGTTACAGTTATTTATTCTACTATGTTCTTGTCCCATGTACAGTTAAATCTCGATAAATGAATAATTTCGCTAAATGAATAATTTTTCACGGTCCCGACTTGGGCTAAGGGGCTAAATGAATAATCTCGCTAAATGCATTAATGAATAATTATTTTTGAATCCTTAAAGGCCCTGTGTAAATATAAATGAATAATCACCACATTTCATAAGATATATATATATATATTAAAAATATTAAAAATTATTTTTTTCAATCAATAATGTTCTTACAATAAATCATTCATTTACAAAAAAAAAAAAAAGTGTCAATAATTTTTTGCTCTTTTTTCCCACCAAAATTCATTTCATCCTTGATTTTTCCTAGCGCAAATAAAACTTCGGGAGTATTCTACTTGTGTTGTAGAAAGTAATTTTGTAAGGTGGTGATGATTGCTAGAAAGTAGTTTTGTAAGGTGATCATTGCTTAATATATACTTAGTTCATAACTTCATATACATACCTTAGTTTGTAATGTAAATTAGAAACATTTTATAAAACTCTAGATATTCCATACAATGCATACCATGTATCTTCTTAGTAGTTTTAAATAAAATACTTATATAACTTTTTCAATACTGTTTAAATGAATAAAAATTCATTTATCGATAAATGTCTCGATAAATGAATAATTTATTCATTTATCGATAAATGAATAACCTCGCTAAATGAATATTTTTATGATGGCCCCAAGAGTATTCATTTATCGAGGTTTAACTGTAGTTCCTGGAAACGAGCTTACATCTGGAAGCAATACACCTGCATAAGTGAAATTTTCTAGTAGTGTGTTACTTGTCTTGTCCATCAATTTAGAGGATTACTTTAAATGTATGTTTACACTGACTCTATTTCCACGTGCGGTTGATGGAAGTGTAGATAATATTGTAACCAATTCAGGAACTCAAATTTCTGAACAAATAGCTGATATTGTTGGCAAAGGTGAATTTATGAGATCAATTTTTTGTCTATTTTCATCATTTTTATTGCGTTTAATTATTTGTTTCACCTATTTACTTCACCTATATTGTAACAACGTGCGTTTCCATGCAGCTCTCGAAAATTCAGCTGAAATCAATTTGGAAGACAGGGTTGCTCCACAAGCTCCACCAATATGAACACAAACTTTACTTTATAAGTTTTTTAGTTCAACCAATGACAGTATGTTTTTCACTTTATAAGTTTCTTACGTTATTTCATTATTATAAATCATTAATATATTCCTAATTTTATTTTCATGCAGTCCCCATATTTATAGAATCAACTCCTACTGCTGCTGAGAAGAATCTCGGAATAGGTATCTTTTCATTGGAATGTTTTACACAGTCCCTATATTGTTTCATAAAATAATTTATGTGTATTATGGGTTTTGTAGGTGAGGATGATCTTGAATTGATGATGTGCCACTCAGTCGTATGGATTTGCCTTCAAAGAAATTGGACGGTAAAAAGAAGCTTTTTGTTGAGCATAAAAAGGCAATAAAAAGCAAAAGAATGTCAATGGACCTCCAATTGGAACTGGTTTGTTCATTTCTAATTAACCTATTTATGATTTAGTTGTTAGATTGATATGATTTGTGCTAACGGAAGTGTTTTTGGATTGTGTAGATGAAAGTGGTGATTTTGAAGATGTGCCCAAACAGCAAAGGGTGAATACTACCAAAAACAAAAAAGAAAAAAAGAAGGAGAATGAGGAGAAACTTTCCAAGAAAGGGAAGAAAAAGGCAATGGTAACTGAATTCGACGATAGTGGTGATGAGTCAGAAGCAAAGGATCAGGAAAGGAAATCAAGCAATGTATTGAAGTTGAAGTTAATGGCCAAATGTAAGCGTTTTAGTTCCTTTATTGTTCAATTTTGTCATGTGATTTTTTGTTCATATGTATGATCCTTTTTTACTTGCTTTTTAATTGTTAGTTTTGTGTTTCTGTCGTCATCTGATGTTTCTTACCATGTGTCTGTTTTGTTCATTTGTTCTTGTGTATGAGCCATTTTTATGCTTTCAGTTTGTTAGTTGGTTTTTACCTTGTTCTTGTTTCTTATACTCGTGTTTTTTGCAGTGTTACTCTGTTTTACAGTTTCACTTTTTTTTTTTGCCAATATGCGTCATTTGTTGGAGTTATTACTATTCGTCACAACTTATTTTTAAAACTAGGATTCTAATGCGTTCCCCCCCCCCCCCCATTTTATTCAGCGAAGTAAAGAATTTTTCACTTGGATGGCAGCATGTCAAAGTCACAAAGCTCTGTGAGGAGTTGACTGATGCGCAGAAGCACGATGTTGTGGAAATAGGTTTTGGTGGACCGGTGAAGATGAAATTGAATATGGCTTTTCCTCCTGGTATTATGGCTTGGCTGATTTCTAATTTTAATTAGAGCAAATCCATTCAGAATGTCGGCAAGTATGAGTATGTGATTTCTGCCGATGATGTTTATGACATGCTTTGCTTGCCACGTAATCCTGGTAAATTTGTTCCAGTCGAGCGCCACTCGAGCTTTGATCTTCGAAATTCATACCTGACAGCATATGGTACTAAAGATGGGACCACCATTCATCTTCAGAACATATATAAAAGGATTAAGGAGTTAAGAGATGGAGGAGCAGAGTTCAAGAAGCTGTTTGTACTATATGTGTCGTTGTATGTGCTATCTCCGATTTCTCTTCATAAGCTTGACATGAAGATATTGAATGCTGTCGGGAATGTGGATGAGTCAATAACTTGGATTGGTCCAATTTTGTTCTCAACAGGATGAATGAGTTTATCAAGAGATACTTTTGTCAGACTGGTTATTCGACATGCAGTGCATGTCTTCCCATTTTGCTGGTTCAGTTTCTGCATAGGTTCCGTGAAAAGGGTGAGTTGGAGTCAATGTCTCTGCTGAATGAGTGGCAGACATTAAATCCAACTCACCCTTTGCAGGGAACCGATGCAGAAACTGAACCAGCAAAATGGGAATACATGCACTGCATGTCGAATAACCAGTCTGACTAAAGTATCTCTTGATAAACTCATTCATCCTGTTGAGAACAAAATTGGACCAATCCAAGTTCTTGACTCATCCACATTCCCGACAGCATTCAATATCTTCATGTCAAGCTTATGAAGAGAAATCGGAGATAGCACATACAACGACACATATAGTACAAACAGCTTCTTGAACTCTGCTCCTCCATCTCTTAACTCCTTAATCCTTTTATATATGTTATGAAGATGAATGGTGGTCCCATCTTTAGTACCATATGCTGTCAGGTATGAATTTCGAAGATCAAAGCTCGAGTGGCGCTCGACTGGAACAGATTTACCAGGATTACGTGGCAAGCAAAGCATGTCATAAACATCATCGGCAGAAATCACATACTCATACTTGCCGACATTCTGAATGGATTTTCTCTAATTAAAACTAGAAATCAGACAAGGCATAATACCAGGAGGAAAAGCCATATTCAATTTCATCTTCACCGGTCCACCAAAACCTACATGATACCTCTAAAATGTTGTTGCTAATATTTAGAATGACATGTTACTAGTGGTGAATATAAAACAATATTCATATGGTAACATTTAATGCAATATATAAAAAATAGTAAAGAATAAAATTGTCTAGCATATATATAGTAGATAATTTTTTTTTACCATCGAGTAACATATGTTACCCCATGCTCCGAACTGGATCCGCCTTTAGATTTATATTTAAAAGCTCTCCGTTATATATTAATATCCATGTTTTGTAGGAGAAACAATATGATAAACTTATGCAATAAAAAAAGAAATGTGCTCAAATAAAATAATTTAAGTTTTTCTTATGTAACAACAACCTTTTTAAGAATGTTTACAACAACGAATGTATTGCTGCAGAATAGAAATAAATGACAACAATAAAACATCTCATCAAATCAAAGTAGTTGCAAGTTTTGTGTGTTTGAGCCAAATCCAACCGTAGACTGTTACTCGGCTGCTCCATTGTTGGCCTACTTCTTGCACGCCTGCCTTTACCTTCTTTGGATCATTGAACTCTAGTTCACCATCTATAGAGTTCACAATCTATATTGCATTACAAATACAATATAACCAAAGAGGTTATAAAACCTAGTTCACAACTAGGTTTTAAATCCAACACTCCACTTTATAAACTGAAACAAATAATAACGGATCAAAAAATGCAAATTTAGTTGTTTTAAACCTAAAACTCACAGTTTAACCACAAAAGTTTCACAGAGGTAGAACAAATAAGTTTTAATTCAAATAGTCCATATTGCAACCTGAAACCTAAACACACATATCTAAGCATGCAAACCCGAACATTTTCAAGCTAAACTTCACAGTTTTACCACAAAAGTTTCACAGATACATAGAAAACTAGTTTTAACTCAAAAGGTCTACATTAAAACGTGAAACCTAAACACAGTGCTCTAAGCATTTGAACCTAAAGCTCACAGTTTTACCAAAGAAGTTTCACAGATAAAGAACAAACAAGTTTTAACTCAAAAGGTCCACATTGCAACCTAAAACCTAAACACACTGCTCTAAGCATGCAAACCTATGCAATTTGAACCTAAACCTAACAGTTTCACCCAAAAAGTTTCATAGAGACGGAACAAACAAGGTTTACTTCAAAATGTCCACATTAAATCTAAAAACCAAACATGCGGCTCTAAGTAGGCAAACCTATACATTTTGAACCTAATCCTAACATTTTCACAAAGGGAGTTGTTAATGCCAGAGCAGTTATTAGCTTTCAGAGCAAAATTATTAGTTTTTCCTAAAAAGCCCTCTCTTATTTAACCATCAAAGATTCACTCACATTAACCTTTACTACAAAATTTCACCACGTTTTAATCCTTACCTCTCAAAACCACTCACAATACAGTGAAGCTTAATTAATATGTTCGAAATCATCTGGGCATGGAATGGATCGAAGTTATTGGCTTTCCAGATCGGGCCCAGCTGCCTACCAAGAACCCTGTTGCAGCCTCTATGCTCGACAAAATATTGCATATAGTCAGCACTTGCTCTTTGCTCACTTGCGCCTAGCCGCCTACTCTTTGATGTCGCCGGAGTGCACGGGTTTATGGGATGGCGCCGGCGAGGAGCATTTTGTCCTAGATGAGGACGCCATCTCCGTTGCACCCCTATGGCCGTAGATCACTGTTACTCCGAGTAAACCAGAGCAGAACAAAGACGAAACTCAGGCAGATCTCAGCCCATAATAATGACGTAACTCAGGTGGATTATGGGGTTTATAATGATCATTGAAGAAGTACACACATGAAATGGGTTTCGGGGAGGGAGGGATAAAAAGGAGAATATTATGTAGAATAATTACGGTGAATAATATTTAATGGTTAAATTACAGGCCTTCTATACGCAGTCCGTATTTTACTTATTTGCAGTCCGTATTTTTCTTAAAATAATCATATATACAATGATTCTAATACATAACTGAATTGCAAGTGTATGCAATAGAAGTAGTATATATGATGCATATGTCTGATATACATAATTATTAATCATATCATATATATCGAAGGCGTATTTTTATTTTGGACTGCAAAATAAGCAAAATACGGACTGCGTATAGCATGCCCCTTAAATTATGGAGGGGTAGTTTTGGAAAGACCTAATAATTTTGTTCTGGAAGCTAATAACTGCTTTGGTATTAACAGCTCCCTTTCACAAAATACCCCACACAAGCAAAACCTCCACTTTTTATAATCAAAAAATATGTGTAATTGTAGTGTCATGTCTGATAGAGCTGTTACAATGCTTGATTCACATTTTTCTTCAACAGTTGTTTGATTTTGTCAATTAAATACGAAAAGACGTCAATTACCCAATCGAAATCAGATTAACAATCAAAACCGAGCAATACGAAGCACTTATTAAGGGTTCAATCTCCATTGATAACGTTTTTATCCAGAATGACAGGTTTTTGGGCAAAGATTGTATATTATCGATTCAATCAAATTTCGATAGGATTGAAGTTTCAAAATGACCGAATTCTTGTTTTGAAGATGCAATGCAACAAATTTAGACCGGTGATCTTGGATTTCGCAAAATTGGGGAATAATGTGTGGGTTTTCAAGTCGGGGAAGAATGGCAGAATTGGGGAAGATTGAGCTTATGTATGGTTGGGCAAAATGCATGCCATAAAAATTGGACCGGGTCAACCCGCAAATTTCAGCCCCCTAGTTCATGTACTCTCTATCTATATTATAAACGGTCTCCTCAAAGGCTTACTCTTTTATATTATAAAACTTTAACTTTTAGCAGTGTTATTTTAGTAGTTTTCTCTTCTTCTTTTTTAAATTTTGTTTGCAAGATTAAGGCCCCATATGGGAATTAGCTGTTAGCTGTTAGCGTTTAGCGGATCGTATGACCTGTTTTGACTGGCTGTTTTGACTAACTGTTTGTAGATAAGCGTTTGGTAATAAATGAATAGCTGATAGCTGTTTCATTAGGTTGAAAGACGGAAATGGACATTAGTCTAATATATTTATTATTTAATTTTTATAGTGTGATTATTTATTTTATTTTAAAATATAGAAAAAATTGTTCCTTTACTTATATTTTATTTGGTTATATATAATATTAACATTCATATACTCCCTCCGTCTCAGCCTAACGTACATGACTTTTTGACACTATTTGCTTTTCAACTTTGACCGCTTATTTAAATAGATATATAATCATAAATATTATCATATTTGGTATCGTTAGATTAATCGCAACATAGAGTATTCAAATATCAAATTTTTATTTTTTGATAACATAAGTAAATAAAGATACGGTTGGTCAAACATGTGTGTTGGATATTATGAAAAGTCAACTGTGCTGATTTGGGTGAGACAGAGGTAGAATAAAATTTAATATTTTCTAGATAATAAAATTTTACAAGACATTTCTTAGATTTAGTTTGTAATCATTTTTCTGCTTGTACGTTGTCTTAATAAATTATATTTATCCTTCTTAGAAAAAAAAAGTGGATTTGAAGAAATTTATTAAATTAATGTGTATAATTTTTAAAAATGTAAAACTATTATACAGTACTATAAATCAAAAGAGGAACTAATATATATATCTAAGTATGTAGGTAGCAAAGGGAGAAATGATAAAGGTATGCATGCGGCAATATAAATCATATTCAAGAATTAAAAAGGCAGGCGGCAATTGGAAGGGATAAAAGTGAAACTTTGCATGATTTATATATTAATTATACTCTAAACGCTGCTAATTGTAGCGTTTAAGAAATGAGAGTTTTCATTAAAACAGTTCATTAAAAAAAAATTCCACCAAATACATCAGGTAGCATTTTGACCAGTCAAACATCTATTATAGTTAACTAGCTAGATATCATCGCGCGTTGCGCGATAAACTCAAGTATTTCCAGTGGAACTAGCACCTAATATAATACGGCATATTTGAAGTTTATTTTTCTTGTATAAAATTAACGATGTGTGAAAATAAAGAATCTTACCATTGTTGATGATTGCTCCTTACTTAGATTTCATCAAATTTAATGATATTAAATTTTAAAAATATTTCTTAATCTATTACCATTAGAGATGCTCTAAATAGGTAGTGCTTTTTAAAAATCAGTAATGGTAAAAAATTAATTTAAAAAAGTGATGATAAAGAGTTCCATTGGAGATGCCCTTAGAAAAAAAAATGTAAAGGTGTTGTTGCTCAAACACTAACCATACTTAAATAATGAATTGAATAGGATAACTGGAAAATTCTAACCAAATAAGTTTATATTAGACTGCCATTAATTTAGTTGAATTTATTTGAAATACCTTGAAATAAGTTTTTTAAAAATAAGTATAAGTAATTCTCTATGGAGAAACACTTGTGAATAATTAATAAAATAGTTAATTGTACATTTGAACATATTGAATAGTGATATTAGTTAATTATAAATTTTTAATAAGAAAATGCTTGATTTGATTATTTTAAAATATAAAATAATCTCCAATAAATATACTTGAATATATACTTGAAGAAATCAATTGAATATAATATTGCTATCTTTAAAAGACCATATCTTACTAATCAAAACTCCTCTTGTTATAAAATATTGGTAATGAATATTACAGTATAGAACTTTAAATTGAGATTGAATATTATGTTATTATAAAAATTGGACTTTATCAATTAAGTTGAAAAAATAATTGTGGGAGGTAAAAGAGTATTTGACATCACCGAAATCGTAAGAAGGTGACCAAAAGTTGTAATAAAACCTTAAAATAGTACGGAGTAATAATTAAATGAACCTCAAATTGCTTTTCGGAATCTTCTGATATCTCCTACGCACACACAGTCATTAGTCACACATCTTTTCTCAGGATTGACCCGATCATCTTTTTCAACCTTCATGTGAATATCTGCGTCCCCCTTTTAGTTCTGGATTATGTTAATTGCATAGTTAGTTCGTTTTTTTGAAGCATTTGAGTGGGAATTATAATAACTATAATCCGATGTTAGGTCGCTTTAAAGGATTTCTGAATTACTGGGCGTGTTTCTACTGTTTGGATTTGGGTTGAATGTTTTGAATTTCACTTGGTTTTGATTTCCGCGCATGCCCGCGGCTAAATCTGGTGTTTTTGGAGATGGGATTTGCTCAGAAACCATTGACGGTGAAAGTAGCAGCCAACCGTTTGATGAAGATAAGGTGTTCGATGTAATGACGCTGAGAGAAATGGTGAAGTGTAATGACGCTGAGAGAAATGGTGAAGAATGAGAGGCTTGGAGCTGATTCTACGCTGCTGGAGTTCGAGAGGGAGCGGAATTTTGCTGCCATTGCTGCGGAGAAATCAATGGCGATGATCTTGTGGCTGCAGAGTGAGAAGAGCGTGGCTAAAATGAAGTTGAAACAGTACAAGAGAGTGAAAAATTTCTCAATTAAAGAGGACAACTGCTAAGATTCAAATAAATGAATCTCACTTTCTGCTAGACTTCTTGCAGATGCTGCAAGTGGACTTGGATACTGGTCTGAAGCTGCCCATTGCCTGGATGGATGAAGCCGGTCATTGCTTTTTCCCTGAATCTGTTGTTGATTACAGTCTCTCTCACTGCGCTCATAGTAAGAACAACCAAGATATAGTTCATTTGACTCAGGCTGATGGTATGAAGCTTCAGATTGAGATTGCAATAGGCAGGGCTGACATTTTGAAAATTATGGAATCCGGTGGAGAGTCAGGTGTTATTGTTAACGGAATTCAAGTTCATCAGAAGTTCAATTGTATCGACGTGTCTGGCATCTCAGTAGCAGCTTCTTGCTGAGTGAAAAGCTCTTTGGAAAGATCAAACTTACCATTTTCAGCTGATACAATTCCAGTACCATTAGCAGCAAATAGATAGATTGGTTTTGTGCTGGTGCAGAAACTTGGTAAATAGAATTAAGCATGTGGGGCTGTTTTCTCGCTATGATTAGCAAAGCAATTCAAGTTTCCCAGACAAAGAGAAGCATAAGAGTCATCTCTATCTCGACTTGACATGTCTTTAGCTGCAAGAAAACTTTCTTTTGCTTTTAACCATTGATCACCAACTTCAACTCAAGTTCACCAAGCATCTTCACATTTCTCATCGACCTTTAGAGCTTCGGATTCCATGGTAGGTTCTTCGTGTTGAGCAAAACCACCTTACAGCTGCGCTCAATGTTCATAGTGTTGAGCAAAACCACCTTACAACTGCGCTCGATGTTCACACCTTACCGCTGTGCTCGATGTTCACATCAAGATCAAGTGGATATGCGGTTGCGAAGAAGAAGATGATGACTCGCCAGGTTTGGAGCCCTCCTCGTTGAACCACCATCACCATGGCACCACCTCGAACATGTTGAGCGTGAATCTTGGAACCAATGCAGGATGTGAGGGGTTTATATATATTAGTAAAAGACAACTTCGTTGTTGGCATTCCAACTGTATATTACTAACATCTAAGGAAATAAATCATAAACATAATATGATATAACTTAAATACACCAGTATTTGAACTGTAATATATATCAAGTGCCATATATACATATACAGAATATATGAAACCAAACAAAGTATGTGATAGATCATAGAGGTATACATGAAGGAAAATAAATATATATAAATGTCATGTTGTGTGTGTTGTGTGTAATAAAAGGAAAAAAAATACAGAAAACTACCTTATATACATATTTACACAAAAATAAAATAAAGAGAAATATTGTATATGATTTTGTTTGCAAAGGGATCAACAGGAAACAAAAACTTTCTCAAAAGATTTTTATATATATATGCAAAAAATATATAGAGAAATATGTATATATTGTGTTGTTTGCGGAGGAATAATATGGAAACACAAAACTTTGCTAAAATATTTTGCTACCGGTAATTTTGTGGCTCGTCTTTGCTTTCATATGTGTTTATCGGATGAAATAAATAAAATAGAAATATATGAAAATTGTAGGCGTCGGAATACGGTGGTCTTGTGGTGGTTTTAATCAAAACTACGTAGTTTAATGCTTTTTGTTAATTTATTTATTGACCGGAGCAATAACTCTTCTAGTTCCCTTTAGAAAAAAGTAAAACTCTGTTCCAAAACGCTGCTGTCAAACGGGACCTAAATATCTATTAAAAAAGAGAATAACATTTATCAGGATGATTTTGATATAGCCTCTATCAGACACCAATAAGAATATGACATGTGTACAGTATAAATGTTTTAATTGGTTAAGATATTTTTAGTAAATTTATTAAACCCTGACTTTGAATGCCTAAACTCATATGATAGTGATTGAATACGTGGCCCAAATATAAATTAGTTTAACATGATGTGTCGATATCTGATTGGTACTTGATACATGTCTATATCAGGATGATCCGATAAGAGCATCTGCAATGGTGCTAAAAGTGTACCTGCTTGTAATATTTAAATAGTTGTAGCATTACCGCTCACCATTGCACCATGCCACGTATACTGCTCTCATCTAGTAGCACTGCTCACCCAGGCAGGCATGCTGTCATAAATGCACACAGATTCCAATCCAATTTGAAATCATTTACGTACAACGTTTAATTGATATTACCATTTTTCCAATTCAAATTCATGTCATATACGTATACATGGGACCCTTACAAAATAAATGATTGTTGCTTACCATTATGGGATATTGTAGCTTGCCAAATCATTTGCTTAAAACGTGACATGGCAATTTAAGCTACACATTCATGTAGCTTAAATTGCGAATGCTCTAAGAGTATCTGCAATGGTGCTCTTTTTGTACTTGCTTGCAAATTGTTTAAAATTATAGCAGGGTGCTATCCATTGCAGACGTCCACGTGTACTGCTTTTACGCAACAGTACTGCTCTCCCAAGCAGACATGCCGTAATAAATGCACGTATATTCCCATCTAAATTGAAATCATTTATGTATGCGTTAAATATTTATTTAAATTATTTTGCATTTCTTTTCCAATCCATTTTGAAATTATTTACTTGTGCGTTGAGTGTTTAGTTATACTACAGTATTTCGTTTATTCTTCAAATTTTAAATTAACAGAACTGTAATTTATATACCATTTATATATTATATTTAAGTTGGTCTCTGGAGGGACCGTTTATATTATAGGAATAATATAGACCAAGGACTACATTAGAATATGGAAGGAATGAGGTCCTTATTTGCAAAATTTGGGAAAATTACTATTCACCCGCATTGTTCACACACATTGTTCACCTGTACTGTTCACGCAAAGAATATGTACTCAAATCAGCTAATATTTCACATTAAAAACTACAGTTTTCAACCTAACCAATTAAGTTTCACAAACACCACATTTTTCAGCCTAAGAAATCAAATTTCTACAATCACTGTAGTTTTCAACCTAAATAACCAAGTTTTCAAGCTAAATAGCCTAAACAAACAATCACAACAGTTTTCAGGCTAAATAATACAGTTTTCACAATCATCACAGTTTTCACAATAAATAATCAAGTTTCACAAACACCAAAGTTGTCAGCCTAAACAATCAAGTTTTCACAATTATCAAAGTTTTCAACCTAAACAATCAAATTTCACAAACACCACAGTTTTCAGTTAAAAAAAATCAAATTTCTACAATCATTGTAGTTTTCAGCCTAAATAACCAAGTTTTCCGGCTAAATAGCCTAAACAAACAATCACAGCAGTTTTCAGGTTAAATAATTAAATTTTCACTATCATCACAGTTTTCACAATAAATAATCAAGTTTCACAAACACCAAAGTTTTCAGCCTAAACAATCAAGTTTTCATCCTAAACAATCAAGTTTCCACAATCACAACAGTTCTGAAGATTAAACACACAGTTCCGGCATTACAAGCTAAAAAGTATCGAAGATTAACGAAGAAAGGATCGACAATTCAATGTTCATCAGCTTGAACACATACAAATCCTCACAGAGTTCCAGCATTACTATCAATTTTAGGGCACAGATCTATAGCTATCGAGAAATTAACGTCGAGGAGCAATAATTCAGCAGTTAGGGTTTACCTTGGAGGAGAGGTCATAGATGTTGGAGTAGCACATGCCGATTAGGCGATGAAGACACTTGACCTTCGCCGCCACGTCGGCGGTGCTCTCTGTTGGAGCGCCGATCGGATCTGAACTCTCTGGAGAATTGGGGGAAAAACCCAAAGGGAAAGACGCGTTGCAAAATAAAAGAAAATCACTATTCCCACATATATATATACATGAGGTTTCAGAATTTGCATAAAAAGGACCTGTACAAAAGTAATTTGCAAAATGGGGGCCGCCTCCAATGTTAATACATTTATAGATGGTCTATTCTAAAACTAATGTATGAATAAATTAATTAAGAAAATAGAAAATAAAATAGAGAAAGTATTAAAAATTACATTATATACCGTCCTCTCTTTCCCTCCTTTCCGGTGTTTAGGGTCTCTCTCTCACAGTCAGTCCAGCTGCAGTTTCTCTAGGGTTTTCCCCCCCAAATCATCGAAGAAAAAGCATCAAGAAAGCATGGCATCATCTGCTAGGTTTTTTACCGGTTGCCGTGCACTGATGGCCGCCGCTAAGGGGAAGGTCGCCACTTCCGCCGCCGCCACCGGCGAGAAGCCTCTCCGCGGGATCATGAAGCCGCTGCCTCTCTCGCCGTCTCTCAGCAAGTTTCTCGGCGCTCCCGAGGCCTCTCGCACAGGCGCCGTCAAGATGATCTGGGAGTACATCAAGACCAACAACCTCCAGGTATACTCATTTCGAAACCCCTGTAGAGTGTGAAGTGGAGATGGAAGAGTAGGAAGCGGATGCGTGTATTCATGTGTGGACTAATTAGGGTTTATATGCATGTATGTTCTGAATTTATTCCGCCAATGTATGTGAAATACATCATCTGTGTTGTTTTATTTGCACAAACAATGTGTACGTGTTTTTAAAATCAGGGGTTTTCATTGGTTAGACACAGAGAGAGCATCGGAATCACGGTGTGGCTTTAAGTAGTCTTAGGGAGAATACGTGTGTTTTAAGATGAAGTTAGACTATTATGTTTGTGTTAGCCATGTCTTTTTTGCTACATGCACATGGTTTTTTGTGTGGTATCTGTTAATTTACTGAGGAGTCTGGCTCAAATGCATTGTATTGTGGCGAATCTAGGAGCAAATTCTGGTTTTCTCAAAACGCTGTCAATGTGTACTAGCATTGTAAAATCATGTCAAGTCAAGTCTTACAAATGGAATGTGCATTCTTAAGCTATGCTGTTTGTTGTGCTTTTACAAAATTTGAAATGTTCAATTTCCTTGCCTACTACTCCTACATACTATATTCTCTCATGGTTGGTATTTTTGGGGATGGGATTCTTTCCTGCTTCCCACATGGCTAGATAAGATTTTGCTGCTTTACTGGGGTCATGTTTTGCTTGTTTTCAATTTTAGGGGATTTGTGCCAGTGGTTACTTTTTTGCTGTTCTTAATGTTACTGTGAGGAGATGCTAAGAATCCCCCTATGCTACAGACTGCAGTCAGCTATGATTAAGCATGCTATAAGAATGCAGTAGGAATTTGGTTGCATTTCTGTGTACACTTTTCAGTAACTACATTTAGACTACAGACTTAGCTGGTTCTTGACAGTGGAAACTTACATCTACCCCTGCACTCTTAGTGATAGCATCTCATTGTTTTTGCAGGATTTATTTTGGCTATCCTTCTAAATATCTGTTTTCAAAAAGAGTTTATATGAGATGCAGTACGTGTGTTTTACAATTGGCTGGACCTGTAGCCCTTTTCTATTTTTTAGTTGAAGTGATGAGGGTGCTATGAGAATATATTACTACTCTGAGGTCCTGTACAAACTGAACCACTTGGGATAGAATCTTTTGTGTACGTTCAACCGCTGTTTTTCCTTTTCTCTGCAAGTAATTGATTCTGTGTTTGGTTGGGAATCGATCTCTCTCTCTCTCTCTCTCTCTTCTCTCTCTCTCGCGCTGAAATCTTGCTTTTGTTTTTCATGTGGTGTCTGTCATATTGGACATTTAGTTGTGCCTGGTTTGTTGCTTAGCCTTTTAAGAAATCCAGCCATAGAACCAGAGATATAGAAGTTCCAACACTTTGAAGTTTCTGAATATTGCTGAGAATTGTGCGTTAATTCATCTTGTTTTAGGCAGTTTATGAACCTTGTGGAGTAGAGGTTTTGCTTCTTGAGAAAAGTTATGCATAATGACATACACCAAATTTGTTTCATGTTTACAGAACCCTGCAAACAAGAAAGAGATCTTCTGCGATGACAAGCTGAAGACTATATTTGAAGGCAAGGAAAAAGTTGGATTCACGGAGATCGCAAAGCTGCTGTCAAAGCACTTCCAGAAGACTGCTTGACCTACTCTATCTTTTGTAGCGGATGTTAGATGTTGAAATGTCATCCCCATTATTAGACTCTGAATTTCCTCTTCCTCTTATGGTCATTTTAGAAGTAGTTTTGTGAATACTGGTGGTCTTGGTTTTAACTCAGGATGTGCAAGCTTAACTATCTTTGCACTTCATGCTTTGCTGTTATCTTATGTTAATGCATCTGTGGTGAATTGGTGAATGGCTTTAGTTATACTTCTAGATGAAAATGAGAATGAAATTATGAAAATGAAAATGGTAAATTTCTCATAAAATTAACATCTAATTAACATCAACTAATTATATTTGGACGAAAAGAAACCTGATTCACGACTAATTAACATCAACTATCTCATAAAATAAGTTTTGTTTTTCACTTTCACAAGCATTTTCATGTCTTTTCTTACGTGAAGTTCAATTATATTGGTCGTTACAAATTATATTTTTCAATTACGATACGCGTCATTCCATACATGTGTATACTCCAAGAAATTTTTTTTCTAATAAGTTTTTCTAATCTATGCAATTATTTCTACCATAACGTACGATATGGGATTTTTTAATGCTCAACTTAGTGAAAGACTCGTAATCATAGTACGGGTCTGTCTCTATGTTTAAATAAAGAGTTTGGTCCTTGGTCTCAACCTTAATCCCTCCGAATCATTTTCGAAGCAGGAGAGAATGGCGGCCGCAGTAGAACACCAAGTAGAGTATCTCGACGTGCTTACTAGAACCGGCCTCAAAACTGGCCTCGCCAAACCCAGGTCATCCATCAATCCCTGGTTTTTGTGTTTTGGTTCATTGAACACAGAATGGAAAAATTAAAAACTTAATCTTTCTTCATGCTTCTGTTTTATGTGTGGATTATTTGCCTTCTGATCGGGGATACAATAATCGTTTTTGATCAAATACTAGGGAAAATGAAAATTGCAAACTTTTATATTCTTTGTTAAGCACAGTTGAATTTTGCAAAAGTGATCATGTTGAATTTTAAAGGCCTAATTTTGAGTAAATGGATAGTGTGATGGCAACCTAGTCTAGTATGGATGCAGTTTTTCGATAAACTAATCTAATCTCGTGTACTGTTTCTCAACTATGTGGTTTTACATTTTTGCTACTTGTAGGGGAGAAGTTCATAGAGATGGGGACTACCACCGAGCTGTTCATGTGTGGATTTATGCTGAGAACACGGGGGAATTACTCCTGCAACGACGCGCTGACTGCAAGGACTCATGGCCTGGTCAGTGGGACATATCTAGTGCTGGTCACATTTCAGCAGGCGATTCTTCCCTCGTTTCTGCAATGTACGTTAATCTATAAAAGGTCAAGTGTGTTCCCGTTTATTTTAGTTGGTTCCTATTTAATTATCTCTGCTGCTTGCAGGAGGGAGCTTGAAGAAGAACTTGGTGTGGTGCTTCCAATGGATGCCT
The DNA here is from genome assembly GCA_948330725.1 of Sherardia arvensis. Taxonomy (NCBI): domain Eukaryota; kingdom Viridiplantae; phylum Streptophyta; class Magnoliopsida; order Gentianales; family Rubiaceae; genus Sherardia; species Sherardia arvensis. Next base: position 37,122,916 of record OX415239.1, read on the forward strand.
TTGAATTGATATTTGTTTTCCTTCAAGAATGGTTAGCCAATGCAGTGTTTTTAACCTGTTCTTTTGTCTTACTTATTTGATACAACTGCGGAGTTTCCTTACCTTTGGTACAAATCATCTAGATACACAAATCAGTCTGACGTTATTTTGTTTTTACTATTTCTGTTTGCTTTACTAATATGGAAATTGTGTTCATGCAATATAAATGCGGTATATATTAAACTTTAACCTTTGTCTTGCTAATACTATCCCTGGTCACGTAAAGTTTTAAAATTTTGTGAAAATTCCATCTTTAAAGCTTATTAATGATCAATGATAGGTGTAAGTAACTGCCAATTCAATCTACTTCAGTTTGGAAAATTTTGGAATTGAGAACCATGAGGTAAACATGTCATCATGAATTTCGGAAATCACTAATCAGAGTTTGTCAGAATATTTTGAGTGCTGCATTGTTATTTTATGCCAATTGACATAGTGATATGGAATAATAGAGTTCTTACTACAACATTTTTTTGCAGTACGATAAACAATGGTACATTCATTAACAATGAATTCAATGATGTATATCTTGTCACTACTCTGGATCCAATACCTCTGGAGGCCTTTACTCTTCAGGTTTGTATGCCATCTTTATTCGTCAACAACTTCTGGAGAGAGATTTCGATAATAAACCACGAGCTTTAGTCTCCCTTTTGTATCTTTGCTTTTAAGAGGTTGTCCCAAGATCGAAACTTTTAAAGCTATGGACTCATAGCTAGGCTACCAACTAACTATTTTAATTGACTTTAATTCTGTTTGTCTGCGTGCATGGACTATAATATTTGATTTAACTTTTTTAATAAATATAGCAACCGGATTTAGTTTCATGACAGTAGTATTACCTTGATAATATGCTGCAGTTTTTCCCCTTAAAACATAAAATTGTTTACTGCGTCTTTTTGAAGGAGTCAGAGGTTTCGGCTGTCAAGTATATCTCCTGTGAAGAATATAGAGACTTTGTTGCTAATGAAGACCCTGACTACGTGCCCTATGATGTCGATGGTGAATATGGTCAAATATTTGAAATAATAAGGAAAAGGTATGCCTGCAAAACATTATATTTTCAGCTTAGCCATTCATTTTTTCTCTGTGGGTAAATGGATCATATTCACTTCTTCTTTTCTGTTTTCTTATGGATCAGCTTGCTAGTTTTTGCATCCTTTGTAAAATTTTCAGAGGTGCTATTTAGTGTATAAATTTGACGCACCATATATTTTGGTAATCCAATTATTTAAGCTATAGTAATAAATGTGCCTACGACATGGCGCGTTTCATTTGTTATGAGCATTTGAGGATGCGGTCTAGTGGAGTACATTTTAAGAACAAGTATATGGTATGCGCCTCAAATTTTATTTTTTTAAACATATAATGTTTTCTTTATAAGTAAAGTAGTTGAGAACCTGAAGCAAACAAATAAATGTATCAAGAAAATTAATACATGCATTAATTTGGTAATTTAATAGTTAATCCTGACCCAGCTTAAAGAAAATTTGTTCAGATGTAAGATATTGGTACAGAATGGTGTTGCTTAATTGTTAAAAAAAATTGATGACTTTACACAAATTGTGAAATGCAAGCTCTCCTCGGGCTGGACTTTGCAATAAAATGAAACAAAAATGGAAAAGGAAGAAAACAGGGGGGACTAAAGAAAACATAAGTGGTTGTGAGCGGCAGGGAGTAGCATCTTCTTACTCTCTATAGTGGCACGGTTCAAATTTCATAGCACGGTTCTAGTTTGGACTTAGTAGTTGATTAGTCCAATATGCTGTTTCATTATTTTATTTGTCATCCTCTTTTTAAATGGTTACTGTTTGTGAATTATAATTTCAAAATACTGTTTAGGTACAAAGAAAATGTGGAAAGCCGAAGTTTGAGTCTCGAGAAGCAGCTTAATCGTTATGCACAAATCTCTCTTGGTGCTGAGGTTTTACTTAATCCCTGTTATTATCTCGCTTGTGAACTGCCTTGGCTTTTAATTTCGACATCCTGCATAATGTACTCATACATCTGCATTCTCAAATTGTATATTTTACCTCGTTTGGTCATTTTTCTTTCCAGTACTTCTATCTAGTACATATTTTCTTTCAGCTACTGTTGACTTGTATCTGCTAATTTATTCATCTCTCTCTGTGAAATTTCCTCTATGCTCAATGGCATGGATATATGCACTAAACAAAGTATTGCTGTGCTTGTTACCTTCTTGGAAAACTATGATAAATAAACTTCCTTACAGATAATTATGTATCTGCATGGGGATGTATCTTATTGATACTGTCTTTTTCTGTACAGTTGTCAGGGCTCACAAGTGGAGATAGGGAGGCTCTACCATTGCTCATTAAAGCTGCAAATATCATGGATGATATTTTTCATCTCCAGGTTGTTAGTTATGAACTTTGAGCTTTCATGTGGTATATTTTGAAAGTGTGATTGACAATTTGAATATTCATTTAACATATCTTTTGTTTTTATTATTCTTTTTTATTCAAAAGAAAGGGCAAGAGATGAGATACTGAGGGCCCTTTTGCATATTTTTGACCAACTAATATTTCAAAACATGTAGAGAGCACCTTTGGGTACAATGTCATCAAACACTACTAAGCCTTTATAACATGTATGGGGTCAGTTATATGGAATTTTTTTTTTCATTTTTGTTTTAAATTTCAAGCAAATTTTTTTTTGTTTGGAAAAGAAATAGTCTCTAGTATTTTCATTCCTATGAATCACTGTCATTCTTTTTCTCCTCTCATTTAATTCTTATTTTCTCAAGTAAAATGGGTTGTCACATTGTCTTTATACTTCGTTTCCAAAAGATTGAGATGGTAATATGCTAATATACCAGGTCATGGCCTGTTATCTCAGTTTATTTTTGTTGTGCCGGTATTTAAAAAATTGATATTCTTTATCAGGTGTGGTACAGCAACCCATCTTTAAGAGTTTGGTTAAAGCAGCATGCTGACAGATCTAAATTGGACCAACTAAAGTGGAAGTATTACCAAGTTAACAAAAGCCCATGGTCTGTGTCTGTTTGATTCTATCGATTCCATTCCGTTATCTTATGTGAATTATATTGTCAAAGGTTGATTGGAAGATTCAACTTTGAAAAGAAACTGAGAATATGCTTACATAAGTTATCTCCACCCCCACCCACCCTGTTAACATGAAACTTCTGCTTTACTGAATTGGTTGGTGGTTTGAGCAATTACTGGTAGTCTGGAATATAGTTGATAGTTGCCATCATTTCCTTTCGTATGTATCATATACTTATTAACCTTTTTCGGCCAGTATCTTAAATTTGTGATTTTACTGTAATTTTTGTATTTGAAAATTTGATAATGTCAATGCTGGAAAACATGATGTGGAGTGATAACTTTGTACTTGCAGGTCTTGCCTGGATGAAAATGAGGCTTACCTGACTACGGCTGACTCTGCTAGTAAGTTGTTTAAAGCCACAAAACCTGTAGCAGGGTGGAAAGGTCTTGAGTATAGGCCTGCATTTCCTGTTGTCAAACCACCGGGTGCAAATTTTTATCCTCCAGACATGGACAAAGTGGTATGATGGGAAGATCCTATTGTACAGTTACTATTTCTTAACTTCTCTTTGACAAATTTTTTAACTGAATGGTTAAATTCTTATGATGTCCTTAGGAATTTGAATTGTGGGAAAACAGTCTTTCAGAGGTTGAAAAGCGGGAAGCAACAGGCTTTTTCAGTGTTATAAGAAGGCACAGTTCATCCTCTGAAAATTCTGCAATTAGCACAAGCGGTTCACATGATCTTTATAGCATCCCGTATTCAATAGAATACAAGTCATTACTTGAAAAAGTCTCTGATCTGCTGCATAAAGCAGGAAATTTGGCTGACTCACCTAGGTCTGGTACTTTCTTGTTCCTTAGGTTAATAGGTAACAAAAATGCTAGTTTATATCTTCATCAATCTTATTCTTCCTTGTGCAGTTTAAAAAGACTTCTGCATGGAAAAGCTGATGCCTTTCTTTTGAATGATTACTATGATTCAGATATTGCCTGGATGGATTTGGTAAGGTTGCTTTAACTGTTTTATAAAAAGTTTCCTGTTCCTTTCCTGTAGTGATTTTTTAATAAGTATGGGAGTTAGCTGATTTAACTGTTACACCAGTGCACTTGAAGACTATCATGCACCGAACTATATTATGTCATAACATTATCAAGTAATAGCAATGAAAAGATATAACAAGTTTGTCACAAGAACACCTGTGAAAAATTATGTAAATCGACTTGTACGTTAGAACTATGTTATTTAGTATTATTTGTGCTTTAAAAACTATCCTGAATCTAATATCCCATTCAGCTTCTTAATACTTTTTATTTTTCTTAAAGGATTCAAAGCTTGACATAACTATCGGTCCATATGAGACATATGAGGATGCTCATTTTGGTTACAAGGTACTCTAGCTGTAATTTGACATATTCTATTTTGCTTATTTCTTTCTTGTCAAAGAATTGAACAAGCATGATGTTATGGTGTACCATGTGGGTCGGTAAAATGTTGAAGTTTGACATGCTATTCCCAGTTCCATTATATTTATGCCAACTTAACGTAAGAAAAAAAAAGATCTCTTTGGCAGTAGATAGTTTATACCAGAATCTCGGAGACCATGATATATCAAATATAGGGTCAAGTGTGTTTACGAGTTTTTATTCATTCCCGCATAATTTAGAATGGAAGGTCGTTGTTCTATTAAATTCTTTTGAGGGTAATGCATAGATCATTTTGAATTCTCCAGGCAACATTTGAAGTGTTCATAGGGGTTCGTGATGATAAAGCAACTGAACAAGTCAAACTATTTGGTGAACAGTTACAGGTGCTCTATCTGACTTTGTGCAATCCTATTTTTACATTTGATCTTTAATTTGTCTTGAGGCCTTGAATGTTTGATCCCTATAATTTGTATTGCTTAGGTACTTGAGAAGAATCTTCCTATGGATAATATTTATAAGTCTGAAGATGTGATAACTGCTCCTATTCGGGTCATCAGGCTTCTCTATAATGCCGGGGTAAGTCTAGATATTGTATAATTTAGCATTTTCTTGGCATATTATGCTCGTAGGTACGTTCATTTCCCACACTATGAAGGGACACACAGCCACAGAGGGTGGTTTTTACTATTGAGAAAATTCATTCATTTTCATGTGGCACAAACTTGAGGCTTCGATATCGTGCTTCTGTATTTAAGGGCAGTGTTTACTGGTAATAAAATATAAATATAGATGTAAATATTCTGTTACAAGTTTAAGTCCATCTTGCAATGGATTGTGTAATATCTATATAGTAGGGGGTTGAAGAGGCCTCGCTGCCAATTTAAATGGCACATTCTTGGAAGGAAAACACAATTAGCTAGAAGGATATTAATTTGCAAAATGATTTCAAAAACTGAACTTGTGTTTCTATCCGTTTCACTTGCAGAGAGTTGATATGAAATCTTAATCTTATGAACCTCAACATTTTGTAGAACTATTTTAAGGTAGAACTTCAACAAAAACAGAAGAATACCTTAATTATTGAATGCAAGTCGCACAACGATTCTGTGCTGAAGAACATTGTTACTATTGATAAACAGACATTAATTTTCATCTAGTTGTTGGGATTTCCCTTTAATTTTTAATTTTCTTTTTCGTACTAGTAAAGTTAATACGAAAATTTAAGAGTCAATCCCTGTTCAAATTTCATCCTGGCCAGCGTTTGCCGTTTAGGCTGAATTTTTGTTTCCCTCTGTTTTGTGGAAACTTCCTATAGAGTTTGGTACCCTGGTTTTCTTACATGGGCTGGACTTTGAGCTTTACTGTATATGCATACGTGAAGCTAAATCATCCCAATGGTTTTATGTATAAATAATGTAGTGGTTAATTGATATCTTTTGGTAGGATGTGAAGGGACCCCAAACTGTTGCATTCAATCTTCCAAATGATGAACGCATTGTAAAAGATCGAGGAACATCCATGGTCATGCTAAAAAATGTCTCTGAGGCAAAGTACGCTCACTTTCTTCTGCGGCTGCATAAAATTGTTTCTTCTAATTCCACTTTTAGAGCTTCTTTGTGCCGCTTGCTCTCTTAAAAGTTTTAAGTTGCTTTTGAAATGCAGGTTTATTCACATTCTTCAGCCAATAGCTAATGTATGCATTTCGAAGGAGCAAAGGGAATATGTAGACTTTGATTCTTTCTTCACACACACAATTTGTCACGAATGCTGCCATGGTATTGGTCCCCATTCAATAGTTCTTCCAGATGGACGGAAGTCTACAGTTAGACTGGTAATTAGATTCTGAATGGTTATCAGCTTGTACTAACTGTCCATGTGCATTCTTAAATGCTTTATTGTATGCCATTGATACTGCTGTGCTGTGCTGCACTTACAAAATGCAGACAGACTGGAAGGATGTTAATGCATATCTTTTCCTGATTTAATATTGTTTTCTTTTGTTATTGCATCTTTCATGAATGGATAAAGGAGTTGCAAGAACTTCATTCATCACTTGAAGAAGCAAAGGCTGATATTGTTGGTCTTTGGGCACTGAAGTTTTTGATTGGCAAGGTATGTTTTCATTGTTTCAGATCATGTAGCATATTTTTCCATTCTTGTGGCTGGCTACGGACTTGCATTATGGTAGATGTTGCCCTGCAACTGTTGACTCAATTTTTCGTTTTTCTGATTTCTCTATAACAAGCTTGATCCATGTACTCTCCATGCGGAGATAGTTTTTCCATGCTTGTACATTATGGCTTTTTTTGGTTTTTTCCTCCCTTAAAGAAATATTTCATAGAGTAGCAGATAGTCTCTTAGAGGAAACTGTTGGTCTTAAAATTATAGTGGGTAATTGTTATACAGTATGTTTTCATCTTTCAAGAAGAATGAACCTTCGATTGACATTTCTAGGCATCCGTGCCTAGAGTAATGTATTTTACCAAAATACACTTTCACAAAACCCACTTTATTTGGTTTCAATTTCTTTGGTCTTTCCGTTCCTCTTTAAATTTGAGTTGATAACTCTCAAGCTCACATTTGTCCTGGCAATTTTTAAATGTTTTTCTCTAGGCTGATTGGGTGATCATATTTTAATTATTTTATTTGTAAACATGTATGCAACATTCATTTTGAACACCTTTTCTTTGACTTGCCAGGGGTTTCTTCCCAGTAGCCTGCTCAGATCCATGTATGTTTCTTTCCTTGCTGGCTGTTTCCGCTCTGTACGCTTTGGGCTGGAGGAGGCTCATGGGTAAGCTGTTTAATTCCACGACAACATGCCTGGTTTATGGATAACCTTTTTTACTGTTTTGCTGGTGTCTTCAGGAAAGGACAGGCACTGCAGTTCAATTACTTGTTTGAGAAAGGTGCCATTTTTCAGCACTCGGATGGAACATTTTCAGTAAATTTTGATACGGTATGGTCTTAAACTTATTTTCCTCGATGTTGAATTACAGAATGACTGGCATCTTTCTCTTCATATGAAGGTTGAAAGTGTAGTCGAGAGCCTTAGTAGAGAGATCTTGACCATACAAGCAAGAGGTGACAAAAGGGCAGCCGGATCACTGCTTCAGAAATACTGTGATATGACCCAACCACTTAAGGATGCTTTGAGAAAGTTGCAACTGGTTAAGGTTTGTATCTTTTGCACTTTTATCTGTTTGCAGCAATGTCGGACTGATTATACGACTTGTTTCCTGTGCTATTTCAGGTTCCGGTTGATATCATTCCTGATTTCCCCATTGCGGATGAAGTTATTCAAAATAATTAATTTTCCAGCTTCTTTTGCTTTCGAATCAATTTCTGGGATTCATGAGTGCCTCCATCTAAATTGGATGGGGTTTTTGTAACATATACAATGAATTGCTGTTGAATAACGTTGATATTCGTCAATATCAAATCTTTCATTTAACAATGGGAAAATTACTTGAAATTTTATTACAACCTTTAAAGCATCTTCAAGACATTAAGCATCATCATCCTTTAAAATACGCCTTAAAGATGCTATGTAATGATATAATTTCTCTTATTATTAATTTATCACATACAAATTTTCTCATATAACTTGATCAACTTTCAAATTATATGAACAATAATTTTCAGAGTGTGCAATATTACGTGTTTCCTTTTCAAGAATAACTTAAATGACAGTATATATATAATTTGTATTATAAACGTTGCGTTTTACTTACCTCGTACGCTCTACGTACTAATATACATGATTCTATAAATTGGTTTCCGCCACCACCATATTTGTCATATAAATTCACACCATCATATTACGTGTTTTCATATTTTTATTTTATAATAATATAATAAATTTTATTTTAAGTTTTATTACTACAAAAGTAAATTAAAGTTAAATTTTCTAACGTTCCATAGTGAGATTTTACTTTTTAACTTGAAAAGGAAAAGATAGAGAGGAATATAAAAGGGAGACGTTCATCAAAAAAAAAAAGGGAGACGCACATCTCGGGTTAAAATTGGTATTCGGAAGATCCGACCCGTAGAGTATTACCCGACACGTGACGCCCAACCCGAATCTCGGACCGTCTTTCTATCTTCTTTCTGCCACACCCTCCTTCCCCTTAAAAGCCTCTTCAGCCACTCCCGTATTTTCCGGCGTTCTCTCCGGTCGCCGGCTGTTTTTCCGACCACCCCTGTCGATTAATCTAAACAATAGTACAGAATCCCTTTTTATAGATCTAAACTAGATCTCTTAACATCCCATGGCTTCAGACGATGATGATGAAACCCTCGTCAAATTCCTTGAATCCGAAGTATTCTTTGAATCCTCCGATCAGGTACTTACTTATCTATGCGACTTTCATGAATCCATTCATGTTTGATAAAGATTGATTTTTGCTATCAAAGTCGGAATTTGACCTAAAAATTACCCCCTTTTGTGTATTTTGAACATTTTTTGCTTGGGAATGATATAAAAAATTGGAAAATGACCTTTTGTTTCTGCTACTATGCGTTAATCAGATTTAGATTGTTCAAAGCACGAATGTTTGTTAATCAAATGGTGTAAAAATGTGGTTTTTTTAAGAGAGCGGTTGTTTTGTGATATTGTGTATCTACTTGAATTAGCTTGTAATTTGAAGAGCTGGATGATTTGTTGCAGGAGGAAGAGACTGGCGATGCTTCGAGAAATTTAGTTGAGGATGACTATGAAGATGATATGAGAAAAGAAGAGGAGGAGAATGAGGAGGCAGAGGAGAAGGAAGTAAATAAAATGCTAATCGAGGAAGGCTGTATCAGTTGTGAGGACGAGAACAATGGTGAAGGGAATGAGAGGCTGGTAAAGCGAAGAAGGGTTGAGGAAGTTGAAAATAAGAGGCCCTTTACATTGACTGCTGGTAATATGTTGCCTTCAGTTGAGCTGGAAGCTGCATTTTCTTCAAAGAAGGATGAAACTGCCCTAGTTAAGGGAAGTGATGCAAGTAGTAGTGTTACTGAACCAAAACCAAAGATAATAACTCCGGGGAGTTTGGGCAAAGTGCCTCCTGAACTGTTCCGCAGCATACTAAGATTTCTCTCCTCTGAGGTACTTGCATTTTTGTCTGTTTACTAATACTGAAAATGTTCAGTTATGTTTTGTTCAAATTTCTCACTCGATGTGGACTGCAGGATCTTGTGTCTTGCTCTCTGGCATGTAGGTTCCTCAATAATGCTGCTTCTGATGAGTCTCTCTGGCGTCGCCTGTAAGTAATTCTTTTTGTTTATAGATTGTGCGTGTGTGTGTGTGTGTGTGGAAGAGTGAGTGTTAAAGAGTAGTTGAGAACCAGTTAATGTGCGTGTCTTGGTGCAGTAGATATTTTAGTTAGTTCAAGTTGTCTTACTAGATCACAACAAAACCCATCTGTTGGTTCTTGTTCTTGAGTGATGAAAATGTTGACAGAAAATTTGTCAGCTTCCTTTAACCTAGTACAATATGTGCAACTTTTGGCTTGTATTAAGTTAAAAGTGTTGGTGTTGTGAGTTGTGTGGGTGTATTCTCTTTACTCTCTGCACATTATTTGTTTCTTTATTATAGTCTGAGTTGATGCACGGATTTTGTTTGTATTCTAAGTTAGTTGCTAACACTTCATCTTCTGACTGAAAATTTCTTTAGGTATTCACTCCGGTGGGGTCCAATTCCACCCACAATGCTGCGAGAAACTGCTTGGAAAAAGCATTACATTCAAGTATGTTTGAATTTTTATTAAGATTTTGAGAAGTTGTTTTGTTTTCTTATTGTAGTCTTGGGTTTAAAAAAGCGCAGAACTAGCGAAGCGCAAATCTCAAAAATTTTCAAAGCGCAAAGCGCAAGGCGCAAGCGCGCGCTTTTCATATAAAAAGCGTAAGAACCAATATTCTAGGAAGCTTTCAATAGTAACACTCAATATAGAGGATGCACATATATATTTTAAATAAGACACAAAAATCGTAGCATAACATCCCATATCATCAACCAAAATCCAAATCAAACAAACTTAAACCCTAAATCCTAAAAAACTTAAGGCAAAAATTTTAAAAATTTTTTTAATTTCAAAACAAAGCGCAGAAAAAGCGCAAAAAAAGCGCACAAAGGCGCGCGCTTTTTTCTGCGTCCAGCGCTTCACTTATTGAAGCGCACCCACATGTAATTTGCGTTTTAAGCGCGCTTAAGCGCGTTTTTTTAAACCCAGTTGTAGTCTAAGCTGCATTTGTTTTGTTTCTTCTTATTCTCTTTCATCAGCGAGATAAACAAATGGTGGAGTTAGCTAGCGGTTGTCCGCCAGAATTTGTAGAGTATTACAAACAAATGCATACAGCAAAGAGAAGCCAAGCACCTCTTCCTTCTCAAGTAAGCAAGGATTTTTATTTATTTTCAATTAATTTGAGTTGAAGTCTTTCATTAGAGGGTCCTGTTCTCTCCCAAGATTGACATGTGCCTGGTTGTCACATATATTACATGAACAAATTTATGCATGCTCTTTTTGGTTGCCTTCCTTTCTTATTGTTCATCTTGGTTCTAAGTGAAGTGCATACCAAATAACTTGCATTTGAAATGTGTAGGTGATTGACGATCTGGACCTTGTAGGGGTCGATGATACCATAACTGGTCAAAAAGTTTCTACCTGGAAGCGCAGTAGAGGTATGACTAAGAATGTGGTTGCGAATCATGCTTGCTCCGGCGTAACATGTACTTATACTCTTATCGACGATGCTTTCATCTGTGAGAAGACTGGAAACGTTCATGGTAAGAGTTCAAATCACCAAAAAATCCACTACTTAGCTATTTATTCACAAATAGTTGCTAAGAAGTTACTAATTTGTTTCTTGTCATCTTTTTATGTGATCGTGCAGTTTGTGGTGAACATTGCAAAGAAGTTGTAGCTGATTCTGGAAATCAAATGATGGTTTGTACCATATCAGGTCGCTGTTTTGAAGAACTACTCTCTCCTAGATATGAGATGATAGAATCAGAGGTAAAGGAACTAAGGTTTTTTTTTTTCTTTCTTTTACATCACTGGCGCATTGGAGCTTATATATTCTTGGTATACATACAAATGTAGTTAGTTTCATATCTTTTGGAAGGTGCTCATTTGCTGCCTTCTTTTAAAATACAGGATAATCAGCAAGGAGCTATAGAAGAAGAGGTGTGCATGGGTATGGTGTTTTCTTCAGACTCTAGTTTTTGATGAGTTTTTGTTTCTCGAATATCCAGACTCTGATATGCTTCTTTTGATGATTCTTTTAGGTGGTGCTGGTCAAGCTTTCCAATTTGGATACGAGTGTGATGATGAGGAGGAGCTAGAGGCTACTTGGAGGTTTTGCTGATATATCCAACGAGGTCGTTTTTTCGAGTATCCAAATAAGCATGTCCCATTGATATGATTTCATGTCAAGTAGAAACAGATCAGAGTGTGTAATTTGCACCTAAGTTTATGCAGAAATGTTTGTACCTAAATTTTATTCTTACAGATTGGCCTGTTGGTCCTTAATAATTCTCTTTGGTGGCAGTACCTTTGTTCTTGCCTTTTGTTTGTTGAATAAAACTAAGTTAACCCACTCCTATTAGAAACTAAGGATATGAAAAGAATTATCCGTAAAATTTGAAGAATATAAATATTTTTTATATCACAGACTACAAAAGATATTAGGATTTATTTATTTTAATGTGAAGGGACTGTTTGTTACTTGAAGCTTGATAAAACAAGAAGGGGCAAGATGATTCCCATAATCAAAAACGAAATTTGACAATGGACGTATTGATGAAAATAAATTAAAGAGAATGTTTTGATGAAGATCTGAAGCTTCCTGGTTTGGTTGATAATAAACTGGACATCCAATACACGTTTTTATCAACTGTGATATGCATCAAGTTTTCATACAAGCATTCTCCTGCAAACTAGAGCAAATATTCATCTCTTCTTTCGGACAGGTTCCCCAGAGTCTGAATGCTCAGATACAAAACGCTGTGAATGCTTGTACTGAGCACTCCTTTTCTGATGCCTACCATAGTCAGAGTCATCTGAGTGACTCGAGTATGAAGCTTTCCTCGGTCTTCCTCTATGTCGTCTCTCCCTTTTTGATGATTTTGTTACCCTGTCAAAATAGTCCGACTGACTTGATTCTGAGTACTTCCCTGATTTTCTTTTATGTCTCTTCTTGTCTGATTTGCTAGACGATGGTCCATATTCTTGTGGTTCTTGAAGGCGGGAATCTGACTGCCTTGATAACCTCTTGTCATGTCGCTTATGTTTCAATCTGCTACCCCTATCCCTCCTAGATGAGTTCTTCTTGTCTTTGTCAGAATCTGATATTTCTGATGAACTCGAGCTGAGATTCTTTCTGGCAGATCTCTTCCTTCTTTTATTCTTTAAGTTCTGATCATCATCTTTATCATCATCACTAGAAGATGATCCCTTCTCCGGGTCATATAATTTGATATTTGAAGATGAAGACTTCTTTCTATGCTTCTTCTTTCGGGACGACTTCTTCTTCTTTGGACTACTTGAGTAGAAGTTAGTTAGTAAGGCTGGAATGCCACCATCCCCTTCTAGAAAACCTACAGCATTTGGTTGAAAAAGAATCTCTCGTCATAAACATGAAAGTATCCCTAATTCAAGTACTACACAACCTATATATGAGCAGTAATGTTACCTCCATACTCATCAAATATATTCTCATCAGCAACTATCTGTTGGTTTGGGTCATCGGCTTTGAAACCTCCTCGAGGAGGACTCAAACCAGGTCTCTGCTTTAGTTCCCACTTCAAAGGCTGCGAAATAAGATAAAAGAGTTGGTATCGATGATGAAGCTTGATAAAAATCCAGCAATCAATAACTGAGCTATAAGCTATACCCCCACAGAGAATAAAGCCTATCACTAACTCATAATATTATAAAGCCTAGCCTACTCGAGAAATACTTTAATGCCTTGCGAAAACCATCTCTCAGCAGGTCACATGAGTTACGATCAACTGAGCCAGAAGTTACTCACGCGGACAATAAAGCCTATTACTAACTCATGATATTATAAAGTCTATTCAAGGTATATATTCAGGTCACACGAACTATATTCAGCCCCACCGATTCTTAAAATATGGGTCCAGCAAAAGACAATTAAATAAGCAGAAATGCATTTTCCCAGGAGATTAAAGTTCGAATAGCAGCATATAAAATTGGTGAAATGAATCTAAGAATTACTAGGAGCATAGATATTAAGATTAACCTCATTAAGATCTGTCTGAGCCAAGATAGCTGTTAAGGGATCATCTCTTTTTAGGCGACTTTCTTCAGAAGGCATTACAGCATCTTTCATTGGACATTCACGGTCGCCACTTTGGTGACCAAAGTTTCCACATCTCAAGCATTTGACATTCCGTATTTCTATTCCAAATGGTTTAGACCTAGCAGCAACACCCGTCTCTAACCTGAAAACACCATAAAAGATATAAATATACAGATCATACACATACATGTCAAGAAAACTCTGTTGCATATGCCTTAACACTAACATATATGTAGACGCTTCAACAATAAATCTGGTGCATATTTGCATTCATACAACAAAACAAAATGACCTCAAAACAAAATTTGTATTCATATGGTGGTTTCAAAAGTAAGTGGACGTTCCAATAAGTCACAAGCTCAACATATCTTCCATGGTCAGACAAAGAAAGAAAGTTAAAAACTATATGAATTGGTGGAGAAGTTTCAAAAATATTTCAAAAACCTTACACTTAAATCCATTAAATAACACAGAAATCCAAAGATCAGCGATTTCCCTGTCTACAAATCAGGCTAGAGTCCATGAAGCACAATGGGTTGTTGCTCTCTGGATATAATTTCCACATTCAACTAATGATGAAGGAATTATATTTGTTATTAGCATTTTCTATTTTCGGTTATTAGGTGTCTTAGTAAAACTCCTTAACCCATCTTATTAGTTCAGTATTCCCATCTTATTAGTTCAATATTCCCATCTTATTAGTTCCACATTCCCATCTTATTAGTTCCACATTCCCATCTTTAAGGGTGTTGTCTAATGCAACCTTGCCTCACATGTTTATGCCTATCAGAGTCAAGGAACTAATCCTAGAGAAGATCGGTATTCTGGAAATTTTACTATGATGCTCGTCACTTCATCAGTTTATTTAAATTTCTTGATAATAATTTCTAGTCACGATAAACCTCAAAAGAATGCAAACAATCTGTTCTGAACTACTATATTCTTATAATTTTGAACCAAAAGAATACAGCAAGAATGCAGGTTTTGTCAAATAAACAAAAGACACTCACAGTTGCAAGCAAGCTTGAACAGTCATATCATCTAATGATTCTAATCATCGCATACTTCTCTCTAGTCCTAAAATTTGAAGCTAATAGGCCTTGATTAGTATTAAAATTCTACATCCCTTACACGTTGGAACTTGTAAATATGAATATGCATTTGTATAAACCTTAATATGCTGAAAAAAGTTATATAACACATATACAGAAAAGGAAGCCTAGCAGACCTTGGAGCATTTTTAAGAACTTCAAATTGTTCTTCAGTTGGCAGTGCACGGCCAAATACATCTTTAGGTCTAGGCTTCTTTTTGCCTTCACCATTAGGCACAGCTTCAGACCTAAATCAAGCAAGCAGGAAATTTTCTTCAAGTCAGATTCCTAGACACGCATACAACACCTTTTTTGAAACGTAAAAAAATTTAGAAAGCAAAAAACCAATAGAAGAAAATAAAAATTTACCCAGGCATGGAAGAACCGACATCTTCCTGCTCTTGGTTCGGCTTATCATTGGCCAATTCCGCAGCCTTAGCACTCTCTGCATTGTAACCGGGCGGTCTGACATACATAAAGCTAACCGCTCTCATCATCTCCATCTACAAGTCACACAACATGAACCATCCATTACTTGCTTATTCAAATTGATTCACTAGTTAACATGAACCATCCATTACTTGTTTATTCACAATACTTGTTTAGGGTCTATAAATGATACACAATTTTCTTTGATACGATCCATAAGAAGCAGTTCGAATCAAAATTAATCCATGGTTAGATAAAACACACACAAAAAATCATCTTTTTCACCTTTTCTCTCTCCCTCTGAGAGACCAGAGCTGTCTGGCGAAAAAACTCCTGCTCCTGAGCATACTGCAAAACAAAAGCACAAAGCTGAAACTGAGAAAAAAGCCAGAAATTGAAAACCCCTTTGAATCCAATGAGTGAGGAATAAAGTGTACCTCGCGGGAGACTTCTTCGTCCCGGCGCTCCCTCTGGGCGTGGGTCTGCTCGGCGATCCATTTGCGGCGCTGATTGGGGTAGGAGAGAGGATGCCATGGCTTCTGGTTGAGGTAAGAGTGAGACCAGGCGGTGCCAGCTTTGGTCTTGTAATCCACCTCTCCTCCATCTTTGTCTGTGAATCTTTTGCTCAGCCTCAATCCACCGCCTTCCTCTCCATCCATATGGAAGACCTACTCTACACAATAACTACTCAGATTTGAAGAACTGGGATTTCCGACTAAATTGTTCGTTTTGATGTTTCCTGCCTGTATGTACCCGTTTTTGTATCCAAACTGTGTGTTTTTACCCGATTAAATTCACAGGTATGTATATTTTTAAAATTTGTGCAAAAACGGCATCGATTTTTTTTTTCTTCCTTTTTTTGATGTTTCAAAAGAATTCAAAGAATAATCCACAAAGTTCCATCTTTTAGTACATTTCTGTTATGATCGGAAGTCGGCCCAAGGATTGCTTGGGAATTCAGCTATCGGAGCTGAGTAGATCGGAAAGTACAAAATCAGAAAATTAGCAAATTGTTTCAATAATTCGATAAGCCAAAATGAAAAGTGCTTGAACCAGTTAGCTATAACAGTGACATCTGCTGATTCAGCTAACTACCCGTTTAATTAGGAAAAGATCATAATACCCCTACCATACTCCCAGAATTACAACAGACCCTTCCACTCAAATTGAGCTTGTCCTCAAGCTCTAAACCACAAAGTCTGGGAATTGCCTGCAAATAAACTGGGAATCCTCCCAAGATGCTTCATCAGCATGTAGCCCTTTCCATAGAATGAGCCATTGGATAGACTGGACACCACCTGTAGAAATCAATCTGCGCTGAAGAATTTTGAGTGGCTGCAACACTTCAAGATCCTCAGGACTGATATTTGGTGCAGAACTGGGAGCAGCAGTAGGATCACCAATGAAGATCTTCAACAGAGACACATGAAACACTGGATGTACTTTGCAACCAACTGGCAGTTTGAGCTTGTAAGCCACAGATCCTACTTTTTGAATCACCTGAAAAGGACCATGATACTTGGGAGATAACTTGGAGCTTTCTGTCAGCCTCAGAGATTGTTGCTTGTACTTACTAGCTCTCAGTAACACCTAGTCACCTACTTGAAAAACTCTGTCAGTTCTCCTTGCATCAGCATAGTTCTTCATCCTCTCCTGAGTTTTCTTCAAATTTTCCTGCAATTTCTGGTACACTGAAGCTCTTTGTTGAAGCAAGTCTTGTGCAGCTGCGTAAAGGGAATCAGTAAGAGCTCCAAAAGGCAGTGCAATAGGCTTAACTCCATACATGGCTTCATAAGGAGTCATTTTCAGGCTTGTATGGTAGCTAGTGTTGTACCACCATTCTGCAGCAGCCAACCAATCTTTCCAAGTGCTAGGATGCTCACTGCAGAAACACCTCAAGTAGTTTCCTATCACTTGGTTTACCCTTTCTGTCTGGCCATCAGATTCAGGGTGATAGGCAGTGCTATAATTCAACTGCACCCCTAATTTCCCAAATAATTCATTCCAAAAATTGCTTGTGAAAATCTTATCTCTATCAGACACAATGGCATCTGGCAACCCATGCAATCTATAAATTTCATCAATAAATACCTGAACCACTTGTTTTGCAGAAAAAAGGTGAATTAGAGGTAAGAAGTGGCTATACTTAGAAAACCTATTCTTTAGACTTAGGAAGCTGCTCCACAAAATCCATACTCAGTTGTTTCCAGACACTGTTAGGAATGGGGAGTGGCTGAAGAAGACCTGGAGGGTGGCAGTGTTCCCCTTTGTTTCTCTGGCAGGGAATGCATGATTTAACATAATTGATCACATCAGCTCTCACCTCAGGCCATATAAACATAGTCAGTATTCTTTTGATGGTGGCACTCTGCCCTGAATGGCCTCCAATGGCTGAGGCATGCATGGCACTCAATATCTCTTGCCTTATACCTCCCTGACTTCCAATGTAAATCTTTGTACCTTGTTTAATGATACCACTGTCATAGGAAAACTCAGTGTTGTTTTCTGTCCCCAAAATTGTTTCAGCAATTATTTTCTGAGCTTGATCATCTCCAACATAGCTGACCTCTATCTGAGTTATCCAAGAAGGAACCAAAGTTGAGGATTGTATTGCACTGCAAGGCTGAGTTAAGAGCTTGTCAGAAAGAGATTTCAAGTGTGGATCATCCTCATTTTGGTTCAACCTTGAGAGAGCATCTGCTGCCACATTAGTTTTTCCACTTCTGTATTGTATCTCAAAATCCAGACCAAGTAATTTTGTTATCCACTTGTGCTGCACAGCAGTGTGGAGTTTCTGATCTAACAAAAACTTTAAGCTGTGGTGGTCTGTCTTTATTATGAACCTGTTGCCAACCAAGTAATGTTTCCACTTCTCTACTGCCATAACCAAAGCCAGTAATTCCTTCTCATATGTTGAAAGCCCTAAATTCTTCTGGCAAAATGACTTGCTGAGAAAAGCAATAGGTCTCCCCTCCTGCATCAGAACAACACCCATCCCTAGTGCACTTGCATCTGTCTCTACTACAAATGGAATAGAGAAATCAGGCATCCTCAGAACTGGAGCTTCAGTCATAACACCTTTTAACTTGAGAAATGCTGCTTCAGCTTTATCACTCCACTGGAATGCATTCTTCTTTAACAAGTCATGTAAGGGCCTGCAGATGATACCATAACCTTCAATGAACCTTCTATAGTAGCCTGCCAGACCAACAAAACCTCTCAATTCTCTGATAGTTGTAGGAACTGGCCACTTTAGTATACACTCAACCTTGAGGGGATCCATTTCCACACCAGAGTTGGAAACTATATGTCCCAAATAATCCACCCTGTGAGTAGCAAACACACATTTTGAAGCTTTAGCAAACATCTTGTTCTCTCTCATTATCACCAAGACTTGCCTCAGATGCTTTAGATGCTCCTCCTGTGATTTGCTGTAGATCAAGATGTCATCAAAAAATACTAAAACACTCTTTCTGAGCAGTGGTTGAAATACATAATTCATTAAGGCCTGGAAGGTGGCTGGGGCATTAGTGAGGCCAAAAGGCATCACTAAAAATTCAAAATGCCCCTGATGAGTGGAGAAAGCAGTTTTATGCACATCCTGTTCCCTGACTCTGATTTGGTGATAACCAGATCTCAGGTCCAGTTTGCTAAAAACCTTTGCATTATGAAGCTCATCCAATAGCTCATCAATGACTGGAATTGGGAACTTGTCCTTAATAGTTAAATCATTCAGTTTCCTATAGTCAATGCATAGCCTCCAAGTGTTATCTTTGTTTTTGACAAGCAACACTGGGGAAGAATAGGGGCTGGTGCTAACTTGTATGACTTTGTTTTCCAGAAGACTCTTAACTTGGGATTCTATCTCAGATTTATGGAAATGGGGATACCTATAGGGTCTTGACTTGAATGGCATTGCATCTGGCCTTAAGTTAATCTACTGCTCTGAATGGAGGCAGTGATTGAGGTTCCTGAAAAACATCTTCAAACTGTTGTAGTAGTTCCCTTAGTCCTCCCTTTTGTAATTCTTCCTTACTGTCAGCCCCAATCTCCCTGCTCTCTGGTGCTATTGCAGACACTTTTGCATCCATAGAATCAAAATATTCCCTCCTCATTAGCTGATATTCCAGTCCCATCCTTTCCTCCAATCTCCTATCAACTTTCAAAAATCCTCCCCCATGGCTAGCTGGTAATGCACATCTCCCCAACCATACCAAATCAGTATTATGGAAGTCATCTGTTTGCCATTCTTCCAACATTGCCAGACAATTCCTTCTTCTTCTTAACTGAGCCAATTCTCTTGCTTCATCCCCTCTTAGTAAAGTGAACTGTGGAGCTGCTGTATTACCCTGTAAACACCACTGAGCCCCCTTACTAGTGATCCACATTTCATCAATGTTTTTTTTAACAATCAAAAGAAATAGGACTCAGCAAGGCCATCCAATCTGCTCCTAAGATCATATCTGTAACTCCCAGATTCATGACTTTGAAGTTAAAAGTGAGAATGTGATTTTGAATTCCCCATTTCACCTGTGGACACTTTGACACACCCCCTACTAAACTCCCATCAGCAATGGCAACTTTGAAAGGCCTGGTTAGAACTTCCTCTAATTTCATTCTTTTCACCACTCTAGGATCCACAAAGCTAGTGAAACTTCCAGTGTCCATGAGTATCTTCACCTGTTGACCAGCAATGTGCCCACTAATAGAGATGGTATTTGCTCTATCACTACCACTGCCAATTGCCTTTACTTCAAACAATTCTGGTTCCAGTTCCAGCTGCTTAACTTCCTCACTCTCTGTGTCAATAACCAGTAAATCCTCTCCTTCATCATTCTCTAACTCAGCACTGGAAATCACATGCACTTTCTTGTATTTACATATGTGGCCAGGAGAATATTTCTCTCCACATTTATAACACAATTGATTTTCCCTCCTGAATTGTTGTTCCTGTGGTGAAATTCTTTTAAACCCTTCCTTCCTCTTGCTGGCTTCACCCACTGTCCTGTCAGGCTCCATTTTCTTTCTGAACTCAGTACTCTTGTCAAATTTCTGACTAGTAAAATGGTGATGAACTCCCCCACTTTTGTCCCTTTTATACAGAGACTCCAGATGCTCTTCCTGCCAAATTGCTAGTTCCACAGCATCATGTAAGGAATTTGGCCTGCCAGACTTAACCAATGGTTTCAACTCATACTTCAGACCACTTAAAAAACTGCTTAAAAAATACTGCTCAGTCTGCTGTGGGTGTAACAATAATACCATTGACTTCATATCTTCAAACTCTTCTACATATTCCATAGCACTTCTCCTTTGGTAAAGTTTGTTAAACTCTTCTATTATGTCCTCCCCTCCCTTGACTGAAAACCTTTTGAGGATAGCAGCTTGTAGGTCACACCAGTTAACAAAATTTCTGTGGTATCTCTCTGACTGATACCATGTCTCAGCCTTACCCTCCATCAACAGCACTGCCATGTCCATCTTTTCCACTTCACTTAATTGATGATAAGTAAAATACTTATTGCATCTCCTCAACCATTCTCTGGGATTTTCTCCACTAAACATTGAGGGTTCTATCTTAGGGTGTAGTGAATGAGGGTGTTTCAGTTTAGGGCTCCTCTTATCACAATCAACATTTCCAATCTCATCTCCAATTCTGCTACCAGGGGTGTTAACAAAAATGGGGTTAGGCTGCATAGGTATTTTTCTACCCTCACCCAACAGATCCTCACTACTCCTAAATCTCCTTGCCCCAATACCCTCTCCCATAGGAATTCTACGATTTCCCACAAAAAACTCATCCATTCCAAATGCTTCCTTCTCAAATGGCTTAAAATTCTGAGCAAAAAATTCATTACGGGCAACAGAGCTTACCTCCACCGGAATTTTGGAGATAGGAGTAACCTCCTTATCAGGCCTACTCGGACCCCCACTCTCCACCATTGGAGCTTTGCCTTTGACCAGTGACATCACCATCTCTTTGAATTGCTTATCTTCCTCCGATCGAGCACGTTGTGCATCCTGGAACTGACGTTGAGAATCGGCTAGATCGTGCAATTTCCGATCCAGATCTGAGGACGATCTGGAATTCTCTGACCTCAGCTCTCCAACTAGTCGAGCTTGTTCCAGCCGGAGCTCCGCCAGTGCTGATTCGAGCTGTCCCCTTAACTCCAGTTTGTCTTCTTCCAGCTGCTGTCGATCGGTTTCCAGTTGTCGCCTGGTTTCGTTCGCCAAATTCTCGAGTTCGTTGAGACGGCCGTCGATCGCCTCATTCCTCGTCGGTTTGGCCATGGCCGGAGAATCGCCGGCTCTGATACCACCTGTTATGATCGGAAGTCGGCCCAAGGATTGTTTGGGAATTCAGCTATCGGAGCTGAGTAGATCGGAAAGTACAAAATCAGAAAATTAGCAAATTGTTTCAATAATTCGATAAGCCAAAATGAAAAGTGCTTGAACCAGCTAGTTATAACAGTGACATCTGCTGATTCAGCTAACTACCCGTTTAATTAGGAAAAGACCATAATACCCCTACCATACTCCCAGAATTACAACAATTTCATTCACCTTGTTAAATTTTATCCACAAATTTAACAAAACTATAATAATGTGAAGTTGACTCTAAAACGATCAACTTTCATCAATGTTATTGTATCTGTTCACAATATTAAAAATATAAAAAAAATAAAATCTTCTTAACTTATTCGGAAAAATCATATTTCCATCTCACATCCTTCTCTACTTGTGCGAATTTGATTCAATATTTTTGTCCAAAAATTATCAACGTCGTAATTAAAGACAATGTTTACGTGGTGATTGTGGTGATATGGAATGGACTACTGTCATGATGTGAGAAAAGATTGGTAGCACACTCTGGCATCATAAGCCCAATATAAAGATATAGTGTTTGTTTGAAGCATTGGATATTTCTCTAAACACTTGAGTTTGTTTAAGCTAACTGCTATCAAGTCTGCACTCCAAATAATCATATAGGCCAAACACAGAAATATTGGAGCATTTTTTGCTCCATCATCATCACCATCATGATTCATGAATCATGTACTTCTTCTCAGAATTCCACTCAGTTTAGTCACTCCCATACATGGGCTTATTAAGTGTATGTGCACATGAACTTCTATCAATTATTTTCTTACCTTTTCCCCACAGAAGTGAAAAGACAGGATTAAGATCTGCCCTCTGATCATCATACACCCATTCATCATTCACATTAGTGGAGAAATGTCCATAGATTTCTGACATTTTTTTCCTTGTTTCAGAGAGCAAGTTTCTAGCTTTTTTGAGTAGGAAATGACAAGGATTTTGGAGTCTCTTCTTTGCATGATTCTGCTGCTACTTTTTTCACGTTGTGTATAACCTCTGTACTCATCTTAAGCCTTTCAAGTTTCTTTTTTAGTTTTTCTTTAAGCTTGTGATTCTTGAATTCAATTCTTCCTTTCTATTTTTATCTTCATAAGTTTGCTCATGTTCTTGTTATAGTGAACCTTAAATCATGGAAACTGTGTTAAACTAAAACACCAGTGAAAAGTCACTGAAAGATGGGTTTGGGCCCTAAGATATTCATAAACATCATTACAAGATAAAAAGTGAGCTTATCCTACTTTGTCCCTACTGGAAATTGTTTCAAACATGAAAGAAGGAACATCAAACACTGATGCTACACATAGAAACATACACTACCTCCGTCCCATACTTCAAGTCGTCTTTGTATTGCTATTTTAGCAATGCAGACGACTCAAAGTATGGACTAGAAGGCATAGTAGAATTTCATATTGTGATTTGTGAACTAGTTGTATTGGAGTAATGAGGTACTAATGAAGGAAAGATCATGAGACTTGAACTTCATAAATTATGTGCTTTAAATTATTGATATGAAAAACAGTCAAAATTTTGCAATAATAGTAGTATCCCTTGTTTTACAAGGGATCATTTCTCTAATCAGAATGTTACAAACTTATTCTGCATACTTATGCTAAATGTCAGTGTTGTATATATGCCTCTAAAATTTGCTTGTCTTGGATGAGGCCCTCTCTATCTAAAATTATTCCCACAACTCGAAGAAGCGAAAAACTCTTCAAAATGTGCTCCTTCTTGATCATCATCTTACCCGACGCAATGCTAGGTAAGCCACGAGCCGATATCCCACCAGCATAAGTGCCATAATGGCA
This sequence comes from Sherardia arvensis, assembly GCA_948330725.1. Lineage (NCBI taxonomy): Eukaryota > Viridiplantae > Streptophyta > Magnoliopsida > Gentianales > Rubiaceae > Sherardia > Sherardia arvensis. Next base: position 37,146,421 of record OX415239.1, read on the forward strand.
ACATCAATCCACAGATGGTTGAGGCCAACTGATTTCACAGAAGGGAAATCTGCAACTCTGCAATACTTGCCCTTTGAGCACTCATAATAGTCACTCTCACTGAACTGAATCCCTAGAAGGAGCTTGAAGCAGTAGTAGCTGTAGCTCAAGTACTTGAGCCAGACTATGAATGCAGGGATCTGCTGAATGTAGTAACCACCAGCAATGAGGAAAACAAGAGTTGTCACTGAGGCTAAGGTTGTGGCCTGTTTAACCTCCATTAGTATCGCGCCAAACGCTAACCCTAAGCCCTGTGAGACGAGGACGCTGAAGAGGACTACTAGGAGGGAGAGGATGAATATGACTGGATCTGGCTTTAGGCCTCCCATCCAGTAGATTATGAAGGTGAATGCAGTTGGTAAAGCAAGCTCTAATGGAAGATCTCCAACTGTTTTTGCTAGGAAGTATGAGGAGAGATGGTACATTCCTGATGATCTTTCCTTTATTAGCATCCTTCTCTCTTGTGGAAAGGTGAAAACTGCATTGTAGAGTGGGTAGAATCCCCAGAACACAGAGAAGAAGAACAGCATGGCAATCTGCAATTACAAAGGCATCACACTCAGTTACAATCTTTAGTTTAATTCAGTTAATTTCATTTTAGTTTAGCAAACATTTTGATTTTAAAAAGATTGGATTATTTTAGTTAATCTGGTTTTAATTATCAATTCAAAAAAGTTAATTCAGTTCAGTAGAATAAAAACTCATGAGATCAGTGCATAAGCCTCAAAATATTAGTATAAAAAAAAAATGGAGGGAAAAAAGTATTTCATTCATTTAGAACGTCCAAAACGAAAGAGAGGATGGGAGGGGAATTCCACGAAATACAAAATAAGGGACATGTCTTACAATAGTTTGCTAGAGAAATGAGCTATGAAATTTTAGTATCAATTTTACAACCTCTAATAACCAAAAAGGCTGCATTTTTTTTATTTATAATTTATCAAAGGGCCAAATAGTAGGACAGAGAAAAGTAAGGGACAAAAAGGATATCTCAGAAAAAGTAAGGGGGCCAAAAAATGGTGTTTAGCAATCAAAAGTTTAGAACTTAAGTCTTCAATGTCACACCATTAGTCAATTTCCAGATGAAGGATTCTACAAACAATGCAAAGCATGAGAACTGTTGTTAGTTACCTGATCTTCAAGGTGGGACATTGGGGTGTGCCACCACAGAAGTCCACCAAGAATTGCCACACTGATCACTTGGAAAATTCTCAGCCTGTTGAAGGTTTCAAATCTCCTCTCTCTGATCCCTCTCTGCAGCAGAACACTGAACTGATGGAACCAGCTTGTGCACCACTGATCCGGCTTCGCTTCGCGCTCTGCGCGACAAAAATCGACCATTTAGGAAGTGAAAAAGCAATCTCATTTCACGATATTGAAAAACGTCCAGTAACGTGTGACACTGTAATTATTTTGATAATACGCGCATAAAACGAGTTATCAAAATAACTTACTAGGATTTGTGTGATTGAAGGTACTAATGTCCAAACTGATCAGCTCAGCTTTGAGCCTTGTAGCAATATTCTTGTCATAAGCAGTTATCAAAGCCTCTCTAACCACTTTTTGGTCCTTTTCAGAGCTTTCACCTTGCTGATCAACATGATCAATACCTGAAATGTTCCAAATGTCAAATAATATTCTGTTTTTACATTAAAATTTTAGCTTGATCATTTTAAACATACCATTTGCAAGATCAAGCAAGAAATCAGCAGGATTGACAGTGAGGGATGTGGAGAAGCCAACTGAGGAGAAGTAATCGAGGGCGGCCGAAGCAGGGCCGTAGTAGATAGGGCTGCCCTCTGAAAGGAGCACTACCTTATCGAACATGTGGTAGAGGCGGCTCGAGGGCTGATGAATGGTGGTAACCACCGTTCTGCCGCCGCTCGCCAGGCGTTTGATGGTGGTGAGAATGCGCATGGCGGTGGTGGAATCCAGCCCTGAAGTAGGCTCATCAAGCAAAAGCAAGCTCGGATTAATCAGCATTTCTTGTCCAATGCTGACTCTTTTTTTCTCTCCACCTGAGATTCCCCGGAAAAGTGGACCTCCGATCATGCTGTTCCGGCACCGGGTTAATCCAAGCTCGTGGAGAACGTGCTCCACGTGCTGGACCTTCTCGTCCCTGCTCAGGCTCCCGGGGAGCCTGAGCAAGGCGGTGAAGTAAAGGTTCTCGAAAACGGTGAGATGCTGATAGAGAACATCTTCCTGAGCAACGAACCCTGTTTTTCGCCGGAGATGGCCGGAAATTGGTTGGCCGTTGTACGAAATCTTGCCGGAAATCTTGCTCGTCAGGCGGCCGCCGAGGACGGTTAAAAGCGTGGTTTTCCCGCTCCCGGACGGGCCGAGCATGGCGAGAATCTCACCGGGGCAAACCATTCCGGTTATGCCATTCAGGATTGTCTTCTCCTTGCTGATTTGCTCTGACCTTGTTCCCCAGCATTTCCCTGGTTTCTTCTGCGCTGTAATTTTGTACACCACATCCTCAAACTGCAGAAAACAAGTGTTAGAAACAGAGAATGTTATAACTTATAACTTATAAGTTGAATGATCATATATTACACATGTTATTACCTTGAGAGTGATGGGAGTGAGGGACATTCTGAGGAAGGACTGTGCAGGGGCTTCGTCCATATTGCTGCAGTTTGTTTCTGGTTTTGGAGCTACTGAATTGAGGTGCATGGTTTGATGGTTTTGATTTAGTTCCTGTTTTTCTTTCGTTTGGTTTTTGGCAAGCTAAGCTAAGTAGGACTGAATCGAGGTGGGGAAAGGGCAAAACTCAGAAAACGTTTGAAGAGGGAGTAGTACTCCACTTGAACTCAGGAGTTTTTGGTTTGAAATGAGTTGGGACAAACCACATTTATAAATAGACATGACTTGAGCCTTGAGGTAGGCCTAGTTACCTTTGTGGGTTCCTCCTCCATTTCTTTTTACGGTTTACTATTATATATTTACGATTAATTAGTTACGCTTTTATTTATTAATCAACCTAATATGACACTAGTGGTGTATATAGAGAATATGACCGTAATTCTCTTTGTTGATGACGTCTTCCTATTTTTATCACTCAAATTACAGTTGTTAAAATATAATTTACGCTAAATTATTCGGTGATACCCTGAAAATAAAGGATATGATCCAAAAAGCAGTATTTACATTAGGTGAAGTATTAACCTTATGTACCAAAAGAGTTTCAAAATTGTAATGTAGTTCGAGTCTCCTCTCTCGCGTCTGAACAGTACCCCCAATCCCGGATCTGACGGGTGACCGCCGGCAACCTTCGCTACACCGGTCACCCCGACCATAGTTAATCTCTCCTAACCACCATTTCTCACCTCCAGCCCAAATCCCCGCTATTCCTCCAGCGAGAAATTATGGCTACTTCTGGCTGGATCGGAAAACATTTTCCGTCAAAGATTTCCCCCCATTCCATTCTATCAGTTTTAACCGCCGCCAAGTTCATTGGTGTTTGTCATGATCACTAGATCTTCACCGAAAAAAGTCAACGGCTGGTGCCGCTTTTGATCTGTTCAACGGTGCTATCTATTGAGGGTGTATTGGGGTCGATCTTCTCTCAAAGGCTCCAGATCTGCCTGAAAGAGGCCAGATCCGGTAAATGGGAATGAGCAAATCAAAGAGATAAGGGACGGGGCTCATCGGAGGGATGTAAGCCGCGCCGCCGCCTCCATCACGCGCCACTAGACAGAGTGCCAGTGCGTTAGCGACGCTCAACTCTGCGCGCACGCGTTTCTCACACGCTGTGCGCAACGCATGCAGGTCACAAGCTTCACACGCCAACTGCTGCAGCGTCTGCGCGTGCGGTCTACGCGCCGTTGTGCCGGAATTTCTCATACGGGCTCTTACATTTGTCATCTGAGATGGTTTTTTCTATTTTTCCTATTGATTATTTAGTTTCTGTTTTCTTAGTTTTTTCATAGAATGAATCGGTGCTTATGTGGTTCAGTGAGTCTTTTTTGCTCGGATATCAGTCGAACTTGTTTGTCTGCCAATGCTTAGTTTTTTCGATGGGTACATTTTTTCGGTTAAACTTTATTGGCTTCCTATTTGAGATGAGGATATGAGAAATCCAAGTCAGGGTCAGTTTGAATACTGACTTCTTGGCGCCCCTCAGATTTAGATTAGTAGACTGTAATTGGTTCTCTAGTCTGGTTTAGTTAGACAAACTTGTCAATGCCCTTATTCTGTGAAAACAAACTGGAAAGTCTCTTACTGGCCCCGATGGGGGAATCCGAATAATGTCTGATGAGACTGACTAGGCAGTGATTACAGTTTTAGGGTACTATGTTCGATATCGTAGGCAGGTTGTGTTCAGTTAGTCCACCCAAATTACTTGAGAGTGCCGATGTCTACGAATATTATCTGTTAGGGTGCACGCACCCTAATTTTTGTTTTTTAGATTATGACTAGATATGTTGTTTAGGCATTATCACTACTAGACTCAGATGTAGAGATAGTTTCACTAGAAATTTCCCATTTATTTTTCTTATTGCCTCCGCTTTTATGAAGTTATTGTACTTGTATTATTTCATTTTGATTTAACAATGCTTAATATAATATCACTTCATTCTTAGTGGTTCAAATTTTTTTTTGTTTTGAAGTACTAACCCTATCTATCGAAATACCAGTTACTTGAAGTTTTGCATCAATAGTGCGGAGTGAAAACGGATAAGATTAGTACTATCAGCAATATTAGTTGATTGTCCTCTTAATATTCAAAATATTGAACAGCGGTAATGCAAACAATTCACTTGTAGAATTTAAAGAATTTATCGTTGCTATATCATTAGTGTCTATTTTAATCTTTCTAAAAAAACTATTTTTATTAAATTTTATAAATATGAGTTGGATGAATTATTATGAGTTATTCTGTACAGTTCAACAGTTTGCTTTTGTAGTCTAAAAAACAGTAAAAAATTTATGAAAATATCCTTATTTTTATGTTTATAAGAAAACTGAATAATATACATAGATCGATATTATATTTTTAATAACATTTAAACTATAATAATTATATAGTATCAAACTTTGTATAAGTTTTTGCTAATTGAAGATGGTGAATTTGATTATTGGACCAATCGTATACGAGGCAAGACCTTCCGGTCAACCTATTAAAATTGCTAATGCCAATCTATTTTCCCATTTCCTATTAATTTGATCGAATTAAAATGTTTAAAGGCAAACCTGACGGATAGAAAACGCAGAAATTTAATAGGTACAGTCCCATAATAGTTTGTATATTTATATTTAAAATACTTGATATCTTTATTCATGAGACACATTTATACTTTTGAATAAAATATTATTGATATTAATATCAGTTCATGAATAAATATGAAGAAAAAGTCTCCTGAAAGTCCAACTTTCCTGACTTTCCATAAGAGTCTTTATACGTTTTAACTTATACAGTGTACCTTTTAATTTGAACTGTAAAATTTGTTATTTGAATTTTATTAATATTTTAATATAAATTCATGAATTTTTGCATTAAAACATATTTTACTATATGTTCATTTTGATACTATCAATGTTTTAACACAAAATAGTATCATTTGACCTTAAATATATAGTGGTAGTTCCATAACATTTAGGAAAGTCGGACTTTCTAGAGAATTTGCTAAATATGAATTGTGTAAATAAATATTGGAATGCATATAACAATACTAAGTACTACACTAGTATGATAAATAACCCAAATAAATATTGTGGCCGTCGAATAATATTCTGCTACGTTTAATATCTTCTTGAAACTGCACATAAATATTCCCATCATGATCGATCTACTTATAATACGTACTCATATCCAACAAAAATAGGTGGAGAATGAGAGACATGCCACTAAAACAAAATCATTTTCCACAATAATGTTCAAAACTCTATGAATTATTAAATCAATGATGTGTACTATAGTACTCGATCTACAAGAGCATGAGATCATATTGGACCATTGTTTATGGTTGAATTTGATAATAATGTACCTAATCACTATTTTTATTAGTTAGTTTAGTTCAGTTTTGATGAACGGTAATTCAATAAAATTAGCTTAATTTAATTATAATGTTATTAATTTAAATTCAGTTTTATTCAATTTCATTCAGCAAAATAATATGGAGAAAACATGCATAAGGTAACTCCAAACGTGAAACAATTTAGGATGTGTTTGGTGGAGTTGACCTTTTAAAAAAAGTTGGGTGATTTTGACTTTTGCCGTGGCGAAAAGTAGAAACTAATCATATATCATGTTTTGTTTTTTGTAACTTTTGGATTAAAAGTGCCTTCTGGTTTGGAAATAAGCAGTTTTTTGACAATTTACCATACTTTGCTTTTGAAATACAGCGGATGAAAAGATCTTTCAAACACGCCCTAAAATACTGAGTTTTGGAGGCAAAAGAGAAAGTTGGAAATGTTTGTTTTTCATATGTAGTAGCTTTTGAAGCGTTTATTCCCCCTTAGTTTATTTCACTCATAGATTAGAAAACCATTGTTGGTTTTGTATGCATTTGTTAAGGGGGGGCTTGAAATCTTGTGTGTGTGCTTACTAGTATAGACAATGATAGTGCTTCCCACCTTTCACTTCAATCATTTAGATGGCCTTTAAGACCATAATCTTTATGTAAATCTCTTTGCTGCAAATGGATTCTTACATTATGTGCTAATGGATTCTGGTTCCCACTTCTTGTCTTTGTCTTTCATTTTTCTACTATGTTTTCAGATGAGATCACCGGTGGTGGTGTTGCTGGTGAATGATTGACAAAGTAATGGTAAGGCGAATCGCTGGCGTGGTGGTGGTTGTGGAAGAAAATATTTCGTAAATAAGATATGATATGTGATATATCATCGTATATATTAGGTCTGTGAAATCAAGTATAGTTAAATTAATCTTTAGATTAAAAGCACTTGTAAACACCTTAACCATACTAAAGTGTAAGATATGACCCCTAAACATTTGAAATATATAGTTTGTGACCTCTGAAAATAAAATTAAAAATATAATTTGTAAAGTTTGTCGCCTATAACCAATATCTTTCATAATATCTCTGTTATTTACCATCTTGCAGGAGTACAATTTAGCATCAGAGCTTCTCCTCCACCAACTCTTCAGCGGAATCTCAATCCAACCCACCAGCTCTTCATCATAATCCCAATCCAAACTAACGGCTGCTAAGAAGATGGGTTATTCAATTAAATCGAATAAGGGTGATCAGGCGGATGAAAATGGCAGTAAGGGTGATCCTCCCATCTTCTTCAATGGGAGAATTTCAGGGATTATCATCTTCGCCGTCGAGTGCATGCCATTGATAGCCACAAGAAATATAAGCCGGCACACTCATATCGCTCTTAGTTTCATAATGCCAATTATCGAAGGAAATGATCTACGATGAGAGATTATTCTTGTTTGATATTTTAAACTACGTTAAATATATTATTGAACTGCATATATCACTTCCTAAAAGTTACTGATCAAAGGTGATATTCTTATATTCCATGTTCTTGGTACATAAGATTGGTGTTTTAAGGAACTGTAGTTTTCAACATTCGTATCACCGAAATCTGGAGATGACTATTTCTATTAATTCTTTTCATATTCTTTGATTCTCTCTTCCTCTTTCCCTGTCCTTTCTCTTTTTCACAATTATCTTTACTAACGTTATAGAATACTTTAAACATAAATAATTGTACGTTTGGTCATAGGTTAGAGAATTAAATGATTATAACGTTCTAATTGAGAACCTCTTTTTGTTATGATATGATTAATTGGGTCATATATGTGGAGGGGGATAACCGATGGGTTTGATTCCTGATGCCCGAAGAGCATTTTGACATTCTTTTTCCATCTTTATTAATAACATAATCATTTTAAAAAACTTTTAGAGATTTCAAAGTGAGAAAAGAATAAAGCCATTTTTCCATGTTAAAATTTAGGGAAAATTTATATTAAGAGCGTGTGAAAATTCAAAATTATCATAAAAGACATAATTATTTAATATTTATTATAGAGGGTATTCTTTTTTTATTTTTTAATTTTGAAGTCACCTAAGTGGGGTGAAATTTATTAGGCTCACCAAACCAAAAAAAGAAACTAAGAATGTTTGTACAATGAAAAATGAGTAAAAAATACTATTACAGATCAATCTCGATGTCATATATGTAAGAGAAACCTTATCTAGACTTATATCTACTTTTGCAAGCATGTTAGGCATCGCTAAGCGAAGACCAAATCTGCCGACATAAGGACTCGATACTCGCAAGCATTTTAGGGATCGCAATGCGAAACCCAATTCTGCCGACGAGTATGAGGTGTCGATAAGGTTTCTAAAAGTTGTGAATTTGTGCACTGATCAGCTCAATGTCTTTGCTTGTGGTCTGTTTCAGAGAAGCTCCATGTGTTACAGATTGACTGGTATGTTGCTTTCCATATGATGAATTTGTCCAGGCCTTGCGCCTGCAATGTACAAAAAGAAATATCAGCAGTACCTGAAAGGAGAATTAAGCTCTTATGTATGGAACTTGTCTGCTATCAAGCTGAACTAGTCCCCTTATTAAAACATAATAAATAAAAATATTTATTAGCTTATTTTATAACAAAAGTAACGGGGATATAGAACGGGGGGTTAAACAAAAGTAATGGGGATATGGATTGAGGGTATTCTGATTGTTTTAATGACTATTTACTTGAAAATTGACATTTATAACGTTTATTTCAGTTCAATCAGTATTTTTTTTCAGTTCAGTATTTTTTTTTCAGTTCAATTCAGCGAGAAATAAACTCTAGCAAGCAGGGTCTAAATATATAATTTGATTTGAATTAGTGAGCTACATTAAGCATAATCCATATGATAGGGTATGGGCCTATTAGGCCCATACCAGTCCACGACCCTCTACCTGTTCTCCGCCCACGAATTGTACAAGAGCATGTGAAACCCCCCGTAAGCAGATCATAAAGGACGTTACGCCACGTGAGGTGAGCAGGCGAGTACACAGAACAACCCATGTAATAGCATACACAAGAGAGTACCTCTTACGGGTATAAAGGTCGGCAGCTTCCTACCTCTTTACTCAGATTCTCTCTAAATAGCACTCATATTCTCTTTCTAGAAATACCATCTGACTTGAGTGTCGGAGCGGGTACCGGCGAGAAACCGCCCGTATGAGCTCACCCTGTTCATCCGTCCAGGTGTTTGCTAGTGCAGATCTATGCACCGAAAAAGCGAAACTATCACCATATAATTTGTTAGACAAAATCTTGGTTTGAAATACCCTAAAAAATTAGGTTTATACGATTATGTAATTGATGGGGATTGTATGTTTAATAAAAAATGCTACAAACTCCCGTGATCATAATGCACTTATCGATAAATCAGTTTACTTAATTGACTACTCTAGTTGAGATTTCTCCTAGTGAGATTTTGGCCATGAATTGTATGTCAAGGTCGATCGATACAGATTTAAATGATGAGATTTCTGTTAAGCTCGTCAAAAATTTTGATAGTTAAGTTAGGATGTGTTTGGTTGGATAGAATTTTGAGAGTTTGAATTTTGTTTTGAGATTTTGAGAGTCTAGATTTTGTTTGAGATTTTGTAAGTCTTAATTTGCTAAGTCCTTGTTTGGTTGGTTTGGGATTTTGTAAGTATGAAACAAAAACCTTGTTTGGTTGGAGTGAATTTTGGAAGTTTATAACAAAAAATTTGTTTGGACTTTGCCTTTTGCAAAAACTGGACTGTGTAAGGTAAAATCTGAATTTTGTAAGGCAAAAGCTGGACTTTCCAAAATAACGAACCAAACAAGATTTTACGAAACTGGATTTGGATAGTCCAAGTTTTGCAAAATGTTGTCCAACCAAATACACCCCTAATGTCGAGGTTATGGGTCAAGCAATTTAGTAGGAGAAAAACATTCATCCGGATGATCGTGATGCAGGCCTTATCAGGCACCAATAAGATAATGACACGTGTACAATTGAAATGTTTTAATTGGTTAAGATATTTTTAGTAAAGTTTTAAAACTCTAATTTAGAATGCCTAAATCCGTCTGGGTAATGATTGAACATGTGGCCCAATCATAAATTAGATAAAGATGATGTGTCGTTATTTAATTGGTGCCTGATATTGCCAATATCATCTGATATTGATATATATTAAACTGATTTAGTAGTAATCAAAAATTCAAAACTCATGACTACCAAAAATAACGATGAAGTTTCAAAATGTATACTACGGGTATAGCCATATCATCTCTTTCAGTTGTTTATTTGTCGCATCTATTAATTGGCATACATACAATGGTACATCTCTTGCACTCACGTATTTGAAACGATAACTATTTTGATTTTGGCTTTAGGCTAATTGATTTGGTAACATCTATTTGACATATACAATTGGTTTAATATTTATTACACTCGTATTTGAGACGGCAACTATTTTAATTTTGACATTAGCCTAATTGATTAGGCGACATCAAATTGATAATCTAATTGATTTAAAATGATTGATAGTAATAAAGAAAAATCTAATTGCTTAACTAATCTCACGTAAAACATATGGCTTGTGAATCTTGAAAATTCTGGCCACTCATCTTATCCTATAATTAATTTAAGGTCTTGATTCTCGAATATTTTTTGGACATGAACGTGGAATATATATTTTTGTGGCTGGGCTCGTTTCGAATTATATTCAGTTTACATGGCCGTACATGGTAATTTTGAAATATGCTATTCTTCCCCGATATTGTTCTCCCATGTGAAAGAAAGGTGATTCGAGAAGTGAAATATATTCGTCGAAAGACCCAGTCAAGTTCAACTTCAACGCAGAAGTGAGTTAAAATTAGCTAAAATAAGTTATAATTAGGTTAAACAACCTGTAAATGGCTGGAATACATTGTTGTTAGCTGAAATTTGCTGAAACAGGCTACAGGTAGCTAAAGCATACTGCAACTCACTGAAATAAGTTAAAAAATATTTACTTTTAAATATTAACTTTTAGAACATAAATAAAGTTTATTGACTTTTTAAATTTTTCTCATTCCTTTTTTTATTTTTTTTATTACAAGTATAAGGATCTCCTACAACTATCCTAATCTAGCCTAATCTACTGATCCTCTACTCAGTCCTCCACTCCATACTGTGAATGGGGTGAAGGTCTCAGTTGACACCCTCTGATGCACTTCGCTTCTTTGCATTTGCGGGACTGGAGACTTTGACATTAGGATGTGAATGGGGTGAAGGTCTCAGTTGACACACTCTGATACACTTCGCTTCTTTGCATCTGCGGGACTGGAGACTTTGACATTAGGAGAAAGCCACAGGGGGCGGGGAGGTGGGATTTGAACCCTGAATCTCTGCCTAGCCAAAACCTTATGATTTGGTATTTGGCCAAGTGGGCTAGCCCACTTGGTTTCATTCCTTGTTTTTATAAATGCACTTTAACATTTTTAAATTTTTTTAAATTTTTCTCTTTTTAAATCTCATAAGTTATATATTTTCCCATCAATGAGATTCATATATTCTCTTTTAAACACTCTTTTTAATTAAATTTATTTTCCTCTTCCAAATCCACAATGTCGTCTGTAATGTTCAATTTATGTACTCCCTTCGTCTCAGCCTAATGTGCACTTTAACTTTTTGACACTATTTGCTTTTAAACTTTGACCGCTTATTTAAATAGATATATAATTATGAATATTATCATATTTGGTATCGTTAAATTAATCACAACATAGATTATTCAAATATCAAATTTTTATTTTTCGATAATATAAGTAAATAAAGATACGGTTGGTCAAAGATGTGTGTTGTATAGTGTGAAAAGTTAACTGTACTGATTTGAGTGAGACAGAGGTAGTAGAAAAATATTATTTGGTTGATTCTGAGTACCTAAATACTCTTGGGTACATGCCTCCATTTTTCGGTACAAAAACAAGAAAACATGTATCAGAGTTTAGATATGTACCACTAGAGGTAAGGCGGAGCATTTTAGCAAGCGGCATTCTTCATTGAGAATGAAAATCGAATGTACATTTGGACGGTTGAAAAGTACTCGAAGAGTGCTTAAAAGAATACCTCAAATTGAAAATTGTCATCAAATGTCAATTATTGTTGTATGTATCACGCTTCATAACTTCATTCAAATGCAAGAGATTGACATTCCTTATTTTAGATCATGAGCATACACAAGAAACTAGTGATCTCACTATATTTGATAAACATCGAAAAAGCATTATGGCAGAAGTGTGTTAAGGTATAGCTGAACAGATTTGGATTTCGGTAGGTGGTGATACTAGTGAAATTGAACCATCAGATGATAGCGATTAGTGTTGGATGCAAGCGATATGCATTTTAGGAATAATTGCTCAAACTGTTACTTTCGAGTATAAATTAATTTGATCTATTCTCGATTATTAAGTCTGGAATTTGGTAAATTTTGATTTGCTAAAACGAAACTTACACAGGACTAAAGTCTGAACTTGGAAGCACAAAAACTGGACTTTTGGGTCAAAATCAAGAGTTTCAAAAACTACTTGAACCAAACAGGGACGTCCCTGTAATTTGTGGGGTCTAGTGTAGAAAATGAAATGGTAATCCTTCAATCTTCTCAAGTTCAATCATTTCCCAATTTTCTTAAATTTTTACAAATCATTTGCAATTATACCTCAGTTATAACTAAATATATATTATATAAAAGTTTGAGCCCCTCAATTTTTCTCTAATTTAACATTTTTCTTGATTCTTTTTAAATCTCTAAAAATCTTTTCCGATAATATCTCAATATAATGAAATATATAGAAAATATAAAAATAGAAAATGTAAACTATATTGTTAACTACAATTTTGTAGTATTTCTGATATATAAAATGTTATAACTATTTCAGTTAGGAACAAAAGAGTTGAAGAAAACATGTTCTTATTCTTTCTTTAACAAATACCTTCTCCTCATTTATTCTTCACAGCCAAATATCGTTTACACATTTACATTATAAATATTTTTAGCTAGGTAAAATGTTGATCAGTAAAATTTGATAGACGTTAAAATGAATTTAATACATAATGTATTTAGTAATGAATAACATCAAAATCTGAAGAATAGATGTAGGACTTGGTACGTGAGAGGTTCCCCTAGTTTGAAGAGTTTGGGCTTGCCTGTAATTCATCGACACGTATGTCCTTGTACGTCTTGCTCTTGTACTGCTCCTCTTTACAGTATCTTCCAGTGCATGTAAAAATAATACGGATTGGAAAAGTAAAATACAACCTGCAAATAACATTACGGAATTTATATTTGCAGGTTTTCTTTTACTGATGTAGTCTGTATTTTGATTTTAATTGACAAAATTATTCTGATTAATTTATATTGTTCAAATTTTAACCACTTGATCGAGGATGTATTAGTATTTTCTAAAAATAATACGGACTGCAAAAATAAAATAAAACGTGCAAATAGCATGATTTATTGCATACTCTAAGGGTGTACAACTTTTATTATATATTTTTTGAAATTCATTCGTGTTACGTTTACGGTGAAATTGACATTCAATTTAACTAACTTAATACATAAGTAATTAAATCGTATCAATATGATACTGTTTGTACGGTTATAGATTTAGAGAATAAGTCTAATAATAAGTGAATTGTTGATCGCAAAAATCACTAAAATTAATTAACAAAGAGGAATTTCACATGAATCACTCAGATTTGTATTCTAACCTAAATCAAAAGCCGAGTAAGATTATGGAGAATTTTTAAAAACTTTAACTAGTTTAAACGCCTATTCTGAGATCACTTTGATCTCTGCATTGTCGGAGTATAAGAAAGGAGAGTAACTTTGGACTGCAGGGCATGAAGAAAAGTTACTATAGTTAAAACCATTTTACTCGATACTTCTTCCGCTTGGACAATTATGTCTTCTTGCACTATTCACTATAATATGTTTGACCATTAATTTAGAGTATTACATCAATACAAATATAATCGTGTGATATAATTTTGGATTCTCCGTAACATGTATATTCAAAACATAAATTTTTTACCGTCATATAATACATGTAATTAAAATTATGAACAATACATGTAATTAAAAATATAAATAATCAAACAAAATTTTAATACTGTCAACTAAGATAATTTTAACCGAACGGAGGAGGAGGGAGCAAGTGCCATGAATCGAAAAAAGTTGACGAAAAGAAGTGAAAATTTTAGAAGGGTTGTCGTTTCATGAATTTGTAGGACGCAGTTGGGAGGTCGACAAATGGCTTGCACTCAGCTTATTTCAACAAATTGGAACCTTTTTTTTTTTTAATGGTTTCACATGTGATGTTAACATCACGCAATTATTTATCTACCACATCTCCTTATCTCTTGTGAAATTATAATGCATTTGCTTCTTTAATTTGGTGGTTCGATTTGTCATTTACACAAGTTTGTGGAACCTTTGCCCCACAATTCACTTGCTTCATTATCTCCTCCATTATAATCTACTAGTTTATTTGTAGCTTGTTTAGGGTTTTAACACAGATCTATGATACTTTAAAATATATAAATCTAATTTTTATCGATTGTAAAAGAGTTTCGTATTGAAACCTATCATTTGTAGGAGTAGTTCTATCTGGAAAAGGATTTGCTTATTATGTTGTGTTTGTTGATGATATCTCACGGTTTACATGGTTTTATACTCTTTGTCACAAATCTGATTTTATTTACGTCTACTTCCAGTTTGAAGTGTTGGTAGAGAATCAATTTTCATCTCGCATCAAGATCTTTCAAAGCGACGGTGGGACTGAATTTATCAATACCAGGTTGCGGTCGCATTTTGGTGCTAAGGGTATCCATCATCAAGTTTATTGTCCATACACCCAGAACAAAATAGCAGGGCTGAATGAAAGCATCGACATATCGTGGAAATGGGGCTATCCATACTTTTTCAGTCTTATATGCCTCTCACACACTGGGATGATACCTTTGGTGCTGCGCTTTTTTCCATTTACCGTCTACCAAACCCTATTCTCGATAACATATCTCATTTTGATGTACTATTTGGTCGGTCTCCAGAGTACTCCAACTTTCATCCTTTTTGATGTAGAGTATTTACATATGTTCGACCTACTGCAGCCTACAAACTTGCTCTTTGAAATCTTCCATGTGTCTTCTTTGGTTACAGTGCACACTACAATGGGTTCTGATGCTTAGATACGGCTTCTGGACGCATTGACATGACTCGTCATGCTCGATTTGATGAGTCTCATTTTCCATTTTCTATTGTATCTTCAGAAACTCAGTTCACCTCGTTGGATGTTTCGTCGTTTTTGGACCCTACAGATCCAGATCTGTCAGTTACCATCCCTGATCATGCTCCAACTCACCGGAATCTCCTTGTTTGGTGTGTTTTGAGTCTTCGTCCACACCTGAGGTAGCAGCACCGAAGGTTGTTCCAAATAAGGATGTTGTTGTCACACCACCTAGGTCGCCTGTGTATTTGAGCTCATCGGCAGACTCTTCTGGTGATTCGACTGTCTCTTCAAATCTCACTTCCAATTCATCATCAGACAATTTCTCAGGACATGCTTCTTCGCTTCCTCCAATGCATCGTCCTTATCATATGCCCACCCGAATTCAGGATGGGACCCATATTGCTCGTGACCTTGGACCTGATTTTGTGGCATCTGGGTTAATTGCCGAGTTTCTAAACCAGAGAGAGGATTCTAGGCGGGCCGTTGTTATGGATGAGGAGATGGTTGCTCTTCTACATCAGTAGACTTGGGACTTGGTGCCTTGTCCTCCTAATGTTAATGACGTTGGTTTTAAGTGGATTTATCTGTCGAAGTATCTTCAGGATGGATCTATTGATCGCTATAAGGCCCGACTAGTGGCCCTGAGATATTCTCAAATCTTAGGGTTTGATTTTGATCATACTTTCAGTTTGGTAATCAAGGCTGCCAATATTCGCACTGTACTTGCCATTGCTGTAATGAGGAAGTGGCTCCCACATCAGTTGCATGTCAAGAATGCTCTTCTCAATGGTGTTCTTGATACTCTCATGTTCATGGCTCAACCAGCAGGTTATCAGAATTCTGCTCGTCCTGATTATGCATGTCGCTTGTAGAAGGTTATATGTGGTTTAAAGCAGGCACTAATGGCATGGTTTGACCGGTTCAATGCCGTTCGATAGCTGGTTTTGGTTGGCAGTCTCTGCAATCCATCACTGTTTGTGTTTTCTCATGATGATATATTTCTCTATCTTCTAATCTATGTTGACGATATCATCCTCAATAGGAATAATGGTGTTGCTATTCGCCAGTTCATTGCACATGCTGACCGTGAGTTTTCTAGTTTAGGATCTGGGTTCTCTTAGTTATTTCCTTGGATTAGAGGTTACCCCCATCTCTAAAGGATTGTTTTTGGGACAAGCCAAGTACGTTAGATATATTCTTCAGCGAGCTGGGATGTTGGATGCTTCTCCAGTCTCTACGCTGTTCTTGCTTTTGTCTCAACTTTATAGCAGTATGAGTGGACCATTTCAAAATCCTAAGTTGTACCGTTCACTTGTTGGCGCTCTCTAAAATCTTTACTCGCCACGACTTGTCCTTTGCAGTCAATTCGGCGACTCAGTTTTTTCAGGATCCGCGTGACGATCATTTTTTTTCAGTTACTTGAAAACTCAGGTATGTTCGTGGCACAATGCATTATGGTCTCACTTTTGGAGTTGGTGGCATTCCAGAGGTTCTTGCCAATTCAGATGCTGATTGGACACGTTTCTTGGAGACACGTCGTTCTACTTACGGCTATGTTGTCTTGGTGGGAACTTGGTTTTGTGGAGTGCGAAGAAGCAGTCTACTATCTCTCGCTCGAGCTCGGAATCAGAGTATCGAGCTCTTGCGAACAAAGTTTCAGAGGTTGTTTGGTTGTTACAGATTTTTCTGGATCTTCGTTTTCTACTGCAGGGCTCACATGTGTTCCTTTATGACAATAATAATGTTAATTTTCTTGCTGAGAACTCTGTTACTCACAAAAAAGCCAAATATATTGACATTTACTATCATTTTGTGCAGGAATTGGTGGCCGATGGCAAATTTCGTGTTGTTCATGTCTCCACATCATTACAGGCTGCAAATATCTTCACTAAGAGTCTCAATCGTGCAATGTATTTAACCATTCTTCAGGTCCAAGTTTCGCATTTCACGTTTTGCTCAATTTGATACTTCACTCGTACAATATAGTTATGTGCAAAGAAGTTTAGAAAACTCTCATTACACATGAGTCTGTAAAAGTGACAAATGTAGAAATTGTTCTGCGATTAAAAAAATGACAATTTATAAAATCGACGCCAGTTGAATTAATAGGAAACTAACTTTAGAAAAGTTCAAAAAATGGTTAACAGTTTTTTTACCTACTACTAGTTTTTTGTTTTTTTTTTGTTTTGTTTTATGCCTTTGATCATTTCTTCTTAGTTTTGACTGTCCCTTTAACAACCTCAATTAGTTGCTTGACCCTTGTTTCCCACACCCCCAAAGCACCCACTTCATTAATTCATCGTGTTCATCATTTTCATACTTTTTTCAAATAATTCAAGATCATGTTAGGTTACTACTATGACAACATAATATTGGTCTATGTCAATTCAAACACCAATAAATTAACCCTATTTATATATCAATATATTATCTTCCTAGCTCCATTTTCTCTGCTATTTTGTTCTTTTAAGTGGCCATAATCTTCTCTACTCTTACTAGATAGTATTTTAACAGTTCTCGGCCATCTCTGATAAATCGACTCACTTTATTATAACCATAATAAGAGCGAACAACAAAAATGAATGATTTCCTCAATTCCAAAAAATATATCACAAAAACGTAAATTTAACGACTCATGAAATTACGGCTTCCCAAATTCAAATTCTAGATCTATTACTTTGAAATTCACCCAATTCTGAGTGGAGATATTTTGTTTACGGAGGCATACAGCTGATTAAAGGTCGATTTAGGGGTTTTTTCTCCCTTTTCTTTAGAAACTATGACCCTATACAGTAGAACTGCTAATTAAAATTACTTGAGATGTTAAAAATGTTTGAAACTGCTTGACCTGTTTGACCTGCTTGACCTGTTTGGAACTACTTGAACTGTTTTGAGTTTGAGCTGCTTAAAGTTACAACTGCTAAAACTGTTTGCATTAACCTGAACTGGACAGATATAAATATACAAATTCACATAGCCCTTTGATTAACCTAGACGAGGATCCTAAGCTACGCGCACTCAACAAGTTGTGACACTATCGACTTAATTAATTAATTAATTAATCACTTCCACCTTTATTTTGTTTTTGTTTTTAGCAGTCATTATGCTTCGCTTTCTTGCCCAATAAAATAAAATCGCGAACTATTAAAAATTGATGGAAAAGGCCAAACTAAGGGCTCCAATTCATTATTCTCAAATGATGACGGATTAATAAACAATTAGTGATAGGCCTTAATGATTAATTTAGTGGGAGTGTATAGTGTAGGTTTACACTTGAAAATGACTTTCTTAATGCCTAATGTTGATTGAATTAGTATCATAATGATGATAGGCAATCATGATTATTGCTAATGCGAAAAGGAAATTAGTGACTCCAATTGAGATATTAGAGTCCTTATCACTAATTAGTGGCCTCTTTATATATATTTAGTTTGTGCTAAGTGAAAAAGATCTTGCTTTTTTCTTCACCCATGTGTAAGAATTTTCAATTAAAAAAAATAACTTCAAATTTTTGGTTGTTTGATTATTTATTAGAAGGTAGTCGTCGATCGACTATGATGGTTAGCAACATCGACAATGGAAGTCGATGACGGTGGCAGGGGTGTTCAACTAGGTCAATCCGGTTCGACCCGAAATTGTCTTAACTCTAACCTGGAATTTTCAAAATTTTTGAACCGAGATCGGTTGAAATGAGATTATTATAGCTAAATTCATTAATAATAGATCAAACTGTAAAATTCATTATAATATAATTGCGTACTGTTATTATAAGTTGTGTTAAAAGACAAGGTTAGATTACTATTATTATATATGTATGTTAATACATATATAAAATGTTTGGTTGGCATTATTATACTTTGATTCAATTTAGTTTAATGAAAAACAAGATCGGAATGACAATAACTTATCAAAATCCGACGCCTCCTCGTTATGCCGTTCCGCCACTGAGTACATACACTAAGAGGATGCAAGGACAAGATGAAGGCAGGAAGGATTCGATTACGTGGATCCTAAGATTCACTAAACCTGTTTCCAGAAATAAACTCTGGTGAGTTGACGATCGAGACAATACCTAAAAGTTGCTTTAATCGAAAGAGATTAGATAGGTTTGATTACTACTGCAAATTCCAACTTTGTTAGGAAGCAAATCTGCGTTTGAATATCTCCCAAAACCTATCTCAAGCATCCTATAGATTCTTATAGATGAGTAGACAAGAATATTTTCGGCTACGGTCAGAGATTTGTCTTTCTCATACTTTGCCTCATCCCACTAACAATATCAGCATCATTTCTCTACTTTTCTTTAATCCCTTTTATGTATTCCCTAACCATAGAACCACATTGGAGTGTTTTACACGTTCGACTTACTATTTAAAAATCGGGAGATTTTTTATTTTATTTTTTATTTGGAGAGTAAAGTTGGTATTCATTATATTGAAAGAAAACAATATCTTATTTCAAAGTGATGAAAAAATGTCAAGTATAGTTTGATAGGAAGAACTCTAGTCATTCGAACGTTTCCATGTTCATAATGAAACTTTTTATAAAAAATATATATAATTCGGTGAGTTACAACACTAGATCGGACTCGGTTCAATCCGGGTTGGATCGGGCAATAAGAATATTACTGATTTGGTTTTGGCACAATTAGATGGAGTTTGGGGTTTTATTTTCTTTTTATTTTTATGCAGTTTTTATTTATTTTTTATTTCGTTTTACTTTTTAGGGTCTCTAGACTATAATAAAATAGATATATGCTTAAATGAGTGTTTTTGATAGATTACTAGAAGGGTTTTGTTGTTTTCCAACTCCTAGTTTAGCCAACGAAACTTTTGCTTGGCTTAATTTTGTTGGTTTTCGATCCAATTTTTAAGATGGATATGAGAAATTCGAGTCGAACTAGTTTAAATACTCACTAGTGGAAGGTGGGCTTTTAACGGCGCCCGTTAACGGCGGTTTCGCCAGAACGCCGTTAATTTTTGAGGTTCCGATATCGGAACCATGGTTGAGTGGTGCGGGAAAATAATTAGCGGCGTTTTCCACATAAACGCCGCTTGGTTAACGGCGGATAATAATAAACGGCGCATAGGAAATGGCGGTTAGCCATGAACGCCGTCAAGATTATGTGTTCCGATGACGGAAGTCTGGAAATACCTGAGGTTTAGTCACCAGGTCCCACTAGTGTCATGAGAATGTTAATATATATGTAAAGGAACACCGACATGATGACCTTCCGGTTAAGGAACATGACCGAATATAAAATAGAAACTTATTATAAATTTTAAAATATCATAAAATATCAAAATTTGACTCTTAAACCTGAAATTTTTGATGATTATGTTAATTTTATTATGTATAATGTACTTTTCTTGAAAATTTACTTTGGTATTAACAAAATTAAAGGTACTTGTAGTGAGAATTTAGTATCATGAACCTAAGAAACATTATTAAGACTAAAACTTGTTACTTAAGTACATATACTTTGTAGACATATTTCCTCCACCATTGTGATAAATTTATTTCCATTTTGATCAATTTATTTGAGTGTTACTGATACATTTTAACATAAATTCCATGAAATAGCATTGATATAAACGCTTATTTCAGTAAAAATTTGAAAAATGTCATAAAACATCAAATTCTGACTTTTAAACATGGATTTTTGATACTTATGCTGAATTTATTATGCATAATACACCTTTCATATGGATTTACTTTGTTATTAGCTCAAAGAAAGATACTCATAGTGACTAGTGAGAACTTCAGTATCGAGAATATATATGAGAAACACTACTAAGACTATAACTTGTTACTTGAGTATATATACTTTGAGTGTTATTTCCACCATAGTTGTGATTAATTTATTTCTATTATTAAATAAAATCAAGTATGTTTGAGTGTTTCTGAGTTTTTCTAATATAAAGTTTTGAAATTGCATTGATATGAATGTTCAGTTCAATAAAATTTTGAAAACGTCACAAATTAAACATCATATTTTGACTTTTAGAACTGATTTTTTATGATTATGTTAATTTTATTATATATACGAAACTTTTTAAAGTAAATTTACTTCGATATTAGTTCAATGAAAGGTACGTGTAGTAAAAATTATAGTATCAAGAATCTGAGAAGCACTACTAAGACAATACCTTGTTACCTAAGTATATATACTTTAGAGTCATATTTCCACCATAGTTGTGATCATTGCACTTTTAATGTAAATTTTCTTTGGTATTGACTCGATGTTTGGTACGTATAGTGAGTATTTTAGAAGCAAGAACCTAAGAAGTACTACTGAGATTACAACTTAGTTAAGTATATATACTTTGCAGTCATATTTAAACCATAGTTGTGATCAAATTGTTTCAAATACTAAATGAAATTAAGTATATTTGAGTGTTCCTATGACATTATAATATAATATCCATGAAATGTTTAGTTTAATAAAAAAATTGAAAAATGTTATAAAATATCAAAATTTAAGTTTTAAACTAATTTTTTATGACTATGATAATTTTAATATGTATACGATAGTTTCTTAGCGTGATTTAAATTACAAATGAATTTGAAAGTTTGATTTGGTGGACCAAATTCATATAAAATTATGCTCTTGTTATACATAGCAACAACTAACTGGTGCTTTTGGTATGCAAAGCAACAACTTACTGCTGCTTTTGGTATGCATAGCAACAACTAACCACTGCTCTTGATATCCATAGCAACAACTAGCTGCTGCTCTTGGTACACAATTTTGATATAATAAAATATCAACTTTTGATTTTTAAACTTGATTTTTTCTAATGATTATGTTAATTTATACTATATAATACACTTTTATGTAAATTTTCTTTGGTATTGGCTCGGTGAAATGTACGTGTAGTGAGAACTTTAGTAGCAAGAACCTGAAAAACACTACTTAGACTATAACATGTAGTTAAGTATATATACTTTGCAGTCATATTTCAACGATAGTTGTGATCAAATTGTTTCAAATATTAATGAAATTAAGTAAATTTGAGTGTTCCTATGATATTATAACATAAATTCAATGAATTACCATTGTTTTTAATGATTATGTTAATTTATAATATTGTATAAGACACTTTTTGTGTAAATTTTCTTTTGTATTAGCTCGATGAAAGGTACGTGTAATGAGAACTTCAGAAGCAACAACCTAAGAAGCACTACTGAGACTACAACTTAATTAGTTAAGTATATATACTTTGCAGTCACATTTCATCCATAGTTGTTATCAAATGGTTTGAAATACTAAAGAAATTAAGTACATTTGTGTGTTCTTATGACATTATAACATAAAGTCAATGAACTATAAATGATATGAATGTTTAGTTTAATAAAAATTTGAAAAATATCATAAAACATCAAATTTTGTCTTTTAACTAGTTTTTTAGGACAATGATAGTTTTATTATATATACGATTGTTACTTGGTGTTATTTATTGACTTTGAATTTGAATGATTGACTTGATAGACCAAATTCATATAAAAATTATATTCGGCAAGAATCATGTCATTTAAAATATATAATTTATATCAATGTTGAAAAAATCATGACTTGTGTTGAAACTGAAAATTTTAAAAAGTATTTAGCACGTCATTTAAATTATATTAAAATTCACAGGTTCACATATGCAATTATTAGGATTTAATATGTTGAATAAACAAAATATAACTGATGTTGTAAAAAAATATTATATAATAACTGCTGAGTAATTTCCATAAATATATTAAAATAAAATTTTAATTCTGAATTTTTAAGAAAATTTATATTTTGCATGATCTGATCCGTCAATTAATTTTCATGACTTAATCCCAGCCGTTGATGCTTTATCCATATAAAGAAAACCTTATCATTCTGAGTTTCTGCATCGCATTCTTTCTCCCAATCCCATCTCTCTCTGCTCGACGCCGATCCCCTCCACCAGAGAATCAAAGCCGTCGCCGCCTCAGGAGTTAACCCGCACCGGCGTTCCTCCACCCCCACTGGACAGCCTCACCACCGTCGCTGCGGTACTGGACCAGCTGACGCCGGATTTCTGCAGCTTAGGGCTCCGTCGGTTGGAGACCTCTTCGGAGCTGCAGGCTGCCGGTGGGTATCACCGGAGTTTGCAATTCTAGAGCCGGAGTTTCCGATTCCGGTGACGATTTTCCTTGCGACCTCACCTCCTTCCCCGCCAATTCAGCGCCCCCAACATCACCAGCACATAATCTCCGCCGATTTTCACCCCCTCAATCATCCTCGCCCTCTCAATCCGGGTCACCGTGGACCAGTTGTCCCGACCCAGGAAACCCGTGCGAAGCCCCGGCTCGGTTCCTGGAGAAATCCTCACAAGTGCGTCAAAGCTCTCGAGTCTTACACCGTCCGCTCCGTCATCAGCGGTAGCCGCAACTCACTCGCCATCTGTGATGATGGCAAGGTGTTTGTTAAAATCGCCCTCTCACATTTAAAATCCCTGGGTTTCGTACTCTATTGATGAATGATGGTGCTTGTTTTTTGTTTGGTGGGATACTTTTTTTAGTTGTTTACTTGGGGTGGAATAAGAGGGGCACGCTGGGGCATTTGCCAAAGATCAAGATCGAGAGTGTTCCCAGTCTAGTGAAAGCTCTCAGGAATGTTAAGATTGCACAGGTGAAATTTCGTTTACTTCTCAGTTTTCATTATATATAAAAGTTTAAACTTTTTTTGCTTCTCAGTATCCTAGGCGTCTATTGGTGGCTGGATGTTTGGCTGTTTGGATATTGTTATCAGTTGTATGTTGTTTCTTGATACACGTTTTTATGATAGGATAGGTTTATAAGTTTCTTGGGTTAAAAAATATAAGAAGTAGTTGTATTTTGCTTGCATTTTGTAGAAATTTGATCAAATATACTGGCTTATGAATTTGTTTACATTCTCTCAATTCCAGACAACGTATATTGACATGTTTTATTTTTCCTCAATGGCTATTCTTTTACTGTGCAGTTCTTGTTCTTTGGGACTAGCTGCATCAAACAAGTTGTTTATCTGTTATATAAGCTGGGAAGCATTGGCTATGGCCTCTGGAAATTGCTAAGATTTATGTTTTTAGCTGTAAGTCTTCTTCCGCTGCAGGTTTTCTTCTTTTTTACAGCTCTGCTGTTGGTTCTGTGTATTTTCCTAGAGTTTGATAACTCATACATATATAATGTTATTACTAATTTTTAGTCTCAGATTCATCAAATGTCTTGATTCATGAATTTTTGTATTCCCTCTGTCTACACGAAAATAATTTTTGTTATGACTTGTGTACGGATATATACAGATGGATATGACTTTGTGCAAATGTCTCTATGATATTAGCTGTTCATTGACTTGCAAAGGGCCATGTTTTGCTGATTAATATTAATATAAAGGTTTTTATCCCAATTGAACACTTTCTTTATCTGGTACAAAAGAATCTGAGACAGTGCATGATTTAATACTTCAGTGTGCATTAAAAAGGATAGCCGTGTTTTTGCAGGTGTTGAATCACTCCCTGAACGCCCTAATCTGCTTATTATCCTCGGAAACTTTCCATGGGGATGATTTTGCAGGTACTAGAAAATTCGTCTTGCCTGTTATATACATTGCTTCGTCAGCATGCTTACTTCCTTATGGGGCTCTTAGTTAGTATTACTTTTCATTTTCTGATTTTGCTCTTCTCAGATGGGGAGGGATGTTTTTGGATTAAGGCACTTTGGCAAATGTTGTATGATGAAGTTCTTATATAGTACTTAAGTATTATTGTGAGATCTTGTGTTGCTAAATTATAAAGTGTTTGCCATATTCTTTGGGATAGTTTGTAATTTACTTAATTCTCTTACAGTAACTACTGAGATTAGTTGTAGAATTGCATCATATATCCCTTCTGATGTTTGATTGATGTGAGATGTAAGTCTGATAATCTCTAGAGCTAATTTGGTTGTGCTGCAGGAGTTGGAGAAGAAGAGAAAGGAGAGAGATGAGGTAGTATATGAGAGGTAGTATATGAGAGGAAGAAGCAGTTAACGAAACAAGAGATGAATCTAGGAGCTTCCTTCACATTCCTACTCAAGTTCAAGCATGGTTACGTTCTTATTCAAGTATTCAAGTACAAGCATAGTTGGATTAGAATTAGTGTAGAATGTTTATGAGTTGGTGTAGCATGCTAGTTGGATCAGAATTAGTGTAGAATGGTTTATGAGTTAGTTGTAGAATGATATGTGAATTAGTGTAATAATGTTGTAATGACAATTTGGATCTTTAATATAAATTTATAAATTCTGAATTTTATTATTTTTTATTAATTTTAGCACCAGATTTGGGGAAATCAAAATTTGTTTGTTCCATTATCGGAAGTATGTACAAAAAAACTCATTTGGTCCAGCTTCCGGTTGCGTAACCAAGATGGCTTCCACAACCGGAATGAACTCATCAACACCTCATCGTTATATGTGTTCCGATACCGGAACAGTTACGTGACGTTTATAAAAAAAACACAGATACGGCGGTCTGAACCGCCGTTATCTGTGTTCCTTATTAACGGCGGTTAAGACCGCCGTTTTTCGCACACCCCCCACCCACGGCGCAGCCACCGACGGCGGTCAAAACCGCCGGCATAGGGGGGGAGAAACCGCCGGGAAATGTGATGGCGTGCAGTAGTGACTTACTCTCTGACATCTCTATCTGAATTAGATTTGAAAACTGTGCAGATGAGTGTTATCACTTGATTCATCTGTCTGGTACTAGTTAGACAGTTTAACGCAATTTTGACTCTGTGGAATCAACCTGTAATGTCTCTTACATACCATTGGAGTGCCACATGTCATGAGAGAAGGCCATTTTTTTAAAACCAAAGTGGCAATAGTATCAGTTTTCGAAATCCATAAGCTAAAGTCCACAATAACTAAGCAAGTTTGATATAGAATACATTGTTATGCCTAATGAAAATGTCCCCAAAAAGTCCTCTGCATATCCCACCAATATATTCTTCTGCTCCATCCAGTTGTAGATTCATGTAGGAGTTGGTAGACATCAAAAGCCCGTGATATGCCTCACCCCACTTCAATTTCACGACCACAAGCCTACCAACCATACCATTTAAATATGGTCGAGGGTTGATAGGGCTTTGATCTGCAGAAGGCCATATCAGTTTTAGTGAGACGGATTGGGACGAAACTCCATAGTAAATTTGCATCCATGTTGTAGTTAGTATGTAGTTGGCCTAGATTAGTCAAAATTGTTGTTAGCTGCAACCAACTTTTTATATCCCTTATAAATTTAGATGTTTGATATGTTGTATCCGGTATTAGAGATAAGGGATGCATTGTATAACTTTATAGTATTTTCTTTGTACTCTTCACTTTGACTCCTTTCATGGAGATATTGTATTTAAAAAAAAAAGGAAGCAACCATTGATTATGGGAGGTCAACCAATTACCTTAGATGAACCTAGTCAGGGTCTGATCGGTTTACTGACAAACCTGGATCTACCGGAGGTTCCTAACTTCGGACAATGGTAAACTTGGACAAATAATAGGAAAGATAACATGTGCATCTTTGAAAGGCTAGCTAAAATAGAGCTTCCTCTGATAGAAAAGCCAAGCAGTTGTTCCCTTTGTTGCACACAAGAACACTTCCATTTGTTAGATCAGACCACCGTCCAGTAGTACTTGAGTTTTCAACTAACCAACTAGGAGAGTGTACTCTCAGAGATATGAGGCATACTAGGCAAATACAGAATTTGTTTCTTAGATGGTAGATAAAGTTTGGCATCACTTTGGGATCGGTTCAGGAGATCTAAGGGCTAGTCAGCATTTGTCGCAAAAGTTACAATAATGTCTGGAGCATTTACACAATTGGACTAAACAAACTTATGGTTCCTTGGATAAGAAGCTAAAAGATGCAACCGGGGATTCTAGAGAATGCAAGCTAGCCCAAATCTATGGCAAAATCAGACCCAAAAGAAGGAGTTGAGGCAACAACTAAATGATCTGATGGACAAGCAATCCGATTATTGGCTACAAAGGTCCTGCAAGAATTGGGGGAAGTTAGAGGATAAGAACACATACTTCTATCATAGATGGGAAACAATCAACAAAAACATAAATGAAATAACCAGCATCCTAACAACATGAGATAATTTACTTACAGAAGAGAACGATGTGCAAACACAGTTTTAGCCATACTATACCACACTCTTCTGCACCCCAGATCCCTATCCTCCACAGGTAGCAAATCCAATTGGAATACATGATTGTTTGGGACACACTAACTTGCACTTGCAACCCCAAGATTTGCACATATTGCGTAGTATTTTCACAGCAGCACTGGTGTATGAAGCATTAAAACCCATGAAAAACACCAGGACCCGATGGTATCCCCAACTGATTTCTAGAAAAAGCATTGGAATACAATGGGAACACAACTACAAACAACAATTTTAGGAATATTTAATGGACAACAATTTCCACAAGATTGGAATGACACTAACATCATATTAATTTCAAAGAGACCTGTTGCAAAGATGGTAAAGGAGTACATGCCAATCTCAATGTGCAAAAGTTAAATACAAGATTGTGCCAAAGGTCATGGCTATGAGACTCTCCAAAGTGATGCAACACTTGATTTGTACTCTCGACATAATTTTTCCAGATGCCTCCACCCGGTTGCCCAACGGCGAAGTGGGGTTCGAATCTCCATCGTTGCTGGTCAGAGTACCAGATCGAAGTCTTTTTCGATGATATTGTTGATTTGCGGGGGCCGCCCAGCTAGAGGTTCCGATTCGGAATAGTGACTGGGATGAACGCATGAGGCATTGGCGTGTAGCTCACGTGACGCCGCCGGAGTACACGCGCCGCCGATGGTCCACTAGTACACTCTCGAGCTTCATTTTGGATTTGAACTGTGGGGTTTTTTCTTTTTTATTTTATTTTATTTTATTTTATGTTTTCTTAGACGTTTTAGTTTTTAGGGGATATGTGATTGTAGCTAGAACTGTTTGAAAAATTACTTTGACAAATTTATTTCATGTCCCCTTAACCCTTAATTGGCGAGAGAACACCCTTTGTGATTCGATCTTTGCAATCACGGTTAAGGAGAAATCCAAATCGGGATAGTTCTGACAAATTACTATCGATGTGTCTCTGTGCACATATTTGTAGACTTAGAGCATTTAGTTCCTAGACTTTATACTGGAAGTTAAGAATATTATAAATGTGTCTCTGTGCAAGTTAAGAATATTATAAATGGCAAAGTAATTTTGATACTTTTATATAGCGTATGGTCATATATTTTGTTCAAAAATTGATCGCACAAGATTTTGTCGACTAATTATAATTTCATTAAGTCATGCAGTATATACTCAATAATATTATTGGACAAAACCTTCACTGATCACCATAACCATCACCATATCTGCGCAGTAATTCAAACAGTACCAAAAGTAAATACACTTGATATCTGAATCCTCGAAACGTCGGCACCGCCTTAATAAACCCTAGATCCATCGACTAGTTTATTGCATCGACCGACTTGAGGGCCCCCCGAAGCCGATGATGATGATCATCCTGGTGAGTCCAAATTCTGGCTCCATCCGTCTTTATGTTCACAGAGTTGCAGTTGACTGGAGATATACATGAAGCTTTTTTACGTGAAAGGGACGAAAGAGAGGAGAGCACAGTCAACAGATAGAAGGGCACGTACCCTACATTTCAAAAGCCTCTAAATTAGGAAAAGACCTA
Source organism: Sherardia arvensis (assembly GCA_948330725.1). Lineage (NCBI taxonomy): Eukaryota > Viridiplantae > Streptophyta > Magnoliopsida > Gentianales > Rubiaceae > Sherardia > Sherardia arvensis. The sequence continues at coordinate 37,175,429 of OX415239.1, forward strand.
CACACTATAGCCTTGTACGGACGATCGATTCAGACCGCCAAAACCAAAAATGAAACGTATTCCTTGAATATCTAAAATAAATAATGGTTTGTCAAAAAAATAAAAATAATAAGAAAATTTCTATTATTTAAAATTACCAGAACCAGACTTATCATATTTAATATGAATGACATGTTGATTGGTTTAATCGTATTTATTATGATGAAGAAGTAGTATTTTGGAAAGACTTATACAAAAAAAATTTAGTTTAGTTCTACTTAATTTATTTCAGTACAAGTCAATTTAGTTCAGTTTATGAAATATGATTTGATAACACTCGTTTCAATTTAGTCATACTATTTATGTTTTATTTTCTTATCATTTTTTCTTTGATTCAAATCAATATATTTCAGTTCAATTCAATTCTGTTAAGTTACGTTATGGCCAATTCAGTTCAAATGATATATGATCTGTTCAATTCATCTTAATTTAGTCATGCTATTATTATTTCCAAAACAATGATTATACATCAGTGCAGTTCAATAGTTTAGTTCAATTCAGTTATCACCAAATAAGATTGCCCGTTAGAACTAGATTAAACCGTAGATTAAAAATTAATAGTTCAAGAAATAAAAATTACAAATGTCATTTTTCCAATAAACATTTATTAAAAAAATGATCAAAATACCCAACATAATAAATACTCCCTCCATTTCATCTTAAACTTCACAAATTCCTCTTTTTAGATTAGATTGATCATTACAATTTTTGACCATCAATTATCTTCATTTGTGTGTAGTTATGTATGATGAACTTTTGAAATTAGGGAAATGCGCTTTTTAACTAATTCAACAATATCTCATATGATCATATTTGATTAATAATGTTACTTTAAGGTGAACGTTGAAAATACTCAATTTTGACAAAATAAATAGGGACGGGTGTAGTTTGAGGTGAAACAAAGAAAATATTAAATAATTTTACGCTCTTCTGATAATTTTGCATCTTCCAAAACTCTTAATATAATTATTTCCTAAAATAAATTATATAAGAAGACTTCATTTTCTCTTTTTTTTTAAAAAGGAAAAATAAATTATGATATAGATTCAAGGAAGTCATGGTGTCATCAAACTAGCGACTAGACAACGACAAGCTTTCCATACATGTTTAATCGTCATATCGGGAAAATATCATAGTAGAAAATAATGTAAAACGCCGCCGTTAAAGTCATATACTTCATAAAAAGATTAACTTAAGGGTTATTAATTAGCCTAACCTAATACAAGTCTATATATTCGGTCATTTCGAATGAAATTAGCCTATATGACTTTCCATGCAATGAGAAATGCTCGACAAATTTTTGTAAAACTTTATTTTGATTTGTTAGAAGATCACCAATGTGGAAATTTTATTTCTTTATAACAATAATTATTTTCCAACCTTCATTTGTGCCTTTTCTTCATTTTATAAAAAAAACAAATATAATGTTGACTGATGTCTTTTTACTCTTTTAATTTGTTATATAACATAAATTATCGTCTAATGAAATTTATACATGAATATTTATTATATTTTAGAGTTTATTTAGCATTATCATATAATTATCATATTTAACATGATTATATATTAATGCATTATATAAGTTGCTCTTTATATCGCTATAAAATGCAATAAAAAATGATAATGTGAGCGTCATAACGACTGATCGTGCACATACATAGTGAACACTGAACAATAGTAACACGAATACCGCTAAGACTTCCTTGCCTAGATTTAGATAAATGCAGACCGTATATATGAACTTGACATTTCATTTCACTCAAAACCAACGACGGACGGCAACAGAACTTTTCCTAAAGATGGTCCTTTCGGTCAACTGTTCTCATTGCCCCTTCAAGCGCGCTGTCGAATTTCACTGCATGCATTATCTTGTTCATTCATCGATACACGGTCAAGAATCATTGCATGCATGTGTTCTTTGTTGCAGGTCAGTATTCATTTTCACGTATCAGATCATATGAGGCATCGATGCAGTGTTAAGTCATATACTATGTGTACAAAAGGACCGTGCATTATTTTATCTGTCTGTACTTTATTTACGAACACCATGAGCACGGGAAGAAACAAACATTGAAGAGAGGTAAATATTAGAAATGATTGAAGAGAGTAAATGATTTTCTCAATCTAAGAGGATTCTAATTTTATTTTATTTTTATAATTTTAGAGCATTGAAATCGCCCTTCGCTCGGTTCGGTCGGTTTCAGTTAGGCTGAATCGGTTTCGGATTAAAAGGGTTCGCTTGAGTCGATAAATTTTTATTTTTTCGGTTAATATATATCGGTTCAATTTTAATCGGATCAATTCGGGTTCGGGTCATTTCGATTTCGTTCATATGTTGATCGGTTCTATTCGGGTTCGGGTTCAAAATGAGTCGGATGATATTACTTTTGAATTTTTGATAGTTTAAATACGCATATAAACTAACTAAGTTGAGTTTAACTAATCCAATGATCAATCATACTTAATTTTCTACAAGTACTAGCTAAATCAATCCCTTAAATGACTTTTTATTGACATCAACTACAATGAGTTTTATCTAATCAAAGATCAATCCTTATTTAACTTACTATCAACGACTTTGGTTTGGTTTCGATTGATTTTGGATCGGTTCAAATCGATTTCGCTACGAGCAAACTTGCTTATCGGTCAGGTTCGGATTAAGATTCTCAAATCATATCGATTTTCGGGTTAATTTCCGGTTTGGGTCGGTTTCGATTTCAATTTTTTCAAGTTAAATTTGATTCGTTATCATTCGATTCGATTGATTTATTCGGTTCGGATCAGAAGTGACAACACAAGGCATAACTGATAGTCTTTTTTATGAGGTAATCATCAATTGTCAAAAAAGAACCTTTTAATCTTCTTTTATATAATTCTTGTTCAAGCTAATCTTGAACCACACATATTGTAATACTTTATTAGATCCATTTGTTCAATGCTTGAGCCGCCTCTAAGTTTGCGTTTTTGATCAAGAAAACAACGTGTGCTGGGATTGCTTTTAACTAACTGCTTTCGTTTCATCACGCCAAAAAGTATATGCACTACTAATTAATTACATGGATAATTACTCTTAAAAAAAGGAATCACTTTGTTAGGCTTCTGTCATCCACTCTATATTAATTTTTTCTAATAAATAAAAGGTGTGATTACAGTACAGTGTAATAAGTGTATCATTTTTGGGTCAATATATCAAAATAAAGAATATAATTGTATTTTTGAAATATAAAACTCGAAATCTAGCTAAATCTTGGTTTTGGTTTTGGCTTTAACTTGTAAACCTCAAAATAAAAAACTTGCGCAAAACAGACAAGATCTGAAATCTTGGAGAGCAAAACCCAAGATCCAGAACTTCTAAAATCTTAGAAATATAATGCATGATTTTGTTTGAAAATGTAAAGAAAGTGAAACTAAATTATATTGTACTTTGATCGCTTGGGTTATTGATAACTGACTATATTGAATTGCATGTTACTGAATTGATTGATTTTAATTGAATTATTTGACTGAAATGCATGTAACCGAACTTCTTGATTTTAATGCATGTTACTAAACTGATTAAATTGACTGAATCGATTGACTGAACTAGAGTGCATGTTATCGAACTGATTGACTGAATTGTTTCCACGTGGACTTTCTTACTTTTTACTTGCTTGATAACTACCTGAGTAATATGTACCCGGTAGACTTGCTTGCTTGCGTGATGTACTACCTGGGTACTGTGTGCCCGCTAGACTTGCTTGCGTGATAAACTACCTTGTTTGCGTGATGAACTATCTAGGGTATTGTGTGCCCGGTAGTACTTGACTCGCTTGTTTGCGTGATGAACTATCTAGGGTATTGTGTGCCCGGTAGTACTTGTTTACGTGATAAACCATCTGGGGGTACTGTGTGCCCGGTGGTACTTGACTTGCGTGTTGAACTTTAAACTATCTGGGGGTACTGTGTGCCCGATAGTACTGTTCTGGGATCCCAACCCCATTGGATTAACCGAAGCGGCGAGGTCGGCGTTGGGCCTGATCGCTGTTAGGTCCCATTAGGTCGATATTCTCGAGATACCACACTTGGACTTTTAAGCCACTTGGCGTGTTGGCGCGGCCACCTAATTGCTTGTGCTTGAAGTATATGTTCGATTGCTTGTCTGCTTGATAAATGAAATTCTTGATTGATTGGTAAAATATAAGTATGAGCTGCTTGCTTGTTAATGATTTCGCGTCTGATTTTTAAAGTACAAATATGGGTTATTATTTTTGGTGTCATCTTGATAGAACAATTGAAATAATGTGTCTCTTGAATTTATTAAGTTTTTATTTATACATGTTTTGGGTCTAAACATATGAAATTGTTTTTGTTAGCCTCTTTATTAATTATTTGAACAATGTGTAAAAGTGCCGATTGTTAAGGTCTTGATAAATGAAAAAGTTCTCACTGAGCGGGCTGTGGCTCACCCCTTATCTAAACATTTTGTTTTCAGATCTGAATTAGTCAAATCCACTGATTTCGGGTGACCATTACATGACCTTCCAAGAGTGCGGACGTCAGTTATAATTCATCGTCAAGTTATTTATAGGAACTGAATGAAAAGATTGTATATGAATTTCATCTATTTACAATAAATTATTTATGTAGACCCTTAATTTAATTAAAATATTAGTAATGCCCCGATCCGATTTAGTTTAAGCATTTCGTCCCTGTTGAAAATGAGTTATAATTTCCGGGGTGTTACAGTGTCTGGCAATGAAGATACTCTTCAGGTCGTTCAAATGGTACAGGGAGAGGTGGATTGCACGGTGAACTGCCTTCAAACGGTAACAAGATTTAGAAGTATGTTGAAATGTGTAGAATGTAAAGATCCCTTTTGGGTAGCTTGTAATCAGAATATCGTAGCTCACTCTCTAGCAGACTAGTACGTTACTGTTTATTGTTTGAGATTCTTCCCCAAACTTCTTATCATTCATTTCTAGACGATTTCCAGAACCCTAAAGTTGAATGAAGTATTTGTTTTAAAAAAAAATTAAATTGTGAAAATCAAGCGAAAACAAGAAAATTAAAACGAATGTACTCTGAAGCGGTGGTTCGACACGTACGTGATGGAAGAATGCTCAGTCCAATGGCTTGAATGAATGGTTTTTTCTGCTTTTGCAAACAAAGAAGGAAAGTTTCGAGTCGTTTAAACTATTTATGGAAATTCTTAAGAAATGCATGATCCTGTGATGAGACACCATTTAGTTTTTTGGGAGAATAAAATCTCACCACAATCTCTTCAAAGCGATTCTGCATTATGCCATCTTCTAATCCTGCATATATCACCCATCATTCACCCAGAAGAAAAAAGTTGCTTACAAATCAAACATTTCCCACGCCCCCTATTGAATCAAATGTGAATTTAACTAGTTTGTAATAATAATATGTGCGTCAGCGCGTAGAGATTAATTATTCATGCGTGCTCACTTATGTACGTGACCATCTATGATTCGTGTAACTTGTCATCAGTGACATGCACAATTTCCAGTGTGGTAGAGAACAACAACTCTTACTTCATTCTCATTTTGGTGGTTCTGAGTTTACTGCTTCTGGCCTTTTTACCTACTATGTTTAATCAAATAATTGTAAGATTAGATTAGTATAAATAGCATTGAACTCTTCATTTTTTATTGAGATTGTGAAATATGCAGAAATATTTTTTGATGTGAATATAACTGTTTTTCCGGTAATCGTTCCGGCGTGATATCGGTCTTACCGAAACGGGGTTTCCATTTCCAATGTGTGCAATCACTTTATAAAAACACAAAAAGTTGACAATAAAATGTTTAAACTTAAAGAGATCGAAAGATCATTTTACAAATTGAATATATAGTACGAAGTAATACTTCTCTACTATAATCTGTTTTTGTACTTTTACTTTTTAACTATATATCTGAACAATTCATAACTGCTAATATTCTCGCATGCATGTGACATTGTTAAATTCATTGCAGTATATATCATATTTAAATATACATAATCAATGGTTAAGCGTTAGCGAGGGTGAAATGTTCCGAAACAAACATGTGATGACTGATCTGATTCAATTGCCGGGTCGGGAGATCGGATCGGGTCCGATGCATGCCACCGAGCATGCGCGTGCATGTCTTTTTAGGGCATAGCCGGCCGCAAGGCTATCGTAAGAAAGTGGCAAGTCACAAGTGGGATGATGCGTGACATCTCATTATGTAATATTCTAAAATTGTATTTTTAAATTACTTCTTAGGTAGTAATATTCTAAATCTCTGTTTTTAAACACATTTCATGTAAATTACAAATGTAATGAGAACAAATATTTGACGGAGATGGTATTTTATCGAAAGACACGTGATCATAAATTAATTTATGATTGTAACACGTCTAAGATTATTTTCTACATGGCATTTAATGGTTAGCTTTTGTAATAAAACTTACAAATGAAAAGATAAAATGATCTAATATTATATTTTTTATAAAATAAAATATATTATAGTGCTTTTATATAGTTAGGTAGAATCTATTTTTATTCAAATGCACCATTCACTTAAGTTTGATGTGTACTATCTTATAGTTATTATTTGGATCTCACAAATTTACAGTAAAGAATGTGCTTGTATCCTGATTTTGATCATCAAGAATTATGACAAGTTTCTTTTAAGATACATGCAATATACGATCACGTAATTTTATGTGGTTCACTATTTTTTTCTTTCTTTTGGAGGGGGTTTTGTGGTTATCATTATCGAAATGATTTAATATTTTTCTCTTATGCTCCAAAATACAATGATATGGTAGTATAGTTTCAATAGTATTTTAAATTATAATGAATAAAATATCGGAGTATGCATATCACTTCAATTAATATATTGGATGTAATAATTAAGGTGGTAGGGATAGTTTGGAAAGAATGATGATTTATGTTAAATTTAGGTAATTGATAGATGCAGTCCAACATTACTTTCGCAGTCCGTATTTGTATATAAAGTTCCTGATATACCCTCATTTATGAGAATCACATTTACTCTTGAATAAATACTGAGGATATTAATGGTACTTCATGAATAAATACGGACTGCATAAGTAAATACTGGACTGCATATAACAATGTCGTAAATTTAAGCTCTAATAGTTGGATGATGCATATGATTGAGAGGAAGACAAAGTGCAAAACAAGATCCATCCTGATCAAGATATTCTCTTAGCTTAGGTAGTTGTAGTTGTAGTTGCAAGTGGAGCGTGGGTATATAATATGACATGATTATGTGCTTGGAAAACCTGCCCTAATTATTTACTAGTTAGTGTATATTGCTTGCATCTAAATTGCATGAGCGATCGCCCACACCAAATTTCAATATCAATTTCGCGTAAGCATGAGCTTTGGCTAAACCTCATTCATCATCAATTATTCAGTTTTCTTCGCCTTATTAGTTGATCATATCAGTTCAATTTAGTAAACATAATTTGATAAAATTTAATTATATATATATATATATATATATATATATATATATAATTAGCCCTTATTATTTAGAGTTTTTATATAAATCAATTTAGTTCTACAAATATATTTGATAAAATTTAGCATTTTTGGAGCCAATTTCAACCTGAGCTTGAGATCTTCTAGATCTGGCCACCTGAGCTCAAGAGTATAACGTCTGCAACGCAATATTCATACCATCTCTAAAGCTTAACCATTCTCCCCAATGTACTTCAACATATCAAGTTCATCTTGTATTTCAACAATTAAATTCGTCGGTAGGAGCCCTAGATGAATCATCTTTCATGATTGGTAAATTCCCTATATCTTTTAACTACTAATCTCAACATTGGTAAAGTAACTACTAATCCCAATACTACTCTCTAGCTGTAAGTTTGCAAAACACTGCAAGAAGCATGAAAGATTTTTCAACCTTAATGTCAATCAATCAATTTTTGATTATTGTAATTTTTGGTTCTATTAAGGTATGGTGTTTTATTGGATCAAATTGTCATTACCCTCCAGGCTCTAGTCCTGCAGGTTTCCATCAGTCATTCTAGATGTTTTTATTTTAAATATAAGAGATGAAATCATTATTCCCAAACATTTTTTACAAATGTTTTTCATTTCCTAAGAATTATAGAATATAACAAGTTATATTTATTAAATATTAATTTGATGACTATTTTAATGAAAAGGGTTAGAAATTAAAATTGACTATGAGACATATCTAGTTATACTTATTAATCAATGTCTTTAATCGCATATCTCTCTAGCCTATCTTTAAAAGTTTAAGAACCATTTTGATTGTTCTATTTCGGTGATGTAATTGACTTTTCTAATCACTAGTTTGGATAACTAGTAGGATGCTTTGGCATTTTTGTGATGAATTTGTGTTATGTTTTCAAAAGTTTTTGCCAAAATCCTGTCATATTTAAATTAATTTAAAATTAACCAACTAATTTCTAAACATATTTAACATTGCACATTGCGTATTTGAGACCAAATCTGAACCCAACACCTCTATATTGTCACTTAAAAGGTTCATTACCAGTCATGACGAAGCTTTTGAGGAATATTTTGCTTTGTGGGGTAACCGTTTGAAACTTGATGTGAGCGGATTCAATATTCCGACAGATTTGGGTGCAAGCTGGCAGGTTATACATGACTTTCAAGGCTTCGATCTCCCGACAGATTTGGGTGCGAGCTTTTAGGTTATACATGACTTTCAAGTTACTTTACGCATGGATGGTGGCGTGTTGCCTCCCCTTTCTAAAGAACAAATATGCTCCAACAAACTCATCATCCACAACTCCTCTCAAATTGGAAGTCTGACGAATTTATAATTTTATTGCTGGCTCCTTTGGTGAGTTATACAAATTTTCAAAGTTTAAATTTTCAAGGTTTTTGGATGATGCATATGATTGAGAGGAAGACAAAGTGCAAAACAAGATCCATCCTAATCAAGATACTCTCTTAGCTTAGGTAGTTGTAGTTGTAGTTGCAAGTGAAGTGTGGATATATAATTTGGCATGATTATGTGCTTGGAAAATCTGCCCTAATTATTCACTAGTTAGTGTATATTGCTTGCATCTAAATGGCATGCGCGATCGCCCACACCAAATCTCAATCTCAATCTCGCGTAAGCATGAGCTTTGGCTAAACCTCATTTATCATCAATTATTTAGTCTTCTTCGCCTTATTAGCAGATCATATCAGTTTAATTTAGTAAATATAATTTGATAAAATTTAGTTATAGTTGCAGTTGTAGTTGTAGTTGCAAGGTAGGCTAACAAGTCTGATGTGCATCACATGAAGCGCACATCCCATATAATCCCCCACAACTACGGGACATATCTAGTTATATTTATTAATCAATGTCTCTAATTGCATATCTATCTAGCCTATCTATAAAAGTTTAAGAATCATTTTGATTGTTCTGTTTCGGTGATGTAATTGACTTTCCTAATCATTAGTTTGAATAACTAGTAGGATGCTTTGGTATTTTTGCGATGAATTTGTGTTATGTCTTCAAAAAATTTTCCCAAAATCCTGCCATATTTAATGATGTATGCCGGACACCAACACTTCGACGACGAACCAGGCTCTCGAACTGATCTGCAAGACAAAGGCCCCGGGTGTCCCGGGGATAGACACTCCGACGCTCAAGTCAGTATATTTGCTTAAGGCGTAAAGTATAAAGTATGAAATTAGATGAGAGATCTACCAAACCTCTTAGGGTATTTATATGGCTACAATCCTTAGATCACCAAGATATGTATTTATGGTATGAATACAACTCTTATGGGAATAGAGGTTGTATTACCATGTATAATAGAAGTGTATTTCGGACATGGTTGTGTTACCATGTTTAGGACAGCTGTATTACCATCTTTAAGAAGATGTATATTCCTTGTAGAACATTCATAATATACGCATTCCTTATAAGGATTAGGATTGATGGACCTGCGGATCCACCCTCCTCGTATCTCGAGCCCACGACCCTTCTCGGGCCCTGGTCCGAGTATGAATGAGGTCCGAATACGAACCATGGACTTATCAGTAGCCCCAAGGTAGATCTTCAGAATATAGAGTGCTCCATCTTGAAGGTTGAAGGAGAGGTTTTCTTCTCGAGGGAAGACCAATTACTCGAGGGAGAATAACTCGGAGTGTTAAGCTCGGGGTGTCCTTTTAGGACTGTCCTTTCGGGCTTACCCTTCTGAATATCTAGTTTCAAGCTCTTTTCGTATTCCATCAGATATATGGACGGCTGAGATTAACTTGTTTTGAAATCCAGATGGTAGATACACGTGACGTGTCTTCATTGGCAAGAAGAGACGGTCTGTCCCCCGTCTCTCCAATTACTTTCCTTGGAAACATAATCGAGGTAATTGCTCATCTTCAATGTTGTATGTGTTTGGATAAAATTTCCCAAATCATTCCCATTTTCTTCTCTTATTCAAAATTTTTTTCTTTCCAAGTTCAAAAGGCGCATCAATACTTCATCAATTTCTGAAGCCCCATATTTCTACTTTCTGCTTCCATCATCAGTAAGTGCTATCTTCTTTCTCTGCGCATTTGCTTGTGTCTGTTTTTTCCTTTTATATTTGTGTGCGTGTTTCCCCCCATACTCTCTGTAATCATGAGCAATAGTAGTAGAAAAATTTTCTTCCCTCATCATGATGAGGGAGAGTATGTAGAAGCCCAGACTGAGGAGAATAGCTCCCTTGAACTCCATAGGGCTGAGGTAGCAAGTGGGAAAAAACATGTAGTTTTGAAGAAGAAAGCCTCTGAGGAAGAGAAGAGGTTGAGGACTATGGCCAGGAGGGCTCAGATAGAGGGGAATAGCCTCATGGTAATGCATTCATCCAAAGGTATAGTGTCCATGGATGGCGAAGGTAGTAGTAGAAAATCGTTGAAGGAGGATAAAGCACGCGCTGATGCTGCTATCTTCGCAGAAGGTTGTCCCTTTTCCATTCCTTCTGATGTTGACCTCATGTACTTTGGAGAAGACAAATCTGCAGTTGAGTTAGTAACTCCGACCCGAGGGGTCATATATGAGAGATTTCTGCGGCATGGATTAGCCTTCCCTTTTCCCCCACTGTTGAATGATTTTCTTCAGCATTATAAGGTGCATCCGGGGCAGTTACATGCCAATGTGATAGTAATCATTATGGCCTTAATAACTTGGTGTGCTCGTAAAGGTTATCGTCCCAGTCTCTCCTTGTTGCGGACCATGTATAAGGTTTTCGTTGTTAAACAAAATGTGATCTTGACCCCTCGAGATACCACTTTAGGTTAACTTTTTGTGCTTCCTGTGAACTGTGGGAAGTGGGATAAGGTAAAACTAACCTTCGATCGAACCAAGTATGAAGTTCTGATTGGAATGAAGAGGTCTAGAATGAGGTCTGGCATGAAGTGGAGTTGTCCCGCCAACTGCTGAATATAGCTGGGAAGTTGGTGAATGATAAGATCAAACTTAGAGAGGGTAAGTTTGTATCTGGAGATCATGAAATGGGTTGGAAATGGCCTATAGAAACATATGGCTGGTTGAATCAACTATCCGGCCGTACTCTTCAAAATTGCAACTTCTTGAAGTTGTCACATTTTGATCAGCCATAAGGTGTTGAGATGGATTGGTATGAAATCATTCTGTCTATGGAGCAGGATCCAGGTGGTGCAGCTAAGGCATTGCAGGCCTATAGAGTATTAGAAGAGAGAGCTGCCCGAGATGACATATCCGAGAAGAAGGTAAATAAGAAAATCTCGGGTCTGATGAAAGACGCTCGACGTGGGCGTCGGTTTAAAAGGTTGGTTCAAGGACCCAAGAAAACTCAATCCCAGTTGAAAGTGATTGGGGAGGCAGATTGCCTATTTGTTCCTGTGGCTTTAGATCCATCAGATGAGGAAGAGGATGAGGGCTCTGCCTTAGCTCGATGTCTGAGAAAGGAAATGTCTCGGACTTATAGTGTCCTTCCCATCATGACTGAAAATGTAGATGAGGTCATGATGATAACTTCTGTGATAGGGTCAGATGAGTTGCAAGAGGGTATTTTTTCTTGTGTTATATTCTCGTCCACAATATTTCCATTGCTTCTTATGCTAACTTCATTCCTTGTACATGTAGTGGGTGCTTCTAGGACGAACATGGCAGCCAATTAAAAAAGTTGTCTCAGATAGCTGAATCAAGGGGGCTGTTGAGTAGTAATGAGAAGAAGAGGGATCTCGAGACTTCAGGGAGTTATGCAGACAAGTCTCCAAAGAAGCCAAGGCTCAAACTCGGACCGTTGGAAGAGTTCGAGAGGTATGTGTCACCTTCTCCTTCTGAGATTCTGGTCGAGGTGGTACCGGGCTGTCCCGAAATTAACCAGGTATGATTCTTCATGGATTTTGATAGGATTAGCTGTGTCGTTATCAAATTCTCTTTGTCTTCTTTTACAGTCTGTGGGTCAGATGAGGCATATGTACAATTCTCTTCGGACACTGTATAACCGTTCTCAAGGACAGGAGTCCGAGCTCGAGTTGATGGAGGAGGAGATGTCCAAGAGGTCTAAGGAACCTGCAGATATGCTGAAGCATCTCCAGAATGAGATGGCTCAGGCTAAGGACAAAATAAAAGCCTTAGAAGAGGAGAATCAAGCCTTGAAGAAGGCAAAAAGGCTGTCTGATGGTTCCTTCTTAGAATTGAAAAGGAACATGGCTTTGGTGGAAGCTGAGAGAGACCGGTATGCTGATCCTGTTAGCAAGAGGCGACTAGTTCGGTTGATAATAGACTTTTGCCTCAACTGTCCAGAGATGGAGGCACGTCACCAAGAGTATGGTGAATTCTACCATAAATCTGAGCTCTCGAAGATGTGGATTCCTCTGAAGGGGTTTCTCAGTGAAGAGATTCAAGGATGTCTTGCCCCTGCCTACACTTGGCCTGAAGTACCAGAGAATTTGAAGGAATTTCGGACGAAGTTTAGCCAGATTGGGGGGTTTGAGACCAGTCTACTGTCTAGTCTGGAATCTTTGAAGAAGGCTTTAACTCTGGAGGAGTTTCAGGACAGACTGTCCGGTTTGTATCCTGAGCTGACGTTCTTGATGGAGAAGCAGGCTACTGAAACTTCACTTGAGGACCCAAAGACTTCTGATGGGCAGGAGAAGACTGTAACTCCTTAGAGCCTTGTCTTTTACTTCAAGATTTTTCTCTTTTCGCCAGATTTTGGCGTTTCATGTATTCTAAACGTGTGCTTTGTCTTTGGAATTAATTGGTCTTTACCTTCCTTTATGTCCAGTGTTGCTCTACCGCATGTGCTGATTTGCAGGTCAAGTATGAAGTTGTCCTTCAGAAGAACAAGAAACTGGAGGAAGATCTGGATGACTCCAAAGGCTGTTTCAGCATTGTGCGGGAAGAATGTGAGAGTCTTCGAGGTGGGCTCAAAGAGGCTTTGAAGCGAAGAGCTGAGCTGAATCAGGAGTTGAGTGATCTTCAGAAGAGATATAAAGATCTAGAAGATGCTCACAACAAGACCGTGTCCACCAATAAAGAGTATGATCAAGAATGGAGGAAAGTCAAGAGTGACTTAATGAAGGTCAAGGGTGAAAGTTACGAGAAGGATCTTCTTATTTCTAGACTTTGAGATGAGACTATCACTGTGAATCACAAGATTGCCTCCAAAATAGATGAGTTGAGAATATGCCAGGCCGAGCTTAACGCTTACAGGTTCCAAATAAAGGAACTAGAGGCTCAAGGTGTGTTTGTCATACCTTCAGGGTCTTCAAGGAGGGAAGTAGGTGGACCTTCTGGTGTCCCATATTCAGGACCTTTGATAAGGCCTCATGCCCAAAGAGGTGTATCTCGAGGGATCCCATGTGGAAGGGGTAGAGAGGTGACACCTACTCCTAGAGCTCGTGGCTCAATTGACTCTCCTGCTCGACCCATGGGAAATAGAATTGGGTCCCCTACGCCCTCTCAGTTGATGAGGGTGGCAGAAGAAAGTAATTGGGGCCGTGGCCTCCAGAGTGTTCGAGGTCGTGCCTCTACTTCTTCTCGCGGTCGGGGTCGTACCCCTATATTTAAAGACCTTCGCGAGGTGTAAGAAGTTTTTAGTGTAATAACACTTTTTGGTTTTTCCTTTATAAAGGTCTTTGCATTGCAATCCTTGAGAAGATTGACTCTCAGACTTATGAATAGCCTGAATAAATAGTGATGTGTACCTTAATAGGAGTATCACGAGGAGAGTCGAGTTTCAAACTTTGTGAGTTTGTGTGACTCGTATCATGTTGGTCTTTGACCATATACTTTTTATAAGTATATTATTTTATTTTAGCCCGAGGTGACTGTGGTTCGGACACTTGGTTCGAGCAGCCCATATTAGATAAGCATCAATAACATGCTTATAAGCGTATATCTCATAGGCAAGTATCATATTCTGATGTAATAACACCTTTGATATGAGTTACTTGTGTTCGAGGTTTTTCCTCTATGTATCCCTTTGGGGAATTTTTAGAAGCATCATATTCTGATGTAGTAACACCTTTGATATGAGTTTGAACTTTTGTTTTTGAGGTTTTTCCTCTTTGTTATTCGAGATGATTGATTTCTGAGCACGTCTGCCCTTTTGGTTTATAAACCTCAATCAAGTACTTTTGTGAAGTACTTTCTATCTCGAACCTATCTCTTTTATTCAAAACGATTGGTAGTTGAATTTTGGATCCAAACAGCTTATCTTATATAAGCTAACCAATCATACACTTTATAAAGCATATTGGTTTAAATAGCAATCCATGTTATACTTAGGATAACAATCCTCTTTTTAGAAAAGGAATTTTAAGATTGCTTAGTGAAAAAGATAGGTGTAAAAAATATCATGACTTCAATCCAAGTTTATAACTTTTAAGAAAAGAAGTAAAGGAAATAGTAGGTTTGAGTTTGAGTACCTGTTTGTGCTATAGCAGGATTGTCTCGGACCTTGATGAGGCTCTCGGACAAGGTTGTTATTCTCGAACCTTTGTGAGGCTCTTTGTTGAGTTTCATCTTCCATGATACTTTCGTAAGTTAATCATGTTCCATCTTCGTGGTATGGGTTCGCCCTTCACGGTTTCACAGTGTCTCTTTGTGTTAGAGGTTTATTGACTGCTGCGTAGGAAGGGCGTCATTATGACAGGGTCCAAGTGCTCTCCTTCGCGAGTTTGCAAGAGGTAGAATCCACCGGATTGTGCTGTTGAGACTTTGTATGGTCCTTTCGTCCTTGGCTCCAGCACTCCTTGTAGCTTGTTAGTACACCACGGGCCTACTGGCATTACAAGTTCTCCCACTTGGAAGATTTGATGGCGTCTTTTGTGCCATAGTGCAGTCATCTCGTTGTAGGCCTCTTCTTCGAAGTGAAACACTAGGGGTTGTTCGAGATCAGGATCAGGTGTTAGATCCCCCAAGATGGTGTTTTCGGCCGAGATGCTGCTTACTTTCCTGGCGTCACGGATGGCCGTGACCATGCATGAACGTGCCACTCCTTGGTCTTCTTTAATGGAAGCTACTCCTTGCGGTGTTGGAAATTTTAGCATCAGGTGGTAAGGAGACCATACAGCCTTAGTTTGGCACATCCAAGGTCTGCCAAGGATAATGTTGAAAGGTGTGACGGTGTCGACCACCACAAAGGTGCAGTATAGAGTTACGCTCTTCGCTTCTTCTGCTATTGTGACTGGGAGTGTGATTTCTCCAAGAGGTATGACTGGATTTATGGTGAACCCCGAGATTGGACCCGTAGGTTTGAGGTCGTCCTTGGTGAATTCTAGCTTGTTAAAGTAGTCTTGGAACATCACTTCTACCCCGCTCCCATCGTCCACAAAGACTCTCTTTACCATGGTATCCTGTATTGTTGCCGAGATAATAAGTGGATCAGAATGGGGCACCTGGTTTGGCACGGCGTCCGCGTCCGAGAAGAAGATAGTTTCCTCGGAGTGGAACCCCTTGTCAACTGGCTCTGTGTGGGGTATGGCCCGCACACTATCCTTCAGCTTAGTAAGGGAAATTGTTTCTCCTGTGTAGCCATTGATGCCGTTGATGACTCGGTTGGCTCCATTTGGTGGCGGCGGAGGAGGATCTTGTGGATTATTGCCTCCACCCCCTTAGTTGTTGTTGTTGTTATTGTTGTTGCGATAGCCGTCCATCTTCTTCTGCCAAGGTTTTCCCCCATACCTTTTCTGAGTACCTTGGCCGTCTCCAGCTATCGACGGTGTAATTTGTTGTATAATACCTTGTCGATCAGTTTCTCGATCTCGTTCTTGAGCTGATAACACTCCTCAGTGTCATGCCCCCGATTTCGGTGATATTGGTAGAATTTTGGGGACCTTTGACGCTAGGCTGAGTCCTTCATGGCGGGCGGGTCCTTTATGAAGTGCCTGTGAATGGATAATATCTCAGCCCGAGATCTATCTAGAGGAGTGTAGGATTTGAAGGTTGGTTTAGGAGTGCCTTTAGTCTTTTCGACCTTTGGTATTTTCATCTTGGGCTCCTTCACCTTATTGTCAAGGTCTTGGGATCTTTTGCATGTCACTATATCCGTTTTGTTGGCATATTCCTCCATGATAGTTTGGAGATTCTTAATAGTGGTAGGATTCGTCGTTGTCAGCTTCGTCCTCAGAGTATCATCATCTATACTCCTTCGATAAAGATTTATCAATAGGATTTCGTCTGGATTATAGCGCCTTGTGGCTAGATCCATATACCTGTGATAGTGTTTTATCACAGACTCTCCTTCCCTCTGTCTGTCTGCAAGGATTTGACGATCCCTTTGTGTTCTTTCTTTCACAGAAAAGATCGAGTCGTATTCGCTGTATTCTGTCCCATTCTCTTGGTCAAGTCCTTCTGGATTGTTGATGCAGTTGTTATAGCTCGTGTTGGTCTGGATCGAGATTCTCTGGTCCGAGTTCGGTACTTCAGATCCCAAAGGGTTCGATCCAGAAAGTGGTACCCCGAATGCGGCAGGATTTGGACCGGAGAATGGTGTTTCAGATCCGACGAGATTTGGACCGAGGGAATTCGGAGCGCTAGAGTTTATGTCAGTATGGATCAAGATCCTCTAGTCCGAGTTCGGTACTTCAGATCCCAAAGGGTTCGAAACAGAAGATGGCACTCCAGATGCAGCAAGGTTTGAACCGGAGAGGGGTGCTCTGGATACGACAGGATTCAGACTGAATGAGTTTGGAACATTGGAGTTTCCTGCCCCCACGGTAGAGCCTGATGGTGGTTCAGAGGTGGAGCGTGTGCGAGATCCTCCGGGTCGACCACGTCCTCGTCCTCGTCCTCGTCCTTGGGAGGGTAACTCTGCTTCTGGATTCTCTTCTGGATTTTTCCCTAGCACTCGGGCGCTACGTCTGGGTTGCTCGGCTTCATACATGTTGTCGAAGAAGTTGCTTCTTCAGATGCACTAGACCAGATCAGAGACAAGGTTCGGCGACGTCGTCAATGAGTGTGAGATCTCCCACCGGGCGTGCCAAATTGATGTATGCCGGACACCAACACTTCGATGACGAACCAGGCTCTCGAACTGATCTGCAAGACAAAGGCCCCGGGTGTCCCGGGGACAGACACTCCGACGCTCAAGTCAGTATATTTGCTTAAGGCGTAAAGTATAAAGTATGAGATTAGATGAGAGGTCTACCAAACCTCTTAGGGTATTTATATGGCTACAATCCGTAGATCACCAAGATATGTATTTATGGTATGAATACAACTCTTATGGGAATAGAGGTTGTATCACCATGTATAATAGAAGTGTATTTCGGACATGGTTGTGTTACCATGTTTAGGGCAGCTGTATTACCATCTTTAAGAAGATGTATATTCCTTGTAGAACATTCATAATATACGCATTGCTTATAAGGATTAGGATTGATGGACCTGCGGATCCACCCTCCTCGTATCTCGAGCCCACGACCCTTCTCGGGCCTTGGTCCGAGTATGAATGAGGTCTGAATACGAACCATGGACTTATCATTTAAATTAATTTAAAATTAACCAACTAATTTCTAAACATATTTAACATTGCATATTGCGTATTTGAGACCAAATCTGAACCCAACACCTTTATATTGTCACTTAAAAGGTTCATCACCAGTCATCTCAACATCATTAACATTGTGTGTACTAGATGAGATAATCGGTTCCCTCCATCATCCTCGATACTAAGTTTTCCAACGAGGATTATAATCAAATCCTAGTTACATGTGAGAATTATGCGGTTTGTATATTTTTGTCCATGACATCGGAGTTTGTGGCTTTAAGAGATGATTTGAATTTGGATCAACGGTTTGTTTTTTCTCAAATATATATTATATGTGGTGATGATAACAAAAGTATATACAAAAAGTTTGTTTTGTTGACATTGACGGAGATAGCTTAGGTTATGGTAGGTAGTTGACCTACCATTTTGTAAATAGATGTGATTTCTAGAATGATTTTTTTTTCCTTTTATTGCATTTTATACAATTTGACATGCTATGTGTTGGAAAAAAAAAGTACCAAAATGGAATTATTCCTTAATGATTTTAAATTAATTACTAAAATGGCCTACCAAGTCAGAAATCCTAGTATATTAGCCCATGTTTGTTGTTACGGTGAGGGATTTGATTAGGGTGTGAAATCTTATCTTAGTGATTTCTTTGCAGGAGGTAAATATAATGACGCATTTACCTTAACATAATGAACACGAGATTCCAATAATACAACACGAACGAAGAAACACATATATACCAAGGATACTTACATACAAGAAGACACCGAATTCGACTCTGAAGTAAAAAAAATTAAAAATAGAGAATGAAAGTAGAGAAACAATTAGATAAGGCAGCCTTACAGTAAGGCAGGGAGTGTGGGAAACCATGTTTTGATAAGTTTTGGGGTCAAAAACTTAATATTATTTTTTCGGCGCCATAGTATAAAAGGCGCGTAAGTCCAGGGACTACATTGCAAAAATCAAAACATTCACCCCCAAAATCCCCAAATCAGATATGATTCAATCTGTAGCTTCGACGTGATTCCGATCTCCTTTCGATCTGTAGCTTCGACGTAGTAGCTATACCGATTCCGGTCTATATTCACTGATCGAAGACGTCTGGATTTGGTGCTCAGTTTGGCGGCGGCGACAACTGTTTCGCTTCTGAGCTAACGCCGGAGATGATGTAGAGCTTGCAGAGGCACGGCGATGGTGGTCGGTTTGGTGGTCAATTTTCCAGCGAGAACTGCTTCGGTACTGAGCTGATGATGAGGAAATTCAGTCATTCATCGTACTCCAATAGCAAGGCACTATTTGGTTTGATGATTTTATATGGTGGTGGTGGTGTGGGGAGTGGAGGAATGCGGTGGTGTGGTGGTGATGGGGGCGGCTGGTTGTGAGATCACGCTGATGATGAAGTACCAGAAACAATTGCGTAATCAGTTAACAAATAGTCATCTCCGACCATGGCGTTGATAGGCTTCTTCGGGGCCCAAGCAGCGAGGATATCAACGCCGGGCGCTAGAAAATCAGGTTTTAAAACTGAGGACGCGTGGAGGACCGGGCCTCTCGATGAAAAATCAGCAACCTGAGTGTGCTGGTTTTGTTTCCAACAATGTCACCTGGAATGTGATACTAACGTTTGAGCTTTTGTCACCATTTCCTAAAATGAATTTCTTCACTCGCATTGTAAGGGTTTATTGGTACGTAAGGGCCGTTGAAGTCTTTGAGCTTCAAAAGCTGTGATGAATCAGTGGCAAAAATGACTCCAGCAGCCCTGGCGTTCGTAATGGTAAACAATGGGTCTGCTTGCCCGTTGCTGAAGTCGCAAAAAACGTAAAAAAAAGGAACGACGGAGATTTGATGATTTGATGATGAACGACGATGATATGATGATTTGACGATAAACGACGAAGATTTGACGATTAGCAATGATGATTCGATGATTAACGATGAAGATTTGATGATTTGATGATGAACGACGATGATTTGACGATTAACAACGATGAACGACGAAGATTTGATGATTTTATAATGAACGATGATGATTTGATGATAAACGATGATGATTTGACGATAACGACGAATATTTGACGATTAACAACGATGATTTGATGATAAACGATGAAGATTTGACGATTAGCAACGATGATTTGATGATTAACGATGAAGATTTGATGATTTGATGATGAACGGCGATGATTTGACGATTAACAACGATGATTTGACGATGAACGACGAAGATTTGATGATTTTATAATGAACAATGATGATTTGACGATAACGATGAATATTTGACAATTAACAACGATGATTTGACGATGAACGATGAAAATTTGATGATTTGATAATGAACGAAGATGATTTGATGATAAACGATGATGATTTGACGATAAACGATGAAGATTTGACGATTAACAACGATGATTTGACGATGAACGACGATGATTTGATGATTTGGTGATGAACGACGATGATTTGATGATGAACGACGATGTTTTGACGATAAACGACGAAGATTTGACGATTAATAGGAATGATTTGATGATGAACGACGAAAATTTGAGGATTTGATGATGAACAACGAAGATTTGACGATGAACGGTAATGATAAGATAATGAACGATGATGATTTAATGATGAATGGTAATAATTTGATGAATAACGATGATTTAGTAATGAATGCCGATGATTTGATGATAAACGATGATGATTTGATGAAGAGGACGATGATTTGTGGTGGATATAATGAATTGACTTGAAAGTGAATAAAATATCATAATTATAATTTGACCCCAAAAGTTTGTATGAACCATATGAGCTCCCTTTACCTTACCATAAAGCTGCCTTACCCTGAAAGTAACACTTTAACTTAATTATTGTAATTAAATTCTTTTGATTTATATTGTTTCTCCCTCACATATTTTCTCACTTAAAATAATTAATTATTTACAATAAGAGTTGGTCTCTTGAGTGACGGTCACTATATAGTGACGAAGGATTATACTGTAATATGGAAGGAATGAGGCCCTTATTTGCAATTTTGACAAAAATGCACTATTCACTCACCACTCAGTCTAAAAAACAAGTATTTTAGTTAAAAAATAGACGTTAGCAAACATATCCACACAGTCTAAAAAACAAGCATTTTGTTCTAAAAAACAACCCGTTAAGTGTGAAATACAAGCATGTTCTAAAAAACTAACTGTTTGGTCTAAAAAACAAGCATTCAATGGTGAAATTCAAGCATGCTCTATAAAACCATCTTTTTTTTTGCTTCAAAATACATGAACTCTAAAAAGCAACATGTTAACTATGAAATTCAATCATTCTCTAAAAAACAACCTGTTAAGTGTGAAATGCAAGCATGTTTTAAAAAACAACCTGTTTGATCTAAAAAACAAGCATTCAAGTGTGAAATTCAAGCATGCCGAAGGCAATTTGCATAAATTGCAGAAAAATCCCCGTCCCAAACTTCTTTGCATATAAACCCCGTCACTATATAGTGACCGTCACTTCCAAGACTAATTATTACAATATTATCTGTATCAAATAGTTATTTTGTATCGTCATAATTTTATTATTTTAAAAGTACATCGAAATAACCGCACAATGCGTGATCCGGTTAGCCTAGATATCTGTCATTTGTACTCTTTCGTTGCAAATTCAGCATTAAAATATCGACTAAAGTGCAAAAACTAGACCAAACATTGGTCAAAATACCCAATTTCTAGACCCAACATTCAAAGTGCTCAATTTCTAGTACCCTACATTCTAAAAACACCCAATTTCTAGACCTTGGTTAATTTCCTCCGTTAGTTCAGTTAGTTTGAGGGGTATTTTAGTAGTTTATATTCTAAAAAATCATACTACCCATTTTTTCTTCTCATCTCCACAAAAAAATCACCGGGTTGATCCGGGAAAAATTGGATTTGACCCGGACCGGAAAGTCAAACTTGGAAATTGAAAAAAATGTGGTCCGGGATCCGGCCCGTAATACTAAAAATTCAAGTCCGAATCAAAAAAATCCGGGTTGGGCCGGATCAATTTTTCGGGTTGGCACACCCCTACGTCGGGCGCTAGTGAGTTACAGAGTGAAAAGAGAAATTGGGAATTTTTGTGCGGGAGATACAAATAAAAAGTGGGAAGTATGATTTTTTAGAATTTAAATTACTAAAATACCCCTCAAACTAACTGAACTAACGGAGGAAATTAACCAAGGTCTAGAAATTGGGTGTTTTTAAAATATAGGGTACTAGAAATTGAGCACTTTGAATGTTGGTTTAGAAATTGGGTATTTTGACCAATGTTTGGTCTACTTTTTGCACTTTAGTCTTAAAATATCTCTTTTATCCTTTCAATTAAGTTGTGAATCTGACACAGAACAGAACCACAATTTTGGGCCTTTAAAGCCTTCTAGTGATATAAGACTGATCCGTTAGAAAAGCGTCCAACCCATCATCATCAGCGATCTGAAAAACTGGAAAAGTAAAATCGTAGCAGAAGAATTAGTTGGAGGGAGAAGTTATTAAAACTGCAAGTCTTAATAAGATGAAGAATTAGAGAAAGTTTATATTCAACGCAATTTGAAAGAGCAATGGGATCGGTGACTGCGTTGGCGCCGGGGCTGTCAAGGAAGCTGAAGAAGGTTCTGGAGACGCGCACCGACAGCGCGGAATTGCTCTCCTCACTCGGCACGCTCTCCGATTTCTACACGGAGAACAATGCTCACTCCCGGCGTAATCTCCGATCCACCATCGAGAAGCGAGGCCTCTCCATCAACCAGGACTTCCTCTCTGCTTCCCTCCCAGCTCAGCAGGTACTGAGATTTTACCCGTCTCATTCATAAATCAGCTCGTGCTTTGATTTCTATGTTGGCGATAAATCCAAAATTTGGCTGCTGTAGGCATTGGATCAAGTGGAAGAGGAGGTCAATTTTCTGGCTGAATGCTGCGATAAGTATGAAGATTTTTACTCCTTGCTTATTTCCTTCCGATTGCTAATTTACTCTTGTTCATTTGTTTACTATTTGATCATTAAGATAGATTTGTATAACCGCTAAAGTATTTATTTGTTTATGATAATAAGTATGAGTAGTTGGTAGTCTTAAAATGTTATGAAAAATCTAGCAAGATCCTCACTGATCTAACATGATGATAATTGATAATATTACATTAACCAATTTGATTAACAGTTGATGTAATCTGTGCTCTCTAGAATACTCAACTTAGTAACTTTGACTGGATGGCGAGTATGTCTTGTTAAACGGATTTTATCAGGACTGTTGTGATGAAAATGATCATTGACTACTCTATTTGTCTTTTTTATAGTATGTCTTCTTCTCTGCTCTCTGTGGTGAGTACACCTTTTAATTGGAGTGTATCAGGACTGTTATTATGAAAATAATCATTGACCACATTCTGGCAATAAACATTTGAGTTCTTACCGTCATGCTAAACAAGTGTTTGCTTTCATACTAGATTGGTACGAAACCAAGCGAATTACTAGGAATGAGTGAACATGATGTATGTTTGTGCAATTCTTAATTTTGATAGAAAAAAGGTTCCATTGAGCTCTTTGATTTTGTTGCAGAATTGCCATTGCTTTAAGCAGCTGCAATGCGACTACCGGTGACATGATCAGTACTACAGAAAGGCTCAAACAGGACTTAGAAGTTACAACACAGAGGCAGGAGATTGTGTTATACTTTCTACGTGACTATCAGCTATCCAATGAAGAGGTTTTTTACTATTACCTAGTCCTTCCCTCTAATTAAAGTGCTGAATGCCTTACAAAGTACTAATATTATGTTGGTTCATGTTGTGATTGGTGACAATGAATCTTTTTGTAGATAAATGCACTGAGAGAAGAAGATCTCAATGAGAACTTTTTCAAGGCACTTGCTCATGTTCAAGAAATCCATTCAAATTGCAAAGTGCTTTTAAGGACACATCATCAGGTACTTTCCCTTCAGTTACTTCGTAGAGAAAATGACAGTGCACTGAGAGTTTACATGGGGGAAGCTAGTGTTATTGTAACCAATTATAAGCATATTTCACTTTTTGGGTCATCTGATGGCGTGTATGTGGAACTAAGCAGTCTCTGTGTGTTCTACTACCAGCTACTAAGAACATCCATCATGCACTGTATCAGAGTATTTTTGTTTTCAATTAAATAATGAAATGCAGTAACAAAGAACATCAAATTCTGTTGTTTGTGCTCTTGAAGTGTGTCTTTAGGGTAATAACTTATAAGACAAGTTGATTAAGTATTGCCTTTGTGACCCCTATTCCATTTGGATTGTGCAAAATTGCTTGTACTCAATGACCATTACTCTAAGGACTCCATGAGTACGTAGGTTAAGTCATAAAATCTCTGTTGTTGACACTGACTTGAAGAATCCTGACAGCGAGCTGGTCTGGAGCTTATGGACATGATGTCTGTTTATCAAGAAGGAGCCTATGAACGCTTGTGTAGGTAAGATAATATATTCTTTAGGTTCTTTCTTTCCCATTGTCCTTAATATATAATGTAGAGAGTAGATGTCAAAAGAATCAATCCTTAACTGATTTTCAGATTGCTGAAAAGGGTTGCATATCTTTGTTTTATAAATCTCTTCAGATGCTTGCCGATATTAGATTCATATCCTTGTTTTATTCACCTGTATAAACTATTACCTATTGCTTCCTATAAATGAGTCCAATTCGTATGGCTTTTTATTTGAGGTTGCACTGTTGTTGCACTGTTGTATTTTCCACCTTTACCAATTGACCGACATTAGAATTTTCATTAAAAAAAAGGTATTTGCAGTGTGGGCCCTGGACATTATACCAAGACTCATTTGTAGAGAATCGTGGTGTTTAGCTGGCTAATCTATTATTACTGCTCTTCCTGACTTTATGACATGAGCCTCATCAGCTTTGATTGAACCTTTGGTGATTTTTTTTCTTTTGAAATTTTTTGAATGATTCAATTCTATATTTTGGTTCAAAAGTTCATGTTGGTGCTTTGGTAAAGGATTTTGTTTGCGATCTTACACTGGAAGTCAAACAAAGATATTTTAAAATGGTTGTTCTCTTGACCTTGCCCAAGCTTTGACTTTTTATGTGGAATTCCTCATCAAGGTGGGTCCAATCAGAATGTAGGAGACTGGGAGACATTGACAATCCTGAAGTTAATGAGCTTCTGAGAACAGCCGTTCGCTGTCTCAAAGAAAGACCTGTTCTATTCAAGTATTGCGCAGAGGAGGTATTTTTGTGCTAAAGCTAGTCTGGCTACTTCTTGTAATTGCTAGGTTTTGTTTAATGTGTGTCTGCTTTATAATTGATAGGTTGCCAATATGAGGCATAATGCTTTGTTTAGAAGATTTATTAGTGCTCTTACACGTGGAGGTCCTGGTGGACTTCCAAGACCAATCGAAGTGCACGCTCATGATCCCTTAAGATATGTAGGAGACATGTTAGGATGGCTCCATCAGGTATGAAATGGTGGTTATTGCTTTTGGAGGGGACCTATTAGTCTATTACTTCAAAACTGGAAGATGTGATTGTTTCATAGTTCTTCTCCCCTGACATGTGACAGGCTTTGGCTTCTGAAAGAGAACTTGTGCTTGCTTTGCTTGATCCAGATGCAGCAGCAGATACACGAGCAGCTGCTCAATCATCAAATATTTCTGAGAAGGATACTCAAAATTCAGAGGCAGACTTGACATTTGTCCTCGATCGGATTTTTGAAGGAGTTTGCCGGCCATTTAAAGTGCGAGTTGAACAAGTTTTGCAGTCTCAACCAAATCTCATAGTTTCCTACAAACTCAGCAATACCCTGGAGTTTTACAGTTATACTGTGAGTTGTACACTTATACTTTCAGTTTCAATCTGCTATGCACTTTCTTTGTTGTTTGCGTAACAGCTTTTTCTCTCTCTCTATAATACTATAGATATCAGATTTGTTAGGGAGAGAAACATCTCTACATAATACAATTTGGTTGCTGAAAGAAGCAGCTCAGAAAACATTTTTTGACTTGCTAAAAATTCGTGGGGAGAAGCTTTTAAGATATCCTCTTCCAGTTGCTGTAGATCTTTCCCCACCAACAGCGCTTAAGGAAGGAGTCTCACTACTGTCTGAGATTATTGAAACACATGACAGCATGATGTTTCCGGCATTAGGGAAGAGGCCAGACTTTCATCCAGTCTTATCTGCCGTGCTTGATCCAATAATCCATGTGAGTTGCCCGTTCTTGCTGTAGTTATTGCGTTTTTATTTTTATTTGCTACATCCAGCCGTTAAATTGGATAAGATGTTGCAAAAGTTAAAGTTCTGCTACTTTGTAACTAATTGCTTCAGGATAATTTCCATCCCTCACTAACCAGCCCTTTTTTGTCCGCTGTTCTCTGTTATTGTCACTGACCATCCTTTATTTGCTTTAAAATTTCTCACATTCTACTAAAGTAAGGATAATTTCTTGTGCTTTATTGATTAATCAATCGAATAGCACTATGATCCTCCTAGAGTCCTTGAAGGCCTCCAATTTGGTAAGAATTAGTCATGTTAAACTTGTGATTTCACTTAGTTGGTGATTTCATTGTAAAAGTGTCTCCGACTTCCATCAATGTCTTTGAGAGCTGGTGTTTTCTGAGATTGTCATATTTTTCCAGACTCTAGATATTAGTTCAGACTCCAGAGTAATAATTTCGAAAAATTCAGAAATTTCTACCTTCTATAAGATATCTTTCTTTGTTCATTTGAGCAGGTGTGCCATATATAGCTTATAGTAATAGATGATAATGTTAATATAACAGAAACTGTCTTCTGAATTTACATTTTGAAGCGCATACGATGCATGTTTTCATTTTGAGCAACCTAAATTTGTAAGTGAATGTAAAAGTCTAATTCACTCTTTTAGATAAAAGCTGAAGATTTTCAAGATTTTCCTTGGCTGCATCAGAAGAGTCCTTTTCAGATATATGCTTATATTTTTATGTTTGTATTTATGCAGATGTGTGAACAAGCTGCTGAGACGCACAAGTCCAAGGGAGCAATTGATTCATCGAGGAGAAATAGGACAAGGTCTGACCCAAGCCAAATGCGCAGATCATCTATAGATGCTATCCTGGACAGCAGTCGTTCTACATCATTGTCTCAGGTCTGTCAACTCTTTTCTTAGTGTCCTTTTTTTCTATTGGCCGTTGTTGAATTAAGTTAGTGAGTTATCATCTTGCATTTGTTGAATTAAATGTCAAAAGAACCTGAATCATTGGATTGTGAATACTACTTTTATAATGATCCTTAATTATTGTCTTCATGTAGAGCCCTGAAGCGCCTTCTAAGATTTTTCTCATCAACTGTCTGTGTGCAATTCAACAACCACTGTTGGGACACGATGTTGCTACTGATTATGTAAGGAAAATCGGCTCGATGATTGAGAATCATGTTCATGAGCTTGTGCAGAAAGAGGTGGATAACATATTGAAAAGGTGTGGTTTGTCAAACAAGATGTCTTATTTCCGTGACAATGCAACTGATAGGGAACCACTAGCAGAGCTGGAGGAGACATCTCCAGCTTCACTTTCAGAGGGTTTGAAATCTTTCTTTGGGCTAATATTTGGAAGCGAGAATTCGTTACCAGAATTTGAGCAGATGCAAGTACCAAAACTGAGATCGGAAGCTTGCAATCAGCTGGGAAGATCACTGGCTGAAGCTTATGAGCTTATCTACGAGGCAGTCATGGATCCCAAGAATAATTATGCAGACCCTAAGTCCCTGGCTAGACATCCTCCAGGCCAGATGAGAACCATTTTGGGAATCTAAAGCTGAAGTTTTGCTTTCTTGATTAGCGGTTCAATAATCACATTTTTTTGAAAAATAATAATTTAAGTAGTATCGTCATTTTTCTTTATTATATACTGAGCCCGTGACTGTGGGTAGGCTTATCTCAGTCTCGACAGCTTGATAAAAGCGGGGCATAAAAGTTGACATAATTTCTGGTTTACGGGAAAACTGGAAAACATAAACCCACGGTTTGGTTTAGGCTCTTAGAATTTCCGTTTGTTATTTTGTTTCTTAAGATTCTTGTGATGAGCAAATTTAGGGGTTTTATACATGCAACTCCAATTTACTAATTCAGGTCTGAAAAAAATAATATTACCTTTCACTATTTCACAGTCTGGACCTGCACTAGCACAATTCAGGGGCAAGACATGCATTAGTAAATTGGACCTGCATGTATAATTTCCGTAAATTTAGTGCTAATTTTAGTAAAAATAAGATAAACTTAGACAAAATATAAAAAATTTAGCCCTAATTATTTGGCAAGTGGGGGCCTGAGCATCCACAAGCCCCCACTTCTATCCGCCGTCGATTTTACTTTTATACGTAAAAAATTAATAATTCGCATTAGTAGATATAGATAATGTTGCTTACTAGTTTAACATGCTACTAGAAATTTTGTTTCATTATAAATTGTGTTGCATTTTATTACTCGTTGTCAGTGAGTGTTTGGTTATACTCGATTGACCTTTTAGTTACATTGTATGTGTATCTATCAACTTTTACAAAATTACATCTTATAATAGTCATGTCTAGTTTTATAAATCTCCTTGATTAGTAACCCGTCATCTAGCCTTAATAGCAAATCCAGCCTTAAGAAGCATCCACCAAAAGACACAATGTTTTGGTTGTAGTGTTGAATAGCATACATTAGCGGTCCACGTTTAGTGTATTATCAAGAAAATTGCCATAATTATTCTTGTCACAATGTCACTATATTTTGGTTTCTTTAGTGTGCCGGGAATTCCTTCTTCATACTCTTGATCAAACTAGATAGTAGCAATGTTACTAATCATATTCACAATCTGATACTATTGATCATTGTTAGGGCCGAGCATCCGACTGACCTGACGGCTCATCAGGACCAACGGCTCGGCCCCTTAGCACACATGGCGCCCGGGCCAGCCTGGACGCGGCATCAGATCAGAACCCCAATTGTCTGGGCTAGGCATCTCACCATCCTGGATGACTCATCCCAGCCCCTTAGCACACATGGCGCCTGGGCCAGCCCGGACGAGGCATCAGATCAGGACCCCAATTGTCTGGGCCAGGCATCTCGCCATCCTGGATGACTCATCCCGGCCCCTCGACACACATGGCATCCGGGGCAGACCCGATCGTGGTTAGAACCCTACTTGGCCTGGCAGGAGCATCTTCCCAGACAACCTAATGGCGTGATGTGACTGACCAGGCCCCGGTTCCCTTCTATAAATACCTCACTAATTACAAGGAGAGAGGGATGTTCACCATTCACTATTCTCTACCAAACTTACTCCCAACATGCTTTCTGACTTAAGCATCGGAGCGGGAACGGCATTAAGCCACCCCGCCTGACCGTGAGTGTTTATATGGTCTTAGCAGGTAGAGTTCATCCGTCGCCAAGGCGGATCAAGAGACGCTGCAGCACGGCCTGGATCGACAGTCCAGGCCACGGTCCAGCAGCACCGTTAGGACGTGGACTTTCCTCCGAGGAATTTCCCGGCCGTAACATTGGCGCCGTCTGTGGGGATTAAACGCCTAGTCACCCACGCAGCTCGGAGATGTGAGCGAATCAGCCTCCAACCAGCACAACCGAAGCACATCTCCAAATCTGAGCAGACAAAGAGCCTCTAAGTTGGTTTCTTGGTAAAAAGGTACAAACTTTCACCAAAAATGCCTTCTTTAGAGCCTAAACTTTCAGATCTGTTAAGCACAGCTTCAAGAAAGCTTAAACAGATCAAGCCCATTCTTTTTTAGCCAAAAAGGAGACGACTTTCACCGAAAAATCCCTCCTTTAGAGCCGAAAATTTCAGATCTGTTAAGCACAGCTTCAAGAAAGCTTAAACAGATCAAGCCCATTCTCTTTTAGCCAAAAAGGAGACGACTTTCACCAAAAAATCCCTCCTTTAGAGCCGAAAATTTCAGATCTGTTAAGTGTAGCTTCAAGAAAGTTTAAACAGGTCAAACCCATTTCTTTTTAGCCAAAGAGATGACTTCCTCCAAAAAAATCCCTCCTTTAGAGCTGAAACCTTCAAATCTATTATGTATACCTTCAAAAAAGCTTGAAGAGAGCAAGCCCATTTCATTTTTAGCAAAAAAGGGGAAGATTTTCACCAAAAATCCGACCTTTAGAGTCAAAAACCTTCAGATTTGTCAAGAATAGCTTCAAGAAAGCTTAAAGACATTAAACTCGTTCATCTTTAGCCAAAAAAGGGAAGATTTTCAACAAAAATCCGACCTTTAGAGCCAAACCCCCATATATGTGTGAAAAAAGCCATTGAAAAGAGGAAGAAGAGGATATCATACATCTGCCATATTTGTGTGGTACAAGGAGACACGATCCTTAAAAAAAAAAAAAAAAAAAGGAAAAATTTCTGCAGTTTGACTTTCTCTAGCTGATGCATCAAACTGTCCAGATGAGCGGACCGGACGCCTCGTCCAGATGAGAGGACCGGACACCGTGCCCAGATGAGCGGACAAGACGCCTCGCCCAGATGAGCGGAAAGGATGCTGCGCCCAGATGAGCGGACCAGACGCCGAGCCCAGATGAGCGGACTGGACGCCGCGCCCAGACGAGCAGAGCAGTCATCGCGCCCAGACCAACGTCTCGGTCGCCGCGCCCAGAAAAGCGGACTGGTTAGCGCAGATGAGACAACATTTATACGAAGGTCATCAGCTACCGGCCATGATATGCCCACATCGGTAAATACCATCATGGTCATAGTTCATCAGGCCACTTCAGCGAATACCACATAGGCTAGTTAATCAGGCCACTTCAGCGACATCGGCTAGTTCATCAAGCCACTTCAGCCACGTCGCCCTGTTCATCGAGCCACTTCAGCCACGTCGACCTGTCCATCGAGTCACTTCAGCCACGTCGTCCAGTTCGTCGACTCTCTTCGGTGATATCGCCCAATTCGTCGACCCATTTCAGCGACAAGGCCAACCACCCGGTTCATCGATCATGTCCACTTCCCAAAGCCGTTTCATCAACCCAGTTCAGCGGTCTCATCCGCCATCCAGAGCTTATACGACAACAGTGCTTCATGTCAACACTCATTCGTGGTAAAGAGAGTCATCCAAACGCAACTCCTACCAAAGGACGAATAGGACTGCCAAGGTGAACAGCCGCCCAGGTGGGCCGACCCATCCCGGATCAGGACCCAGGTGATGACGCTGACACATGAGTGCATGGCAACCTGGTGAGCCAACTAGATCAGAAACGTCTCTTAGACAGCTGAGCCAACTAGGTGAGCCGACCAGATGACGAGGTCAACCCCGCTCTGAGCCGACCAGATGACGAGGTCAATCCCGCTCTAAAACGGTACCCCATACCACCCAATATTTCTAATGCTAGTCCCATGACATTTTCTCAAGCATAATTTCTAGAGAGATCACAATGTTTGCCCTAATAAGGGAGTGGTCTTAGGGAAAACTATTTTTCTCGTGCAAAATTATAGTGTTGTTTTCTCACCCACTATTAATGTATTTCAAGTGCTAAGTTCACGGACATGTTTCCCCTTGTTTATCCATTTGAACCTTATTTCGAAAGTCGAATGACCAAGTCGAAATTTGCAACAATGGATACAACGAAAGGAGGTTCAACCCACCGCCCCGGCCAGCCGGACCGGGCGGAGAGAACACATGGCACATTTCACACCTAGACTGTAAAGCGTCCGGGATGCATCTTTGTTAACGAGCCAGGATTGTTGCCTGGAGAAACAAGGGTGTACTTCTGTGCACTTTACTCTCAAGGGCAAGTCGGTCGACACGGTCACGATCGTGACCGCCGGGCCGGGACTGAGGCTTAGCCGCCCTTCTCGCGCACCGAACATAGGCGTGGTCCTGTTCAGACGCGAATACGCGAAAGGGGCAGACCATATCCTTTCCCAACCACGGGTAGCAACCGTTTATGAAAAAATGTGGGTTTCTTCTTCATTGAAGACCCATGTCGGGCAAGGACCGATAAAGCAGAGTTTGAGACTTAGCAGTACCAACTCTAAATAAAAAATCCCAGGAAAGGAATGACCATTCCACAAATCTTGGTGGTTTGGAAAAGGTTTAGCGACTCCCAAGTTTCAGGCAACTTTGCCCGGAATTCAAGGCCACGCGCGCCAACTTCCATCAGAACTAGCAGGCATCCAGGACCGTCCATCCGGTCAAGCCATCCCTCTTCCTGAAGGGGACGACCCATGTGGACAAGATGGCCCATCCCACTTGGTGAACGGTAAATGAAACAATCATTATAAGCATGCAGGTTGTAAACTAATGAAGAAATGCTAAAGAGGCGCAAGCTTAACAATTTATTATGCAAACATATAATGTTTCAAAAGAAAACAAAGAAACCCAACTGGACTGGTCGCCTTGGCCGGCGGACCAGTCAACCCAAGAGGGACGACAAGCCGCGAAGCGCATGCCCTTCCAGGACCGCCATCTTGAAATCGTGCGAAACATGGGAGGTCTCCGTGACCAATGCCAAGTGGCACAATGAACATGTACAAGCAATATGCTATCACGACCCAGGTCAGCATAAATCAACATGCCCTTACACGCATCACGACCCAGGTCAGCATGTTAAGCACAGTTGAAAAATGCGTACGCTTAAGATAAGATGTCGATCCAAAAAGGGCTAACCGCCCAGATCGCGGTTCCGACCGTCAGCCCAGGCCAAGGCTTTGTCATCCCAGATCGCGGTTCCGACCGCCAGCCCAGGCCAAGGCTTTGCCATCCCAGATCGCGGTTCCGACCGCCAGCCTGGGCCAAGGCCATGCCATCCCAGATCGCGGTTCCGACCGCCAGTCTGGGACAAGGCTTTGCCATCCCAGATCGCGGTTCCGACCGCCAGCCTGGGCCAAGGCTATGCCATCCCAGATCGCGGTTCCGACCGCCAGCCTGGGACAAGGCTTTGCCATCCTAGATCGCGGTTCCGACCGCCAACCCAAGTCAAGGCTATGCCATCCCAGATCACGGTTCCGACTGCCTGCCTGGGACAAGGCTTTGCCATCCCAGATCACGGTTCCGACCGCCAACCCAGGCCAAGGCTTTTCCATCCTAGATCGCGGTTCCGACCGCCATCATAGGCACGTTTCTGCCATCCTAGATCGCAGTCCAGTCTGCCATCATAGGCACTTTCCTGTCATCCTAGATCGCGGTCCCGACCGCCATCATAGGCACATTTCTGCCATCCTAGATCGCGGTCCCGTCCGCCATCATAGGCATTTTCTCTGCCATCCTAGATCGCGGTTCCGACCGCCATCATGGGCACGTTTCTGCCATCCTAGATCGCAGTCCAGTCTGCCATCATAGGCACTTTCCTGTCATCCTAGATCGCGGTCCCGACCGCCATCATAGGCACATTTCTGCCATCCTAGATCGTGGTCCCGTCCGCCATCATAGGCATTTTCCCTGTCATCTTACATTGCGGTTCCTACCACCATCATAGGCACGTTTCTGCCATCCTAGATTGCGGTTCCGATCGCCAGCCTGGGCTACGGTTTTTCCAACCTAGGCCACGGTTTCAACCGCTCAGTATTCATCAATCATCTACAGCTCCCTCTTCTAACCAACGAGAGCTCTTCAACTCTCACTAGAAAGAGGGGAAGAGAGACCAGATAGGTCGTGAAGCCGGACAGCTGATCCTGCCAAGTCAAGGGAAGTCCGGAACAAATATCAGCCCAGATGGAGCGTCCGGTTGACGAACTGGAAAGCCAAGTGGTGTAATAGTTGAGAGAAGCGGATAAACCAAGGAAATTAATGAATGAAGTCGCTCCGATAAACCACTTGGCCTAACATGTCGAGATACAACATGCCAAGAAGCGCAAAGGCCGACAACGCAATTCACCTCAAGAGGCTTACGAGTCAAGGTGTAACAAGAAGATGAAGGCCCCCACGACCACGGTCACGGACCACACGTGGCTATGAACCTGACCAGAGATCCCGCTTGATGATCAATCCTCACCAGGTTAAGGAATCACGCAGCAACCCAGATTATGATGTGGGATGCCGAACCAATCTTGTCCAAATGAGGAGCTCAGATCCAGAAGTTGGGTTACCAGATGATACTATTCAAGGCAGTTGCCGGATGATGCTATTCAAGGCAGTTACCGGATGGGGTTATTCACGGTGGATCAAATGCTAAACTCAACGAAATGAGAAGTGCGACTTAGAGGCTTCGGGTGTCAGCCCAGACCGACCTCCCAAGCCAGCCAGTTCATCCGCCAAGTCCGTCCAACATGTCTGACCAACTGGCCCATGCCACGGGACGATGTGTACCGAAATTGCAAGCATGCCCACGACCATGGCCTCAAAGGAAATTGTCTCCACCGAAAGCAACATGGTATAGGCACAAATCCATGAAAAGCTATTTTTCCCCGACAAATATGGCGAACAAAATATTGAGTCACAAAGCGGTAGAGAGATCCAGAATCCCACCGCGACAATCAGTTGATGAACCGGACGTCTCATCGAGGCGGCTCGCCAAGACAATGATGGAACCACACCAGCGGTCCGATCCGCCCATCCCGACGGGACACCATGGCAACAGGACATCTACAGCCAAACTCATCAACCAGATCAACGATCCGGGTCAAGTAAGAACCATCATGGTGAAAACACGACACAGTGCAAAATCATCACACCTACCTACGACCCAGACGCCTACCCTAGGCGACATCGTGATCCAGCTCAATGGCCAAGGCTAGCAAAGCCCGCTCGGTCCAAATGGAATACATTGCAAGTAAAAAGGGGGCACGTGAGCAAGAAGTGGAGGAATTTTCTTACCACGAATCTTCCGAAGGCGTGAACCCTGCTTGTTCAAAACGGTCCAACGACCCAAGCAACAGCCCTGCGCTCGAACCGTCAATTCAAGCTTGGACTTGGGGGGACTTGTTAGGGCCGAGCATCCGACTGACCTGACGGCTCATCAGGACCAACGGTTCGGCCCCTTAGCACACATGGCGCCCGGGCCAGCCTGGACGCGACATCAGATCAGAACCTCAATTGTCTGGGTTAGGCATCTCACCATCCTGGATGACTCATCCCAGCCCCTTAGCACACATGGCGCCCGGGCCAGCCCGGACGCGGCATCAGATCAGGACCCCAGTTGTCTGGGCCAGGCATCTCGCCATCCTGGATGACTCATCCCGGCCCCTCGACACACATGGCATCCGGGCCAGACCCGATCGTGGTTAGAAGCCTACTTGGCTTGGCAGGAGCATCTTCCCAGACAACCTAATGGCGTGATGTGACTGACCAGGCCCCGGTTCCCTTCTATAAATACCTCACTAATTACAAGGAGTGAGGGATGTTCACCATTCACTATTCTCTACCAAAATTACTCCCAACATGCTTTCTGACTTAAGCATCGGAGCGGGAACGGCATTAAGCCACCCCGCCTGACCGTGAGTGTTTATATGGTCTTAGCAGGTAGAGTTCATCCGTCGCCAAGGCGGATCAAGAGACGCTGCAGTACGGCCTGGATCGACAGTCCAGGCCACGGTCCAGCAGCACCGTTAGGACGTGGACTTTCCTCCGAGGAATTTCCCGGCCGTAACAATCATAATAATTCATGTTTCTACATGGAAAAATGTAACTTTACCTAGTCACAAGGGTGGAGTTTCACTCAACAGTACACCAAGGAGAACTAGATCAAATACTATGATCTCATGGAAACTGTCACCTGTTCATACTGTGAAATTACATACTGATGGCTCTTTTTTAAGAAATGGCAATGCAGGTGTAGAGTACATCCATCAGAGACAGCAATATGGAAGGACAATTATGGCTAAGGCACAACCTATACAAGCCCAGGATAGTGTTGAAGCAGAGGCCAAATCATTAGCAACTGGCTAGATGATGCATTATTTTGAAGGTTTCTAGACCATCCATACTGAAGTTCATTCACTGATTTTGCTGAAAATCATTAAAATAGAGTTCAAGGTGCCATGGAAGATTACTCAGCTGATCAATTCTATATGGTCTTTACAATGTGAGCTTTCTATAATCTTTTCCCATATTTTTAGAGAAGTAAATGCAATAGCAGACTCATCATCAAAATTAGTGAGCACGAGACTGTAGGGATCTGCCCTACCTTAGAATTAGAAACTGAACTGTTACTTAAACAAGATAATGTTGGCTTCTATCTTACTGCAGGACATGAAGCTACAAGCTGAAAAGGTGTACTGGGCTGGAGCTGATCAATATTGGACATAACATATTGGAAATGATGATATACATTTGGATTCTAGTGAAATCCCGTACTCGTCGGCAGAGTTGAGTTTCGCTTTGGTGATCCCTAAATTGCTTGCGAGTGAGTATGTCCCCCCATCAGCAGAGTTGGAAATCGCTTAGCAAGCCCAAGATGTACACTAGAAGCAAAACTACATTGTTTAGAGTATATCCTACATTTTATATTGTAGTTTTTTTTTTATCTCTACAACATTGTACAAACTATACCCTTATCATTATTAGTTTTTTTATGATTTGGTGAACCAAATAAATTCCACCCCACTTATAACGGTTTTAATTAAAAATAACTATATTTATAAAAACTAAAGTAAAATAAATTACAATGCACAATTATACACATAAAAAATGCACCTGATTTTGCTGAAAATCATTAAAAGAGAGTTCACACCGGGCAAGTTAAGAGGAAGCATAAACTTTCTGTTATTGGATCTATAATATAACAAATTTCGGAATTTACCACAAATAGTGTATCTTTTTTTTTAAAAAAACCAAATAGTGTTTCCTTAAAAATGAACTTAATATAGCGTGCGAGCAGAACCCATCCTGTGGGTTTAAGGAATATCTTTAGAAAAGGGTTTTAGAAACAGAAGTTAAAAATCCCAATTCCTGACTGCCGACGCCGGACGCCGGACGCCGCCAGCCTTCTTCATCATCAAGGTTAATTCCTACCTCTTGTCTCTTTTACTTTATGTCCGAATGCTTTTTTTGCCGTTGAGATTGAATATTTGATGAATGCCCAACTATGCTTCAGCAGCGAATTGATTGAATATGAAAACAAAAAGATGGTATTTTTTGAGCTGGGCTTATTCATTTCTTGAAGATGTTTTCATTAGCAGTTCAATTTTCATGCTGTGTGTTTTCTTTAATTTTCTTGATTAAGTGAAGTCATTGGCTCATTTTTAATCACTTTTGTGATTCTGATATGGTGGAATGTTGGAATTTATACATATAGTTGAATTGGCTCGTTTGTATTCATATTCTGATATTTGGAAGCATTGTTTAACTTGAATGCATTCTTTGTGAATTGATGAAATATGTATGAATCTTAAATTGGCAGTCTCTGAAACCCTGGATTAGTTTTTAGATTGTAGTAGCTTCTTAGCTCTAATTGTCAAGTTTACTGTCAAAACAGCCTCTCTGTGCATGTCTGGGACAAAGGGATTATTATGTGTGAGCTCGCTTTGCTTTGATTTCTCTTTGGCTGCAAATGTTATTGTTGAGGAATCGTTACTAGTGTGTTTGGGCTTTGAAGGTTTCAATAATAGCTTTAGATGATTGGGTGCTCCTAATAATCATTTGTTGAGATTGAGAATTAAGCAGTCCTATATGTCAAACTGCAGTAGCATGGCGGCACAATTAATGTGTATTTCTCTGATAAACTTTGTATTAAGTTTTAGTTGCTCGAAAATTTTGGTTTTCAAATTATTTACTTGAAAAATTGTATGTTCTAAAAGTAAATGCCTACTTCTTCATTTTAACATGATAAACCAGAACAAAAAAAAGCTGAACTGGCTATTTTAGAGATTTCTCAAACGACATATCACTAGTATTCCTCACTGCTGCTATTATGTAGAACCATTAACAAGGTTTTTTTTCCTTAATATTTTTATAATTTGAAAGGGTCACATCTCATTTACTTTACATACATGATAGTTTAGGAGTGATGTGAAGAAACAACAAAAATTGCTGGTTTTTTGAATGTATTGTTAGAAAAATATTTCATCAACTAGTGCACATCATCAAATTCCAAATTCTATATCTGATCCTGCTTGTCATCGATCCCATAAAGGTTTGAAATCGCTCAGGGAACTCATGGCAGATCCCGAGGCACCAGCGATTGACAATGAGAGGATTAACAAGTATGTTATTTTCTAAAATGAAGCCGTGGATTATTTCCTAATGAAGCTTCTAATTTTCCATGTTTGTTTTTTGGTTGGTGGAATTTTTCGTTTCAGAGAAGCTCCGCTATTAGTTGGGGTGTTGAAAGAGATGAAGCAGGGTTTGGATACCCTGAGGAACAAGATTGATGCTCTTACTTCTAAGGTAGATTTTCTAATTTTTACTTAGCTAGTGATAACTGATAACTTGAAGAAAACTTGAAGGTTATGTTTTGCTGTATTGAAAAAACATTTGGATCATTTATTTTTTCTATTCTGCTGCTAAATATACAACTATGGAAAGTTTAAATTCACAAATACGACATTTCTGATTTGATAGCATGTGATAGTTTGCATTAGTGCACATTGATATCATCTTTTGCTCAAAATGATAACTGAATAATGGAGTATAAGAATGCTTTTCACCCTCCTCCCTCCCTCCTCCCTCCCTCCTCTTCTGGTCTTATATTAATTTTAATCCAAGTTATTGGAATTATAGGTGAGAGATGATCACTTTCCCACCGCTAAGGGAATAAGTTATCTTGAAGCGAAGCATTTGCTTCTCCTAAATTATTGTCAGTCCCTGGTGTACTATTTGCTTCGCAAGGCAAAAGGTTTATCTATCGATGGCCATCCTGTTGTAAGGAGCCTTGTGGAGATCAGATTGTTTCTGGAGAAGGTTTGTGCATTTCTACTATAGCATGTTGCCCATATTATTCTACTGGACAAGACTTGTGTAGCAGTATTTTGAATGCATAGAAATAGGCAATTTTAAACTGATGTGCTTCTGTATTTTCTGGTTTCTCATAGATCCGGCCTATTGACAAGAGACTCCAGTTTCAATTAGCCAAGTACACAGGCATGTCCGAAAATCTTGTGGAGAAACAACTTTCAACTGAGAATGACAAGGATGAAGCTAAGAATGAGGAGGAGTTGATGCAGTACAGGCCAAATCCCGATAAGCTTCTTCCCAAAACAAACGTAAATCCGGAGGTTAGTTATGAAAGACCAAAGTTCTATCTCTCCATAATCTAAAATAGAATAATCTAACTGCAAAGAACATGATTCTGGCTGCTCTACAAAGAAGGCATTTTTGAACTAAAGCTAAAAACATGTGAATGGTTGCTGACTCATGTGATGTATCGATAGATTTATATTCGTACTTCTTTCTCCTGTTTATAACTTTGTTCAACAATATTACAGGATGGAGGAGGTGTCTACCGGCCACCTAGGATCGCACCTGCTGTAATGGATGAGGACAAAATGTCTCGAGAGGAGAGGAATGCTCGGAGGAAAGAGACGCACACGCTAAGGAATTCTAGACAGAGTGGTTTTGTGAAAGAGTTGATGGATGATTTTGAAGGCAGGCCTGAAGAAGTAAGTAGAATAATAAAATACATGTTGCTTATTTTGTGTAAATTCTTACTCTAAAAATATGCTTGTGCTGACTT
Organism: Sherardia arvensis; assembly: GCA_948330725.1. Classification (NCBI taxonomy): domain Eukaryota; kingdom Viridiplantae; phylum Streptophyta; class Magnoliopsida; order Gentianales; family Rubiaceae; genus Sherardia; species Sherardia arvensis. The sequence goes on from OX415239.1 coordinate 37,215,021, forward strand.
TTATTATTATTTGAAAACTGAAGTTTAGGGATGCTGTTGGTCCTTATGCAAGTAGAAAGGTAGAAAAATATTTAGAAAAATTGGATCAACGTAATCAGCAAGAAGAGGAACTCTTCACTCGTGCCCCCTTTACAAAAGCTGAGAAAAGGGAATTGAAACAAATGAAGAAGCCAAGAAATGGGTATGTCCAACAGAATAATGAATGTTCTTCATAGTTTTTTGGCTGTTTTTCAGATCATCTTAACTATAAAAATTCTTCATGTTTGTGTTGAATTATTGACTTCTTCAATTTTCTAAATTTCCTTTATATGGTGCTATGCTTTTGCTAGGCTATCGGATTTGGCTGAGAGCTTCAAGGATGAGATGGGGTCTCTACCATTTGATCGCAGTGAGCCTCAAAGGTCATCAGGTTTTACCGGTGGGAGCAGTGGTGACAGGAAATTCAAGAAACATAAGGTAAATTGAAAGCTGCAATTGCAAGTCAGTGATCTTTGTCTTCATCTGCGCTACAAGTGTTTGTTTTGAACATTGTTTTATAGTTGAACCAAAGTGTTTGCCTTTTTGTTTGGATGCATTCTCTGTTTGTAGAAAGGCTTCTTCAGTTCCGGCTGGAAAGCTCTTTAAATTTGTTGAATGATTGTAATTGGTTTAGAACAGTCTGATCATGAATCACATTTACTAGTTTGTAGAGATATTGAATTCTATCTACTTAGCTTGTCATAGTTAGAGAAATGGATTTTATTGACCTCCCTTTCGAATTTGCAGAGACGGCATTGAGTGGCAGCTGCATTTTTGTTTCTGCGAGCAGTCGAGCTGGAGAAAGGTTATTGCTACTGTTATAGAAAGGGGAGACTCGCAGAATTGTCATTTTACTGCTCAGTTCTGTAATCTGGATACTACTTTGACCCGTTGTAATCCCTGCGCCATATGTGGCAACAATTTTTGTAACTTTGATGTATTCCCTTTACTTTGTATACTAGTAATCACGCTGGCCTGTAACAAGAATGCTTTTAGTCTTTCTCACTTGAACAAAACCATTGAAGAAATGGTTATGTCTAATAGTAGCTATTGTTTTTCAGATTATGTCATCACTATGAAATTTTGTTTTTTTTATCACTATGAGTTTCACTTCCATTTTGCAATGATATTTTAACTTAGATGAATTCTCCTATCCCAGGAATCATGTTGCTTAGTGAACTTTCTGTATTATTTTAATGTCTAAATTAGCTGTATTGAATCAAATTGATCATTCAATCTCTGATTTAACCTTGAGAGGTTTAGCTACGTTGTACAAGACCAGACCAGCTACAAGAATAACACTTCCCACATGAAAAAGTGGACTCAAACTAACGCCGCCAGGGAGATATGGTAGAGGACGGGAGAGAACATATATTGATATCGGAACTGCAAAAGAAGCACGGGTCATCGGAAAGTAGTGACTTCAAATGGTGTTTTAAAAGGTCTATAAGAAACATTTTAGACGATGAAGGAATACCTGATGTCATTGCAGCCAGGGATGAAACAATGGCTGAAGAAATCTTTACAAGGTGGAGCAGTGATATGTTGAAACAAATGTTGGTGAATATATACAGAAGGGGTAACAATGGAGCTCCTTCACATCCTGAACAAGAAAGATAGCAGTCATATATTGTCATCATATTCAGCTGAATTGTGTGATTTATTATATTACAGAACAATATAATTGTGTGACTGATGCTGGAACAATCCACTTCTAGATCAGCAGAAAAATCGGAGAACCATATTTCGAAAGCAAATATTCATTCTAAACAAAAAATCAGTCTCACAGAGAATGCCAGAGGACGTAGCATGAAAATTCTAGTTTAATCATCAAGAGAAAGAAGATATACCTAATGTGTTGGTTCCGGTGTTTAGGAAACAACCAGCACCGCTTTTTAGATATGCAGGGAGCTGCGAGAATGGTATGCCCTTTAAGCTCGACAAGAAAGGAAGAAGGAGTAGCACAAATAGAGCCTGCAAAGCCCAACGCAATTATATAAAAGTGTGAAGGCTCATCATAGACATAAATTCAAGGTCACAAGAATCAAGGAAAATGTGTATTAAAAGGGTAAAAAAAGGTGAATGGAAAAATACCTGGAATCCAGAACCGAAAGAATTGACAACAAAGATGTCGAGAGACTTTCCCTGGTAGAATATTATAGTTAATAATCAAGATAAGTAAATACGATGGGGGAAAAGGAAAAAAAAAGATGGAATTAAAGTAATATAAGAGCACTCCTTTTACCTTAAGGCGGCTCGTAGCTTCAACGAAAATAGATTCCTACAGACATACATACAGATGTTCAAACAACTAACTTCACCAATAAAGATAAATACTGTCAGTGAAGAGAAAAATGTTCTAAACTTCTAGAGTACCTTGATAATTGATGCACCAGCTTGAAAAGCGCTAGAAGCTATCATCAGTGCCGGCCAAATAAGCCCGATTCCAGTTAGCATCTGACCGCTATTCGATCCGCTATTTAAGAGGACAATGATGAGAATTACATCAAACAGAAAGCATCTAAGAACATAACACAATAAGGAGAAGGTCGTAAAACCTCATAACTGAAAAAATCACACCAGCTGCAACAAGAAAGCATCCTGCGATTTTATTAAATGAGTAGCGTCTCCCAAGTAGAATTGAAGAGAGAGCCAATTGCCATACCAAGAAGGTCTGCACCAAAAGAATCCTTTAGGAATTTCAACAATAGATGTTGCCAAGGCATGCATATGGAATAATGCGAGGAAGTGGTTTTGAAGATCCTAACAGTGAAGTCAATTCATCATGCTCATATCTTCTAGATAAAATTAAAATTAGGGGAAAAATAATCCATATGATCAACCACAAAACATAGATCTAATAGTACCTGATTCAGTACAGGTATGGCTGGTCCAGGAAGCATTGCTGCAAAATATAAAACCAGACAGCATATGAGTTTTGTGTATCAACTAAGCTTATATTCATTTAGAATGAAATATTTTCTTCTACTTTGTCGTTGTACGAAAGAGTTGTTTACTCTGCACAAAATTGTGTACAGAAATAAAGCTTTTGCAGGCTACAAGAGAGCAGTAATTACAGTGAACTAGAAATAAATGCTTTACTAACGAATTTCCAGAAAAACCTACTAGGGCGGCTTATACTTTTAGAGATTAGATGCACACATAAGACATCATGGGCAATAAGAACAAGTTTCATATCTATCAATTTTATCCTGCGCAGAAAAAATATATACAGAAATATAAAACTAGACTTTTGGTACCGAAACAAGAGCCCATCATCAGTAATAATCATTCCAGTTAGATATCATACCACCAGCAGACATTCCGGCAGCAAGTCCAAGAGCTTCAAGGAATCCAATAATCATGAAGCGAGTCTTTGGAAGAGAAATCATCTCATCAGTTACAATTCCAACTTTGTATCTTGTGTACAGAATGAAAAAATATACACCAACATACCTGCATAAAAGCACACCTTTCAGTTCATTTCACTCATTCACTGGATATAACAAACAACACTTTAGGAAAATACAAGCTTTTATATTTCCCTCATCAACCTGTTCCTGTTAGCCTTAACTCCAGTTCAGTTCACCTCTTATCAGTAATACATTAGAAAGAACTCTTCTTTTCATATCAATTTAATGAAAACCATTACTAACACAACTGTTTCTTCATCTCACTCACCTATTAAACTATAGTTTTTCAGAAATGATTTCCAATAAAATAAAATAGTCAAAGAAACAAAGAGCGTGATCTTTTAACAGAATACGATCAAATCACATTTTCTTTGAAAAACACAAGGAACACAAGAATCATTAACCTTTTTGCCACAATGTCATTTCACTACTCCTGCCTTCTAGTTCACACTTCATACCAAAATGCCAACTTGTTCAGTCCATAATTTTGAAACAGGCCAAACATGAACTATATGTATACATGAAATTCATGTGTTATTATACGTTACTAAAGTTATCGATGATCGAAGTTACCCGAAAGTGTTGAGCTGGGCTAAGAAAAAAGGGTACTCCTTCATGGGAACAAGTGCGAGCTTGTAGAGCACCCTGTTGGCAACTGCAAGCGCCACCGTGATTGCAGAGCTAAAGATCACTGCTTTCGCATTGCTGTTAGAACCTTCTTCGCCGGAGATCTTCCCGGAGACTCGAGCTCGGAACCTGAAATTCGACCTCCACGATTCTGGGAGCGCCTTTCTGCTGCGATCGAACATGGATCCCGGTGGCATTGTTTGGCCGGAGCGAATTGGGACAACGAAAGAGCTTGAGTTAAGCTTCATGGTCTGAAAATGGCGGTGTAAAAATGGGGTCTTTAATGAGTTTCTGGGTGCAGGCGAAAGTCTCCATGGATGAAGAACTTCCATGGCGGGCTCAACTTCAACTGGCTATAGTTCATCCTCCTACAGTCCTACTACTACTAATAATTGAGAAAAGAATTGGAATTTAGGAAAATTTGAATAAATTTCATTGCGACCACTGAGAAAATACAATAGCCACTTTGATCATAATTTTCAGCTAGGGCCAAATGTTTCTTTGGATTCATCTATCAAAAATTCAAAGCATACACGTTCATGAAAAGTCCCTACTTCTTTTTTGGGAACTTTATATATATACTCCAACCTTGTCTAAACTTGCACATAATTTTATTTATGGTGTTTATATATCTGACTGCTAATATCTTTAGGTACATACATTTAACATGTATAAGATTTTGATATTAATAAACTACCTGTTATATCAAATTGAACAATATAAAATTCATTAGTAGTATTTTTGCTTATTAACTCATTCAAATGTTCAGTCAAACTCTAGCATCTTTGACGGAAAAAAAATTTGTGCAAATTTAGTTGGGACATTTAATATGTTGGTTTATATCCTGAACCAAATTCATATTTACTACCAATATGAGTATAAACATAATGGGTCACACACATAAGGATTGTATATCAGGTAAAAGTGATTAATGGGTTAATTTATAAAATAAATTAATCACATGAACTATTTGATAAATAGGCATTAAGGTTACTTAAATTCATATTAAAATCCACTAAAACTCACTGTTTTGTTTCTAGTTATATCCTACTATTTTACATTAAAGTATATTTACCAAGTTGATTTGAACAAAACTAAATCGTAAAGTAGGAAAATGAAAATTGGTCATGTCCCCATGAAAATTGAAAGTTGAGAACAAAAAAAAGACATTCTTGTAATAATATTTGCAATTTAGTCCTTATGAACAATATTTAATATTACGTAGTGTAATAAAAAATAAATTATTTTTATATACATCAGAACCACTGTTGGTCATACTTCTCTTTATCATGGTTATTCTCGTTCTTGTATATACGCTACTTAGAAATTCAAATTCTATGGTACCTCAGTTCCCTTGAAATCAGAGTTCCTGAATTAAAATTTCTAATAAATTCAAAAGGAAAAATTTCATTTACGGACCTTAACCAATTCTGAGATCATACTGAGCCGAATGTGAAGGTATTTTATGGTAGAACTAGTCAATCTAGTCTTTCACAAAAAAATTGATCGATGGAACCGGCATGAAAGGGCTTATTAGTCGATTAATAGATCACTTTTGGAGCAGCATGTATACCTTTTGGCAGAAGAATCAACTTTGATTTCCAGGTTTACAATGTGTATCACCTTGTGCCAATACCCAATATATAGAGACAGAGGATGGATTATGAATGCCAAACTGTGGACATAAAGGTTAAGGGCACCTGTACTAAACATAAGGGACAGAAATGCTATTAGGAACCTTGCAATATCTTCAAAAATGTGTGGGCTGCTGAAAGATCTTAGCCAGTTCCATTATTTGGCTTCTTACAGTAGATACCACACCGTGAATTAAGATTTACCTGACAGTAATTTTCATATGAACAAAGGATGATGTCATGGTACCTATCTCACTTGAACTTCTAACAAAATTACTACAATGCTCTATCAAATCATCCGAGCTACAAGTGACCACATTTACTGTTGTCATGACTCATGAGATGGACTAGGACCTCCGTTCGCTATCTCAATCAACGAATCAAGGCCATCGCAGCGATAAGCCGGCAGCATTCTATCATTGCCAAAATGGCTGCGCATCATATTAACCGTCTCTTCCCTGTGGCGTAAGCTCTCAAGGTGTGAGAAATTCGGATTCCCTGTTGTACAAGATCCCAAGGATGTCAAACACTCTGCCCACTCGGGCGTTGACAGTTTGCCATTCGAAACTCTGTGATCAGATTTCTCAGTGACTCTATCATCGGCCATGGGGATTGAACCAGCTCCCAAGGGAGTTAAAGACTCGGCCCAATCGGGTGATGACATTTCGCCATGCAAAACTCGAGAATCAAATAGCTTCATGAAGCTATCAAACATGGGGATACTGTGGTCATTACTTTCACTGCTATGTTTACCTTCAACCATGGGGATGATGCTGTCTTTACTTTCACCGTTCTGTTTGCCATCAAGGTAGGACAAGTTCTGGACCGAATCATCTCCCGAGGGAGTCAAACATTTTCCATGCTCACACGAAACATTGGGATCAGATAGCTTGATGAGACTATCATCCACTCCAGCCATGTCATCAGAGCAATGAACCATGGGGCTGGTTTTGTCTTCTCCTTCCACATCAAGAAGATTAGTTTCGCTCATCTTTTTCCTCTTCCGGGGTTTCTTTTTTAAGCGTTTCCTCTTTACTTTCAGTGCATCCGTAGTTTCTTGGGGGTTGGGTTCCACATCAACTGCTCTCTTTATTAATGGAACTACAGAATGCTCTGGATCAACTTGAGGAGAATGAGATGGTGACGTACTACCTTCAATGGCCAGCAAAGCAGTCCGGGCAGCTTTGATCTCAGCTTCCTTCCTGTTTTTCGCAGCTCCTCCTATGTACTTGATTCCATTCACCTCAACTGAGTAAATAACTGACTGTGTTCTGCCATCTTTAGTAGCTTTCTCAAAACGATAAACTGGCATGCAGTAGTTCATTTTCTGAGCATATTCTTGCAGAAAATTTTTGCACAGACCCGTCTCAGTCTGAAACACACACAAAATCAGAGTAAATAAATATGCAAGTATGCGTGCATCTTATTCGCTCTTGTTTCCCAGGCAGTTAGCATTTAGAGAAAAATGAATCCATTTATTCAGAAAAAAATTAATTCTTCCAGCCAATCAATATAATATTACAAATCGAGACATATGGCAAGCAAACTCAGCTGATTCAAAAGTTACAATAGTCTTCTTCCAGCTAGACATTCTATATATTTTTTTATATGTAGACATCAGTGGACAAAGGTAGGGGCAAACTGCTTTAAGTTTACAAGCAGCAGTATAGAATAAAGGATGGCAGAATGAAAATACTCGACTTAACGGACCATAAGGTCACAATTCTAACTTGAACAAACTATGGCAACAGGATTATGCAATTCTACAATTCTGGCAAAAGATACACTAAATGGATAACAGAACATTACCACTGGTTTGGCATTGCATTCTGACGTGCTTTGAGACTTGACGAGTAATGCAAGAGCAGCTTCAGCTGCTGATTGCTCGGCAGCTTTTCTGGTAAAAAACCCGGGAAGCGAATCGTATGTAACATTATTCACAGTCACAGTCGCCCTAAATGTAGGCCTGTGCGAAGGACCTTCCTTCACGCTCTCATACGAAGGCGTGGGATATCCAACTTTCTGAACAAACTGCTGCAACTGGCTCTTAAACAGATAACATGGCGCAACACCTGCAACGAAACCAATCAAAACCCGAGATATCAAGCTAAAGATCAAAACTTTCAAAATACAGTCTCAATTCAACCATTTTGCAACATTAAAAAGCTACTAATCATAATAGTTGCAGCCAATAATGAACCCCAGACACTACAAAAGAATGCAATAACTATTTCAACAAATAGGGCACTAAGAATTTTGTCCCTTTTCATTCTTTGACTGCAAATATATACTTCCAGACCTTGTTATTAAAAACCCTATTGAGACATTCAACCCCATCATATTATACAAAGCAGCGTCAATCATTCTATGCAACGACAATAAATTTCTTCTAAACATGCGAGGTGGGGAAAAGGAAAGCATCAAATAATTTGCAGATGAGAAAGGTGAATTTACTTTTGTCGGCATCGGCGGTGGCCGGCATTTGGGGATTCCGATGAGACCAGATGACAAGCTGCAAAAACCGGTGTTCCACGTAGTCGCCGGAAATACGTCACAGAACACCACAATCGTTGGATTAAGTTCATGCGAAATTGAAATTTGTGGCGGTGGGAGAGCATCGGACCTTACTAGAGTTGTTCTTCACAATTTACTTTAAATACTTCGTTTGGTCCCTCGATTTTTCTTTAACTTTGAACAATGACCCTTAAAGATGTTGGTTCATTATTCCCAAATTCCAATCCAAATCTTTTGGTTTGGCTTTTCAAATTCACATGCATCATTTTTTTTTTTTGAAGAAAAAAAGTTCATATCATCTTATTCTTAAGTTATTGGAGAAACGTCCAGCAACGTTTGAAAATAAAAATTATGGTGTGGATTCCCACTCTATAAAATCGAAATCTCTATGTTTCACAAAACTACCTATCAAATGCACATTCGTGTTATCGTTCATTGGTAACTAGCATGGCCACTTTATCTCTAGCCTCATAAATTCCGATTTTATGTCTGCCACTAGGTCTCTGCATAACTCTAGAGACTCTACTTCGCATGAATAATTTGCACCAAATTAAGTGAGTCGTCTGTGATTGCAACTTCTCTCCACCCTAGTTTATCTGCCACAAGTAGCGCTTCCTTCAACGCTAAGGTTTCTGCGAGCAAGGGATCCCAAATGTCCTCAATTCCTCTGGCCATGGCTCTAAGAATGTGCCATCTTCTTCTATTGCTGCAACTCTGATCCCCGTCCTTCCGTTACTCATCCCTGAATCAGACATGATTCTCATGGCTTATTCTGCGGTCTCAATAAATTTCCGACCTCCAGAACCTCTGAAATTCGCTTCAGCCATCTATTTGCTTCCGCAAATGAGATCAAGGTGGTACGAATAGAAGCAGCGGATTGACTATATATTATTATCTTGGAAAAGTTTCGTGTTTCGCTTGAACCAAACTCCATCATAAACCGTAACCATTAGCTCTCTGGATTTTTAATCATTGTCAGTCAATAGTTATCTGAACCAGCCGTCACCTCTGCCTCGTTCGCTCTCCATGATTTTATGATGGAGACCCAAAGCTCTCCAAAGTCAGCTAACATAGTCACATTCAAAGAAGAGATGCCTTGTAGTTCCATCCTCAATATCGCAGAGTTGGCACTTGAGAGGCACATGCATTGTCTTTCTCCTTAAGTTCTTCGAAATTGGTAGAGAATCCATGCACAGTCGGTAAATTCAATGCTTTGCCCGAGCCGGGATACGGAGTTTCCACAGTTTAGGCCAGAAGCCATCATCTACAATTGATCCACCTTGCTGATTGTGGTAGAACTCGGACCTTACATTTTTTTTCCGGTGTGTGGTACAAAAATTTGACCATGAACTTACCAGTTGGTCCATTATGCCATACCCGGATGTCACTGCCTCTTTGGCCGTTGAGCTGAATCGCCAATATGTCTTGTGCGTCTTCCCCGCCAAATCTCTGATTGATAATATCCGCCTTCCAGGTTCCAGTGTCAGGATCAACCAATTGGTCCATTAGAGACGCCGGGTTTTTAAGGATTCTCCATGCCTGCTTGCTAAGTAATGCAATGTTTGCCTCTTTCAAGTCTCTGAAACCCAGGCCACCCTTCCTTTTAGATCTCGTAAGTATAGACCAAGAGAGCACCCTTACTTTTAGATCTCGTAAGCACAGACCAAGAGAGCCACTGTATCTTGCCCTTTGAAACTTGGTCACCAGCCCACCAGAATTTGCATATCATGATTCCGAGTTCCTCCAGCAGCTCCCCGTGTAGACTGAAACATCTCATTGCATAGCTCAGAATAGCCTGTAGCATCGATTTGATCAATATCTCTTTGCCTGCTTTAGACAGATGCTTCTCAGTTCTCACTCCACCTATCAAGACTCACCCTAGTCTTCTCTTTGATATACTGGAATATATGCTTCTTTTTATGGCCAATTTCTGACGGGAGTCCTAGATACACCTCGAGGATCTTAAGCACCTCACACATCTTTCTCCTTTCCGCTTCATTTGTAAAAGGGCTAAATAATACACTAGACTTGTCTGAGTTGATTCTTTGACCCGAGACTTCCTCAAACAATGCAATAACCCATTGTAAATGGTGTGCTTCCTGTTCATTAGTCTCTCCGAATAGTAGAGTATCATCAGTGAAGAATATGTGGCTGATCTTCGAACCGAATCTCGAGACTCCAATTCCATGCATTTTCCCTACTACTTGCAGATCGCTCGAAAGTATAAAGAACACCTCTGAATATAATAAACATGTATGGTGAGAGTGGGTCACCATGGCAAATTCCCTCTGAGGTTGAAGATGCCCAACTCGTTTCCATTCAGTATGAACGAGAAAGCTATCGTAGTCAAGCAAATTCTGATCAGTTGTACGAACTGCACCGGGAAGCCCATCCTCCACAGTATTGTTGTACAAAACTCCTGTCTACCCTGTCAAATGCCTTACTCATATCCAGTTTGACGCTCGTATGAGCAAGGCTACCTGTTCTTCTTCCTTTCATGGTGTGGTGCATCTCGTGTGCTTGTTGCACACGTAATTTGGGATTCACATGCATCATATTGTTTAACTATTAGTATATCTTTACTTAAAATAAGAATTGTAAATTTATAATTTTAAAATGAGTAAAATTCGGACTTATTGGATAAGTGTCTTTGAACCCTAGTACAAATACTTATTTCACTGTAGTATTTCAGCATCAAATTTGGAGTTTTCGCCCTATTTAGGCTTAGCTAACCATTGATGTCAACCAAAGTTGTGGAACATATTACAATTTTGGCCTCTCTTACTTTATTGAAGTCTCAAGCTTGCTTGCAATCTATTTGATTATAATCACCACAAGCCTAAACAAGCTTGACGACCTATGGTACCATGTCTTTAGCAAAATTCAATTGGTTTTCATGTGGTTTTTCAAGTTCTAAAGTTGCAAATTTGTGGGAGAGAAAAATGAGGTTTGGAATTTTAAGAGTAGAAGCCAGAAATGAAAGGTCGTGTGGCCGATGAAAAAGATGCAAAAGGGTGGTACCATCTTTAATAACTAGATGATACCCGTGCCGATGCACGGTGTTTATTTAAAACTCATTTTAAATATCAATTCATGTATATGTACGAATTTTATATAGCATATAAAAACATTTAAAGTTGCAACAATTTAATAATATCATCAATAATATATGCATTCAACTGTACATTATATCCATATATGTTCATCTATTTCTAAGACAAGATACATGAAACTTTACTTCTATTGGCATAAATGATGACAACATGTAACAACACTTGTGCCTCTAAGGATAGAGTGAGTTTTTATCCAACAACAACATCACATGCACCCTAATGCGGTATGCAGCAATTGAGCATCATATCTAGCCCAAAAGAGCAAACATGTAGATATAAGCTTATGTCTCACCATACATTGGATTTAGCCTGAAAAAAAGATGATTATATATATTGACATGAGTCGGAGTAGAATACATGTGGCTGGTCCACACAGATGTTTTCCAATTGCCAAATAACTGATCCCTCATAATGACTCAACAACACTCAAATTAAGATCTTCAACTGAGAGGTAGGTTTGAAGAGCTCAGTAAGAAAGAAAGCACATAAAAATTAGACCGCAAAAGTGAAAGAAATGCTGATAAATATAAAAAACCTTACTATCAATTCTGAGGCGGTTGAGACTCAAGTTTTGTATCTGTCGCAAACTTCGATCAGCCTAAAAAAAGTAATAGAGGTAATGGATAAGCAATTAAGATGTGATAGATATGTTGAGGTGAATCAGAAGAAAGATGTAATGGTAACCTTAAGCTTGTAAGACTTGCACTCGACCAATATGACTCCGTTGATGTCATAACAATCTGCAAGCATTTGGGTGAGATATCCTCTCCCAGCTCCACAGCAGCAGGCAGTTGCGAATGTTCACTGGCATCTTTCAAGATGCCAAAGTGCTTTTATCTTCAGATAAACTTTTGGAAGAAGAGAAGAGAAAGAGTCGGAAAAGTTTTACACGAGAGATCGGAAAAGAGTCAGTAAGCTTCCGATAACTTGTATATAACACCATCTTCTACCTGATCTATATGAGGCTATATGTATGATATTTAAATCAAAATCTGAATCAAACAGCTGCAAACCTGAAAGATTTCAACTCAATAAAATCGCTTTAGGCTATGTAAAGAATGTTTTGATGGCAGAGATAACAGATTATCAGTGTGCAACATAATGATGCCAAGGACTTGCTCATGATAATAATGTCAATTGAATACAATGATAAAAGAAAAGGATTCGGGCAATGATCAAACCTTATCTTGCAAATTCTTGATCACTTATTGTCAGCAACTTATCAACCCTAGTGAGCTCTCTGGTTGTATGTGAGAAATATAAGCATTAATAATCCATGAGAGCTGAAAAGAGCAAAGAAAGAGACACGTCAAAGCTAAAACCTTACAGAAGCTATTAACTTCCAATACCATGAGGGATAGTTAACTATACGCATTACTGTGATAATACAGACGACCTTATTACTGTGATGATTCCTCTAAGAATATCTAATGAGCAGGGCATTTTTCCAGAAAGTATTCTTGCTGGGAATTTCATTGAACACGTGATGTGCATAACTAAAAGATTACCAAAATGAGACCCAAAAAGCGTGCAAGCTTGCCTAGGGTAATCTATACGCATAAATTACTGATTGATCAAATAAGCAACTTGCAAAACACCATTTCAAAAAGAAATAGAGAGAGAACTTACATCATCTCGGAGCTTGTTGACAATCTGGCTGGGATCCCTAGGGACAGAGTTTTGGTAGAGCCACATAGAAGGCCCCAGATTTGTGCCCTCTGCATCTGCAAACTGGCACATCACCATCTTCTGATCATTCGCACCTATTCTGTACTCAACACAATAATAAAGTTTTAAAAAATCAATCTTTTCCAATATTCATAATACATGGATTTATCATAGCGGAACAATGCTAATTACAAATTAATATACAAATACTTTGTGACTGGATGCAGGAACACCAAACCCATTTGAATTAGTCATACAACTAACATGTTGGCTAGGGCTTCGAATCACTCCGGCGTTTAAGTCGCAGAACTCTCAGAATGATGGGGAGGGGCCTATTTCTTCTGGAGGAATATGAAAAGATTTGGAGAAGAGTATTCTGGAAGGCAAATAAAAAATATCAGGTTTAAGAGTCTCATCGATAAAAGGTTTAATTAATGAAAATAGAAGCATAATTAATGGGGCTGCTACGAAAGAGGAAAAGTTAAAGATATGAAGTAAATTTAGAAGAGTTGCGTAAAGAATGAAAAAAAGGAAAATATGTGTCTTTTTTAGGAGGGCTTTAAAAGATGACGTGGCGTAAGAATAGGGAGAGTTTTGAAAGCTGACGTGGCGCAAGGAGGAGGTGTTTCACTTTTCAAGGAGTTGCTGTTTTAATAGTATAGATAGATTTGTGGTTTTTAACTCACATCTGAACCAATGGCTTTATGGTGTTTTTCATACTTTCATATATGTGCCCTCCCAAATGTAAATATTTTGTATCTCATGGACATAATGAAACTCTCCGAGAACTTTGAGTTACAAGAGGGAACTTACCCAAAAATAGGGAATTACATTAATAGAAAACTATTTATTTCAAAACACATGTGATTGGTCCTACAATATATTACACAAGAGATATCATTCAAAGGCAACATAATCACCAAAACCTATCCATTTTAGTAAAAAATGGCTGAGTTTATTAAAACAATACTATGTTGTACAATCAAAAAATCTATTTGGGTGTGGTTTTCGAGTATCTATACTGCATACTGCATATCAAATTACCACAAGTTATTCATTTTTAATAAATTATGTAGGAACATTCTCATGTGGCATTCTATATTTTCTGATTGGTATTTTAAATTGTTTTTACACTTATATGTATTGATATACGATTAAAACTATACGTTTTTTTAAACACTTATACAATGCAATTGATTTCAAAGTCAAATAAAATGTTTGGTTATACATAAGTTATGATACTCTTACAAAACTTACTTGAATTGAACGTAATATTATTAAGATACTATTTAAATATGGTAAGCTTGTTTCAGTTTAACTGATTTAAAAGTCTGATAGTTATAAATGGGCTATCATAATAAATTAATTGATATTATTAAAATTAATACATTCACTTCTAATTCATCTAGTCAAGATTTATAGTTTAAGCTAGGGAAAAACATCACAAGTGTAGACCTTAATAATGAAGGTCTTTCAATTGTTATTTCCAAATTGAAATTTTAAATTGCACTTTTTTCTACAGAGTATTTCATCACAAGATCCAAACTACACTCCATCGAATAGACACTCCATCAAATGGTCATTAGAAGAAAAAAAAAAGGGTTTTTCTTTCATAAAAAAAATCCAACCTCAATCAATCAATTTCCATTTACATTCAAAAGGACTAATTTTTAGGAATCAACAGCTTGAATAAGTACCAACCATAATCTCTATGCTTCATCCTTAATCCTTTTGGTGACCCACTCAGTACATCTTTTCAACACCCCAATCCAAAAAAACGTGCCAGAAACGCAAGAAAATCATCTTCTTACTGCCTTAAACTCCAATCCAGTCACATCCCATCTGCCATTTCGGCCCCACAAACCGGCCCCTTTCTCAGAATTTCTCTACAATTACCCAGTCATTGCATGTTTGACTGACTGATATGGTGTTAAGGATGGCGGCAGTACTACCGGGAGTTAGTGCTGGTGCAATCGGTAGCAGCAGCAGTAATGAAGCCCGGAGAGCCCACATGGCGATGGCCATGGTGCAGGTTTTCAATGGTGGCTACCATGTCATCACTAAGGTGGCCCTCAATGTGGGAGTCAATCAGATCGTGTTCTGTGTCTACAGGGACCTTCTTGCTCTCTCCATTCTCGCCCCGATTGCTTATTTTCGAGAAAAGTTCGTTCCTTTACTATTAATTTCGATCTTTAAGTTGTTTATTTCAGTTTTTTACCAATGATCTTAAGTCTCTTATTTGCAAATTAGTAATGGTGATCATTAGTAATGGTAATAGATGTTTACTCTGCATTGACTTTGCCCCATTCTTGAAACCTGGGAATGAAAATGTGTACATGTATAGGCAAAGCATATAGAATAGAAGTAGCTGTAGATTATATGGTATCAATAGTCCAGGATGAAGTAATACTGGTTACATGAGAATTTAATCTATAGTCTGTCTAGAAGACTTAACTATTTATCAGATAGATTGGAGTGCTGTTGCAACTTTATAAATGAAGTATAAGCTCTTCTCTTTGGCAAATAAGAATTGTAGTTTATTCCCAGTAAGGTTTAAGGGCAACTGTTTACTGACTCTAGGCTAATTTTACTTGAAAGTGTGTGCATGTGTGCTCGGTTTCGGAAGGGAGTCACTGTGGACTTTATTCCATTGCTCATTCACTGGAATTTCTCACTTAGCACACTTTGTTGTATAATCACTCTGAAGCAAAAAAAAAAAAAATGTCATGCAGCTTTTCTGTAACTGTTAACATTTGGCTCACAAGCCCTGTTCAAATAACTTTTCCGCTGTTGCATTGCAGAAGGGTGAGACCTCCATTAAACAGGCGGCTTCTCCTGTCGTTCTTCTTTCTTGGATTAACTGGGTTGGTATAATGTTTTTCACATGTCACTGATTGGTTCTTTTCTCTAGACCTGACCCAAGTTCTAATTTTGTATTACTTATTTCATTTTTACAGGATTTTTGGCAACCAACTTTTGTTTCTTATTGGCCTAGGATACACTAATCCAACATATGCTGCCGCTATTCAACCAGCTATTCCAGTTTTCACATTCATTTTAGCTGTCCTGATGGGGTTAGTGTTGATTATTCTGGTTTCTACCAGCAAATTTTCTATGCAGATTTCTCTTTAGTCACATGCATAGTTGTTAAGCTCATGGCAGCATTTTGGTATTTAGTGTGAAACTTAATTCTGGTTTTGCAGTACAGAAACGGTGAATTTGCTGACAACTGAAGGCCAGGCAAAGTTGGGTGGTACTATTGTATGTGTTTCGGGCGCAGTTTTCATGGCTATGTTCCGAGGCCCTGCTGTGTTTGGTTATCAGGAACCAGACTTGTCATCTCAAAGGGAAATTATTGCAACAGGTCAGCCAGAACCTACGGGATGGGTGATATCCAGTTTGATGGATTACGGGCTTGATCAGTGGCATTTAGGTGTTCTCTGCTTAATAGGAAACTGTATGTGTATGGCAGCTTTTCTGGCAATTCAGGTACTATAACTGTTATCTCCCTTTGCCATGAAAGTATTTTTTATTCTTTTTGGAAGGGGCTGTGATATGTGAAGTTTGCTTGTGGGTAGGAAATTAGAAGGCCGCGTCTTGGTCTCGCGTTATAAGAGATAGAATGATAATTTCAGTATAGTGGTGGCGATTAATTATTATAGTTCATCAATTTATAAAATATTAGATATTACAGAAATGCAATACTGAAATCCCTTAAATATTCTAGCACTTGTAGAAGTTGGCACTATGCTGCTACCATGTTGCTGGTTATGCCACTTTCTCCCAACTCTTTTGCAATAGAACAAGAATGAAAGTAGTCTTTTAACTTAGCTACGCTTTATGGTATAATAACTAAGAGATATAAATTGTTTGCTGTATTGATGTAATTGTTTCAATGACACTATGAACAGAATTCCGGTGATAATACTTCCTTTCAAGTACAATGAATGTAAAAGAAATTACTTTTATGGTTAACTAAGTGAGTCTTTAGCACCTGCTAATAATCCGATTCTCATGGTCAGGGGATTTATTTGGCAAGCTTCAACACATAAACATGATCTGTGTCATAGGTTGAGATTAATTTACATGTACACACATTTTCCTTTGAATTTCTTTGGCCCCTTGTGTGAAAAGTTTTTAATCTCTTTTTAAAGAAATGCTAAAAAATGTTTCCCAATAATAATACTCCGGTACTGCCACCTCTTCTGAATGGTTTCTTCACACTTTCTATTTAGCCCACCCTAATAAAAGCAAATATATTTGGGTTAGCTCAATCTCATCAACTCATTTAAGATACCATTCTTTTCATCATTTTATTTTTTTATTCTCCACACTATCCCTCATCGCACTCCATCCTGAGAGTGGTGAGCATAGTGTGTGGAGTCAGGGAGGGATTTTATTTTATTGTTATGATAAGAACTCCATCCTTTAGCCACCATTGGTATGAGCACTAACTCTTAGTTTCAACCCACTGCTCAGTTTATGGTATGCATGAGTGGCAGCAGAAGAACAATGTTTGGTGAAATCTTAACTTGGTAAAAAACATCATGATGTTAGATCTGAAAGTTATGTCCGCTAAAGCGATGTTCCAAATATATAGTGAAGGAACATGAGTTGTATCTTATAAGAAGCAGGATGATGGTGATAACAGTGGTTCCCTTCCTCCATAAGTTGTTTTAATTGTTCTTTTATCTCACTCTTTAGTAACAAAGTCATTTTTCTGGATGACAACAAGAGGCAACTAGGATCACGTTAATTTTCCTGGGTCACTTTTTCAGTTACAGCTGAATATAATATAGTTGGTACTTTTTATTATTCTCATGAGGTGGTTGAGTTACCCCAAGATGATAGTACAGATAGCATATACTTTCTACAGTTTAAATCTTGGTCTTAGCTATTCCTTTTGTTAATTTGCAAGATTGGAAGCCCCTGTCTATGCCCTGTACTTGAGGTCAGAATACTAATAGTTGGATTTGAACTGTTGCAATAATATGTTGGAGTTGGACTTGAACATAGTGAGTGCAGTTTTTAAAGTTGTGTGATCATCAGAGCTGAGAAGTATGATAGTTTTAAATCAAGGCCAAAAATTAGTCTTCCAATTACACATTTAATGATCTTACCATGCTTTTACATAATTCTTAATTCCCTTTACAATTATTTTCTTATTGACTTAGTTCAACTAGTTGTTGCTCTTTCCTTCAATGATGTGCATAACAAGGTGAAATATTACAGGCTCCAGTTTTGGCAAAATATCCTGCAAGCATATCAGTAACGGCATTTTCCTACTCTTTTGGGGCTTTATTCATGGTTGTGACTGCATGTTTATCAGCAAATCAATCATCAGACTATAGTTTGACGCTGTCCGAGTCTCTGGCAGTGTTCTATGCTGTAAGTTTCTGTCAATATCAGTCCTTTTCTCCTAATTTCCGCAGATAGATTTTAGCCTTGAGAAACTGTTATAGTTGGGATGTCCTGGTACCAAATAATTTTTACACACTTTGTGATGCTGTTTTTGATCACTTTCTCTTGATTTTTTTGAATCCCTTTTGTAAATGAGCTAATGCAAACAGTGGGTATAATGAGATGGCTTGGGATTAGATTGACATATATTATCCGTGTTCTTTCTTGTAGGGAATAGTAGCTTCAGCGATCAACTATGGACTGTTAACGTGGTCTAATAAGGTCATTGGCCCCTCTTTGGTTGCCCTTTACAACCCTCTTCAACCTGCTTTTTCAGCGTTTCTTTCAAGAATTTTCTTGGGAAGTCCCATTTATCTGGGAAGGTTATACTCTCAAACTCGACTCTTGTATATTCCTGGTTTTGTTATTCTACCAAAGCTCGACTGCAAATTCATCCGGATTTTCTGATTTACTCTCTTTTTGCACCGTCTGTGAATGAACACAGCATTTTAGGCGGGTTTCTCATCATAGCTGGTCTGTATTTGGTCACCTGGGCATCATACAGAGAGAAGCTTGCAGCGGTGATTCCTCATTCTTCTCGGCAGGTGGAGCCGCTCATTTCCAGAGACTCGGCTCTTGGGAAGATTGGAAGCATTTTTGCGGGGCCCTCTGCCTCGATCCCCAAGATGGTGGACTGAACAAGTGCGCGGGAGCTAGCTCATCTTTCTCAAGGTTTCTGGAAACTTCTGGAATTTGTCCCAATACCATTATAGTAGAATTTCTTTGTAGTAGGTGATTATGCATTTCCGACATACCATATATATGGTGAAATATTATTTTTGTTTCCAGGAGATAGCAACATCTATAGCCTTACTTGTCCTAGCTGGTGCTTGTAACTTTCACCATTGAGTTAATTATCGGAATTGGGTCGGAAAGGGTGTGAGTGTATCAGCCGGAGAAAGTTGGAGTGCTTTTGTCAGATGTGACCGGAAAAGCAAGTCGGCCGACGTTTAAAGGAGTTGAAATATGGGTGGGTGCTGATATGGGACCTTTTGGAAAAATGAATCCGGATTACTGGAGGAATCCCAGATCGGTACATCCTTGTAAGGGTGTTCTGGCTCGGGGGTGGTTTTCCCACACATGTGCCTCCTCCAGTTTATCCTTGTCTCTTTTATTACTCCTCTTGTATCCTATCTTATGTTTAATTTCTATTATTCCTGCTATAAAAGTATACAGATACAGATTATGAAATATTCTCTTTGTTTCCATCTAATGTTTGTCACAAATCAGGAGATACAAATGGTCACTGTAACCAGGCCAAATTTCCTAAGCAGGGTCAGAATCCAATGTTCAAACATTGTTTTCTTAAACCCTATCATCTTCACTTCCTGAAGACTAGGAATCTCAAGCTTGAGTCCCAGGTTGTTGAATTCGCCGGAAACAGGTTTCTCATCGTCGCCCGGAGAGTTACAGATCACAAGCGTTTGCAGCGCCGGGGCTCGCTGAAGCAACATAAGTACAACCAACAAGCTATCATACGTGTTCCCGATTCGAAACTCCAAACGTTTGACCCTTTCAAGATGAAACCTAGGCAAAACCGGTTGATCCTCGTACCTGGGCAACAATCCCTTAATCTTAACGGTCTCCACACCGCGTAAAAAACTCATGGCACTGGCAAAGCATGTCTGCGAATTCTCGTACATGTACCGAGGATAATATAGAGATGCCGTCGTCACCGACGGCAAGTCGCCGGTGTAGTTAACAACGTTAAACTGTCGGAACTTAATCTTGGACAGGTTTGGAGCTTGTATCTCGACCGAAGACTCGTGATCAACACCGTTGTAGCCAAACAGTTTCAGACACTTGAGAGATTTCGAATGCACCTTGAAATTCCTCCGGCCACTGAAGCAACTAAGGAGAAGGTTTTCAAGGTTCCGACACCTCGAAATCAGGTCGGTGAGCGACTCATCATTCACACGTACATGAATCAGATACAAGACCCGGAGCGAATCGAAGTGAATGGAACTGACACGCGGCATCACGAGCTCGCACGTCCATAGCTTCAAACACCTCACAACATGCCTGCTGATGTCGGAAAAGTGGAAATGGTACGTGGCTTCATCGTCGCCGTTGAAATCCAGGCTCATTTCCTCGACATTGCAGTCCAGAGCGTACCTGATCCAGGTTCTGACAAAAGAGCGGTGAGTGTCCATGTAAGGAAAGTTGAGGCTGAGTAGGCGGAGAGGACGGGTTTTGGGGCGGTTGCTGAGGATTTGAGAGATGGTATGGTTTATTTGGACGTCAAATTCCTCGTCGTCGGAGAATACAGGCAAGATATCGTCTTCTTCATGGTCGAATTTCAGGGCGGGCATTGAATGCCACAGGTTTCGCCATTGCCGAGATATGAAGCTAGTTTGGATGGCAGATAAGATTGGCAGCATAGTAAGGATGTGGATTAGGATACTCTCCGGAAGGTCATTGAGAGTTGGTCGTCGGCGATTGGTATTTGGCTGCTCCGCCATTGCCCTAAATCAGCAAATTCTTGAAAAAGATTATATTTTGAAGCTTTTCCCTAACCAAATAAAAAGAAAGAAATATGTGTCAGTTAGTTCTAATCTTTTATGAATGTATGAGAACATAAGTATTAGAAAGAAACCAAACTACTTGATAAGGGTCAACGTAGAATGACATGAATGCCCAAAAATAGTAACACATATCTTGGTCAAATATCAAAAACACCCCTACCATGCGGATCAAAGAGTGTACCCCACCTCGCAGATCAAAAAGCAGTAATCGAAATCAATTTCCTTATTTTTAGTTGGTGATTTAATTTATGAGGAATCTGATGAATGTTATGGTGAGTGATGAGTTCCGATCTAAATGAGTCTCATTCTTCTCATTGATGATGATGATATGTAAATAATTAAGAAAAAGTATAAGCTATTAGGCGGAGCAACATTTAACCGGAATTCCCTTTGTTATTTAAGTAAGATATCGAGATGTTAAGGTTTTGTGTATAACTTACCTTCCTTGATGGTAGATCTTCAATATTTGTATGGCGATGAGTAGACCCACAGTTCTTGTGCGCAACCTCTTAAGATTTCTTGTGATGAACTATAGCCTTTCAGACGCGTACTCCTTAATTGTCCTAGCCGATGCTTGTAACTTTCACCATTGAGTTAATCATCAGAATTGGGTTGGAAAGGGTGTGAGCGTGTTACAATTTTCGATATAATTTAGTGATATATATCATGATTTGGGAAGACAGTTGGGTGGTAACTGGTGACCGAACCAAACTTAAGGCCATTTAATTTTAGCCTTGACTTTGTTCATGCATGATTAGAAACTTCTCGAATGGTTATTCTTAATGAGTATTGGGCCAAATCACTTTCAAGGCCAATCTCTACCATGCCCCACCCCCAAAGTCGAGATTATGAGGCCCGAATCCAAGAGACCGAGACCTGGATTGAAGCCTTACTTTAGCCACTTGAATCTTTCCACAGATTTTTTCACAAATTTGACGTGGCGTTGGTGATTGTGTTTTCCCAATACCACTCTCCAATTGATCATTATAATTCCCTTTCAAAATTTAAAATTGCCTTTTAAACTCCATTTTCATGGTTTCACCCATTGCTCTTCCAAGTTCCAATTGGAGTTGTTAGAGAGAAACATTTAATTTATATACATCTATTTTTCTTCCATTTCCTCATTCTATTTTTGTTTTTCTTCTTGTGTTGTGTTTGCTAACCAGAGCTTTGAGATGGAGGATGTCAGTTGTATGACCTCTTGGTCAAGAAAGATTATTGGCATTACCTTCTCAATTCATCTTCTAGCGATGATATGTTGGTGGAGAAAGTGGTGGTTCTACCCACTACCATTCACACTTTTCTATGGGCTCCTCCGGCGATCATACTGGTGTATTTAGAGGCCGCATTCAATTATGAGAGTGAAGCCAAATTTTCATTGGCTGATTATTGCCTACTCAGTCGATTATGCCGAAGGTGGACCATTTCAAATGGTTACGTTTCCCATCCGTCGAGGAAGACTAAGTCAGATTCAAGTTTCGATCTGGTAGCAAGCTTAACGTTGGAATCCATATGCAGATGTATATGTTGTTGTCTTACTTTCTCTGTCATCTTTTTATAACTTTTGTACACTGTTTAAAATTTTCTGTGCATATATTCCTAAGCATTCGTGACTATCAGAAGTTGATTATCAAGCACAACTGGTTAGAAAAATTAATTTTCTCCATACTAAGAGCCTTTTTCCTATAGTTCTTATAAAAGAAACTAGCTAATCTTTGAAACACTTTTGTCATTTTAAATTAGATATAAACGATGGCTTTACACACAGACTGTCAATGATGGCTGCACACATGAAATGCTGGAATTTAGAACTTCCAATTTTTTTAAAAGTATAAGGGAAAAAAGAAGAAGTTATCAAGAGTTCAAGTTTATAAATACCAGAGGAGTCATCCATATATTCACTATTACCCACAAGTATGAGCACTTTCTTGTGATCATACCATTTGATTTCCTTTTTGCTGATAAAATTCACTTCCACAATCTTATAGGGTATATCATAATAGTCTAGGAAATCTGCAAAAATACAAGACAATGATCAGATTGCAATTCGGAGCATCAATAAAATTTACACACAAACACACACACACACACACACACACACACACATATATATATATATGACAGGAAAATAATGCAACATATGTGATGTTCACCTTTAAACAATGCGAGAGGTTTGGTTATATATATGATTACATATAATTCAGTTAAAGATTGTAAAAAAGTTGGATTATACACTAGTGGAATATGTATAGGAACACGGCGGTTCTGTGTGCGTTGGACGGCGGTTTTGACCGCCGTCCATGGTGGCGCCGTGCAATTGGCGCCACCGATGCACGTCGGTCATAACCGCCGTGTATTGTTCCGGCTAAATTTCCGAGTTCGGAAATCTATCCGGATCTTTATAAGTCCGGCTAAGTTTACGAGTTCGGAAAGTTAGCCGGATAGAACAAAAAAAAACGCCGAAATTGGCCGGCGAAATCAAAATCAGCATAAAAACAGTTCCATCCCCAAACCATGGGTACTTGTGGATCGAATAGATCGCACCCCGAAATCCCAAAAATACAAACTATCATACTAATCTATTTTATTTTCGGACTAAATCATATGAAAAACACGTATAATTTAAAATCAACCTTTTGTTAGAAGAAGGAGAAGGAGGGAGAAGAGGGAGAGGGGGAAGGAGAAGGAGAGGGGGAAGGAGAAGGAGAAGGAGAAGGAGAAGAGGGAGAGGGAGAGGGAGAGGGAGAGGGAGAAGGAGAGGGAGAGGGAGAAAGAGAAGAAGGAGAGGGAGAGGGAGAAGGAGAAGAAGAAGAAGAGGGAGAGGGGGAGAGGGAGAGGGAGAAGAAGGAGAGGGAGAGGGAGAGGGAGAGGGAGAATGAGAGAACTTGCATAAATTTGCAAGGAGAGAACTTGCATAAGAAGGAGAGATCTGTTTGATAATAACCATCCGGCTAAGTTTCCGAACTCTGAAACTTAGTGGGATTGTTGTAAAACGGCAGTTTCTTAAAAAGTCACGCAGAACCGCTGTCAGCCGTGTTCCGGCCTGATTCTACTAGTGATATTTGTGGTGTGATCTCAAAACTTCTTAAAGTCGCATTGTTGATATGATGGTGGCATCAATTAATATGTTAAACTAATGATTTTGTGGTAATAAAGTCGATTTTCATAGAGATTAATTGATATTAATTATTTCAATGATATAATAATTTTAGATAAAATATCGTTTACCATATCATGGTTCATGGAAATTATTGTTTTTCAATCAATTCAGTTTTATTCACCTAAGGTTGTTCTATGTTCTTTTTTAACTTTCATTCATACACTATTTGATCATAATAAATAACAGTTTAATATATATCAGGATCATCCTGATATTGGCAGTATCAGGCACCAATTAAATAACGACACGTCATTTTTAACTAATTTATGATTAGGCCACGTGTTCAATCGTTACCCAGACGGGTTTAGACATTCTAAATTAAGGTTTTAGAATTTTACTAAAAATATCTTAACCAATTAAAACATTACAATTGTACACGTATCATTATCTTATTGGTGCCTGATAAGGCCTATATCAGAATCATCCGGACGAATGTTATTCTCAATAAATAATTTTAAATATATATTATTACTTTAACGTATCTCCTTTAAAATCCCTCTTATGTAATTTCAGTAATTAGCGTGACCATCGTCTTTGGAGTGCCTTAGCGAAAACCACTTGCATTATAAAAGGTTGGAAGCAAACTCTATCGAGAGCACCCATTTCTTAAGTAATATGTAACTACCATTATTTATTTAAGTTCAAAAATTATATCAAAATATTTTTTTAAAAGATACAATAAAAATATTTTAATGTAAAATTATAAGACTCTTAATTTACAAAAAAAATATAGTTCAAATTTAAAGATACATCTATTATTTAAAAATTATAAAAACTTTGCTACATTGTTTGGAAAGTTCAGGCAATCAAACCCAAGGGTCAACTAACATATGAGATTACGTATTTTATTTTTAAAATTGAATAATGTAAATTTGAAGATAATAAAATTTGTATGCCTGTTAAAAATAAAATGCATTTAATATCTTTTAGTCAACCATAGGTAGAGACTAACATTTGAGATTACATATTTTATTTTAAAATTGAATAGCGAAATGTTAAAGATAATAAAATTTGCATGAATGTCAAAATGCATTTAATATTTTTATAT
Source organism: Sherardia arvensis (assembly GCA_948330725.1). Classification (NCBI taxonomy): domain Eukaryota; kingdom Viridiplantae; phylum Streptophyta; class Magnoliopsida; order Gentianales; family Rubiaceae; genus Sherardia; species Sherardia arvensis. The sequence goes on from OX415239.1 coordinate 37,240,201, forward strand.
TAAATATATACGGTTTAAAATTACAAAAACAGGTTGAAAATGATCATAATTGAAAATAACAAATCAATAATTATGTTATATCAAAATTAATAAAAGTATCAGAAATATGGCGTTCCTTTTCCTTATGTGTAAAGCTTAGGATTAGAGAAAAATATTAAAAGAAACAAAATAAAGGTTTAGTCAGAATATTGCGATGGATTCATGCCTGGAGCTAAGCTGGAAACTCATGTCGGAGAAGACGAAAGGTGATCAGAACCTCGTTATTTCTCCATTGTCGTTGACCGCCGCCGTGGCGATGATGGGAGCTGGATGTTCAGAATCCCCGCAGTTGGATTGTTGTTGCAGCGACGAGCGAACAAAATGAAAAACGAAAGATTAGAATCAAAGAATTATGCAATGAAGGTTCAAACTGTTTTGAGTACACCCTTTTTGTTGCAGAAGCAATGTACTGCCTTTTCTCCATTCGGCTATGCTCTTATTTATAATGAAAACCCTAAACAAATTACCTAAATCCATGCATCACGTTTTCTTGTATGCATGCAACTAGCTAACAAACCTATTGACTATGACTAAGTGCTGCTAAACTTCCTACAGACTTGGTCATAATATAACCAAATTCTAATTTTAGCTAACTCTAAAATTAGACAAAGCAGTAAAACAAAGCAGTGAATTTATATTCACATGCATGCAACGAGATTAAACCAACAAATCACCCTCCTAAGCTCGTTGCACCTCATTCATTCGAACTAATCCTTCTGAGCAGACTCGATTAGTTTCAAAGTAGGGCTGGCTCGTCGACTTCCTCGACTTGAGCGAGATTGGCCAGTTCTTCTTGATCCATATCACGCTTTTTCTTACGACATTCCTTAGCCCAATGTCCTGCAATTCCACAGTAATGGCAATTGCCCCTCTTGCGTTCTCCGTTCCCGAAACCTTGCCCTTGGTCTTGCAAACGCTGCCGAGCTTGCCACTCCTCCTCCGTAAGAAGCAAGTGACCTCTAAAAGGTGTAGAATCCTCTATATCGCTGCGTTCTTCTACAACTAGAAGCCGACCCGTGAGTTCTTCAATGGACATACTCTTCAGATCAACAAGCGACTCAATCGCCATTGCCATCTGTTCGTATTTACGTGGCACACTCCGAAGGAATTTGAGCACAGCCTTGTGCTCAGTTATTGGATCGCCTAACACCTCAAGGTCATTGATGATTGCGGTGAGCCGGATTCCAAATGATTCCACTCCTTCGCCATCGTTGAATGCCAGGTTCTCAAACTCCGATCGTCGCGTCTGAGCTTTGGCTTCACGAACACGCTCCACACCAACCCGCATGGTTTTGAGGGTCTCCCAAGCCTCCTTAGCAGTCGCCTTGACTCCAAGCGTGCGAACTAGCTCCGGCGGAACAGCCCGGAGTAGTGCTGACATGGCCCTCCGATCATCGCGAGGATTGTCTGGACCGTCTTCAATGACATCCCACAAGCCTTGTGCTTGCAACTGAACCTTCATGAGAATGACCCAATCTGCATAGTTGGTCCGTGTGAGAACCGGATAGTGGGCTGCACTATAGCTCTCCGTGATGACTCGCTTCACTATGCGTGTCTCACTTCCACCACCGAGTTTCGGCCATTCCGTGGAAGCTGCTCCCTTGTTCTTGTCTCCTCTCGTAGCTTCTGTTCCTCGTCCTGCCATTTCGTCGAACCGGATCGAACACCGATCGACCACACAAAGGTTGGATCGAACACCAACGCTTTGACCCGAGTTTGGATCAAACACCAAACTCTTGAGTCTTGGATCACACACCAAGCTCTGATACCACTTGTTGTTGCAGCGACGAGCGAACAAAACGAAAAACGAAAGATTAGAATCAAAGAATTATGCAGTGAAGGTTCAAACTGTTTTGAGTACACCCTTTTTGTTGCAGAAGCAATGTACTGCCTTTTCTCCATTAGGCTATGCTCTTATTTATAATGAAAACTCTAAACAAATTACCTAAATCCATGCATCACGTTTTCCTATATGCATGCAACTAGCTAACAAACCTATTAACTATGACTAAGTGCTGCTAAACTTCCTACAGACTTGGTCATAATATAACCAAATTCTAATTTTAGCTAACTCTAAAATTAGACAAAGCAGTAAAACAAAGCAGTGAATTTATATTCACATGCATGCAACGAGATTAAACCAACATGGATCAGTTACTTGAGTTCGTCGGATGTGACAGTCGGAGCGATTTAATATCGGAGATGTCGAAAACCATGTCCACAATCGCCGGCGCCGGCAAGAAGTCGCCGAAAATCTCGGTCGTGAACGGTGCGTGGATCGATCAACACTTCTCTTTCAAGCCCTCTTACCAGAAAGTTCTCACAGACAATTTCAGGTCCGCCACCAAAACCCTAGATTTCGTCAAACAGGCGGAGATAAACTCATGGGCGGCGCGTCACACACACGGCCTCATCAATAACGTTATATCTCCTGAAGCCCTTCAACCCAAGGGCTATCTAATCCCGTCAGTTGTTCTTACGAACGCGCTCTACTTCAAAGGACGCTGGTCGGAAAAACTGACGAAAGGCGGGAAAAGTGATTTTGACCTGGTTAACGGTGACAAGGTTAGGGTTCCTGCCATGACTAAGAGCAACTTCTATATATTACAAGTACGGAGAGTTCGACGGTTTCAAAGTCCTCGAGCTTCCGTATAAAAAATCGAAAACCGGTAATGCTAGGTTTTGCATGCAAATAATCCTCCCGGAAAAAAAAATGATGGCTTGACGGAGGTGATGAAGAGGATGACGTCAGATTCCGACGGGCGAAATTTACAGGTGAAGAAAACCAAAGTGGACTACGTGGAGATTCCCAAGTTCAAGTATTCTTACAATGTTGAGAAGCTGGAAGAGAACCTTCCTTTCGTGAAAGACGAGGTATTGGATATGGGCGAGATGCTTCTGAGCAAGTCGGAGAACTACCGTGTCGCCGTCGCGCAAGAGGCGAGGATTGAAGTCGACGAGTTGGGAACAGAGGCGGCGGCTGTCACTACTGTGCGTGCGTTGTCTTTTTATGGCAGATCAAACGTAAGAGGGCGGAGTTTGTTGCAGACCATCCGTTCATGTTCATCCTCAAAGAGAAGACATCCAACTCAGTTCTCTTTGCTGGTGCCGTCCTAAATCCGCTTAATTGATATTTATTACGTTTGTTTGGTAAAAATCTTTTGGATTTGTATGTTTCAACTTATTTTGCATTCAAACAAGTAGGTTCAAATATAACACAGAATTATATTTTGACATCAAATTTGAATATATTAATATCATAATATATGAATAATTTCCAACATTTTTAACGAAGATTGCACATGGCTGAAATAAAAATAAATGGTAAATTACAAATCCAATTAAAATAGGGGATAAAAATGGTAAAATCAGTAAATCATTTACGCATAGAGAAAAAGTAAAATGGAGAATATGTATGAAAAAAAGAAATATTTAAGGTATATTTGTAGGTATGGTAACTTTCCTTTGTCTTTCTATACATATTTTATGATAATATATATTTCATTTTATTCTTCGTTGCATGTATATATAATATTTTATTTTGTTTTATTTATTTATGGCATGGTAATATATATTTATGTTTTTTCTTCACTGCATGTTTGCTGTATATAGTTGGACTTGACAGATTTTCCTTCATTTATCAAAAATATACATATTAGAATATTTTATTAAATTTAATCTTATCTTTATTTTTGTAAGTTAGGAAAGTATAGGTGCATGCATGCATAGCTAAATTTAGAAAAAATAGATAGGATTTCAGAATTTGGTCACGGAAGAAGAGATGACAATCATTTAGATAATTTTAGAATATCACTAATTATGTCTAAAGATCAATGTTCTTTAAGAGTATATTTGAATTCCAAAAATAAATCGAGGGATTATCCTTTTGTACTATATAAATAGGTGAATACATAAGATTTCACACTATTAGTATCTTTAAATTTTGCCCATTATATTGTCGGTTTGCCCTATTGAAGATGAAGATGCTTATCTTGTTTGCCTTCATGGTTTTACTTATGTCTCCAGGTAAAATTCCATAGAATTATTATTATACACATTGAATCGTCCACATTATTTCGTTCAAAATAGTCCCCTCACACCAGCATCTGTCAAGTCGATGATTTGTGTGGACGATCTCATCTTATACATATGTAGATGTATCTATTTGTCATTTTAACATATTTTAAAATCTGTCGTGTTATGTATTCAGGTTTGGCAATTCCGACATGCGGATTCACGGTGCCACTAGGGAAGGGTGGGTGCCCTGACGAGAAAGCGTGCGAGGCCAGTTGTTTGGGTTGTCAACCGACTCCCATGGCTTATACCGGTTGCCAGTCCGATAACATTTGTTATTGTGAATATTATTCTATGGATTGCAAGGGATGTAATTAACTAGTTATCATTTTGATGAACAATAAGTTCATTTTAGTTCCAAACTGGTTATAATATTTGATGTTGAGAATGGATTTTGAGAATTCTAATGTGAGAACTTTTATTTGTGTTAATGCCAAAGAGAAAATATTATTTTCTTTGTGAATATTATTTAACAATTATTTGTGTTAATGCCAAAGAGAAAATTTGAGAACAGTTAGAGCTTTCCGTAAGATTATATTGTGTGGAATGACAAGGATTTCAAAATCTAGGATATCAAGATCCAAATCTAGCAAATCTTTGTTTTGTAGCATGTGTGTACTTGGATTCAAAAATTTTAGATTTGAGTTAGCTTTTAAAATAATATTTATTTTATAATTAAATTAATAAGATTGTTGATGATGCAATATTCATGTAATTATAATGTCTTAATATTTAAACATTAAAAAGGTATTTCAATTAAGTTAAGCCAAATTAAAAGTCAACAATTGTTTAAATTCATCTAATCTTATAAGTTAACTATAAATCCAAATCTAAAACATACGTACAAAACAAATATTACGATTTCAAATATCTCAGTTCCAAGTCTAGGATTTCAAGATCCTAAAACCTAAGTCCAGATCTTGAAATCTGAGTTTCGACGCAATTAATATGGACCTTGCTTTTTGACATTTTTTATTTACTTTTAACGTCCTTATTTTATGTTGAAGTGACTAATTTGCCTTAGTCTTATTTAGATATAAAATTATGGTACATTGGAATTGATCGAACAATTTTCTTCTAAGGACAGCTAATACAAATAGTAGTTTAGATGAAAATCGTATTATCAAGTCACCCATTTCACAACTGCACTTATCACCCCTCCTTTTTAATTTTGTCAACCTACACAAGGTTATTATTAAAGAAAAGTGTTCTATAAGATCATGACTAAAGATTAGTTCACATGTATATATCTCTGGTCTAACCAAAAATACAAATATTTAGACTAGCACAAGGCAGGGCCGTCCCTATAAATTTGGGGGCCTAGTGCAAAAAAAGTTTTTGGGCCTCTCAAATACACTAATTTGATAAAATTTATAAAAATTTATTATAAATGTGATCATTTCAAGAGTAATAAAAATATTCAAAATTTCACTTATATTTTCAGAAAATTTCAAACGTAATGCACATTTATGTTACCATAGCTCTCCACCCAATAGATGTATTAAGAATGTAAGCGAAACAATTTTATATTGTGTCATACCCATAGCCTCCATATGCATCATCATATTTATCTTGAAAATCCAAGCACCACACACAGAAAAATAAAACATATGTATTCCGAATTGTTAAAGTATGGCAATAATGAAATTCATAGAAACAATAATAATTGATTAACTTGTTTTAGTTTCACACACATGAGCATATTTAGAGGATTGCAAATTTTTTGGATTCAAAAAATCACCATCGTGCTTGTCGGTTATGTTATACCTGTCGTGCAGAATCGCAGAGAAGGTAAACGAATGATTTTTATGGAGTTCACAAATTTGGAACATATTTGAGGTTTACAAAATTTATTAATTATTTTTAGCAACTAATTATTCATTTACCATATTTAAAAAGGAAAAAAATCTTAAAATACATATATATAGTAAAAAATATTTGGGGTTCCCCAAAATTTTAAAGTCCGGTACAATTGCAGGTACTGCACATGTCAATGAACGACACTGGCAGAAGGTAGTACCTTGTGACAAAGGGATCATCTCACATTACAAATGTTAAGCTGGCACGAAATTGCAAATGCATGAATTTTCCCTCTCACGAGCCATTGATTGACCGACTTGATCACAGGATTCAACTTTTGCAAATAAAATCTGTTAGCACTATAAGAACTTCATACTGGCCTCATGTTATTTCATAGTGTCAAACAAAAACACAGTAGAAAGTGTGATTTTGATCTGTATTGAAATGGGTGACTTGATAATAAAATTTTATTTTGTTTGTACCTCATTAGAGTAATAAAATTTCATATTAGTTCCAAACTAGTTATAATATGTTGAGAATGGATTTTAAGAATTTTAATGTGAGAACTTTTATTTTTATTTTGAGAAAAATTAGTATTTCAATTCGTTTCAAATTTGTGGAAATCGTTCCGAATGGATGGATAAATTTGGAGAATTCCAAGTAAAATACATGATTTTAACATTTGAGACATTAAATGTGAAAGAGGAATAGACGTGTATGCTGATAAAATAAAATGTATGATGTGCATGAAAAATTTATATCCTCAAATGCTATAGTTGGGTCGTATGTAGTGATTCTGCGGGGACTTTGGACAAGTTATTTATACTCAAAAATGAAATTGATCATATGGCATAGAAATTTGAATGTAAAAATAGCATGGTGATTGAAGAGGTTTGACTTATTTCTAACCACAAAAAATCGTTTAACAATTTACAAAAATTATGATTAACGATGGAGTCAAATATTCTTATTCTCTTGTAATTAATAACATACATAAAACGACTAGATATATTATCATTATCTTACATCTAATAAGACAATTAGTATGATTAGTATTTTTTCATAAAATTCTTATATTGGACTATAATTGTTGTCGGGCGATTCTCGACATTTTGAATGAAATTCTAGATCTTTAGAGCTGGAAACAATTTCACATCAATATATCATTTTTCATCTAGAGCATGAATATTCTAAAAGTAAATTTTTAGTTTGTCCCAAATTGATAGGACCCCTTCACATTTTCATTGTCACTACCGCATAGCGGATTTCGAAGTCGACAAACAATGGCGCCTAATGAACTGAAATTTAAATTTAGATTCTTACAAATACCACATCTTTTAAATCATACTTTTAGGGGTATAAACTTGACATTTTTTAAATTAAGGATCATAAAGAATATGTTCTAAACATATGGAAATCATATAGAACAGTTTATGCTAAAACTAAAATGTTAGTTCGCCCCAGATTGCATGGTAGGATCCACCTTTACATTTTCATTGTCGCTAAAGTTTAGCCCAACCGTATAGCCCGAATGTCAAAGTTGACAAATGATAGATTAGCTCCGATGAAGTGAAATTTAAACTTAGATTCTTACACAAGACACGCTCTATTTTAATTAAAATTGACAGAATACGATTAATCTCTGAATTTGAGAGTGGATTTGCAAGACTGTTTTGGCTAGAGAAATTTAAAAAGCAGCGACGACCACAACCGTCAAGTCCAAGGTATGATGGTGAACTTTTTGAGTTTTGTGTAGCTGGGAGCTTCCATTGGGAGAGTTTATCATGATTTTTGGAAACTTGTTATGGTTGATCCTTTATCTTGGAAGCCAGACTCAGGATCGTTTCCGAAAGGCAACAAAGCTACTAAACACAGCCAGGGAAGTTCTCCACAAACTTGGCAGCTCCATCATATTCAGCAGTACAATATATAGATTCCTGGTTCATTTTCAAATTGGCAGAGGTATATTTGATCAGAGACTTAGATAAAATGCTAAATCATGAAACTTCGAATACTTGGGATTGTTTTCACAAAATGCTAGTTGTGATAGTAGTAAGTTTAAGGGGTACAAACACAAGGAAAGTTTTGGCAAATTAACAAAATTTGCAACGATAAAATCACTCTTACTCATTGATGATGAGAAGATATTGGCGATAGAGATCCACCAACATGTTGCCTATCTTCTTCACCACTTCAACAACCTTCTTACTCTTAGGGTTAACGCTTTGGAATTCACCCTTGGCTACTTTGGCTACCTTGACTCCATCAAGGTGTAACGGATTTATTGTGTTAGTTCTTAAAGTGGACTTTTTGATAAGAATCATTCCTAACACCTAAAGAGCTAGCGAAAAAAATGGCAAAGAATCATTCCTAACACCTAAAGAGCTAAACAGACTTGTGCAAAAAGACTACACTTTTCACATCATTCAACAATCAATTGACCAATAAAGTCTGATTTTGGAGGCTACAAAGGCAAGATCTTCACTATCTGAATCAGTTGGCCAAAATTGCAAATGACAATACCAAATTAAGACTGGAATATGCAAAGAATCACATCAAAGTAAAGAGTTCAAACAGACTTGTGCAAAAAAAAAAAACTACACTTTTCACATCATTCAACAATCAATTGACCAATAAATGTATGATTTTGGAGGCTACAGAGACAAGATCTTCACTATCTGAATATGTTGGCCAAAATTGCAAACAACAATACCAAACTAAGACTGGAATATGCAAAGAATCACACCAAATTAAAGAGTTCAAACAGACTTGTGCAAAAAAGTCTACACTTTTCACATCATTCCACAATCCATTGACCAATAAGGGTCTAATTTTGAAAATAACAGAGATAAGATCTTCACTATCTGAATCAAGTTGGCCTAAATGGCAAGGAACACTACCAAACTAAGATTGGAATATGCAAAGAAATACACTAAATCAAACAACATCAAACTAGAAAGTTAAAATGAAAAGCACCTCAAAGTAGTCAGAGAGTAGAAGGAGGCTCAGGTTGTTGGTTGTTGGAGAAGAGAGTTGCCGGTGTGTCCATGTGTCTTTATAGGCATAGAGTGATTACTGATAAAAGCAATGCTTAGTGAAATGAAGTGATTAAGGGGACCGTTAGTTAACATGTCCTCTGCATTTTTTCCCAATAAGTTGCCTAAATAAGAAGTGTTTTACAGAAAATGACAAAGTTCCTTTTACTGACCAGTCCTTCCAGGACCAGACCCCAACCACACAAACTTTCTCCCAAGTTTCATCTCAACCATCGCCGGAAGTTGCAGACCGGAGCAACCAGGATTCTTATGGTATAGCTTCCTATTACTATGCAAACAGTAAATGTGAACAAAAGAATTACTAACCCTTTCATACTCTTCAGAATCAGTTTCAACCGGAGTTATGTCGCATCCAAGACTCTGATATGCTTCATCTACAAGGATCACATAAGAAGTAACTGAATTGTGCCTCATAGCCAAAATGATAGAAATTTGTCTTATATTCTAGAGAGATGCAAAACAGATGGTACAAACATCCCTAGAAATGATTTTAAAATGATTTTAAAACTCTCTCCATTCACTTGAGACCACTCGCTGTCACCATTCACTTCTACAATTTCTATTACTTCCCTAAACTTTTCATCAGAATCTAAAGCATCATGACCTATTTCACCATACTCAGACATAATACTCCTCATGCAACTTTCAATCACTTTAAGCGGAATAAAAAAAAAACACAAAAAGGACTTCTACATCTACATCAGTCACTTTCCTCTTATTATAAATGTGCTTCTGATCATTACTAACCACAGAATAAACTTTTTGCAATCCAGATAAGAATTAAGCAGGCCAAAGTGTTGCAATACTAACCTAACAAAATAATTAACAAAATGCAAAGCAAACAATATACCTCTTGCTTCATCAGATGGTTGTTGCAGGCTAAAGATTAGAGTAACGAAATGCTTCACCCTAGGATCCAGCAGCTTCTTCTGCAAAATCAGGTGAGCAAACACCTCACAATTCCACCAGAAATCATACTCAACCTCAACAACAACAACAACAAAATTCACTAACGAAGACCGAGGGTTTACCTTCTTCACGGTTCATGCTTGATCCGCTACGTCTTTCATTTTGCCAGAAATCGAAGATAGTGACATTGAAATTGTGATCGAATAATTCCTCCAGCTCCGGATGTAGTGCTCGGAACTGAAATTGGGTCTCAATGATGAACACGAAGTATTCACTGCAACAACACACTGTCTTTGATGTTAACCTCCTATATATAGATATATATATATATATATATATATATTGCGCGCCTTTGTTCGATTCGAAAGAAAGAAGAAGCGAACAACCGTTCTGGACGCTCCGGTGGTGTTCAACTGAAACAAAAGTTATGTGGCTTAACGGCGCCGTATTAGAGACAGCCACTTAAATCATAATTAATTCATTGGGGACATTTTTAATTGCATAATGATCTTTATATTTTAATTATTTATTTTATTTATAATTTTTTTTACATATATATATATAGTGTGTGTGGTAAATAATATATTAATTTTTTAATTCAATTTTCGGGTAATATTCAAATCCGAACCAAAATTTATATTACAATTCGATTACAATTGAAATTCATATACTCCCTCCGTCTCAGCCTGATATGCACTCTGACTTTTTGACACTATTTGCTTTTAAACTTTGATCGCTTATTTAAATTAGAAATTCTCAAAAGAGACCATCCAAATTATAGACTAGACTCAATGTAAAGAAAAAAATGTGTGGGGGCTATGTTGAAAGGACATGAAATACGCGGGGACTTATTTTGCAATTTCATAAAATAGTATAGTATAAATATAAAAATTCTCTTTCTCTCTCCCCACTTTTCATCTTCTCTAGAGCTCTCGTTTCCCCCCAAAATCCTCTGCTCTTATTCCCCAAATCCAAACCCTAAATTTCTTCCCAATTTGATGCGATTATTCGATTCCAATAGCGATGGGAATGTGTGCGCTATCAAGTAAAGTATCTGATCTCTTTGATTTCGTCTGCTTTGTCGATTTGCTCGCGGATTTTGTTTTTTGTTTGTTTTTGATTTGTTAGTGTTCTGTGTTGTAGATCGGAGCGTCATGGTGTTCGTGTTCATGTTTAGATGTTTAGATGATTTGATTTGTTCAGATGTTCGTGTTCATGTTTGGGACTATAATGTTGACTTTACGTGCTTAAAACCTCATGTTCTGGTCTGTTTGAGGCATGAATGACTAGATGTGACGTTTGGTGTACGAAAATTGGGTAGGGTAGCATTTGTAGATGTTCGTGTTCATGTTTGTGCCTATAATGTGTACCTTATGTGCTAAAATCCCCATGTTCTGGTCTGTTTGAGGTATGAATGACCATATGTGAGGTTTAGTGTGTGAAAATTGACTAGGGTAGCATGTTTGGGTGTTTGTGTATATTTGAGACTATAATGTGGACCTTATGTGCTTAAAACCCCATGTTCTGGTCTGTTTGAGACATGAATGACCAGATGTGAGGTTTGGTGTGTGTAAATTGGCTAGAGTAGCATGTTTAGATGTTCATGTTCATGTTTGAGACTATAATGTGGACCTTATGTGTTAAATCCCCCATGTTCTGGTCTGTTTGAGACATGAATGGCCATATGTGAGGTTTGGTGTGTGAAAATTGACTGTGATAGCATGTGTAGATGTACATATTTATGTTTGTGCCTATAATGTGGATCATATGTGCTAATTAAAATCCCCATGTTCCGGTCTGTTTGAGGTATGAATGGTCAGATGTGAGGTTTGGTGTGTGAAAATTGGCTAGGGTAGCATGTTTAGATGTTCATGTTCAAGTTTCTACCTATAATGTGGATCTTGTGTGTTAAAATTCTCATGTTCTGGTTTGTTTGAGGCATTAATGACCAGATGTGCAGTTTGGTGTGTGAAAATTGGTTAGGGTAGCATTTTTAGATGTTCATGTTCATGTTTCCGCCTATGATGTGGACCTTATGTGTTAAAATCCTCATGTTCCGGTCTATTTGAGGCATGAATGGCCAGATGTGAGGTTTGGTGTGTGAAAATTGGTTAGGGTAGCATGTGTAGATGTACATGTTCATGTTTGTGCCTATAATGTGGACATTATGTGCTAAAATTCCCATGTTCCGGTCTGTTTGAGGTATGAATGACCAGATGTGAGGTTTGGTGTGTGAAAATTGGCTAGGATAGCATGTTTAGATGTTCATGTTCATGTTTCTGCCTATAATGTGGACCTTATGTGCTAAGATCCCCATGTTCCGGTCTGTTTGAGGCATGAATGGCCAGATGTGAGGCTTGGTGTGTGAAAATTGGTTAGGATAGCATGTGTAGATGTACATGTTCATGTTTGTGGCTATAATGTGGACCTTATGTGATAGAATCCCCATGTCCTGGTATGTTTGAGACATGAATGGGCAGATGTGAGGTTTGGTGTGTGAAAACTGACTAGGGTAGCATATTTAGATGTTCATGTTCATGTTTGGGACTATAATGTGGACCTTATGTGCTAAAATACCGATTTTCTTGTATTGTCATGTAGTCCATGTGTATATTATAAACAAAAATTACACTTTTAATATAAAAGCTACATTTTTTATTTTATAACCTTCAACCTTTTAAAATTTTAAATTAAAAATCCAGAGAGCATGAACAGTGCAGCCCAGTGAATAGTAACAGATCAGTGAATAGTATGTCACAATGAATAGTAACGGTCCCGTGAATAGTGCGCGTAAATAGTAACTATGTTAAGTAAATTGCAATTAAGGAATTCCTTGTTTTATTTTACCACACCATTACTATATAGTCCTTGGTCTATAATATAGACGGTCTCTCCAGAGACTTTCTCTTTAAATGGATATATAATCATGAATATTATCATATTTGGTATCGTTAGATTAATCACAACATAGAGCATTCAAATATCAAATTTTTATTTTTCGATAATATAAGTAAATAAAAATACGGTTGGTCAAAGATGTGTGTTTGATAGTGTGAAAAGTCAACTGTGCTGATTTGGGTGAGACAGAGGTAGTACTAAATTCAGTTTGGATTATTCGGATTAAGACCCTGTTTGCTAGAGTTTATTTCTCACTGAACTAAACTGAATTGAACTGAAAAAATATAAAAATAATGAACTGAACTGGAAAAATATGAATATACTGAACTGAATTGAAAAAATATAAAAAAATACTGAACTGAACTGGAAAATATAAATATACCGAGCAGTCAATAGGAGCTGTCCTTTTTCATGTCATGTTTGAAGGCACTGGTGCCGATAATGCTAATACCCAAGACTCAGTTGATAGTCAAGGATTTGCTAACTCTGTTTGTTCTAACGTTATAAACGCTATGTCGGTCGAAAGTTTATTATTTAACGAACCTGAACCTGATGGTTGTTTAACTGAAAATAATGAAGGTTCTGGTGAGGGTATATCAACCACATCTCTACAGGAGAATCCTATGTCTGAGCAACAAATTGGAGCTGCAGGTGTTGTTTTTATTTTATTTTTTTGTTCTGGTTTTTTAATTGATGTTGAGAATTCTTACCATCCTTTTGTTATCTTAAAGCTGTTGGGAAGGATAATAATGATAGTGCTGAAAAGAAAAAACTAGATGCTGAAAAGGCGAAGAAAGACGCTGTTGAGAAGGCGAAGAAAGATGCTGAAAATAAAAAACTAGCTGCTGCCAATGCGATGAAAGATGCTGCTGAGAAGCAAAATCCAGATGTTGAAGGTTGTTTTTTAAAATTTTGTTAATTTTTTTTGTGAACACCTTGTTTTCAGTTTCTTTTGTGTCATGATTCTAATGAGAAATTCATACAGATAAGCGGAAGCGGTAGCGACATTTTAAGAAGAAATGCCTGACATGTCCTCCTTCTAACCACAAGGGGCCTTACCCTGTTCACCAGAAGAAGAAGAAGAATGGACCAAAGTTTGTTGCCGAGAAGAACAAAGCCCGTACTCCTGAACATACTATTAATCAGGGTGAAGACGATGATTTTGAAACTACTCCTGAGCCGAAGAACAGGAAAAAGGTATGTTTTAAATGAAAAGTTTCATCTGAGCCTCTTGTCTTATTACAGATGCAAATTGACTAAAATATATGATATGTTTTTTCTTCCTTCAGGTGCAAAAACTTACTATCACGGTTGGGCACCAGCCTGTGTTTATGAACAATGATGATGATGATGATGAATCTTAGAATTCACCCCAGCAAACTCAGAATTCACCCCCTCAATCACCTCCTCGTAACACTAATGACATTTCCGTTCAACCTTCGCCTGTTCATGTTGCTGAAGAAAGAAAAAGGAAAGGGAAGGTTTTAGTGGCAGCTGACATTGTGGTGCCTGCTGAGAAAAAAAGAAAGAGGGCTGTTTCACAGGTTGTGAAATATGTCGACAAAGATGGCCCCGAGTAAGTGTTCTATCTGTTTTAACTTTTTTTTGCATGAAAGAAAAGATATATGTTTTATATAAAAAGGTTAGGGTTTAATATCAAAAAGTTTTGAATAAAAAACACTTCATGTTTTTGCATGTCAGAAACATATATGTTTTATAATAAAAGTTTATTGTTTAATATCTGAAGGTTTTTGAATGAATTAGTTACCTTGTGTTTAGGGTTTAGGGTTTATTTTGAAACTTATACTTTTAGCTCATTTTTTTGCTATCTCTCATGATACAAAGGTTAAGGTTTTACAACATATAGTGTTTTTTTTTTAATGTTATAGGTGCATATTTTAAACTGAACTGTTACTTGATTTTGTAGGTGTCAGAAACAGTTTACTGTGGCTCATCAACCTGGAGTCCTTGTTGAGTTGATTAGTAGCTTCTTATGATGCTCAGAAGAAGGATGTTGAAGCTATTGGGTTTGAGTCACTTCTAAAGTTGCAGCTTAAGAAGTTTCCGTTAGGTATTCTTCCCTTCGTGGAGAATTTGGATGGTGGTTATTGCACCCAACGTATTGGTAATGCCCAATATGTAATTACTGTTGATGATATCCATGATGTTATGGGGCTGCCCACTGGTGGTGAACGTGTACATTTGGAGGTGTTGAACCCCGGCTGTTCTTATTTTAATTGTTTTCATATATAGAAGTGCTTTAAGACATTTCAAATAAATGAATAACTATGCATGTTGTCACTGCTATAATCATTTAACTGCTTTTTAAGGATAAATGTGAACTGTGAAGTGAAAGGAAAACTGTTATAACCATTTTTATAATTTTTGGATAAATTGACCCCATTAAATTTTACTAATACTGGGGTCAAAACAATAATTACTCGAGAATAATTTATTATTTTGTTTATTTATTATGTATTTGTATCGTAATGTTTGCGTACAGTTAATACATACGGTAGTTTTATTATGTTTGGTTTTATCACTTATATATTTCTATATATATATATATATATATGTGTGATTTTTTATAGACGAATCATTGTGGTTTATTGTAGAATGCTGAAGACTCCACTACTTCAGAGACTACTGCATTGGATGAAGACATCTCTGACGAAGAAGATGTGCATCAGTTTGATTACAAAGGAGAGGACAAAGAGGATGAAGAGGAAATCTGCATGATTGAAGATAATGAGTAAGTTGTATATCAAGCAAACCAAATCAAAATTCAATTTGAAGTCCACTTGAAGAAGAAGTAAAAGACCATGTGCTGAAGAAGAAGTAGAAGACTATGTGCTAAAAATCCAGCCATCAGACACTAATCTCAGGTGAATCAAAATTTTACCGTTTCAGTTCTTGTATGTAATAAAATCAAGAAAACTTAATATATGTGCATATAAACTTTCCAAACCATATATATTTGCTTGTCTTTTTCGCCAGTAGATTACTTTATGTGCTGATGCTAAAATTTTACTCGAGTAAATATTGTTTTGACCTCACTGTTTGTAAAATTTAATGCAATTAGTCTTTAAATAGACCGTTTATATTATACCTATAATATAGTAATTAGTCTTGAAATAGACTAGCGTAATTTGACCGCACGTTGTACGGTATGATTGACATACTTTTGAATTGTATTTTAATTAAAAATATTTATAAATATTTTGATATTTTTATTGAAACTCAACTGTTAATTAAATAATAATTTTAAATAGTAAATTAAATTTGATAAAAGATTGTTGGTGTGCTGAGCGTCCAACTTTTCTAATCTTTTAGAAAAGTTTTTACAACTTATAATTTAAAATTTATGCCTTTAAATTTGTACTTTGTATTTTAAATTATTTATTTTCATAATTTGTTTTTTGGCATTGCTACATTGAAACATTTAAGATGTATTTCCATACAATTTAGAAAAGTTGGATATTTAAAAGATTTTACCTTAGATGAATAGAAAATATTGCAATTAAATAATAATTAAAATTATTTTTATTAGGTGCAATATGAATTACCTATTTTTTTAAAAAAAATAAGAAAAAAGAATTGCTATGAAATATATTTTATCCCATGTGAATATAAAATTTTACCAAAGTTCCCTTTTTCTTAAAGGGAACCAGATATCCGTAAACCTTTAATTAAAGGTAATTGATGTGTATAAATAAAAGTAGAAATTTATTTATGGAGTTTTAAGTAGATGTTAATTAATTATAAGAAAGATATATATTAAATTACTTTTAGGAAAATATTTTGTTTCATATTCTATTTTTGTAAAAAGAAAGTATTACCGATCAATATAAAGTGAAAAATACAATGTTTTTTATGGGATGGAATGATTTCATGTATTTATTAACTAATTGTATAATTAAGTAGGCAAATATATTAACTTCTTCCTTACACCATAATAAGATATCTTATTTCGCAGTGTATTTAATTAAGAGTTAAATAGTTGTTAATTTTGTAATCTTAGTTGTAATTGAATTTATTTGGAATATTTTTCTTCAATCATACCATAATATATTCTTTTATTATTTTTAACTATGATATTTTGTGATTTTGTTTGATTCCACATATATCAATCTTATTATTTTAGAATTATTTCCATGATTTGCTTATGATTTTCTCTAGTATTCAATTGATTTAGTTAATATTGTAATATTGGATCATCACAATGTTGTGATGCATACTTTGGTATAAACTTAATTGTATATGATGCAGCTTCCTCACTGCTAGTTTCCTAGTTAGAATTATTATGCAACCAAACAGCAAAACTGATCAAATACCATAGAATTTGAATATTATAGTCCAATTCTATGCAAAACAAATACACCCTAAATGCATTCCTTACATGGAAATACACTATAATGCATCTAGTCATCTAGTCTTGCATCATCTTTGATGCTTCCAGTAAGCTCCGGGATACCAGCTCCGGTGGCAAGGTGATCCGGGGGAAAGCTGGAATCCTAGCCCGCGGCCAATCTCTCACCTGAACCCTGCAAAACAAAGCCCCCGGGGTCTCCCGAGGGTAGACGCTCCGGCGTGATGATGAAGGTAGGGCTTTTTACAGAGGAGAGAGAATATGAATAAATACAGAGAGTATTTAAGTCTGATGAAAACATACCTATTACTGTTGGTCGCTCCTCTATTTATAATGGAGAGGATCAGAGAGGGTTTTAAGCTAAGTGGTCCTTACCCCGGGTGTGTCCAAGATAGCTGATGTCATGAGAGGACCACTGCTGGGCTTAACCCTTTCTTCTCCTTTGCCAGTATATCCGCCGGACCAGGATATGGGCCTTAGCCCATATCACCACTAGCCCCCCGAGACCCTGGCTCCCGGGGCTTGGCCCGGTAGGCTGGGTCTCTGATAGGAAACCAGCGGGTCGCGGTTTGTGCGGGCCCGTATCACCAAGCGCCGCGCGTGTGCTACGACGCGCATGCTTCCTCGCTGCCTGCTCCCTAATTAATTCTCATTATTACCTTTTCTTGGACGCTGAGTTTACTTTACCCAACTTCAAGAAATTCTATGTATCCTTCCCTATAAATACCTCTTCAAAATTTTCACTTTCATTTTTCATCCTCTACGTGCTGTCGCTTTCTTTCTTTTCGTCCACTTTTGCTCTCGTTTTCCATTCTCTTTTTCTCCCTCTTTAGCTTTTTGATATGAGTAACAAGGTTCATACCCCGGTGGAGGAGCACTCTCTGGATATCGACGACCTCTCCCTTCCTACTCCATCAGGCGGCAAAGGTCTGATGACGACTAAAGCTAAGGTGACTTATGGAGCCCCGGAGCCTGCCGATCCGAAAGACCCCGGGATGACCCCGGTTCACGAGGCGGTGGAGGAGGTCGTGAAGAAGATGTACGTGCCTCTGTCATACGACGCGGGGTTGGGGCCATACTCCGGCGACATGAAGGACCGGGCGTGCGTCCCGCGGCATCACCTTCTACACGGGCTCACTTTTCCCCTCCCTCCTCTATACTCCGCCTACCTGAAATACTATAACATCTCTCCAGCGCAGTTGCATCCCAACGCTGTCAGCGTCATGATAGCCTTCCTTCTGTCCTGCAACCGGGCTGGCGTAACCGGGACTGTGGATATATTTCGAAACTTCTACTATCTCGCCGCGACCTCCGTCCCGGGAGTGTTTAATGCTCTACGCCGAAACAAGACGGCGATCATCTGCTCCGGGAGGCTCGAGTCTGTGAAGACGAGCGACTGGATGAACAGCTACTTCACCTTCGACGTGGAGAAGTATCCAGTCCCGTCATGGAACCAGCAGAGGGTCACTGAAACCAAGGCGGCACTCCCCCCGGCCCAATTCCGACAGGTATCTGACAGTTATGATTTAATTGTCAAGCAGTTTGTCAATCTGAAGGATTTCCAGAGGGCGGGGGGCTACGAATTTCCCCGGGAGGCGTATCCAGCGGAAGTGTTCACTTGCCGCCGTTTGTATGCCACACGGAGCCTTGGTAATTTTCTCAATTCCCTTTATTAATTTTATTGATCTGTACTGTTTCTTCTAGCTGCATTTAGCTAATTTCATTTGTTGCCTGGTGTTAGCCATATCTCCCCGGCCAGCGATAGTCCCCCCGGGGTCGAAGTCCGGCGAGGGAGAGGGTAAGGGGGCTTCCGGGAAGTCCAAGAAGAGCAACTCCGAGACCGAGAAGCCGGTCCAGGACACTAAAAAGAGAAAATCCGGAGAGGGGAGATCCGGGGAAAAGGGGACCGGGAAGTCTATTGGGTCCACTGTGGTCCCTCCGGCAGAAGGTCGACGATTAGCGTTCGCTATTCCTATTCCCGGGGGGCCTCCCCATAAGAAGAAGAAGTTCGAGCCTCATTCTGAGGGTTCATCCCGCTCTCTCCGGAAGGAGAAAGAAGCAACGGCTGACAGCAGCCTTTGTCGTATCCCGGAAACTCGCGACGACACCTCTTCCCAGCGCATATTGTTAGATGACTCCCAGGTATGTGTTTTCTATCCTTCTTTCTATCTTTAACATTTTAATCATTCATATTGCATCTTTATTCTAAGTGTTTGTTTTCATATAGGACCATGCCTCCAGACTGCTCAAGTTTCCTGGGCTTCGAGAACTGGTCAACCACGCATGTGACTCCCTATCAGAAGATCTTTCCCGGGAGGTTGACCAGCTGAGGTCACATAACGCTTCTCTGTACAAGGAGTTATCCGAAGCGCACAGGGAGCTGTCCCGGGTGAAGAAAGACAGCAAGCGTGGCATGGCCCCGGCGCAAGAGGCTCTTTGCCGGGCTTTCACCGACCGGGTTTTGAAGAGCCGTACATTCGAGAAAAAGATGATGTCCCTTTGCGACATTTCTAATGAAGCCGCCTTGCACGCCGCGTACTCTGCCGTTCGGGAATTCATCCCCCGGGAAAGCCGAGACGCATTCCGGGATGCCTGGTATCGCCCCAAAGCAAACGATCGCTTTAACTATGCGGCGGACCGGCTGATGAAGGATGGTCTCGACGGGATTGTTCCCGGGGTACTCGAAGTGTTTGAGGGGGGCCGGAGTGTTGATCCCCAGGACATCATTGCCTATGCCGGCGACGCCGCCAAGCTTGCTGAGGACAGGGCGGATCCGGGGCCAGATGACGTGGCCAATCTTGCTGCCATCGAGACCCCGGTGACCTCGGATGGAGAAGATGGGGATTCCGATGAAGAAAATGCTAAGTCCCCGATCCCAGAGCAGGAGTTCGAGCCGGTTCAGGCGAACGAGGAGGGGGAAGAAGAACTGTCCCCGGGGAATGGCAAGGCCCAAGAGGAAGAGCAGTCTCCCGGGAATGAGGATGATGAGGATGAAGTAAACATAGACACTTAGTCTCTTCGTCCTTCTATTGTTTTTTAATTGTTATTTTCTTTTTCTGGTTTCCCCCGAGCACCTTCCCTGAACTGTTCCCTTTTGTGATTCAGGGGAGAGAAAGTGGCTCCGGGGACGAGAGCGATGACTCCAATGACGTAAGAGTCTCTCTCCTTTATTTTGTAACCCTTACATTATCTATTTATTTGATATTTTCGTTCTCTCTTTTACGGGTTGATCATTTTGCTATGACTTGCCCAATCTTTATGATTTGTTTGAGTTTGTGACTTCCACTTTTTTATCTAAGTTATAAACTCAGCCTTGTTTTAATTCTAAGTCTAAAACCGTTGTGTTTTGTTTATATAGCCCCGGGATAACCCTCCGGGTGCAGTTCCTTCCAGGGCGACCTCGGATAACGACAAACCATGCCCCCGGTGTGGGGAGCTGGAAGAGCAGTTGAGTCGCTGGCAACTGGACGGCATTCAGACCCGGTATCTTCTCGTACATTCCGGGATAGGATCAGTGATCGATGAGTTCCCGGATGTCACTTCTCTAGTAACCAAACTTAGAGAGATATCCAATCAGTTTGGATCCCTTTCCCGGTGTCAATCCCTGGCTCGAGACCGAGTAAACGCTGTTCTGGATGCAGACAAGACTATTTCCATGCTACAAGCCGAACACGACGCTTTCAAATCTCGTCTCAAGGAGGAATCTGACCTTGTGTGGTCTGAACTTCCATTTTACTGCGACAAGCTCAAGTGGTTAGAGAGGCGGGGCGATCCCCTTAGGAGGAATCTGATGTTGGAAAGAGAGAACCGAGAACTGGCGGCCCGGAACCTCACCCTCCGGGAAAATTTAGTAACCCTGCAGCTGACTTATCACCTGACAGGGTTGCGTCTAGGTCGGGTTTCTCCCCCTCTCTACACTAATTTTCCCCGGGAGGTCTCTTCATTGTTAGTGCGCATGTTCCGGATGGGCTGGAACGATCCCGAGTCTCGGTACCGGCCCGCTTTCGAGGAAGCTGCAGCTTGGTGGCAGCGTCAAAGGGAGGGACAATATCTCCCCCCGTCCCTGGTACTTCTGCCGAGCCGGATTTCCCTTGATTTCACCATTGAAAGGTATCTCGGGTTTCGTGTTTCAGTTGACCCGGAAGAGTCCGCCCGGAGGGTGTCTAGACTCCGTGAGGACGCCGCCAGAATCCGGGCCTACATTGCCCGTGAAGACGCCGCTAAAGAAGAAAGGCGTCTGGCCCGGGAAAGGGGGAAAGGTAAAAGCAAAGTCGTTGCTACAAAAAAAAAGAAAAATCCCCCCGTGCCCAAGGACCCGTTATCATTAGAGCTCGCCAACGGACGCCATCTCCCGAGGTTTCATCCTCGGACGACGACTTCGACCCGTATGCTGAAGTTACCTCAGGGGCTGGTCCCTCGGGGGCTGGTCCTTCGGGAGCTGGTCCTTCGGGAGCTGGTCCCTCGGGAGCCGGTCCGTCCGGTACTCATCCAGCTGCAACCCCCAATGTCCAGGGGAGCAATGTTCCTAACAACCCAGCGAACCCTCCTGCTGCTAATAATCGGCCAAATCACCCCGGAACCCAAGATGATCCGGACTCTCCTATTAGCTGGGACGGTCCTCCTTCCCTTTGTTAGCTTTGTTTAGGTTTTTCAAATTTCAAAGTTGTAAATGTTGTAATCTTTAATCATAAGTTAATGATTTGATTGTTATATTGCCCTTCCTTTATATTTGTTCACATATTCGTTTCAGTCGCTTATTCAAGCGTGCCTAGGTCGTCCTCCGGGTGCTTGTTCAAGCATCCCGTATATTCTTGCCCTAACCCGCCGGGTGCTTATTCAAGCGTTCCCGGATCGACTTGCTCTAGCCCCCCGAGCGCTTGTTCAAGCGGCCGGGGTTAACTGTACTTAAGAGAAAATACTAACTCGAAAGATAATCTTCATAAATAAAAATGAGAAAATGCAACTGCGGGCCACGGGACAACCCAGGCTCAATCCTGGCCAGGGGTCCCAGTGCCGCTTCTCTGCCACCGTCCTAGGCATAATCCATGCCAGAGGGGTGAATACATAGGAAAGTCTAAGCATAGTACCTACGTAGGTTTGCAATATTCCAGTGTCTCGGGACCTTCTTCCCGGCCTTGTCCTGCAGTTCATAACTTCCCCCGGGGTGGGCTGCTACCACCTTGTAAGGCCCCTCCCAGTTGGGGGCTAACTTCCCGCTTGCAACCTGCTGGCTTTTGTCATTCCGGCGCATCACCCACTCCCCCTGGATAAACTGCTCTTTGCGAACCCTTCTGTCATGGTATTTCTTGACCCGTTCCTTCACCCGGGCTTCATGCAGGGCTGCTTTTTCTCGCTTCTCTTCCAGTAAATCTAGATCCAGGAGTCGGTCGTTCTGGTTTGTCTGCTCATCCGGGGTCTTTGATCGGAGGCTGGGAACTCCGATTTCAGCCGGGATGACCGCCTCCGCCCCATAAACCAAGCTATAGGGGGACTCGCCTGTAGCGGAGCTCTCTGTCGTTCTACTTGCCCATAAGACACTTGGGAGTTCATCAACCCAGTTTCCTCTTGCCCCCTGGAGTCGCGTCTTGATCCCGTTAACCAAGGTCCTGTTGGTCACTTCAACCTGCCCGTTAGCCTGTGGGTGATAGACTGAGGTCAACTTCTGTTCAATCCCGTACTCCTTGCACCAGGACTTGAAAGGATCATTCTCGAACTGCGCCCCGTTATCTGTCACTATGAACCGGGGAATTCCGTAGCGACAGATGATGTTCTTCCAGCAGAATTTTACGCACGTACTTCCCCTAATGTTTGTCAGAGGAGCAGTGGTGATATGGGCTAAGGCCCATATCCTGGTCCGGCGGATATACTGGCAAAGGAGAAGAAAGGGTTAAGCCCAGCAGTGGTCCTCTCATGACATCAGCTATCTTGGACACACCCGGGGTAAGGACCACTTAGCTTAAAACCCTCTCTGATCCTCTCCATTATAAATAGAGGAGCGACCAACAATAATAGGTATGTTTTCATCAGACTTAAATACTCTCTGTATTTATTCATATTCTCTCTCCTCTGTAAAAAGCCCTACCTTCATCATCACGCCGGAGCGTCTACCCTCGGGAGACCCCGGGGGCTTTGTTTTGCAGGGTTCAGGTGAGAGATTGGCCGCGGGCTAGGATTCCAGCTTTCCCCCGGATCACCTTGCCACCGGAGCTGGTATCCCGGAGCTTACTGGAAGCATCAAGCAGCTTCTACCCATTTGCTGAAATAGTCAACTGCCACTATCAAATATTTGAAACCTCCCGGAGCAGTTGGAAAGGGGCCTACCAGGTCCAAACCCCATCGGATGAAGGGCCAAGTTCCTGATATCCCGACCAACTCCCCCTGTGGCACATGGATCAGGGGTGCAAATTGCTGGCACTGCTGACAGGAGCGGACTGCCTTTTGAGCATCCTCAAATAGCGTTGGCCAGTAATACCCCGTGCACATGATCTTCCGAGCTACTGTTCGGGCCCCTTGATGGCTTCCATTAGGGCCCTCGTGAACTTCTTTCAAAAGGTGGCGTGCTTCCTCTCCATCCACACACTTCAACCAAGGTTGGAGATATCCCTTCCGGATTAACTCCCCGTCCAGGACGGCATACCGGGGTGCTTTGACCCGGATTTTCCGGGCCTTCACCTTGTCGTCTGGCAGCGTTCCATTCTCCAAGTACTCCCGGATGGGTGTAATCCAAGATTCGGCTTCACGCACTGCCGCAACTTGGCTTGGCTGCTCATATCCCCGGGTTGATACCATCTCCATATACAGATTCCGGTCCTGACTTGGCTTGAGCTCTGAGGAAGCCAACTTGCTTAATGCATCCGCTTGACAGTTTTCCTCCCGGGGGACCTGTGTTAGGTTCACCCGGAGGAAACCCTGTATCATCAACTTCACCGCCTCCAAATATTTCTGCAAACTTCTTTCTTTTGCTTCATACTCCCCATTCACTTGCTGGACCACAATGGCCGAATCGCTGTAAGCTTGGATCACTTTGGCACCTGTCTCCCGGGCTAGGCGTAATCCGGCAAGGAGAGCCTCATATTCAGCTTCATTATTGGTGGTTTTAAACTCAAACTGCAACGCATACCGATACTCCTTGCCACCAGGACTGACCAGCTCCCCCCGGCATGGGAGGAACCATCTACGTGTAACTTCCATTCCGGTTCCCCTTCACCCGGGTCCTTCACTGTGTTTTCCGCCATCTCAACCAAGAAATCAGCCAAAGCCTGGCCCTTGATAGATTCCTGGCTTGATAAGTAATCTCGTGCTCTCCCAACTCTATCGCCCACTTCATCATTCGGCCAGATGCCTCTGGTTTCAGCATGACTTGCTTAAGTGGGTGATTTGTGAGAACTGTGATAGGATGACCCTGAAAGTATGGGCAAAGTCTCCGGGACGCGTGCACCAGTGCCAGCAGCAAACGTTCTAGTGAAGAATAACGCGTCTCCGGCCCTTGAAGAGCCCTAATCACAAAATACACCGGGCTCTGCGCTCTCCCGGATCCTCGAACCAAGGCCGCACTTATAGCCTGATCCGTGGCTGCCAGATATAAGAACAATTCTTCCCCCGGGACCGGCTTGGACAAAGTAGGGAGTTTACCCAAGTGCTCCTTCAACTCCTTGAAGGCTCGCTCGCACTCGGGAGTCCATTCGAACTTCTTTGCTCGTCTCAAAATGTTGAAAAAAGGCAACTGCTTCTCTGCTCCCCGGGACAAGAATCTACTTAACGCCGCCAGGGACCCGGTTAAGCGCTGTACATCTTTCACCTTGCTCGGGGAGGGCATGCTCAGGATCGCTTCAACCTTTTCCGGGTTCACGTCAATGCCTCGGTTTGACACCATATATCCCAAAAACTTGCCTGCCGCCACCCCGATGGTACTTTTCTCCGGGCTTAGCTTCAAGTTTACCTCTCTCAACACGACGAAAAGCTCCCGGAGATCGTCCAAAAAAGCGTCATGAGTCCTGCTTTTGATCACCATATCATCTACATAGACCTCCATGATTCTTCCTAGCTTGTTTTTGAACACCCGGTCCACCATGCGCTGGTATGTTGCTCCTGCGTTTTTAAGACCGAATGGCATCTTCCTGTAACAAAAAGTACCAAAGTCAGTGATAAAAGAGGTTTTTGGTCGGTCTTCCGGGGCCATGACGATCTGGTGGTATCCCCGGTGTGCGTCGAAGAAGGCTAGAAGCTGGTAGCCTGTTATAGCTTCCACCAGCTGGTCGATGGAGGGCAACGGGTAACTGTCTTTTGGGCAGCACTTGTTTAAATCTGTAAAATCGATACACATCCTCCAGGATCCGTCATGCTTTTTCACCAGGACCGGGTTGGCAATCCACTCCGGGTAAGTGATCTCCTCTACCATTCCCGCGTCCAGCATCCTCCTCACCTCCGCCCGGACGAATTCTACCCGATCTGCTGCCAAGGCTCTTTTCTTTTGCCTTATGGGCTTTAAATCCGGGTAGACATTCAACCGGTGGATGGCGAACTCCTCCGGTATCCCTGTTAAATCTTCCGTTCCCCACGAGAATACATCCTCATATTCCTTTAACAACTTCCGGAGCTCGTCCTTCACACTCTCCGGGAGGTGCTTCCCGATACTCACCTTTCCCCGGGATCCTACTTCCATGTCTTCCACTTCAAAAGAGGCCGGGTCACCATGCACGGCCCCCACCGTGCTATTCTTCCCAGAACACTCCCCGGGCTCCGACACGTTTGTTCTTTCTGATCCTCCATTCTTGGCTTCCTTTATTGCGGTGAGCATGCAGCTGCGGGCGGTCGTTTGATTGCCAATGACCGATGCAATTCCTTGATCCGTTGGGAACTTCATGGTCAGATGGTAGGGCGAACATATCGCCCGGGCCTGCGTCAACCAGGGACGACCTATGATCATGTTGTACGGGGAAGAGGCGTTGATGACCGCAAAGTTACATAGGACAGTGCACCTTTTGTTAATATCCAGATGATCAACAAGGGTCACCCGTAGCGCTATGACACCCAGCGGGTGAACTGTGCGCCCCGTAAAGCCTGACAACGGGGTCAAGCATGGCTTCAAATTCTGTCGACCAATGTTCAATTGATCAAAGCAATCAGCAAACATAACTTCTACACTGCTCCCATCGTCCACAAAGACTCGCTTTATCACCACCCCTTCTACCTCAGCTGAGATCACCATCGGGTCCGAGTGAGGTACTTGGGCCGGAACTGCATCCTTTTCTGAGAACGTGATTGTCTCATCATGTTTAAACCTTTTTCCCTGGATCTCCCCCGGGGGGACATATCTACTCTTGGCCTTCACCGCCGACAGGGTCTGCGCTCCATCTCCCACTATCCCGTTAATCACGTTTATCATCCGAGGTGCTCCGGGTCCCGGAACTCCTGGTCTAGGTGCTTGTGGGGCGGGGTTAGGAGCAATGTTGGTTTCCGCGGGGCGGTTGCCGCCCTGGCCCTGGCCTCGGTTATTCCTCCAGTTACGTTTCCTTCCTTGACCTGCCGGGGCAGCCGCCGGGTGTGCTTCACCTGCTACACAGTCCCGAAGCTGACCCCGCTCCACCAACTTCTGAATATCCGTCCGCAAGACACGGCAGCCTTCTGTCGTGTGTCCATAAGACTTGTGGAACTCACACCATTTCTGGGCATTTGCCGGGGCCGGGACCCCTTGTATAACTGGGGGATCCGTGAAAAGGCCCCGGTGAATGACCAAAATCTCCGTTTTGGTCTTGGAGAGTGGAGTATATGTTGGCCTGACCACTAACGTCTGTCCTCCCGGCGCAGGTGCTGCTCCCAGGGCCGGGGGGCGTCTTGCTGCCTCCGGGCGGGGCCCCTGGTGAGGAGTGGCCCGGAGTGTAGTTGTTTGGGTCGCTGTGGCCGTAATCACCCGCTGCTCAAAGAAACCGACCGTGTTCATCCGAGTGTGGTTAGCTTCATGCACAGTGCAATGCATTTCAACTGTCAACTGGAGATGGTAGAAAGTTCCTGGCATGTTCTTCATCAACTCAATGTAGAACATCTCGTCTCTCAGCCCATTGACAAAGTTGCCAATCAGGGCCTTCTCATGCAAGTGCCTATCCTGGACCTTCATAGACTCAGCAATATACCAGACATAATATTGCCAAGTAGACTCCGTCTCCAGCTGCCGCATGGCCAAGACCGTGGCCAGGTTGACAAAGTTGGTTTTCATTGCTGCATATCTGTGGACCAGGACCGTAGCAAAATCCCAGAAAGTCTTCAATGAGCCTTGTGGAAGACTTTTGAACCAACTCAAGCAGTTACCCCGGAGGTAAGAAGGCAACAACTTGCACTGCAACGGCTCCTCAATGTCCCGGGCCCCCATGACACTGAGGTAGGTGTGAACAAACTCCTCTGGATCCCCGTCCCCGTTGTACGTCGGAACCCCATCAGGCGCTTTAGTGCCCACCGGCCACTTATAGTTCAACACCTCTGGAACCCACGGGGAATGAGGGACCATCCCCCGCCTACCAATAAGTCTAGTCAAACGATCTTCAATGGACCCGTTGTTAAACGGGGTGTTGTATCCACCATAAAATGGTTGTGCTTGCGGGTTTAAACCTCCTGGAAACTGCTGATCCGGGTACTGCTGTTGCCCCGGAAACATCTGCTGAACGAGATGCATCTGCTGCCCTGGAGGCATCTGCTGACCCGGGGGCATCTGCTGGCCCGGGGGCATCTGCTGGCCCGGGGGCATCTGCTGATGTCCAGGACCACCTCTCCCATCCTTCTCCAGGTCCACAACTTCGGGCATCTTGTTGGGGGCTGCTGCCTTAGCTGCCTTCCATGCTCGAAACTCCCCAAATTCCTCCGCATTGGTATGAATCGTCTCTGGATCTCTGCGCTCCGGGTCCTCTTCCCTGGAATCGAAATACTCCGGTTCGGATTCACCGCCTTCTCCGAACGTCTCCTGGTCCTGTCTTTCCTTTTCTTGCCGGGCCTTCTCCCTATGCTCCTTCTGCATCTCCCTGAGAGTACGCTCCGGCACCTTCTTCTTCCCTTGGCGCTTCTCAGCGGCCGCGCGGGCGGTCTCCTTGCGTGCCCGCTCCTTCTCCTCAGCCGCCTTCCGCGTCGCCTGGGCAGCCGCGGCCCTTTTAGTTTTAGGACCGCCTTCTGCCTGATTGGCTTTGGAAGAGGGTTCTTCCACCGTCTTTTTAGGTCTACCGCGGGGCATGACGAAGCCGATCCCACTGGGCGTGCCAACTGATGCTTCCAGTAAGCTCCGGGATACCAGCTCCGGTGGCAAGGTGATCCGGGGGAAAGCTGGAATCCTAGCCCGCGGCCAATCTCTCACCTGAACCCTGCAAAACAAAGCCCCCGGGGTCTCCCGAGGGTAGACGCTCCGGCGTGATGATGAAGGTAGGGCTTTTTACAGAGGAGAGAGAATATGAATAAATACAGAGAGTATTTAAGTCTGATGAAAACATACCTATTACTGTTGGTCGCTCCTCTATTTATAATGGAGAGGATCAGAGAGGGTTTTAAGCTAAGTGGTCCTTACCCCGGGTGTGTCCAAGATAGCTGATGTCATGAGAGGACCACTGCTGGGTTTAACCCTTTCTTCTCCTTTGCCAGTATATCCGCCGGACCAGGATATGGGCCTTAGCCCATATCACCAATCTTGTAAAATAGGATTTAAATCTTAAATTTATATTTTAATGATTTAAATAAATTAATTTTGTATAGCTTACCAAAAGATATGTTTTTTGTTTTGGGGGAAGACAACGATTTTCTGAAAGCTACACAAGTAGTGTTGATTTCACAGAAGAGGCAGCATCACATCTTTTTCTATTGATATGTGCATCACAACCTCAAAACACAGTGAGCGAGACTTACACTAATTGTGCAGGTAAAAGAACCCTAACAGCATCAGATGTGCCCATCTGAAACACAATCATGTCTTTTTCTTCGTTCATTTTTCTACTACATCAGTACTCCCAATGGCATCTACCAAACATAATAAAAAAAATCAACTTCTCAAATTGCAGCAAAATCTGAAATTTATTTTAATGAATTACCATTGATTCGACGCTCACAGTTGAGGATCTTATGATCAATAATTTCCTCCCGTATGTTATATCTGCACCATATTCTGCAGCTACCTTCCGAAACGACAAAGTGGTCTGAAGATAAAATCGAACTAATTCCAGCCTCAACCATCAAGTTCTAGGGTTTAGCACCAATTTTTAACAGTTTTCATTAATCTCAACCACAAAAGCAAATAAAAAAAATCACTGTGACATACGATTATATATTGGAGAAGGGAAGACTAAAATTATACAATCACCTTTTTTGGGCATCAAATGACAATATATTAATACCATAATTGTGTTATATTGGAGCAAACTAAATATATTATACCGTGTCACTTGTGTAAAATAAAAGGTAAAAAAAAGCTACGTAGATTTTTATTTGGTATATTGCGAGAACAATATTGAAAAAATAAAGACCGATTTTATAATGTTAATACCATAATCATATTATATTGTATTTCATACCAAACACATTTCCAATATTAAAGAAATCAAAAAGGAATATACGAATAATAGCAAATTTAAAGAAATCAAAAAGGAATATATAAAAATTGTAGGCGCCGGAATATGGTGATCTTGCGGTGGTTATGTGGTGGTTTGAATCAAAACTACGTAGTTTAATATTTTTTATTAATTTAAATATTGACCGGAACAATAACTCTTCTAATTCCTTTTAGGATAAATATCTATATTTATAGACCAGTGGTTATAATATAATAGAAAAATAAGCAGCCCTTATGTGCAAAACACGGAGACCCTTTATTGCAATTTCCAAAAGCTCCAACGCCACGCCAAACACGCGCGCCTGCTCCTGATCTTTTTCGTCCGCGTATTTGTGGTCTACTGTGGATCCCCTAGGTGAAGAATTTCCCAGAGTCTGCATCCATTTTCTTTAACCGAAAATTCTCCTCGTTAAAAACCATTTTTGAATCATGCAAATTAAGCCTTTTAAATTAAAATATTGTACATTTAGCTTAAAATAATCACCTTTTTTATACAAAATATTTATGGCTAAAAAATGTGGATTATAAGTTAAATTGGGAGCATTTTAATATGAAATATTCATGGTTAAAAACCAAGCATTTTAAATTAAAATATGTTCATTTTAATATAAATATTAATGGTTAAAACACCAAGTGTTTTAAGTTAAAATATGTGCAATATAATACGAAATATTCATGGTTA
Source organism: Sherardia arvensis (assembly GCA_948330725.1). Lineage (NCBI taxonomy): Eukaryota > Viridiplantae > Streptophyta > Magnoliopsida > Gentianales > Rubiaceae > Sherardia > Sherardia arvensis. The sequence goes on from OX415239.1 coordinate 37,270,605, forward strand.
AAAACTAAGCATTTTGAGTTAAAATTTGTTCATTTTAATATGAAATATTCATGTTTAAAACCAAGCATTTTAAGTTAAAATATGTGTATTTTAATAAACTTAGACAGTATGAAAAACAAATATTTTATGCTAGAAACTAGAACAATATTAAAAACAAGAATTTTATTCTAAAAACTAGACAATTTACACAGTATGAAAAACAGACATTTTATGCTAGAAACTATAGCAATTTAAAAAACAAGCATTTTATTCTAAAAACTAGACAATTTAGACCAGTATGAAAAACAAACATTTTATGCTAGAAACTAGAGTAATTTAAAAAACAAGCATTTTATTCTAAAAACTAGACAATTTAGACAATATGAAAAACAGATATTTTATACTCTAAACTAGGCAATATAAAAAACAAACATTTTATTCTAAAAACTAGACAATTTAGACAGTATGAAAAATAGACATCTTATGCTAGAAACTAGAGCAATATAAAAAACAAGCATTTTATTCTAAAAACTAGAGCATTTAGACCAGTATGAAAAACAATCATTTTATGCTATAAACTAGAGCAATATAAAAAAAATATTTTATTCTAAAAGGCAATATGAACAGTAACTATGAACAGTGCGCGGGAACAGTAACTATAAACAGTGCGCGTGAACAATGCTCATGAACAGTAACCGCGTGAACAGTACCTTTTTCAAATTTTGCAAAGGACCTCATTACTTCCATATTCTAATGTAGTACTTGGTCTAAACTATCCCTATAATATAGACGGTCACTTCAGAGACCAACTCAATTTCATGGGGTCAATTTACCCAAAATTATCCAAAAATTATAAAAATACTAATAAATTTTACACTGTTACCTCCCTAAACTTTTCATCAGATTCTAAAGCACCAGTACCTATTTCACCACACTCAGACAGTATACTCCACTAGGGAAGGGCGGGTGCCCGCGTGTGAGGCCAGTTGTTCGGATTATCAACCGACTCCCATGACTTATACCGGTTGCCAGTCCGATAACACTTGTTATTGTGAATATTATTCTATGCATTGCAAGGGATGTAACTAGTTATCATTTTGATGAACAATAAGTTCATTTTAGTTTCAAACTAGTTATAATATTTGATGTTGAGAATATATTTTGCGAATTCTAATGTGAGAACTTTTATTTTTTATTTTGAGAAAAATTAGTATTTCCATTCGTTTCAAATTTGTGGAAATCGTTCTGAATGGAGAATTCCAAGTAAAGTACATGATTTTAACATTTGAGACATTAAACACGTTTCTAAAAGAGGAATAGATGTGTGTGCTGATTTGGACACGCGCTATTTATACTCAAAAATGAAATTGATCATATGCCATAGTAATTTGAATGTAATAATAGCATGAATTAATCTAAGGAATAGCTAGGTGATTAAAGAGGTTTGACTTATTTCTAACCACAAAATATTGTTGCAGGACAATTATACAAAAATTACCATCAACAATGGAGTCAAATGTTCTTATTCTCTTGTAATTAATAACATACATAAAACAACTAGATTTATCATCATTATCTTATATTTAATAAGACAATTAGTATGGTTAGCATTTTTTCATAAAATTCTTATATTGGACTATAATTGTTTGTCGGGCGATTCCCGAAATTTTGAATGAAATTCTATATCTTTAAAGGTGGAAACAATTTCACATCAACATATCATTTTTCATCTAGAACATGAATATTCTAAAAGTAAATTTTTAGTTCGCCCCAAATAGATGGGACCCCTTCACATTTTCATCGTCACTAAAGCTTAGCCCTACCGGATTTCGAAGTCAACAAACAATGATTAGTGCCTAATGAACTGAAATTTAAACTTAAATTCTTATAAATACTACATCTTATGAATCATACATTTCAAACTTTTAGGGGCATAAACTTGACATTTTTTTAATTAAGAATCATAAAGAATATATTCTAAACATTTGGAAGTTATATAGAACAATTTATGCTAAAACTAAAATGTTAGTTCGCCCCAGATTGTATGGTAGGATCCACCTTTACATTTTCATTGTCGCTAAAGTTTAGCCCAGCCGTATAGCCCGGATTTCAAAGTTGACAAATGATAGATTATATAGCTCCGATGAAGTGAAATTTAAATTGAGATTCTTACACAAGTCACTCTATTTTAAATAAAATTGACAGAATACAATTAATCTCTGAATTTGAAAGTGGGTTTGCAAAGACTGTTCTAGATAGACAGATTTAATAAGCATCGACGACCGCAATCGTCAAGTCCAAGATCCAAGACATGCTACTGTAGATCTTCACCGTGATTTCACCTTAAAGAATATCACCCTCAAGGAGAAATCTTCTGACCACGTGAAGTCCAATTTTGAATCCATTTTAGTATATGTAAAATTCAAGAAACATATTACTAACGTGGAAAAATAGCACTAAAATTGGATATATATTACTTCCTTAATTTTTTCAAATTATGGATATGTAGTAGCACTAGATATATGTTTCTTGAAACTAATTATTTAGAAGCTAACAGTCTACCACCAGTCATCTGTTAGTTACTTAGTTATACTGAAAAAACGTATTTTCAAATGTAAGGACCAAAATGCATCAATCATTTAAAGTACTAAAATACCAGGAATGGCAAAAGGAGAAGGACACATTAATCTTCTCCTTAGTCCTTACTAATAAGTGCCTTTTTTGAAATAGATCTTATCAAAATATTTTCTAATGCAGTTCGATTATAGTTTCCTAGTTCAGTTTAATTTTGATAAATTATAATTTGATAAAATTTGAATTAATTTAAATGTAATATATTATTTTCAATACATTTATATTTACTTTAGTTTAATACATTTTACTTTCTTTCATAACAATTCATTTTAATTTGGTTTAGTTCAGTCCAATCTATAGGGGTGGATCTTTGGGGGACGGGAGAGACCCGCCCCACCTCAATAATTTTACGAGAGCTATCGGGTATATTAGTCAGTGTCGGAAATTTGATGTGCTCCGTTTCAGAGAAAAAGTAGTCTATGTTGTTCCGTTTTCTACAAAAAAAAAAAAAAAATTTGTTTTGCTGTTTTTAGTCAAGAAAATAGTGGGTCCTATCTAGTAAAAATGGAAAATATGAGCCACGTATGCAACTTTTGAAAAGCAGAAATTCTGCATGGAGCCAAAATTTTAATTAGAAAATATAAATTCTTACTAACCTTAATATTTTTTGATTTTTTATATAAATAACATCAAATCTTTAACATTAGTTTAAGATATAATGTATTTAACTATTTTATAATAAATAATGCTATGATATCATAAACTTTAAAGGATGCAGTGATATGGATAGATACAAAATAAATAATTAGGTAATTTGTAGTTCAGTTTTACTTATTTCCCTAATATTTTTGAAGGGTTTACTTAATTCCCTAATCTCTTGAGATTAATATTAGTCGATTAATTCGGTTTGATTTATCAAATAAAAATAATTAATTTGATGAAATTATGTTCTCCCAACGTAATTCAGTTCCACTCAGTTTTTATAAAGTATCGTTTGGTGAAGTTCAACTGAATTTATAGTCATATTATTGTTACTTTAACACATTAACGTTGTTCTATTTTAGTATATTTCGATGTAGTTTAGTTTAGTTAAGCAAAACTAAATTTGGAGACAGATTTGTTATAGAGTATGTTTGAACTTATTTGTGGCTAGTTTGAACTTAATCGAATTGGATCAAACTTAACTAAATTACACCGAATTGAACTAATACGTTTGTAAGTTCTACCAAACATGGCCTTAAGGTATGATGGATGGATTAAAACAACGACAAGTTTATGGACCAAAATATAGCAGAAACATCAATTTGAAAAGCCAAAACGTCAATATATCACTACTGGAGGCATATGGCAATCACGGCGCAAGACCCACCCCTATCACGGTGTTTCTGACTGCCGTTGGTGGCTGCGACGTGGTAGGGGGTCACCAGTAAGCGGCGTTTCGTAACCTAGTTCAGTATTCAATAAAAAAAATACGGGCTTTCCGATTGAATCGGAAACCCAGATAAACACGAAGAACATGAAGAACAAACCCAGATGAACACCAAAAAAAAATCAGTTGAATATGAAGAAAACGAAAAATATCAAGAACATATCCATCCTAACAACAACAGATTCATCCTAACATCAAGAAATTTACCTACAAATTACACTAACAATTTCATACTCAAAAACACATTCATCAACAATAGATTCATGAACAAAAAAAAAGTTCATCCTCAAATCAATCACAAACTGATCTTTATACAAATTCATCAACAACAACAAATTTAAAGAGATCCATCACCAAGATTATATTCTAACACTTCAACACTAACAAATTCATCGATTAAATACATAAATTTGAAATGGATTCCGATGCAATCAAGAACAAGAAACTAAATTTCACAAAAACAACAATGAAAATTACAAATTACCTCTTTATGATTGAATGTCCACGGAAGAGAGTTAAGAGATCAAGGAAAAATAGCTAACATTTAGAGGAGAGTGGTTGGATTGAGATTTTTGAGTAGAATCAAAGATGGAAATAAATTTGGGAGAAAGTTGGGAGAATTGGGGATGAGTGTGAGAAGATAAGATTGTGGATAGAAAGATAGCATCTACATCCGCTGGTCATGATTATATATCCGGTCGTGTTTCTCAACCGGAACCACATTATGTTCAACCATATAACACGCACTACTACGATCACCTTCATTTAAGGCACAAGTTTAAGGCGTTTGTGGCGGAATCAAAATCTTCCGCCTTACTACTAACTTGCCAAATCGCAAGTGACACTCGCCAGCTTATTTAAAAATTTTTAAAGGCGGAAACGACCGTTTTATAGGCGGAAGTCGTATCTGACGTGAAAATTGAATATTTAAGGCGGTAATTTCATTTCCGCCTTAAAAAACTCTTACTACTTGCGATATCGCAACCAGTAATCTTAGTCAGACGAACTAGTTACGAATTCGCATGTAATGGACGGTTGTGGTTATTTTAGCTAGCGATCTCGGTAGCAGTGGAAGTAAGTAATTCATGTAAGTGACGCTGTCGCATTCTACCTCGCTTACAAAAAAAAATCAGGATGTAGTAGTTGCGAACTCGCCATTTTGAACATGAAAAAATGTGAACATGGAACGAGTTCGCAAGTAGTAGAGATATGAGTAGCGAATTCGCTAATAAAATGGGTAGATGTACGTGCATGCTTGCGATTTCGCAAGAGTCAAGACATTAGAATAAAACAGAAGCTTTCCTAGCGGATGTGTTGACAAAAAATTATACATTTGAAAGCTTGAAGGTTCATTTTTTCGTTTGAATACCATAAGCTTGATTAGGTAATCTTTGTTAGGTATTCCGATCGTATGCAAGGTGGTGGGTAAGCTATTTTCCGCCTTACCATGTGGCTGTTTGTTCCAACATAAATATTATGATTTCACGAGTGGGACCCGTTCAATGCAAAACCAATTTCTGGTTACTTCCGATTGCAGAACCTACACACTACACGGCGTTCTTGGACAAACGCCGTCAATAAAGCGCCGTTAACTTGTTTCCGCCGTAAACTATGCGGCATTTATGAGGCATACGCCGTAAATTCTGTTTGGCCATCAATGTCACCAACGTTCTGATATCGGAACGTTAACAACAACGGCGTTTACGGAAAAACGCCGTTTTCTCCCGCCGTCGTAGACCCCGTTTTCACTAGTGTATAGTAGTGATTTTAAACATCAATATTAAGTTCAATACATCAACCGATACGATTATGGATTCATGTTACAAATCAAAGAAGATTATTTTGATCCCAAAACTAATTTACTCGATTATTTTAAACCACTGCCTCACAGGATCGCAGCGGGTAGAATTTTCAGTCAGGCACCTACATCTGTTGGTGACAATTACGTTGTCGTGGTCGACATCTAAGCACACTCCCGTTCCGTCACGAAGAGATGTGCATTCTGGAGTCTGATATGAGTTTCCACTTCGAGCAACTAAACCCTAGTTTTGCAGGCTGCTGTACAGAATATGCTTGCAGGCACAAGTTGAAGCCTTTTATGGTCAACACATTGTCTGAACTGTAACTCCATGATTCAGCTTCAGAACATGGTCCTAATTCCATGGATTTGAACGTGGAGCTTCTCTTCACGCACAGCCCCGTCGCTGTGTGAAACAGAAACTTGCGACGTCCTGCATTCTCCTGCGATCCTCCTGGCCCTGCGTTAAAATCATCTCTTAATTTTGTCCTAAATTCGTCCGATCTTCTTAAACCCTAAACTTGAACTGATAATCTTGGTAGAATTTAGGGTTTAAGGTAACATTTACATACCTTGAAATGTGGTTTGGAGGACTGAAATCCACTGCAAATAACTGGCATTCCTGATACCGTTCCATTCCCGACTGTAAATTCCGTAGAATTCTTCATCGTTCTTGACGATCCTCCCATGTTTATCCCGATTAATATAATAGCTCCCCTGCAGAGTCCAGAAAGCGAAATCTACGTCTTTTTCAACCGCCCATCCTAGTAAACAGTTCAAAAACCTGTTTTCATACGCCCCTACCCCTCTCTGATCGATCCCGAACTCCCCTAAAAATAAGGGCATCCCTTTATCCACAAGGAACCCTGCCCTACGGTTTAACCTCTTGGTGATTCGACCACATACTTCATTTGCACTTCCAGTTTCCCATTCATGCGGGTTAGAAAATTTGTACCAGTGGACCTCAAATACTAGTTTTCCGGTGAATGATAGGTTTACTGCCCTTAGGTGGAGAAATGATAGATCCGTATCCCAAATCAGACCGGAAAGTATTACCAGGACATTTGGATTTGCTGCATGCACTGCTTCAGCTCCTTCTTGCATGTACCTTTTGTTTGTGAAAACATGGTTGAAAATTAACCATTTGATGGAGTAATGAAAGTTAAATCATATATAATCAAAGGTAAAACTGATGAGTCTTTCAAATAGAGAATCTAAACCATTTGAAAATTGATATATAATTAACCATTAATTGAAAATTAACCATTAATTTGATGGAGTAATCAAAGGTAAACCATAATCTAGATATAAAACCATTAAGTAATCACTATTCATAACCAATCTAAATATTTTCACCAAAAGTCAAACACTAACAAAACAAAACCAGCCTACAAGTGACCAATCTATGTATGTCAAAGAAAATACCAGAAAAAGTTACTGATTATAACAAAATATTTACCGTCGCAACTTATGAAAACACTTGAAACTTAACCATTTGATGGATGAATAAAAGGTAAATTATATCATTTTCCACAAGTCTAACATAGATCTATAGGAATTTTGAATTTTGAATATTAAAGTTCATTTACTAATTATTACTACTAATATCGAGAATACATGTTAGGCTCTGATTAATCTTTTTTTCATATAGAGAATTATAGCAAATTAAAACTATTCTCTAATGGATGCATGTGATGTAGCAGTACTTTTATTCCTTTCTGATTTTATAAGAGGCACATACATTTTCTTTTCATTTTGATGTAAAACAAATAATTTTTCATAAATAGAAATTAGTGGACCAATATCTAAATTTGATTATTTTATAATAAATTATCATAATCAGACCATTATTGTGACAATTAAGACTGCCAATTAAAAAGATGCTAGTAAAATTAATTACCTGTACCAGTCATTTACATTTTGTTTCGGACCACGAAGTTCGTTCCTAAGACTCATTCCGACGACGTTGCTGACGCCGTTAAACATTTTGGCCACCTTAGTCAGCCCTCTAATCCAAATTTTAGGGTTGAAGTATCGGTCTTTGAAGAAGCCGTTGCCGTCGTTTACCGGGCAACACCACCCCGGCTGACTTCGGTGATTATCGAGAATAATTATCACGTCTTTGCTTGCAATGCCAGTAACAACTGCCTGTAAATATACACAAAAGTAAATTTTATTAATTATTTACTGACTTTATCTTAACTCATGAAATGATGAAAAATAAAATTGTGTGGACCAAAGTTCAATAGCTCAATCAATATAAAATTTCTTGATAAAATTGAAAAATACAAATTTCAAATTTTGGCTATACACATTAAAAATTCAAAAACTTCAATGCATGTATATGTATGTGTCCCATCAGAAATAAACTCCAATATGAACATAAATTATTTTTTATAGAAATTAAAAAATAACTCATGAAATGATGAAAAATTAATATGTGTGGACCAATAAAAGTTCAACAGCTCAACCTATCTAAATTTTCTTGGTGAGATTGAAAAATACAAATTAGTTTTTATAGAAATTAAACAATTCAATTCACTTTTTGCCTAAAGAATTAAAAAATGAAATAGAAATTTACCCGTACCTTGTAAGCGTCGATGAGGGTTAGATCGACAATGGCGGGATTATTCGCTTCCACGCCGGAAATGGACTCAGTGAGTCCAAACTTCATGAATGATTCTCTGACTGTAGTCGAGGCCAGGGACTGGTTTGTCAATAGATACAACGGCCAAGTCAGCCTTACACAGTTGAACCCTAGGCTCTTCACTTCGTCGGAGATCACGTCCAGAGGCTTCCGGCTCAGCCCCTCCGCCACCACGACCTCCAGGTGGGCTACCCAGTTAACGCATGAAAGTTTAACCCGATTTCCGGACTGGTTAACGACCCACCGCGAGCTGGTGCTCAGCGGCTGAGCCGCCACAATCGCCGCCGCGGAGAGGAGGATAACGAGTAGTATGATCTTGTTCATGGTTGAAAGCATGGAGTATAAGTATGAAGATGGTGGTCTAGGGATGTGCAGATGAAAGAGGAGGATTTGCCAACTATATATAATAGTAAGGGCAGTTTGGTCACAGTCTTGTTACATTTTGATACTCCCTCCATCTCTGTTTAATGTGCATTCTGAGTTTTTGACACTATTTATTTTTTAACTTTGATCGCTTATTTAAATAGATATATAATCAGGAATATTATCATATTTGATATCATTAGATTAATCGCAACATAGAATATTCAAATATCAAATTTTTATTTTTCAATAATATAATTAAATAAATATACGGTTGGTCAAAGATGTGTGTTGGATAGTGTGAAAAGTCAATTGTGATATTTGACCGAATACATTTCTGTGCAATTTAACATGGCACAATCTGACTTTTTTTTTTCAAATAGAAAAATATTACAAATTAAAAGCTTTGTTTTGTGTCTCAGAATTTTAAGACTCTTAGTGGATGCATGCAAGTTACTAGCTTTATTCATTTCTGTTTTATAAGAGAGACAAATATTTTTTTCGCATCTAACTTTTATAAGGACAAATATCTAAATTTGAATATTTTATTATAAAATAGGTAGAATCCCTATTTGAAATGGCATACATAGAGTGGTTCTTTTGCAGAAAATGAAATATTTTTAATTGATATTTTTCTAATATCTATATCTCTAGTTTTGGACTGATCATACAAATGATGAAAAAGATTATGCTATAACAATACAATATAATTATAAGGTCATGTTCTCCTAATCTTATCAGAATATCATTTCAGTTCAATAAAAATATAATTTTGATAGAATTCAGTTAAATTTAAGTATTTTAAATGTGTAGATCATTTATTACTGTACACAGATCCACGAAAAAACCATCATTTCATGTCACTATCTACATGTGTCATGCTATTTACGCCGACCCACACCGTCATCATATCGCCGGAATCTCCATGACCTGGTTAAGACTCTTAGATGACTGTTTTTTGAGTTAATTAAGGTTTACTGTAATCTACAGTGAAAGTTTTTTTTGTTTCAATTTAGATCAAGAATTGCATTTTATTTACCATTAATTGAATGGTATCAAAGACATTTGAATCAAAAGAAATCAGCATCTTTGTAGAAAGCAAGCTGAATCCTTATGTTGCTTCTTTTTCCCAACTAAGCTGATCCTTATGGTTATAGTGGTCCTATTTTAATAACTTAATTTTCCAGTTTTAGTTTAGCAAAAAAAAATCACATAAATTAATTACTACTAATGGTAGTACTTGACTTATTATTTATTTTTATATCAAAATAATTACTTGTGATATAACTTTTGTACACCAGGGTCGACCAGTACCTATATAGCTAGTATTTGGACAAAAATTACAAATGATATTAAAGAAAAGTGCTAATATAACCCTGAGTTTTAGGTCATGTGATATTATAACCCCGAGTTCTTTGAATGTGCTATTATAATCATGTATTCAATTTCCGGTCAGTTTTCAGAAGGTGAAGACCGGTAAGTCTACGAAAAGACAAATTTAACCTTGTCTTAAAAAAGTAATTGAATGAATTAAATTTTTTTTAAAAAATACATCCCCAGGCTTTAATTATCCTTCTCTGATCCTTGTCTTTCTCGGTTTCCTCTCTTCTCTGGACCTCACGAATTTTGTTGGACATTTCCGTTTTCTCAACGTAAAAACCCTCTCCTCCGCTGTCACAATCGCTTTGCCACCAACTCGATCCGATCGTTGATTTAGCTGGCCTGCAGCTATCGCTTTGCCGCCGATCCGATTCGTTGATTTCGCGTCGCCTGTAAACGTCGCCCTCTCATCTTTCGCCCGCTCGAATTCGTTGATATCACTGACGCCTGTTCCATTTTCCGGCTTCTCGGAGGAGGTACTTCATATTGTTGAGATTTTTTTCTGAAAACTCCTATTCGGGTTGATTGATTTTTAGTAAAGGTTATGAGATAAAGTTCGTGTCTATGAAAAAGGATTGTTTTTTTTGTTAATTTGTGTAGAAGTTTTGTACTTGTGAAGCCTTGGGTTTAGTATGAATGTTGAAAATCATGTATATACATGTTTTTTGTACGGTTGACCCTTGGACAGAGGGGATGTGTTATTAAGCATAAACTTGTTAGTATATGAGTAATTTGATCATTCCAGTTTAGCCTGGTTCACTAGTGCACAAGCATACCTTTCTCGGCACCACATTTAAGGCGTTTTGGCCAAATTTTCGCGGAACCGCCGAGTACTGAGCTTGCGAGTTCGCCTATGTCGGCTCGCCTAGGGCAGAAAACTAAACAATGCGTTTTACAGTTGAATAGAAGGCGTTTTTGAAACTGGCTTAAAATGTTGAACGGCAGGCGATATCATAGCCAGAATCGCTAATAAACGACGAGAGAAGCGAAATCGCCTGTAAGACCCAGTAGAGGTTGGAAAAGTTGTTCGCCAGTAGTTGTTGGCTGGTTTTCTAATAGCGAATTCGCCAGTCAAGAAAGCCTGTAGGAGAATTAAAGCTAGTGATATCGCCTATTAGTACGTCAACAGGCGGCTCAAGCGACGAATTCGCTTGCTCACTCGCCTGTGTCATATTTCTATCATAAGAGCTAGATTACTTTCTGGCGACATCGTAACAATATTCGTCTATTTGTAGCAAGTTCGCTTAGTGGCACGCCTGTTGCTCTCTGTCCATCTAGTCGAGTTAATAGGCGAATTCGCTTCCTATGACGCTTATAGGCGACATTGTTTCCGAGTTCGCTAACAGGACAAGTTAAACTATAAACTACAAAACTAATTCCATTCTTTTTTTCGTTTTTACACATGAAACATATACTCCAATACGAGTGGTACACAATTTGATTCAAAGAAGAAAAGTATTGATTAAACTAATAATAAGATTGTCACAAGTAGGTAAAGATTCGAATTTGTAAAAATGTAGCATTACAGTTGAAATAAAATTCCTAGCATAATTCAACACTTCTAGCTAGGTAGAGTTGTCATTGGCTGCACCGTCCTGGTCCTCTGGTGTGGCTTGGTCTGGATGCTGGCAGAGATAGTCTTTACAGAAACTCCGAAGAATGCGACGAGTCTCCCACCCATGCTCTTGGACGTTAGCAATCTCGGTCATCACCGAGAACAGTCCTCAAGCCCTTGGTAATAGGCTTCTCTTGGCGCTAGTAAATGATAGACATTGAAAATGTCAAGTTTTGTTCTAAATTGTACTAACATCACAAGTACAGAATACATGAATAAAAAACAATTTACCTCCATTTGGTTCTGGCTCCGCCGGCACGTCCTTCTCCACCTTCTCTTGCCAAGTCCCCCCAACCAACTCCCACTTCTTCTTCTGGTAGTACTCCTTCGTGTAGTACTCACATGGCTTCCCGGTGCCGGAGAACTTCAGCCTTGGATGGTCTAGGCAAATGTAGATGTTTATATTTGCTAGACTGACTTTTATTCATTGAATTGTTCCCTCACACCATCATCTGCCAAGTCGATATCCCATTTGGACGATCTCATCTTATACTTATGTAGATGTATCTATTTGTCATTTTAACATATTTTAAAATCTGTCGTGTTGTTATGTAGCTTTGGCAATTTCGACGTGCGGATTCATGGTGCCACTAGGGAAGGGTGGGTGCCCTGACGAGAAAGCGTGCGAGGCCAGTTGTTTGGGTTGTCAACCGACTCCCATGACTTATACCGGTTGCCAGTCTGATAACACTTGTTATTGTGAATATCATTCTATGGATTGCAAGGGATGTAACTAGTTATTCTTTTGATGAACAATAAGTTCATTTTAGTTCCAAACTAGTCATAATATTTGATGTTGAGAATAGATTTTGAGAATTCTAATGTGAGAACTTTTATTTTTATTTTAAGAAAAATTAATATTTCCATTCGTTTCAAATTTGTGGAAATCGTTCCGAAGATAGATAAATTTGGAGAATTCCAAATAAAGTAAAGTACATGATTTTAACATTTGAGACATTAAAAACGTTTCTAAAAGAGGAATAGACATGTGTGCTGATAAAATAAAAGGTATGATGTGCATGAAGAATTTATATCCTCAAATGATATGGTTGGGTTGTATGTAGTGATTCCGTGGGGACTTTGGACACTTTATTTATACTCAAAAATGAAATTGATCACATGACATAGAAATTAATTTGAATGTAAAAAATAGCATGAATTAATTTTAAGGAATAGCTAGGTGATTGAAGAGGTTTGACTTATTTCTAACCACAAAAAAATTGTTGCTAGACAATTTACAAAAATTATGTTCAACGATGGAGTCAAATATTCTTATTCTCTTGTAATTAATAATAATTAATAACACAACTAGATATATTATCATTATCTTATGTCTAATAAGAAAATTAGTATGATTAACATTTTTTCATAAAATTCTTATATTGGACTATAATTGTTGTCGGGCGATTCCCGATACTTTGAATGAAATTTTAGATCCTTAGAACTGGACACAATTTCACGTCAACAGATCACTTTTCATCTATAACATAAATATTCTATAAGTAAATTTTTAGTTTGTCCCAAATTGATAGGACCCCTTCACATTTTCATTGTCGCTAAAGCTTAGCCCTACCGTATAGTGGATTTCAAAGTCGACAAATAATGATTAGCGCCTAATAAACTGAAATTTAAATTTAGATTCTTACAAATACTACACCTTTTGAATCATACATTTCAAACTTTTAGGGGCATAAACTTGACATTTTTTAAATTAAGGATCATAAAGAATATATTCTAAACATTTGGAAGTCATATAGAACAGTTTATGCTAAAACTAAAATGTTAGTTCGCCCCAGATTGCATGGTAAGACCCACCTTCACATTTTCATTGTCGCTAAAGTTTAACCCAACCATGTAGCCCGGTTTTCAAAGTTGACAAATGATAGATTAGCTCCGATGAAGTGAATTTTAAACTTAGATTCTTACACAAGACACACTCTATTTTAAGTAAAATTGATAGAGTACGATTAATCTCTGAATTTGAGAGTGGATTTGCAAGACTGTTTTAGCTAGAGAAATTTAAAAAGCAGCGACGACCGCAACCGTCAAGTCCAAGGTATGATGGTGAAGTTTTTGAGTTTTTTGTAGTTGGGAGCTTCTATTGGGAGAGTTCTTGAAATTTCGAATACTTGGGATTATTTTCACAAAATGCTAGTTGTGATAGTAGTAAGTTTAAGGGGTACAAACACAAGGAAAGTTTTGGCAAATTAACAAAATTTGCAACGATAAAATCACTCTTACTCATTGATGATGAGAAGATCTTGGCGATAGAGATCCACCAACATGTTGCCTATCTTCTTCACCACTTCAACAACCTTCTTATTCTTAGGGTTAACGCTTTGGAGTTCACCCTTGGCTACCTTGACTCCATCACAGTGGCGGAGGTGGTTAAGGGTAAGGGTGGCAAATGCCACCCACTTTTCTCAAAAATAATTTTTTAAAAATTTTTTTGTGTACAAAATTTAAAATTTTATTATTTTGCCACCCACTTTTTTAAAAAATATTACTAATACCAACAACTATTTCTACATATGCTATACTAAATTTTGGGATTAGAATAAAAAATATCCAAAAATTTTCTTCCATCTCACGTCTGCTACAGTCTCTACTCTGGAAAAAAATTTTGCAACCCACTTCGAAAATCTTGGCTCCGCCTCTGCTCCATCAAGGTGGTGATGTTTAATCCTCTTTCCCAAAAGCTACAAAACAACACAAAATAAAACAGTAATTAGCACTCAAGCAAACCATAACAACATTCTAGACAAGCCTCTCAACAAAACAAGAGGTGAGTTTGAATGCATTTGCATTCTTGCTCTCAGAGCTGGTTCAGTACGATCAGATGCAAGTGGAGAGTATTGCTAAACTTGAGAGAAGGCTTGAAGATGCTAGATATGTTGTTTCCACAAGGGCCTTAGAACTTCTTTGCCATAGAGAAGAAAAGGGGAACAAAAGAGAAACACGGCTCTTGGGTATAAACATACTCTAAGGATTTAGCACTCAAGCAAAATAAAACAGTAATTAGCACTCAAGCAAATCATAACAAAAACAGTAATTCACACTCAAGCAAACCATAACAACGTTCTAGACAAGCCTCTCAACAAAGGCAAACAAGAGGTGAGCTTGAATGCATTTGCATTCTTGCTCTCAGGACTGGTTCAGTACAATCGGAACCAAGTGGAGAGTATTGCTAAACTTGAGAGAAGGCTAGAAGATGCTGGATATGCTGTTGGCACAAGGGCCTTAGAACTTTTTTGCCATATAAACATACTCTAAGGATTTAGCTAACTGTTTATAGACTAGAAAACATCCACACAAAGGATTATAAAAAATCCAGTCGCGTTCAAAGTTTCGTACTCATCTAGAGGATTGAAGATGCTGATGTTGATTTTTGTCACTAGCTTATGCAAACCAAACTGTAACAAGAAAAAAGGTTTTGTAAAAATCACACTTTTATAAAGAATGAGAGTTGTGTAAACAGACTACACTTTCACCTCATTTATCAGCAAGTCTTGAACTGAAACATTCTCACCATTTGCCGCTTCCCTCAAGTACTTGGTAAGGGCCTCATGATCCTGCCAGTACTTGTAGGCCAGGGAGAGGAGCTCGACGTAGCCCTCGTTGGAGAGAAGACGCTTGACCTTGTTGTTCTCCATTGTGCAAAGAGTTTACATATTCAAATCATTCCTCAATCAATTGAACCAATCTAGCCAAAAATGCAATGAAATCAGGCTTTCAAAAATGCTTTAAAAAATGCAGCAGCTACAAGACAGAATCATTTTGCAGTAATGGATTTAGTGTGTTAGTTCTGAAAGTGGACTTTGATAAGAGTCATTCCTAACACCTAAAGAGCTATCCAAGAAAATGCAAAGAATCATTCCTAACACCTAAAGAGTTAAACAGACTTGTGCAAAAAGACTACACTTTTCACATCATTCAACAATCAATTGACCAATAAAGGTTTGATTTTGGAGGCTACAAAGACAAGATCTTCACTATTTGAATCAGTTGGCCAAAATTGCAAACAACAGTACCAAACTAAGACTGGAATATGCAAAGAATCACATCAAATTAAAGAGCTCAAACAGACTTATGGAAAAAAAAAAACTACACTTTTCACATCATTCAACAATCAGTTGACCAATAAATGTATGATTTTGGAGGCTACAGAGACAAGATCTTCACTATCTGAATATGTTGGCCAAAATTGCAAACAATAATACCAAATTAAGACTGGAATATGCAAAGAATCACACCAAATTAAAGAGCTCAAACAGACTAGCTTGTGCAAAATAGTCTACACTTTTCACATCATTCCACAATCCATTGACCAATAAAGGTCTGATTTTGAAAGTTACAGAGATAACGTCTTAACTATCTGAATCAAGTTGGCCTAAATGGAAAAGAACACTACCAAACTAAGATCGGGATAGGCAAAGAAATACACTAAATCAAACACATCAAACTAGAAAGTTAAAAAGAAAAGAACCTCAAAGTAGTCAAAGAGTAGAAAGAGGCTCAGGTTGTTGGTTGTTGGAGAAGAGAGTTGCCGGTGTGTTCATGTGTCTTTATAGGCATAGAGTGATTACTGATAAAAGTAATGCTTAGTGAAATGAAGTGATTAAGGGGACCGTTAGTTAACATGTACTATGCATTTTTTCCCAATAAGTTGCCTAAATAAGAAGTGTTTTACAGAAAATGACAAAGTACCTTTTACTGACCTGTCTTTCCAGAACCAGACCCCAACCATACAAACTTTCTCCCAAGTTTCATCTCAACCATCGCCGGAAGTTGCAGACTGGAGCATCTATGATTCTTATGGTATAGAGACAGTTAGATTCGGCGGTTTGGGTAGAGGGTGAGGAATCGAGGAGAGAAAAGATGCATTTTTTCTACAGTTTGAGGTTTTTGGGATTTTTGAGGTTTTTGGGACGATGACTACTGAAGAACAAGAATGTTCCTTTTGATTTGGAGAGAGAAAGTCTAAAAAATCCTTTTATAGTGCTCCCAGATGCAAAGTCTCCGCCTTTATGGCTTTTCCATTAAACAACTATACAATTGAGCCTTGAAGCTAGCGGTTGTGGGCTTCTTCTGGACTATATGGTATGTTCATACTCGATTTCAAACCCATAATTTTATCCAATTTTATTTTGAGAATAAACTGATGATGATCAGGGGCTGATTTAGGATGGGGTCACTGGGGGCACGTGACCCCACTCAAATTTTATTTATATATACGTAGTACTCATTCTAATCACATAAACTAGCGGTGTAGCATTGGTGATTTGGAGAGGCAAAAGACTCTTTTACAATAGGTCCCAAGTTTGAATCTGTTCCTTCAGATTTGTCTTGTATTTCTTTTCTATTTATTTTGTTTTAACAAATAAAAAATGTTAATTAATTTATATTCTTTACATATATTTATTCTAATTAAGATTTAGTGGTTTTTCTCCTTATAAAATATATCATTTTTATTCATATCATAAAGGTCACTAAACAATGGATCCCCACATCTAGGAATCCACTGGCAAACAATGAGTTGATGCATCAACATACTGACCTAAGAGTTGAGCACTTGTTGGACTCCCAGGGCAACTGGAGAATGCCACTAGCCAGGGCACTTTTTCCTGCAGACATTATGCCACACATACAAGCTCTGCATGTTCCTAGACAAAGAGAAGGAGCAGACAAGCCTCTGTGGATACATAATAAAGACGGCAGGTACACAGTCAAGAAAGTTGGTACCATACTGCAGCAACAACAATAGGTTGTGTTGACTTCCGAAGAAAGAAGCTGTGGAGCAGAATTTGGAATCTTAAAGTTCCATATAAGATCATCATATTCCTCTGGAGGTCAATAGTCAAAGAACTACCAACTGCAGTGAATCTACTGAAGCGGAAAGCCATACAATCCCCAATTTGTTCCAGATGTCAAGAGCACAACGAGGATGAGTTGCATCTATTGGTAACTTGCAAGGAGTCCGCAGACATGTGGGTGAAAGCTATATTAGATAGTGTCCAGGTTGGAATGTCAACAAATTTCAGCACATGGTTGCAGGATTGGATGAATCAAGCAAGTTCTGAAGACTTCATCAAGTCTATCTTCCTTATGTGGGAAATTTGGGTTCAAAGATGCAAGGGGGCAATAAAGGGAAAGCAAACGGATCCTGTGGGTGCAGTTTTATTAGTAGAACAGAAACACTCTCTAAATCAAAGACTCTGCAAGAAGACCAGAGATGCGGAGTTGGGTACGGAAGCCTCAGCAATTTGCACCAATTGTGATGAGATTGCATTAAGGCAAGATTCCAGGATGGGGGGAGTTGTTACAACTGTTAGATTTGATGGGTCGTACCAGAACAGGAGAAATATTGGGAGTGCGGCATGGTCAATTACCAAACAAATTCAAGGTAACACAATGCAGTGCACAGGCTCAGATTTTTTCGTTTGTGCTTCTCCGCTACAGGCCGAGGCAATTGCTTGCCTACAGGCTATCAAAGCAACGAGCAGAATACCATCTCAATATGTTCGTTTGCTTACTGATTCAGTTCATTTAGTGGCGGCACTCAACAATCCAGAATTAACGCCATGGGAAATCAAGGGTATTGTAGAAGATATCACTAGCCTACTTAAATTGCATTTTCCTTTTTATGTAATAGAAAAGGTTAGCCGAGACTCTCTTACTGAAGAGCACAAGATTGCTATCAGTTTAAGGAGAACTATTTGTATTTACAATCTAATTAATAATAGTGTTTTATTATCAAAAAAAAAAAAAATGTTCCTTCACATTTGTCTTGTATTTCTTTTCCATTTATTTTGTTTTAACAAATAAAAAATGTTAATTAATTTATATTCTTTACATATATTTATTCTAATTAAGATTTTGTGGTTTTTCTCCTTATAAAATATATCATTTTTATTCATATCATATTTTTCTTTTATAATTTTATTGATTCATTCAATTTTTAAAATACGTAGAAGGTATTCATGATCATTTTCATTTTCTTTCTATCAATTGTTTTTCAATAAATCATTTTTAGATTATATTTAATAATTTTAATATGTTATATTCTTCAAATTAGTAAATCTATAATAAAATTTATGACTTTTATATACGCACAACACACATTCATCAGTAACGCACATTATAGCATTAAAAAGATTGTATAACCATTTAAGTGATAAAATAGTTAATTATGTAAAATTTATTTAATTTAGTACCATGTGAACTGTGAAGTGCCCCAATCGGAAAACATTTCTAGATCCGCCACTGATGACGATGCTCATAAAATTCATACCTTTTTATATGTTTTCCTTTTCTGAATCGAAATAGGTATTTTTCCAAGCATTTTGGATTTTGAATTCTAAAATTCAGTTTCAATTTTTAACTACTTAGTAAAATATATGTTCTTGTTATATACTCTTCTTCTACATGAATTCCCAATTAGAGAATATGGATTTCTTGTGGATGCAAAGAAACCCTATCCATCTATTTTTCCATGACAAGAAATGCAAGAAATAGATGTATAGTATAGCCCACAAGAAATGCAAGATCTTTGTCGGGAGGGTGGATTGTAATTTTCGGATTTGTTCTGGGTTTTTAGTCTTTTCAATCTCTAAAAAGATGCTCTTTCTTCCTGTGGTCGGGAAAAAGTAGGGCTGGCAATTTGGAACACGACACGAAAACTTGAACTGAACCGAACACGAATTTAGTGAGTTTGAGTTGACACGAAACACGGCATGAGTCTATATTGGGTTAGACACGAATGACCCGAAAATAAATGGGTTAGTTTCAGGTCAAACCCGTGGGTTAAATGGGTAACTTGTTTGACCCATATATTTAAGGTTTTGTGCAAATGATTGAAATTGTCTTTATAAATGCAAACAAATCATTTAATTCCAAAACCATTGAAATTATCCAACTAATTTATGATGAAGTTTAGAGTTAATTTTATAATTCTTGATTTAGTTTCCATATGACATGATCATTTGAACTGCATAAATTTTAAAATTCAGTCTCATATTCAGTACAATTATTAATAAATGGGTTTCGTGGGTTGGGTTTGGGTAACCCGGATTTTTACTGGGTCGGGTTTGGGTCAAGGTTTTGTGACCCGAAATATTATTGGGTTGGGTTTGGGTTTAGCATTTCCAACCCGCCAACCCGCCGACACGAACCCGCCGACACGACCCGATTGCCAGCCCTAGACAAAACTAGGGACCTTCCAAACCAAACCATGCTCCCTATGTTTGATTCGGATGTTTTGAGGATGAACTGGTTCTGGAGTGGAGAGGTGAGAGAAGAAATACGGCGGCGGCAGGCGGAGAACATCGGCTCCGGGTTGAGCAATGTCGGGTCGGGATACCGGTGGTGGCGTTGCTCCGGAAGTTTTGATTCGCCGGAATCTCTGTGCCGGAAGTTTTGGTGGCGTTGCTCCTGGTAGGTTTGCAGAAGTATTTGCTGTAAGGAAGTTTTTATTCGCCGGAATCTCAAGCTTAATGAGCCCGATCGGATTGTGTCTGCTCTGCTGATGATTTGCTCGTTCTCCAGGTCTGGAAAGGTAGCAACTTCAGTTCCTTTTAGCCTTTTGTTTTCTCGGTTTAGGTTTATATTTTGCTTTGTCCTGCAATCCCATATTTTGGTGTGTTTGGTCTCACTTACTTCAGTTATTTGTAAGCTAGATGTACCTCTAAATGCTGAGTAATTGGTGGATTGGCTAATCAGTTTTTAGTGTTATCGGAGCTCAAGCACATGTTAATGACATAATATGCGAGTCTGTTGTTTTGTAATGCAATTGAAATTTAGGGCTCGTTGGCTTCAAATCTGTTTAGCCGTTCATGTGCCTGATATTTCATTCTGCCATTTTGGTTCTTTATCCCTTGTCAGGAACTTGTGAAGTGCTTAGTTTTAATTTGCTCTACACTGTGTATATCTTGTCAGGGAATGTTTGTATCCCGACCTGATATTCCGGCCAGTGTCTTAAGGGAAGGTTTGCATTCGGATCTGATGTTTGATCTCTGTCATTGACCGCCACAGTGTCTTCATGGAAGGTTTGTATTCGGACCCGATGGAAGTTTCCTGTGTCTTTGTTGCCAGAAAGTTGATGAATGTCTATTCGAACCATTTGGGGATACTTGTAATGGCTGTTGTGGTTGTCTTATCAATTTATGTAATTACATTGTGAAACACTATGGTCGTGCTTGTACCACGTTGTTTGTATTTTTTGGTTATTTTGATGCTAAATGTGTCGTGCTGATTCTTTCATTCATGCCTTGTGAGGGTTGAATTGTTTGTTTTCTGTGATCTTCCTGTAATACATGATTGTCTTAATGCTGTGACGGGATAGTTGTGAGATTCCTCCAATTACCATTCTCGTGGAAAAGACTGGTTTTTGTCGGAGATTCTTTGAACATAAACCATGATACTGATATGCCTTGTTGTCATGGTCATCTGCCAGGTTAGTCACAAACTCCTTTGCCCAATTGTAATATCGATTTATTCAAATTTCTCAGTAGCTGAGCGATTCAACATTGTTGTCTTTGATCATTAGTTCATGAATTTGAATTTTTGGATCACTGTACGGCAAATCAAAGTTGTGTTTGGGAGGAATTTTGTCTCTCGTAATTTCAAAAGGTGCCAGAATTTACATTTTTGGAATTCATATTTGCTTATCAAGTTCATACTTTGAAGCCATGAAGTGTAGCTGCATAGAATATATATCGTGTTACCGGTGTCTAACGTGCACAACTTTGGAAGAAAACAACTGTTGGGTATGATTAAATGCAGCGTTTTTAAGCTGTTTTAAACCGGTTATACTTTATTCCCTCTTTCTGGTAAAGAAAACTGTTGAATCTGTTGTGTAGTTGTGAGTATCATCTCAGCGACCATATAAAATGATTAGCTGTGAACTTGCATTGAGCGACACTTTCATTTTTTAAGACAAATTTTTTTTGAAAATCTATCCATTATTCTCGATTTTACCTTCATATTATTGCAGAACTCAGAGAATAATTGCTTGAAACTAACTTTATTAACAAACCAAAAGCATCAAACTTGACACAGCTAACTCCTTTAAGAAACCAAAAAGCATCTAACTTCCCAATCCCCACTTACAGCATAAACAACGGGTTACCGGAATCAAACTTGTGTGAGTCCCGTTAGTCCTGCAGCAACCCCTCTCATGCTTCATCCTGGAGGGAACAAAAACACTACTCTACAGTCACTGTTCAAACTAACCTTCCAGCAAACATAACAAATATCAAGCCATAATAGTGTAACAAGCTAACCTTTTCAACTACTTATATATTCTACTAGGTGGTAATATTTCCGGATTAAATCTTCCTCTAATGCTAAATGAGGGACGGATTTACAATGGGGTCATTGTGGGCACATGACCCCACTAAATCGATAACAACAACTTTATATGCCTATATTTATGGAAGATTATTGGCATATTCAACCAGACAAATAGCTACTTTCTCTCTCTAACTCCAGAGAGTAGTTTCGATTTCACTTTTCGATCAAATCACTACCTGTCTGAGTGATTTTTGATTGAAAGTTTGGGGTTTTGTCAATTCAATCAGTCAGAAACACAACAGTGGTCTTCAATTGCAAATGCAAATTACTTCAACAAGAGGGTTTGCAGAGTGGATTTGGGCTTTTTAGTTTGGAGGTATATGTTTGGCAAAGATTCCCGCATATTGGTCGGAGGAAAGCAGAGATTGGCCGGGGAAAAGTGGCGGTGGTCTCTGTGCAGGAAAAAGTGGTCTCTGGGTAGAAAAAGTGCAGTTGGCGTGCTACAGTAAATTCAGAAGTTTCCCGAGGCGTCAGAAGAGCACGAGGTGAGTGGTCTTTTAATTTCCTCATTGGGCGTTATTAACTTGAGCAGGGACACACACATCGTTTCTGAGGGTGGGAATTCCCACCAAAAAGTTCAAATCAGACTCAATTAGTTGTCAGGAGTCCGAGAAGATGCTATGGAGGAAAGGATCTATAAATACACTAAAGGAAAAACCTTATTATCTTCACAACCAACCAGTAGCATATTTCAATCCCCAGCAGAGAGAATCCAAAAAGCCCCCTTTCGTTTCAACCCTAAAGACCAAGCCTCCTTCACCAATGGAGGACAGTCAATCCCTGAACTCGGTGGAAATGGCTCTCTCGCCGGATGGATCAGAATACTCAGAAGAGAGAAGGGAAGAACCAGTAGTGAGAGTGAATTTTGACACTTTTGCTAGGCCAACGAGGAGAGGAGGCATCCTGTCACTGACAAGAGCAGACATAGCGGAGGCAGTGCCGGTGGAACAGAACTTTGCTTGTTGGCTTACTGGCTGGATAATAGAAGGTTTACTGAAGCAGACTTAGAGGACAATTTCAGGAGGTTCTGGTCGGTGAATGCAGAGGTAATTCATAGCTATGGAAGTTTCTTTGTAGTTAGGTTGGATACAAGGGAGGAAGCGTTGGCGGTGTTGCATCGTAGCCCGTACGCAATGGCAGGTGGGATGCTGGCGTTCAGGAGGTGGGGATCAGGTATTGTGCTGAGAGATGTCCAGGTGGAGAAGGTTAAAGTGCGGATCCAGCTCCATGGGTTGCTGGCGGAGGCCTTCGCTCCAATGGCAGCAATCAAAGTTGCAAATATGGCTGGGGACATAATTGATGTGGAAATTGATCCTCCCCCAGCAAGAAACGTTCGCTATCTAAGAGCAACCATGTGGATTGTCCCAGGTGAGCCGTTGGTGACATGTTTTTATGTAGATTTGGAATACGTTCACTTGCCGGAGAACAGAAGAATTTGGGTGTCGGTGAGATACGAACGACTGTTTAGGTTCTGCCGCAGATGTGGAGTGGTAGGTCACCCAATGGACAGGTGCCCAATCGTTAGCGATGAGGTACTGGATGAGTTTATTGAACATAAGGTTCGCATACACTTTGAACAGTGAGGATTGGGTATCATCTATGATCCCAGTAGACAGATGTTTGCTGGGGAGGTTAGGGCGTATAACCACAGAAGAAGGCACAGAAATACCAACATTCCTGTGAATTACATGGATTCGAGATGGAGGAGATATAGACAGATGGCTGATAGGGATGTGCAGGAGGGATTCCTGATATCAATGAGAGTGGAGCCAGGCTTTAATAGGAGATTGAGAAATTGGTGACAGGCTGGAAGGAACTCCGTTTCAACCACGGAGTCAGACTTTTGATCCTTATTTTGGAGAAAGGGTGGAATATCAACCAAGGGTCCCCCAGCTGCTCCCTCCCCTCCCATAGATATGCTCATTGACCCTGAGGACTATAGTCCCCAACTGAAAGTGTCAGATCAACAAAATCTGGGAGCATGGGTAACAAACCAGGAGGGATTGGAGGAGGCCATGAGAGTTGAGATGGAAAGAGTCACAGTGGATCTCAGGAATTTGGAAGCGGCGGAAGATGCGTTGACTGCAATAATGAATTCTGCGCTACAAGCTAATCCTGATATGATGCAGCTGCGAGTTTCTGTGAGGGGAGCTTCTGCCATTCCAGGGTGGGGTGGCGCTATCTCAGAAATCCCTCCCCCTGCTGTGGACTGGTAAGAGCAGAGTACAGATGCACTGGAAAATGAGATCATTGTTATTTCTTCAGGAGATAGTGATTCAGAGTCTTCAGGGGATGACTCAGGATCTTCCAGACTAACTAGAGGTCCAGCCATTGTTATTGGAAGGCCGCGTAGGCAGAAGAGACCGAGACAGGAGGCTGAGGAGGACAGAGGTAAGAAGAAAATGAAGGTGGAAATGGAGAAGGCTAAGCAGAGGAAACACAACAGGAGAACAAGATTTGTACTGAGAAGAAGGAAGCCTAACTTTGAAGTGGGATAATCTTCCAGACAAGCAGAAGTGTTGGAAAATGTATCTCAGTCAAGTGCGCAAGCAGGCCCGAAGGAGGAGAAGGAAGTTCTGGTGGAAGTGGAGGAGAAAGAGGAGTTGCTGGGTGAGATGAATGATATCCCACAAGCACATTTAGCCACTGAAGTGATTGATAGAACCTATAACTGGAATATAAGGGGAGTCAATAGAGCTACTTCAGAGCCAATCTTTCAGTCATCCTTAAGCAGGCACGTAAAAAGATCTCGCTCAGCAGAAGACAAGGAATCTGAAGATGGATTACCAACAGACATGCATTCCCGAAGAGAAGAAGGATCATTCTGAACCATGTGATCAAACAAGCTTCGGATCAAGATAAGGAAGATCAGCAGAGCATTGCGTCTACACTGGGGAAAGAGGTTATAGTGATCAACTCGAGTGAATCAGAATCCTCAGAATGAGAAGATGCACAGGAAGCTTCAGATCATGTGGAATAAGTTGAACAAATTCTAGAGGAGTTAAAGGATGAAGAAGAAGAGACTTCAACCAGCTCTGGCGAGGATGAGGTGTCATCCAGAAGGTTGCCGGTGCTGCAACGGGCAGAAGAAGGAGCCCGTCCCCAAGTTTTTCCGGTGGTTGAGCCAAATCAACCACCCAACCAGCCATGAGGGGTGTTGTGTGGAATTGTAGGGGCTGCAATAATGCTCATACAATGACAACGATCAATCAGTTGCTAAATAGGTATAGACCTAGTCTTTTGTGTTTGCTAGAAACAAAGACCAGTGAGAGTCATTTTGCTTGCTGGCAACAAAATATCTATATCAGTAATTCTAGAATAATAGATGCAGCTGGTAGGTCGGGGGGAATAGCTCTTTTCTGGTCTGATCAAGTAGATTTAGTGGTAGATCAGTTCAGTAGCAATCATGTAGCTTGTATTTTGTCGAGGGAAATTGATCAGAAGTGGTGCCTCATGCTAGTTTATGGACCACCTTCTGCGTCAGCCAGGCCTCCTTTCTGGAATTACATTTCATCTTTGCAGTACTTCCATGGACTCCCTACAGTGATGGTTGGAGATTTTAATCAGATTCTAGGTCAACAGGACAAGAGAGGGGGAGTGTCAGTGCCTTCTACCCTCAATTCAGAGCTGCACCAACTGCTGAACTTACATTAGATGGAAGAGGTTGCCTCAGAAGGATTATGGTATACTTGGTCCAATAATCAAGCTCATCCACATACAGTTGTGGAGAGATTAGATAGAGCCTTTGCTAATAAAGAATGGAGGGAGATATGGCCAGCTGCCAAGGTAAATAACTTACCTTTCTCAGTTTCAGATCATAACCCAATTGTACTAGATCTTATCCCTCAAAGGAAAAGAAGCAAAGGTTTAAGAAAATTTGAAGCAATGTGGACAAATATGGATCCTCCCAAGCAGATAGTTAATAAAGTTTGGTGTACATTTCTTCCTGGAAATCAGAATGGAACAGATCCAGTGCAAGAGTTGTCACAGAAGCTCAAAATATCTCTGATACATTTGAGCAATTGGCATAAACAATCTTTTGGCCACATGGATAAGAAAATACAGAAGGTATCTCAAGAGTTGGAACTAGCACAAGTAGGATCAGGTCTTTATTTGAACCACTCCAAAATCTAAAGTCTCATTCTGCAGAAGCAAGAGCTAGAACAGAGGCAGGCAGAATATTGGCAGCAGAGGACCAAGATAAACTGGATGAATTTTGGGGAAAGAAATACAAAGTTCTTCCACAAATGGGCTACCAGAAGGAAGCAAACAAACTGTATCCAAGGTATTATGGACTCAAGTGGAGTATGGGTGGATGACCAGTCTCAGGTGATACAGATCCTCAACCAACACATCAAACAAATATATATCTATCAGCAAAATCTGATGGATAGAGTTCAAAGACAACCTTCTGGACCTTTTGGCCCTTCTGGACAGTCTGAACCTTCTGGCCCTTCTGGTGCTTCTGGCCCTTCTGGTGCTACTGATGTTGATACCAATGACCTAAATAGCTGTTCTATGGAGGATTTCTTACAGATTAATTAGCAGATATTATCAAGTGAGCAAATTCAAAGGTTACAAGCTCCTTTTACCAAAAAGCATGTTTGGGAGGCAGTGAAACAGATAAAGTCTTGGGGAGCTCCTGGTGAGGATGGAATCCCATCTGGATTCTACAAGCATTATTGGGACATAGTTGGAGACTCACTGTCAACAGCAGTTCTCAGTGTTATGCAAGGTAACAGCTTTCCTATTGATTGGAACTGCACCCAGATCATACTTATTCCCAAGATTAAACTACCAAAGACACCCTTAGATTTCAGACCAATTTCATTGTGCAATGTGAAATACAAAATCATTGCAAAAATGATTGATAATAGGCTAAAAGCACATATGGGTTCTCTGATATCTGAGAGTCAACATGGGTTTGTACCTGGGAGGAATATATCAGAAAGTGTTCTTCTGGCTCATGAAGTAGTGGAATATATAAGAAAGCATAGAGGAGGTAAAGTTGGATTGGCAGCTATTAAATTGGACATGAGCAAGGCTTATGATAGAGTCTCTTGGAAGTTTCTAGAAGAAGCTCCGTGCCACAAACACTGGTGAACCTTATCATGATGTGTGTTCAAACAGTAACAAATCAGATAAAGATCAATGGTGAGATAAGTCAGACTTTCTGTCCAAATAAAGGTCTCAGGCAAGGCTGCCCACTATCTCCTTACCTTTTCATCATATGCCAACAATATCTATCCACATGGCTAGAGAGCAAGCTGTCAAGTAATAGGAGTTTAGGGGTCAAAGTTTCAAGAGAAGGACCTGTGGTTTCCCACATCATGTATGCAGATGACTGCATATTATTCACTAAGTGTACACAGGAAGCCATCATGGAGCTGGAAAAGGTGCTGGTTACTTACACAAGTTTTTCAGGTCAGATTTTAAATCATGTCAAGTGTTCCATAAAGTTCAGTCCCAATACCTCAGATCAGATGATCAATTATGTTCGTTCAAGTTTGAATATACAAGGTGTGAGAATATGGGGCAAATACTTGGGAACTACTATTATCTTTGACCAGAGGAAATCACAGATAATTCAGACTCTGATTCAGAAGGTGAAGCAAAAATTTGAGTGGTTACTTACACAAGTTTTTCAGGTCAGATTTTAAATCATGTCAAGTGTTCCATAAAGTTCAGTCCCAATACCTCAGATCAGATGATCAATTATGTTCGTTCAAGTTTGAATATACAAGGTGTGGGAATATGGGGCAAATACTTGGGAACTACTATTATCTTTGACCAGAGGAAATCACAGATAATTCAAACTCTGATTCAGAAGGTGAAGCAAAAATTTGAGTCTTGGAAAGTAGGCTTACTTAATTTCTCTGGAAGATTAACTTTAGCTAAGCATGTTCTACAATCTCTAGCAGTATATCCTTTAGGTATCTTCAGAATCCCCATGAGTATATTGAAGAAACTGGATGCAATGACTGCTGAATTGCTATGGGGAGGAACATATTAATCTAGGCCAGTATACTGGAAATCTTGGAGCTACATTTCTAGATCTAAGATGGAAGGAGGACTAGGGCTTAGATCAACTGTGGCCTTGAATAAAGCCCTATTAGCCAAGCATTCCTGGAACCTAATCAGGGATGGCTCATCACTGCTTAGTAGGGTGTACAAAGCCAAATATCTAAGGAGAGAGTCCATGAGAACAGTTGCTGCCAAGCCAGGTGATAGTTGGGGTTGGAGATCAGTAGTGTGGGCTTCAGAACTGATCAGAGGTAATTTACATTGGAAGATTGCTAATGGAAAGGAGGTTAAAATCCATGACCACTGGATCCCAACTATACAGAATCCTGTTCATAACTCAGCTGCCATTTCAACACATACGAATATGAGAGTGGAGCACCTAATTGATAGAACAATACATGGAGGCACTCACTACTCAGGTGTATCTTCCCACCAGAAGTGATCCCACACATTCTGTCTATACATCCAAATGCTGCAGAATCTGATATCCCTTTTTGGAAATGGACCAAAAATGGGGAATACAACACAAAGTCTGGTTATCATATTGCCATGAACTCTATTATGCCAAGAACTTAGAATGGCAGATTATCATCTCAGGCAAGAAAATTTTGGGCCAAACTTTGGAGTTTAAAGGTTCCTTATAAGCAAATTACTTTTCTCTGGAAAGCATTATCAGGATGCCTACAAACACAGTTGAATAGACAGAAGAGAGGGCTCACAGATTCAAGCACTTGCGGCAGATGTAGTAATGCAGTGGAGGATGAATCTCACTTGTTCCTCAACTGTACAGAATCAGAAAGGATTTGGTCAGTGGCTGGATTCACAAGACAACGGCAGAATCTGGCTTTCAATGCTTGGATTTTCTGTTTAATAATGAATACAGATGATGAAAAGAAGATAGTGCAATGCGTAGCCATTCTGTGGGAAATATGGAAACAGAGAAACCACAGGATTTTCAATCAAGAATTGCTACCTTCCCAGTGGTGTGTGGATTATGCTAACTCTGAGTACAAAATAATGATTGAGAGGGGAAGGGTGCAATCAAGCTGGAATTAGGAGAGTGTTCCAAGATCTCAAAATTAGGAATCTGACATTCAGGAGCTCACCTTAGATGAAGTGAAAAGAGGTAATTGTCCCCAGCTCTTGCAGGAGGCTTGTGTTATAAACTTTGATGGTTCATTTAGGAAATCGCGTTGGCTGGGAACGGGAGGATGGAGAATTTGGAAGCCAGGGTGGCCTCTTCATTTAAGCAGTCAAGGGTCGGACTTCTTTCCGGCTGTCACTCCATTACAGGCCGAAGCTGAGACATGCTGGCGTGCGTTAAAGGCTTCTATAAGGCAGGGCTGTCGAAGGATAAACATGGTCACTGATTCGATAATCCTGGCAGACTCAATAACCGATCCAAGCAAATCTCCTTTAGAAATCAAGTCTGTGGTATCATGTATTTGTAATACTATAAAGTCTTTGGTAGACTTTAAAATTATCAAAATTAGTAGAAATTATCTTCAGGTAGAGCATCATAGACTAGCAAATGTTTGATTAGAAGGTTTTGTAATGTAAACTTTTTAAGTTAATATATATATATATATATATATATATATATATATAAATTTCTCTTCAAAAAAAAATTTATGGAAGATTTTTACAAAGATTCTTTATATTTGTATCCGTAGAATAATTACCGTTCATCTTAACTAGTTACCATTATAAATTAATTACCATGATAAGCGTGTATTACGTTACATTTCCTTAAAAAATGGCCTAATTTTCATCATTATCCTAAATGGAACTAGAAGAGTTATTGCTCCGGTCAATAAATAGATTAATTAAAAGAATTAAAAAGCATGAAACTATGTAGTTTTTGCCTAAAACCGCACATAACCGCCACAAGTTCACCATATTCCGGTGACTACAATTTTCATATATTTCTTTTTTGTTTCTTTTAATTTTATTGTTTCATTCTTTATAAATAGCTTCCTTCTTCTATTTTTACAAATACAACTTATTCCTCTTATAAAATTCTAATTTATACGCTAATTTACATGGTAATTTCAGTCCATCATGCTAATTAACACGTCTGCGAAAGGAAAATATGAATGTGCGACATATGGAATATGCATGCAAATATGCAGAATACTATATATATGTTATGTTATTGATATCTTCATTTTGCATGGTATACATATTTCCGTAATATTAATTTCTTTGTATATTTAGATAGTTGGACTCTCGTACGTTTTCCATAAACGGTGCATTATATATTATATTTATGGTAGGAAAATATTTTACTTGTACAATCATTTGTAAAATCTGGATAAAATCTGGCTACAAAATGCCGTGATCGCTGGCTACAAAACATTCAATACGGTGCTTCACAAATCATTTGTAAGAAGCGGAAGATAAGTTGATGATGGAGCCAGAATCCATCCCCGTTTGAGCGAAACTGATTCGCGTGCAGCAGCTTGCAATGAGAGCTCCAAGTGGCGGTTGAGGGCTTTGATTCGGTGCATAGCTGGTAACCGAACAATTAGAGGTTTGTGCAGTATTTGGCTGATGCAAAGTCGGGAACCGGACAAGCCAAAGGTGGCTGCAAGCCTGCAATATATGATTGCATTAGGATGTGATATTCAAGGAGAGAGGCTTCACACAAGGTGGTACATATGATCACAAACTAATTTAGATTTAGACAAATTTGTTCAGAAGGTATATTTCTTTCAAGCTTAGTTAATAGTAATTAGTGAATATCATATGTGAAATCAATCAATACTTAATGAAACCGTTGAAATGTAATATTTAGTTAATGAACAATTTTCATAATTAGTTTTGTGAACAATTTGTGTTGATCCTAAAATTGTGTATCCATGTATATATGCATGATTCTGCCTTCCAGGCTTTCTAGCCGAATTATACAATTTCTTCCTATTAAAACGTTATTGTGTTTTTTTAATTTTTAATTTTTTTAACCCTATTAAAATGTTATGATTTATTTTGTAACAATATGCAGTCATACTTTTATTTCAACTTAAATGTGTCAAAATAAACTCAACTAAGTTAATAGCAGCCTAATATAATATTATTTCATTGCAATCTCTTCCTATTAAAATTCTATGATTTATATTTTAATACCCTTTTCGTCGGGATGTACTTTTAATTTATACCTCACTCCTTCACAAAAATTTCGACGTGGGACTAAAAACCTGATACCCAATTTCCTATTTTCTAAAAAAAAGGAAAAAAGGGGAAAAAATAGACTACAAAATAATTATATTTAATCAATTAGTAAAATTAGTAAAATTTTAAGACAGGAGAAAGTGACATGTCAGCTTCTGGTGAAGCGAAAACAAATTCTAAAAATCTAAAATAAAGATACGTTAGCAAGTATCATTCTGTTTTAAATATATCTATAGATTTATTGCTTTTACATGTTTAAAAGAATAGTCTATATACAATGAGATATTCACTATAAAAAATATAACAATTAGCTATTCTTTTTTTAAGAATGAGATATTTTGTGATGAAAGAAATTGTTCTATTTTAAATAATAAAATATAGACTATATATTTACCAAAATATTTACAAATTGTACTTTTGTGTTGAACTTTCAGGTATTTAAACTATTATCCTCATTCATTATATATATATATATATATATATATATATATATATTAAGAATTATACTTACACTTTTTAAGTAGGGTTTGTATTTAATTACATTCAGATATACCGCACAACGTGCGGTCCAACCAAATTAGTCTACTACAATAGGGATCATTCGTTCACATCTCATATCTCTTATTGAAATTTTAACGCAATCTATCTTTAAAAGATGACCAATTTCTAATTTATTTGTGTACTTTCTAAAAATTATTTATTTACATTTACTGAGTATAATTTAAATTTAAAGCATATATATTTTAATATAATTGTACTTATATTATTTAGTTATTATTTCATATAAAAAAAGTTACTAAATATTTAAAGAATACATCTAGTAGTGTGCAAGTTGAAATCAATGAAAGAGTGCATCATTTTGTATTAATAATATTTTATTATATTAATATGAATACTACTTTTAGAAATAATAATATTTTATTATATTAATATGAATACTACTTTTATTTCTAAATTTGTTGTTTTTTTCTCTATAAAGGTTTTTATATTCGCTGCATATTTAAACATTTTTCTTACATAATTGTGACATTTTCATTAATTTTACTGAGAGAAATCAAAATGAAAATTTACCTTATCTATTTTATTATATGCATGTAGGTGACCCCTCTAAAATTTATTTCTAGATCCGCTGCATAACACAATTAAAATTAATAGTGTTAGACTCGATAGAAAATTGAACGACATATCGAGCATAGAATTTTCGGGCTGAATATACCTATTAAGCAGGCCAAAGTGTTGTAATACTAACCTAACAAAATAATTATCAAAATGCAAAATAAACAATATACCTATTGTTTCATCATATGGTTGTTGCAGGTTAAAGATTAGAGCAACGAAATGCTTCACCCTATAATCCAGCAGCTTCTTCTGCAAAATCAGGTGAGGAAAAGCCTCACAATTCCACCAGAAATCATACTTAACCTCAACAACAACAACAAAATTCACTAACAAAGAACAAGGTTCACCTCCTTCACCGGTTCCTGCTTGTTCCGTTACATCTTTCATTTCGCCATTGTGATCGAATAATAATGAACTGAACTGGAAAAATATAAATATACTGAATTGAATTGAAAAATATAAAAAATACTGAACTGAACTGAAAAAATATAAATATATTGAACTGAATTGAAAAATATAAAAAATACTGAACTGAATTGAAATAAATATAAAAATACTGAACTAAACTGAAAAATATAAATATATTGAACTGAACCGAAAAATATAAATATACTGAACTGAAAAGAAAATTAATTATGTTGAAATGAACTGGAAAAAAATTAATACGTGTATTTGAACTGAACTGAAAAAGTTTAAATATAGTAAAAAAATCATTATTGACATGATAAAATGAACTGAATTATACTGAATTGAATAGATATGGAACAAAAATAAAGTGTAATGTATTGAAATAATGACTAAATGCAACTATATTTAATCAAATCTCATTTACTTATAACTAATTATGTTGAATTAAATTGAAGTAATGTTTAAATATGTATTGAAGACAATAACAATATGACTAAACTAAACTGAAATTGATTAGTTTATATTTATACATGATTGACATAAACTTATTTCTCTCGCTTATTCTCTCATACTTTTTATAATTTAGATTAGATAATTTGATTTACCATTTTTTATTTTAAAAAATTGACTTCTTAATTGTTTTTTTGTTTTAGTTATTTCTTCAAATATGTCGAATAGGAAATAAGGAGATATCACTAAATTATACTAACCAAAGAAGAAGGACAAGATTACTGAAGATGATGCAAAGCGTACTATTCCAGATGAACTCGTTGAACATGAAATTGAACCTATAAATCTTGTTGGTTTATTAAGCACAGAGCCTGCACCTATAAATACTACAAAAGACAGAAAATTTTGTCCGTTAATGAAATTGTATGTGAAGGTGTGGGTCCAATAAAACACAGACACATGGCTAGTTTAATTTGGGAAAAACGGACAGGCTTCCTCTCCGTTTCTTTTGTTTCTGACCCCATATTTTTTCTCATATTTCTTTTCCGACCCCTTTCTCTATTTTCTATTATTCTGACCCCTCTGGTTTAATTCATTCGCCGACGCTCGCCGCACAAGAAGTTGAAACAGCCGCTTTCGATCAACCCAGAAACCCCTTGTCGTTCAGCCATAGCACCTCATCGGCGCCGCCACCTCCCCTCCATTCCAAATGTTTTACCATTTTCCGAATGAAATGGAGTCACCGCCCCTCATCTGCTTTTTGTTGTCCATTTTTTGGGATTAGGTTGGCATTCCTGGTCCCCTTTTTGATTTTGTGATGTAGCTGTAGGGGTTTTAGTTAGAATTTCTGCAGCAAGTCCACATGTTTTTGATTGTCTGCACTTCTTTTTTGCGATTGAGTATGCATAATCTATGTAAATGTTTTTTTGCACTTCACTGTTAGCTTTGTGGGATTAATGAATTTGCAATGTGGGATTTTGTAGCATTCATGAACCATTGAATCCCCATCTACTGAATTTCTTGTTATATTCCAGAAATTTGCAATGTGTTTTCCGGCCTTTCTTGGCCCTAATGAATTAATGTATCTATAAAAAGATTTCAGGTTTGATGTGTATAATTGATGTGTACATATATCAATATCATAGCCATTCAGAGTTTCTTGATAGTGTCCAGAGCTGATTTTCGCCATGGTCTGATGATTGTTCAGTGCTATTGCTGCTAACCAAATCAGAAGCAGAATCTTTTAATCTCTGATTGATCTCTTCTTTAATCTCTTCTTCGCCATGGTTTGATGTGATATTTTTGCTTACCGAATCAAGGTACTCCGAAACGATTTCTCAAAATCCTCCACGAAACCATCAAACTGATCATCGTCTCCATAGACATTGAGTAAAGACTCTCGGACCGCTCCACCACAAATCAGAGAAAGTTGATCCATGGGTGCACTCTTGTAAGAAGAAGCACGTTTTGTTCAGAAAAACCTGGTTGACGAATGCAGCCATAGACATTCCGAGAGGTAAAACAAGCTCTCCTGCATCTCTCTGCCGGCGGCTGTGGTGCAGTTTTCGCAGTAGATAGAGCCGACGAGGGTGCAGCTGGTAGAGCGGCATTTGGGAGGGAGGGAGGTATGTGGAGGAAACGTAGTTGGTGGCGCAGTCGAGCCAGAAGATCTGGCCGCCGAGATCGACGACGGCGTTGATAGGAACAGCGGGGTTTCGCTGGTGGAGCGTGGCGACGTACTGGAGTGTGGCGGCGTTTTTTAGGACCGGAGCGGTGAGTGAGGTCGGCCATGGGCGGCGGCGACAGTTTCAACTTCTTGTCCGCGGCGATCGGGCTAATTTGCTGAGATGTGTCGGCGAATGAATTAAGCAAGAGGGGTCAGAATAATAGAAAATAGAGAAAGGGAAGAGAGAGGGGTCGGAAAAGAAATATGAGAAAAAATATGGGGTCAGAAACAAAAGAAACGGAGCGGAAGCCTGTCCGTTTTTCCCAAATTAAACTAGCCACGTGTCTGTGTTTTATTGGACCCACACCTTCACATACAATTTCATTAACAGACAAAATTTTCTGAACAAAAGACAATGAAGCAGAAGCCAATAAAGGTATTTATGATTCATTTTAGACTGTGTTACTACGAATGGAAACAACTATTTTCCAAAATTATTCATGAAAATTGAATTTTAGTTTGAAAACATTATATTTGTTTTTCCTTTTAATTTTAGAATAGAATTAGGACATTGTATTTTTCCTATTTTGTTTTATTTTCATAACTATATATATTGTAACCTTTGTCAGAAAAAAGATAGAATAAATATTTGAGATTTATAAAAATTCAGAGTATGAGTTTTAAACCAGTTTTTCTGGAGGTGTGATTGCCAAAGTATATATTTATATAGAGAATAACATTCATCCAGATGATCCTGATATAAGCCTTATCAGGCACCAATAAGATAATTACACGTGTACAATTGTAATGTTTTAATTGGTTAAGATATTTTTAGTAAAATTCTAAAACCCTAAGAATGCCTAAACCCGTCTGGGTAATGATTGAACACGTGGCTCAATCATAAATTAGTTAAAGATGATGTGTCGTTATTTAATTGGTGCCTGATATTGCCAATATCAGGATGATCCTGATATATATTAAACTGTTATATATATATATATTTCTAGGTGTGATTGCCGAGAAATATTATATAATTTGTTACGAGTTCTTTTTCTAGCTACCTTTTCATCAACGCACGAGTCCTGGAAGATGTAAAGACTAATTTCCAACGTAATATTGACACACTGCTCAGTTATTTACACTTACAGAGAGGGTCCTAACTGTTACAAATTAAACCCTAGGAGCATTCATGCAAATATACAAGAATTAAAACTAATTATCTTCTAAATTCTCCAAATCTTCTATTGTCACACCCCCTTTCAAGCGAAGCGTCAGATTGATCGAAACGCGAAGCACTTGCATCAGGAGCCAAATTGGAGCTTTCTTTTTTCCTCCAGGTTCTCTTCAATTCTGGATGCAGATGGATACATTTTTCATCTTCATGTCCAACCTTCTTGCAGGCTTTACAGTAACTGGGGAGTTGATGATACTCAATAGCACACTCCTTATAGTTATCTGTACTTCTTATGGGAATTGATGTGATCCTCTCCTCTGTAAGATCCAACTCCACACACATTTTTATCACTGATGGTCGAGTAATTCCATTTGTAGCCGAATCCACCTTAATGAACTTCCCAATCTTGGCAGTCATATCTTGGATCAAAGATCGATTGTAGTAGTATATGGGTACATCCTTGACCGAGACCCAGATCGGAACAATAGAGGATTCAAGCTCTGGGTTGAAGTCGTGTGTCCACTTCAAGACCTTCATGGCCGCGCCGACGATGCTCCAGTATTGCTGCAACCAGCAGCGTTGATAATCCATCTTTAAATCAGATTAGGATGTGGCGATAGTCTAGCAATCCTACTTGATATTGTGAATTGAAGCCAAGCTCTCTGAATGCAGCATGGATGCTTTCCATCGACGGTTTACCCCGGCTAAATTTTCCGATCAGGGCCTGTTCGTAATGAACAGCCAAGATGTTAATTGAATCTGGATC
The DNA here is from genome assembly GCA_948330725.1 of Sherardia arvensis. NCBI lineage: Eukaryota > Viridiplantae > Streptophyta > Magnoliopsida > Gentianales > Rubiaceae > Sherardia > Sherardia arvensis. The sequence continues at coordinate 37,307,518 of OX415239.1, forward strand.
GTACAAGCAAGATGGCCTACCATTGAGTCTGGTGATTGCCGGCTTGATCTCTGGATTTGACGGTAAGGTTGTGGAAAGGGGAGGGGGTTTTTTTGACAGGGTTTGAAGAAAAGTTTTTCCGGCGGCTATTCGGCGTCACCGCCATAAAGTAACCGTTTGTATCCGTAATCAGTGGAGAAAGTGAACTTTATTGGCAAAAGTGTCAGAAAAAATCATTGTTTGGGAGGCGCGTGAGTAGTTTTTTAGAGAGAAGGGAGAGAAAAGATTTTTAGTGAGAGAATATGTCTTGATGAGGATGATAAAACCTTATTCAAATGAACTATAATACACACCTATGAAAAATTGTTGTGTAACTCGACGCGGAGAATATTACAAACAAACAAACACATGAGTAGGTTCAAACAACGCAAAACACATTCGCACTAGCGATATCACTTATGTCGTATATAAAACTCGTAGAGATATAATTATAATCACTTGCGATATATATAATGTGATCTTTGCCTTGATCATATTTGTCAGGCATATAATTGCAAAAGAATTGATGTAGATTCAGAGAAGGATGCATTTTCCGAGCTCAGATCCATCAGAATCAGGCCATGCAGGTATTTTAGGAGGCTAACTGTAGCTGATGATCTTGTCATACCTTATCTGAATTCTTATCATCTGTCTAGTCTTAAATATCAGTTTTTAAGTCCAGAAACTCTATCAATACCATATCAGTCCTCATTTTTACACAATAACAAGTGAATGGAGTACTGATACTTAACAGAAATCAACTACAACTATCATACTTGATTACTTGAGCGTAAATCAAAAGACACAATTTACACTTCCTTATCTGCAAGTTTCAGGAAAACCAGTTTGAAAACAAAATAGTGACAAGCTAATCTTAAGAAATCCTAAGCACTTTGAAACTACTTTATTCCAACATGAAATACCTCTTCTGAACCTCACGAGGTTGCTTCTCATCGTCCATGGGTTATGTATGCACAAATAATTAAATTTGCTCTCTTTACCTAGCATCATAGTTGACGTGCCTCTTTATATTATTAAGCCTTGTGTCAATATATAGACTAGAAGAATTTTACATGTTGTAAATAATACGGACGGCAAAAGTAAAATACAACCTAAAAATAGCATTGCTCAAAAAATATTAATGATCAAACGTTTCATATATGTGTAAATTTAGATGATACTCTTCTAATAACTTATGCTATTGAAAATAAAAGGATGACTTTTGTTAATCATCATCAGCAGGAAGAATATGTTGATCATCTGATATGAATTGAATATAATTAATCTTCCAAAATATAAAAATCTTGGGCAATGAATAGACTGCACACTCTTCATATTTTCTGATTCACTCATTTTTCCTCCCAGGTTATATTATTCCATGACTTGCGAACCCCACTTTTCGCATATTATCTTCTTCAGTCCTTTCCTTGTCTTTCTTTTTCATATTTTCAAATTCTATTGACAAAAGATTGAATTCAAAGGCTATTCTTTATTCTCCTATCTCTATTTCTAACCCTCGACATTTGTCTGAATTGATAGATGCGGATAACTTATGCAATATGTATGTGTATCAAATTACTTAATATATTCTTATTAAAGTGGTTCATAATCTATTATTTTGATTTCCCGATCTAATTTTCCGACGTGTTTGTCTATCGTCTCGAAAATGATATGAGAACCACAAATACGGGGTCGATTGAAGATTTGTATCTTATTAATATAAGGATATTTCTGTTAGTTCAAATAAAATGCAAAATGCATAAGTAAATATTTGACTGCATCCAACAATTCCTAATTCTACTGCATTTATACAAAATTTTTTAAAGGAGGGCTAACGTTGTTCTCTTTTAACTTTCACATATCAGAAATCTAATTTGATAAAATCTAGTTAAATATAGTTTTCAATTTAGTTCAGTTTAATCCGATTGGACTTTTATTGGTACAACTACTTCACTATTAGTTGAAATGTGCACATTTTGAAATATCCAATATTAGCCGAGATGTCCCCATTGCATTTAGGATAATTTGTTTGGTTTTTGCTGAATATATATTAGTTTTCCCGTTTCAAATTATCTATATATCCTTGTGATCGTCTTTTACTTGGAATATTGAAATGTCGATATTAAAATTTTAAAACGAAAGAGCCGTGTGGCTAACGTCGGCCAACATGTCCCTTCTGCATTAATTTATAGATAAATGGGGAACAAAAGAATTAAATTACGAAAATGTATATATTTAACATGCGTTACACAAGTCAATTTTTTTCATATGCGTTAATTTTTGGGATAGGTGGTGAAAAGGACCGAAGTTCTCAAGAAGAATTACATAAATATTTGAGCGAAAAGAACTAGAAAATGTTTTTTTTTAAAAAATATAACTACTAATTGGCCACTGATATTTGGTACTTGATAATATCGATCACAAGGAAATTAAGAGCCAGTGCCAAGTGACATATTATTAATATATCATCACATCATTTAATATAACACTTTAGAATTATCGGAATATCGATAAAATTCGTAAGTATGAATTTGTAAAACAATCAAAGATTGTCAGTGCAAAATTCAAGTGTTAACCTCTGTTTTCCATCAAAATTTCGAAATCAACCAGAGAAGATCTCTCAAAATATAATATAATGAAATGATGCATCATGACTGCACATATAAATTCTTAAATACTATTCTCCTAACTAAAAATAAATATCTAAAAAATATATTAAGTACCTTTTTAAGGTATTAAACAATTTCTAATGGCCTAAAGATCATGGTGATCACTATAATAGTAATGTGTGTTTATTGGTATGTTTTTCTTTTATGAAAAGATATAATTTGTAACCATTCAACTCCAAATATCAAATCTTGATCTTACGACGAACATTGTTTTATTCCATTCACACATAAAATTCCTCCGCATCGTATCGTACTTCATCACTTCGAAAGAACACTCCGAATTCTCCCTTTCACCATCAAGAGTTTTAATCTCCATAGAAAATTCACTTGACGTATAAGCAATTTAATTATACTTAACTGAAATTAATCGAATTAAAAAGTAATTTTCGATATCATTGTATGTGGTTGGAACAAAAATAAATTTTAGTGAAAAATATAATCTACTGAACATGTTCGAATTGCATTAAATTAAAAATATTTATCTGAACTAAAATTTTAAAATATAATAATTAGCTGAACACAATTAATTTAGTGTTTTTTTTAAGTTAAAACCATTCAAGTGGGCGGGAGGATTATTTACGGCTCCTCAACCCTAATAAAAATAGAATTACATGATCAGGTTTGAAACCCAATATTACACATGAAACCCTGTTGGGGGTAAATGTGCCAATTTGTTGCCCGAAAGTTATACTCCGATTTAATATCGGAAGCAAAGTGAGATATCAGAGTGTCTAAAAATATTACAAGAAATTTAAGTCATCTCTGTATCGATGCCAGTCACAATATATCTAAAACCAGACTTTCCTCCTTCTGCTGCGTATAGACATCACCAAGTACAGAGCTCGTTAGAATTCACCATCCCACTTTCTCACATTCAAAACAGAAAACTCGGTTTTATTATAACACAATTAATTTAGTGTCTGATTACTTAAATTGGACAACTTATTTGGTTGAATTGAATTGAACTGATCTAAATTAAATTGGACTGTAATAAAAAAATGAATGTATTGAAAATAATAATAATATAGCTAAATTATTCTTCAAAAGCTGAATTGAACTGAAAAATACTAAATTAAATTAAATTAAGTTAAATTAAATGAAACTAAATTTAAAAAATTCAAATAATATATAGAGATCAGACCTTACTGAAAAGCTCAAAATAGAACAAGACTTTATATAGTGAAATGATGTTCTGAAAAGAAGTCACCCTTAATTGTTGTAGTATTAGAAACGGAGAAAATGTTAACTTTGAAATATTCGAAATTACATATGTAATGATTAAAGCAGCTCAAATTACAAATTGTCCATATGTGATCGTATTTTACTTGAATCTTCGAATTGTCGATATTAAACGAAAGAGCCGTGTGGATAACATTAGCCAGCATGTTCCTTCTATGCATTAATGTTTTTACTAAATATATATTAAAAAGCAGAAAATGACAGTAAATAAAAATATAAAAAAAACACAGTCACCGGAATCAGTGTCGGCCCAACAATTTTGAGGGTTTGAAGTAAAAATTAAAAAGAGGCCTATATTTTAATTTGCTTGTAAAAATTGGATTTTTTTAAATTAATTTTTAATTTATTATATATAATTATTATTTTAATAGTCTAAATATACATACTAAAATTTATAAAAATTGGGCCTTTTTTTCGGCCCAAAATTTGGGGCCTGAAGCAGTGGTGTCACTCCACTCCATACTTGGACCGGGCCTGACCGGAATTGTAATGGCAACAAATAAAATGACAGTATATCTTGCGTTCCTCACCGTTGCCAGTGTGCTTTGCCCACTGTCATCTTTCACTTCCTTTAATAAATCTATAGCATACATATGGTATATGATACACGGTTGGCATATATATATATATATGGTGTTTTGTGATGCTGCCCGCCTGTTCGGTCCGAGTAGTCCCCTGATCCCCGATCCAACGACCTGGCCCTGCAAGACAGAGCCCCGGGAGGTACCCGAGGGTAGACCCTCCGGCGTGATGATGAAAGATGGATCCGAGAGAGAAAAGGGGTAATCACTAGAATAATGAGAGAATACTTACTTGGAATAGTGCTGAGGGGCACTATTTATACAGTGATACATGCTCCTAATGTGGTCCATGCTTTCTACGGCGTTTAGTGTTCATGTCCTTGTCCCAACTGTACTATCCCGGATGCCTCCATATTAGTTTACCTCATCATGGGCCGGTCCCAACCTACCACAAGGTAGTTGGGCCTGGGCCTGGTATCACCACTAGCCCCCTGGAAGCCGGTCCTTTCGGCCGAGGAGGGAAGCCTCGCTTGTCCGAGGGTGGAAGGGGTGGCTTTCTGAATTCTTTCCTGCCCGACAAAAGTGGCGCGTGGCCACGATTTTCGAGTATCGCTTATTAACGCCTGCGCTCCTTTCTCGTTTCTCGAAGGCAATAATCATTGCTTTCACGTTTTTCCTATTTTCCTCTTCTATAAATAGCCCCTCCGTTTTCGTGTCACTTTCACATATTCGCTTTTGCTTTCAAATCTCAGATTTTCCTTTCGCTTTCAAATCTCAGATTTTCTCCCCAAATTCTCCTCCCACCGTCAACCATGGCTTCCACCGCCGCGAACAACGACGCCAACAACGATGCCCAGCCTCCGTCTCCGATTGCCTACACTCTCGTCAGTACATCACGCGAGAATTCTCCTCCTGTTCCCGCGGGCCAGAGGCCGCCCTCTCCTCTGATGCCCGTGTACTTGTCTCGGTCCGTGAACCCTTCAGGACCAAAGTTCAGGAGATCCAAGAACGCCGAGCAGAGGATTCTGGACAGCGCCCGGGCGCACTCCCTTTCGGCCGACGACTGGACTAAGAAGTGCCTCAGTAGCATGGGTATTCCATTGCCAGTCGACGCTCAGCTCGTGGCGGTCTCTCCGGACGAGTCGATCAAAGATGTCATGTGCATTCCCCGGATCTACTTCATGTGGGGTTTGAGCCTACCCGTCCCTCGACTGTACTCCAGATTTATGGAAGTGTACAAGGTGTCTCCCGCCCAGGTCCATCCCAACGCTGTGGCGGTAATGATGGGTTTCCTGGTTCAATGTGCGAGATTCAAGATCGTTCCCTGCTTCAACCTCTGGAAGTCCTTTTACCTCCTGATCAAGTGCCCCGGCAAGGAGGAGATATGCTCTGTCCAGGCTCGGCCTGGTGTTCAAGATTTTATAGTGGGGAAGAAGGATTCCACCAAGAATTGGCAGTAGAAGGGTACACCAAGGTGAATCCGGAGCTGTATGCTGGCCCCGGGTGGAACAAGCAGATTGTCCCGGATGCCAGGGAGGCCTTCCTCCCGGACAAGCACCGGGCAAACCATACCCTCCTGTCCTCACAGCCCCTGAACTTGGAACAGTACTGGTTAGCCAACAACTCCATCTACCTCTTCCCGACCCAAATATACCCGGCTGATGTTTTCCGGGTTAGCCCACTATGACTTGGCCCTTGCAAGGTTCGGATTCGGTACCCTGTATTACCTTTGTGTTTATTTTACTACTGCAATTTTCTTTCTTATCCTCTGTTTTCACAGCTCCCACGGTTGCCCACGATCCTGCCGCCCCGGTCCCCGAGAAGAAGAAAGGGAAGAGAGCCGGGACTGAGACGGCTGAATCCACCAACGGCAAGTCTGGCGGTCGGAAATCGAAAACTCCAATAATTAATACTCCGCCAACAATTCTGATGTTCCTACTCCAACTGCCGAGCCTTTGTCGTCTGTCCATAGAGAGCTCGACAACCGGATCCCCGAAGTGGTGGAGGTCGACTCTCCGGTCCACGAGGACATCCCAGAGGCGACCCCTGCTATCACTTCTGATTTAGCTCTTCAGAATGTTCAAATGAACTCTGTCGGGTCCTGGCCTCCACTTGAACCTTCTGTGCCGCTCTCGGGAACACTGGCGGATGTTAGCCGCTATGCTGGGTCTTCCGGTCGTGGAAGGTTTGTATTCCGCCCCTCTTCATCGGCAGATACCAGGTCCCCTGCTGCCAAGTACACCACCCTCTCTGCCCCTTTCATTCCCATCCCTCCGTCATACTCAAACAAGCGGAAGTTCGGAGAGGCCCCCAGTAAGGATGCCAAGAAAGCACGAGACAGCGGGTCTCTGACTTTGACGCCGGAGCCGACCGCTGCTAGCGATCATCCTGTTACCTCTTCTGACCAACAGGTGACTATTGTTCTCTTTTCCTGTCTCTCTTCTCTCATTCACACACACACACACATATATATAAGAGAAAACTTCTATCTTTTCTCGCAGGTCCGATTGCTAAGCTCCGAGTTTGCCAACTCCTCGGAGTTTCAAACTGCCCTCTCTTCCTTCCTTTCTTGTCAGTTAAAGAGGAAGGATGAGCAGATCAGGGCTGAGAGGGAGGGGTCGGCTAAACTTCAGGAGAGGATAAGCCGATTGGAGGAGGAGCTGGCCGCGGCCAGGGAGTCAAGTTACCAAGATCGGCTGAACTTTGCCGAGGCCGTTGTGGACAAAGTCATGGCAAGCGGGACCTTGTCTCGTCGCCTGGCCGACCTCAATCTGGCTGCCAGCTCACACCAATGCCACAACACCTATATGGAGATCCGAGGTCGGTTCCCTCCCTCAATCCGTGCTTCCTTCAAGAAACAGTGGTTTAATCCCAACTCGGAAGCTCAGCAACTTCACTTGCTGGAAGTTCTTCAGAAGGGGGGGTGAGGGGCCTGTCTCCGGCGCTTTGGGAAGCCTTGCAGAAGAGTCGTATATCTACCGAAGACGTCCGGAACTGGTCATCGGACGTAGTTCAGCTTCCCGGGACACTGCCACCTGCTCCTCCCTCCGGATCAGACCTTCCGGAGGACGATAATTTCACCCCGTACTGTATGATGTGTTCTATCGGGGCCTCTTTGATCCGAAGGATATTGAAGGTAGCGGCTCTCTATCTCCTGACCCTGGTGCTGCTGGCAATGCCGGTGCTGAACCACTCCCATCCCCTGAACTGGAGTTTGGTTCCGAAGATGAATATGGGGCGAACGATAGCGATGATGACGGGGGGAAAGGAGACTCCAACAATGTTCGTTAGGCTATTCCCCTTTCTGCTTTGTACTTCTTGTATTCTGTTGCCCGGTTCTCCGGCTTATTAATGAACAAGTTTCTTTTTCCACTCACTATTCGCCTATTTTTAGTTGATCCTTTTTTCTTTTTGCATCTTAACTCTGATTTTATCATGATTAGGGGCTACCTCCTAACCCTTCTTTCCCGGCTCCTTCCTCGAGGCCAACCAGGACCGGCTGTCCGGGGCTAATGGATCTGTTATTTGAGGGAGGGCTCGGACCCCTGATATCGGAGTTCCCTGATCCCGATTGCCTGCTCACTTGTCTTCTCCAAATCCAGGAGGACCTCGGGTCTTTGCCGAAATGTTACTGGTTGGCCTTCGAGAGTATCGACCGAGTTCTAGAGTTCGACCAGATTATGACGGAGCAGGAAGCCCAACATCACAACTTCCAAGTCCGGATCCAGAAGGAGCTGGGCGAGGTATGGCATGATGTCATCCTATACTATAACAAGTGCATGCGGATGCAAAACCAGACCGAGCTCCGTAGGCAGGTTACCACACTGGAAACCAAGAATGAGAGGTTGGCCACAAGGAATCGGACTCTGCAGCAGCAGCTAGTAATAGTCCATCTTTCTTATCATCTGTTGGGTCTTCGCCAGGGGGAGGTCGACATCCCTGTGGTCTAACTGACGTTCCTCGGGCAGTCAATGATCTCATTGCCTGGATGGAAAGTTCTAATCGGTCGTCCGGCAACTGGGCGGCTGCTTACTAGGCAGCTAAGGACTGGAGGAAGAACATTCTGAGTCGAAAAATCCTTCCCGAGTCCTTATCGCACCTCCTCCTCCTGAAGACGTTGATCTGGCCTACGAACGTTATGAGCACGCCCCTCAACTTCTAGACTTAGAAGCTTCAGAGCGGCGTTTGGCCAGGCTTCGGGCAGTTGCTGCTAGATTCCGGGCCCGATACCCCGGTCAGGGAAGAGCTTCCGATTCTACTCAGGGAGCCGATCCCCCGTCTCGTGGCGATTCGCGCCCGCCTCAGAACGACAGAAAAGGCAAAAAGAAGGTAGTCGGTTCCGAGGATGTCCAGACTAGACGAAGAGCTCCGAGACAAACTCCTGTCCGAATTGGGAGTCCGGCCGCTACCAACAGGGTTATTGTCCGTACACCTGACCCGGTGATGGGGACAGAGGGTACACCTGATGACAACCCGGATACTCCTCAGAACCCAGATGAAGAGCAACGGATGCTAGAGCTGGCTGTCCAAAGGAGTCGGCACGAGACCAAAAGAATTCCTCCCGGCGAGGCGTCTACCTCCCGGGCCCCGGAATAGAATGACTTTCTATTATGTAACTCTTCTGTGCCTGTAGCGGCCCTGACCTGTAGACAGTTATCTTTTATTTCTGACTTCAGATTTCTGTATCTATTTTGCACATAAGCATTTTCATTTTATAACAGTTTTCATAAGCTTATAATGTACTCGTTCATAATTTCCACTTAAATCGAACAAAGGGCATGCCCATATTACAAAAATTCCCTAGGCGTCAAGCACCAGAGGGTCCTCCTACCTACCCCTCGGTCATCCGACCTCGGGGCCCTACTCTCGAGCGTCTGAAGCCCGGAGCAAATTCTACCTAGGCATCTAGGGCCAGAGGCTATCCTACCTAGGCATCTAGTACCAGAGGCTTCTCTATCTAGGCATCTGGCGCCAAAGACTAACCATAGAACCGCCTGAGGTTTGCTATGTTCCATCTTCAGGGACTCCCTTCCCCGTTGAGTCTTCTAGCACATAACTTCCGCCCGGGTGGGCTTCTGTCACCCGGTACGGTCCTTCCCAGTTGGGTGCCAGCTTGCCCTCTGGCTCCTGGTGACTCCTGTCATTCCGCCTCATTACCCTGTCGCCTACCTTGAATTGCTCCTTCCTCACCCTCCTGTCATGATACTTCTTAACGTTTTCTTTTACTTTAGCCTCATGCAAGGCCGCTCTCTCCCTCCTTTCCTCCAGCAGGTCTAAATTCGTCCTGCTTTCTTCTTCGTTCTTCTCCTCGGACACCGGCTCGGCCGTCCGAAAACTGGGAACGCCGATCTCAGCCGGTATTACTGCCTCCGATCCATACGTCAGACTGTAGGGGGACTCCCCGGTCGCCGAGCTTTCCGTAGTCCGATGAGCCCATAGAACACTCGGGAGCTCGTGTACCTAGTTCCCCTTCGCTCCTTGGAGCAGGGCCTTAATCCCACTCACGATCGTCCGGTTCGTCACCTCCACCTGGCCTTTGGCTTGCGGATGATAAACTAACGTGAACTTCTGACTTATCCCATACTTCACACACCAGGATTTGAAAGGGTCATTTTCAAACTGCGCTCCATTGTCGGTCACTATAGCACTCGGCACTCCGAACCGGCAAACGATGTTCCTCCAACAAAACTTCACGCAGGTAGCCCCTCGGATGTTGGTTAAAGATTCTGCTTCCACCCACTTAGTAAAGTAATCTATGGCCACAATCAGGTACTTCAAACTGCCAAGAGCAGTGGGAAAAGGTCCGACCAGATCCAGTCCCCATTTGCAGAAAGGTCAGGCGCCTGTTATCCCCATCATCTCTTCCCTGGGTATGTGCACTAACAGCGCGAACTTTTGGCATTGAAGACACGAGCGAACCCTGTCGTGTGAATCCTCAAACATGGTAGGCCAGTAATACCCCATCCGTAAGATTTTCCTGGCCACCATCCTGGCTCCCTGATGACTACCATTCGGACCTTCATGAACTTCCCGAACCAGGTACTTGCCCTCCTGTCGTTCCACACACTTCAGCAACGGCTGGAGATAACCTCTTTTGTACAGGACGCCCTCCTGTAGTGTATACTTCGGTGCCTTGACCCTGATTTTTCTGGCCACCACTCGGTCGGCCGGGACCTCCCCCGTCAGAAGGTACGCCCGGATCGGTGTCATCCAGGAGTTTTCCTGCACTGCTTCTACTGCCAGGATCTCATCATTCTGCTCGTAACTCCTCCTCTACAGTGTCTCCCTTCTGAGAGGTACTTTCTGTCCTGGCCTCAACTTCGAAGATGCCAGCTTGCTCAAAGCATCGGCCTTTTCGTTCTGCTCTCTTGGCACCTGCTCCAGACTGAAACTGTCGAACTGCCGGATCATGGGTTGGACCAGCTCCAGGTACCTCTGCAAACTTCGCTCCTTTGCTTCATACTCCTCATTCACCTGCTGTACTACAATCTGCGAGTCACTGAAGGCCTGGATCGTTCCTATCTACAACTCCCGGGCAAGCTTGAGTCCTGCCACCAAAGCCTCATACTCTGCCTCGTTATTTGTAGTCTTAAAGTCGAAATGCAGTGCATAGTGGTACTCCTCTCCTTCTGGGGATGTCAGCAATACCCCGGCTCCGCTGCCTCCCGCATGGGCTGACCCGTCCACATGCAATGTCCACCTCAGGCTTGAGGATTCCTCGGCAGACATGCCCGGCCCAACCATCTCTGTTAAGAAATCCGCCATTGTCTGGCCCTTAATGGCTTTTCTTGGCTGATATGTTATCTTGTGCTCCCCTAACTCTATGCCCCACTTCATCAAACGCCCCGACGCCTCGGGCTTAAGCATCACCTGCTTCAAAGGGTGGTTGGTCAGGACCACAATCAGATGGGCCTGGAAATACGGGCGCAACCGTTTTGAAGCATAAACCAGCACCAATACCAGCTGTTCCAAACTTGTATACCGAGTTTCCGGACCTTGTAATGCCCGGCTGACGAAATACATCGGACACTGCCTCCCGTCTTCCTCTCGGACCAACACCGCACTGACAGTCGACGCGGACGCAGACAAGTATAAAAGCAAATCCTCCCCCTCCTTCGGCTTCGAGAGGGTCGGGAGTCGGCTCAAATGTTCCTTCAGATCCTCGAACGCTTTCTCACACTCCTCAGTCCATTCAAACTTCTTTTCCTTCCTCAGTATGTTGAAAAAAGGAAGTTGTCTCTCTACGCCTTTCGACAGAAAACGACTCAAGGCTGCCAGGGAACCCATCAGCTTTTGCACCTCCTTAACACTCTTCGGCGACTGCATCCGGCTTATCGCCTCCACCTTCTCCGGATTGACGTCTATTCCCCGACTAGACACCATGTAGCCGAGGAACTTCCCAGCCGCTACTCCTACCACACTCTTCTCGAGGTTCAGCTTCAGGCTAACCTTTCTCAAGATGCCAAACATCTCCTCCAAGTCTTCTAAGAAAACTGGGTAGCTCCGGCTCTTCACCACCATGTCATCAACATATAGTTCCATGCTTCGGCCCAACTGATCCCGAAATATCGCATCGGCCATCCGCTGGTACGTCGCCCCCGCGTTCTTCAAGCCGAATGGCATCCGTCTGTAGCAATAGGTCCCGAACTCTGTGATGAAGGCTGTCTTCGGCTTGTCCTCTCCTGCCATCTGAATCTGATGATAACCCCGGTATGCATCAAAGAAAGCCAGGGTCTCATACCCGGTGATGGCTTCCACCAACCGGTCGACTGGGGGAAGGGGGTAACTGTCTTTCGGGCAACACTTGTTTAGGTCGGTGAAGTCGATGCACATTCTCCAGGACCCATTTTGCTTTTTCACTAGCACCGGGTTAGCTAGCCATTCTGGGTATATGATTTCCTCCACTACTCCGGCCTCCAGCAACTTCAGCACCTCCTATTTCACCACCTCGGCCCTATCTCCTGCCAGGGCCCTCTTCTTTTTTCGGATTGGCTTCAACTCCGGGTATACATTCAGCTTGTGGAGAGCTAATTCCGGGGGTACGCCAGTGAAGTCCTTATCTTCCCATGCGAACACATCCTCATACTTCGATAGCAGGGATCGTAACTGTTCCTTTACATCGACTGGCATCTTTCTCCCGGCCTTGATTGTGCCTCGGCTCCCGACTTGCATGTCCTCCACCTCTTCCGGCCCCACTTCTCCCTGCACTGCCCCGATCGGGGCCTTCCTGGCTTCCTGAAGGGCCGTGAGCATGCAACTTCTGGCCGTAGACTGACTTCCTCGAACAGTCGCCACCCCCTGACTGGTAGGGAACTTCATGGTCAAATGGTACGTCGAGCAAATAGCCCTGGCTTGACCCATCCACGGTCGCCCGATGATGATGTTGTAGGGAGACGGGGCGTCTATGACCGCGAAATTGCATCGGACCGAGGTCTTCTTGTTCCTGTCAAGGTCATCTACCACTGTCACTGTCAAAGACACAACCCCCCAAAGGATGTTCTGTCCGGCCTGTGAACCCTGACAACGGAGAGGTGCTCGGGCAAAGATTGTGGCGCCCTATCCCCAGCTGGTCTTCACCAGCTGGCACGTACCGACTCCGGGCCTTGGCCGCTGCATGGGACTGAGGCCCATCACCTACTTCTCCGTGTATAACATTTATCATCCGGGGAGGGACCTGATTAACCGGCTCCGGGGCCATAACTAGGGCTGCTGCTCCCGGCTGGGCGGCCGGAGCGGGAGCCCCTCGCTGGTTATCATTCCGCGGCCTATTCCTCCAGTTCCTCTTCCTCCCAGCTCCTGCCTGCTGCCTGGCTGCCGGACGCTGGTTCTCCTGACTCACGCAGTCTCTCAACTGTCCCCTCTTGATCAGTTTCTCAATCTCCACCCTCAAGCTTCGGCAACCTTCTGTTGTGTGTCCATTGGACTTGTGGAACGCACAATATTTGGCAGCATTCGCTGGTGTCGGGTTTCCCGGTATTGGGGCCGGGTCTTGGAACAGGTTCCGGTGGATGGTTAGGATCTCCGACCGGGTCTTGGTTAAAGGAGTAAACGTTTCAGCCCGAGGGGGGTCCACCCTCGGTCTCATTGGGGCCTGAGTTGCGTCCCTCCTGCCAGGATCAGCAGCCCGAACCTTATCGCCCTTTCCAATCCCCCTGTCCTCGAAATACCCTTCCTCCTTCCTCTTCTTGCTCCCTTCCAGCAGCGAGCAATACATCTCCACCTCAAGGTCGAGTTGATGAAAAGTGGTCGGGATATTCTCCATAAGCTTCGCCCATAACACCTCATCCCTTAACCCTACTATAAATCTTGCGATCAGGGCCTTCACTTAAGCATCTCTATCTATCACCTTCATGGAGTCGTCCATGTACCTCCTGTGGAATCCCCGGACATCCTCCTTCGCCGCCTGTCGACTATAAGCCACTTCAGCCAAAGGCAGGTACTTCTTTCGTTTGGTCTCATACCTGTGCATCAGAGCCCTTGAGAAATCATAGTAATTTCTGAAGCTCTCCGGGGGTTGGTCTTCAAACCACGACAAACAACTGCCCCTCAGATACGAGCTCACCAGCTTGCACATAAGCTCCTCCCGGATGTCGCGCGTCCCCATGACATTATGGATCCGTCTCCCCATTATAGGCTGGCACTCCTTCCGGGACCCTCATTCACACCGGTCAAGGGAAGGTTCTGATGTAACCTATCCATGGGGATGTCGGCCTCCCTCCATTCCTTTCTATCAGCCGATCCAATCTTTCTTCCACCGAGTTTGGAGCCGCCGGAGCCCTGTCCACTACCACCGGGTTCATCCCATAGGTCCCTGCGACCGGGGCCGGTTGGGCCATAGCGTACCCCGTCATTGGTACTTGATTCTGCATCCACACCGGTCTCTGTATCCCGGGAGCCCAGCCCCCCGGGACTCCAGTGGGTTGAGCATAATATCCTCCAGGCGCCGGGGGGTACCCCTGATACCCGGCTTGAGATATCCCGTATCCTGGAGCTCCATATCCAGGGTGGCCTCCACCTTGGCCATACCCCGGCCCTACACCAGCTTGTTGTCCTGCGCTCACGGCATGCCTCTCAAGATCTATCACAACCGGGGGCCGAGGATTCTCCTGTCCAGGAACGACTGGAGGTCCCCGGCTGACCACCTCCGCTGCCAAATGGGGTAACCCCGTAGGTGGCACCAACGGGACTGGATTGGGTCCTGACCCAGGCTGAACCGGGGGCAACGTGACCTCGGTCGTCGGAGGGTTCGACTGCCCTTCCCCAGTCGGTTGCATCCCTGCTTCCGGTCCCAGCTTCGCCGCCAGCCAGCGACGATACTCCTCCTCCTGAGTAGCAGCAAACTCCATCCTGTCACGCTCATCCTGCGTCATCCCCGGCTCCTTTCCTTCCTCCGGCCCCGACTCCCCTCCCGAGGCTTCCGGATCCGGATGCGCTGGAGCCTTCCCCTTGCGTGCTCGATCCCTCATCTGGCGTAGGGTGAGATCCTCCTCGGCCACTTCGGCCCTTCTTCCTCCTCTGCCTCTTCGTGGCGGCCGACCTCGGGGCGGCATCTTAATGCATTTTGTGAACAAAGATCGTATACCACTGGGCGTGCCAACTTGATGCTGCCCGCCTGGACGGTCCGAATAGTCCCCTGATCCCCGATCCAACGACCTGGCCCTGCAAGACAGAGCCCTGGGAGGTACCCGAGGGTAGACCCTCCGGCGTGATGATGAAAGATGGATCCGGGAGAGAAAAGGGGTAATCACTAGAACAATGAGAGAATACTTACTTGGAATA
The DNA here is from genome assembly GCA_948330725.1 of Sherardia arvensis. Lineage (NCBI taxonomy): Eukaryota > Viridiplantae > Streptophyta > Magnoliopsida > Gentianales > Rubiaceae > Sherardia > Sherardia arvensis. The sequence continues at coordinate 37,322,744 of OX415239.1, forward strand.
GTGCTGATGGGCATTATTTATACAGTGATACATGCTCCTAATGTGGTCCATGCTTTCTACGGCGTTTAGTGTTCATGTCCTTGTCCCAGCTGTACTATCTCGGATGCCTCCATATTAGTTTACCTCATCATGGGCCGGTCCCAACCTACCACAAGGTAGTTGGGCCTGGGCCTGGTATCACCATTTTTGTTGTTTAGTTCCAAATCAAATATATTAATTCCAAATCCCACTGTTTAAATATTCACATCTTACATATTTACACCGTGCATTTGTTTAATGTGGTGGTGGAATTAATATTCTTTATTTTGACCAAAAGCATATATTCCCCATTCCTTATTGAATGCCTTAATTCCTTTTATATATTATTAAATATTTAAATATGGAATAATTAAGTAACAAAAAATTATGCGAAAAAAACTAAATTAAAATTACAAAAATAGACCAAAAATTATAGCCAAATAAATTGAAATTTATCAAATCATGTTTCTTCAAAACTAAATTTAGATAAATGGAGATAACATATATACGCCGCAAATTCACAAATATAGATAAGTATATATGTTTTAACATATATACTTATTTTCAGTTCGGCTACACTTATATGATCTTCAGATCTGACCTCTCCATCTTATTTAGTTTAAATAGTGTCGGTCATAATTTTTTCAAGTCTTGAAACGAACTAATAAAAAAGGCCCGAATATATTTATTAATATAATAAAAAAATGATTCATAATTTATTTTCGCATGATAACAATTGATAGGTTGGATAGGAAATAGATCGGTGCGTGCATGCACACACTCCTGCACGCGCATGATTATGATTTATAGAATGGCTGAGACTCAACCATAGTTAAAATAAAAAAATTAACCCTTACAAGATTGTCATAAGTTAAACCGTATCATATGGAATATACTGCAACAACATTGAATAAGAGTTAGTTCTTAGACATAATAATTTCATTTTAAACTGTAATTAAAAGTTATTAGATATAATAATTTCATTTCATAATCTGTAATTTAATTTAAACTAAAAACACACTTTTCTAAGGGAATAAATGGAGTTAAATTTGAATGCAGATGATATATATAATAAACGTTGGAAAAATAACATCCCAGTTCGTCTGGTCTGTTATACCGAATACGTGTAACGAAATACGGATTTTCCACCTGTTGAAATATTCTAGATCTGATGAGATCACGCGTAAATGGATAAATCGGTTTTCGTTTCTTGCTGATGCTCTGCAGCTATCTCCTCATCTGAAAAAGTATATTAAAATAAAATCATAGTTCAGTTGAAAATGATAAAATTAAAGTACAAAGTATAAACCGTGATTAAAGGTTTAATTTTCAAAATATGATAAAGTAAAGATAAATATTGTATAATTTCCATCTACATTGTTAATGTTTGAGAAAATCTCCACAATCACATAAAAATATTAAAATTTAATATCTTTACACACGTAAGTTCAAAATTGACGCACGCATGCACGTAAAAAATTAAACATTATTTTTGAAGCACGCATGCACGAATCTTTAATCTGAAAATTTTAATTCGATACTAACTTATTCAAGTACAATAAAACTAATCAATTGTTGATTAATATATCCAATTGTTGATAGGTATGACAATTAATGCAATAAACAAGAACAAATCCAAGTTGTTCATTCCAATCATATCGGATCGGATCCATATAATAATTCAGAATCATCTACGAAAGGAAAAAAAAAAGAGTAGTTAATTATTAGAATTTTGATTTCTGCCGGGTATAAAAAGTAATTTCTCAAACTGATTTCTGTTAACATATTCACCAATTATTTATACTAATCTAACCGGACCGCGCTGCGCGGTTTTTATAATGTAATTGTTAAATAATAATGAGTTTGTGAATATAAAGTATATATTTGATACCAATAGTATTTTAAATAATTAATTATGTAAAATGAATAATGTTTGTATAATAAAAATGTTAAAAAGTAAAATAATTGAAAAGAAATAAATTATAATAATTAAGGTAAAGTGTTGCATTCAGTTTCCTATTTTTGACCTCTTGTTTATTTCAGAATCAGTGCATTCTTGTATTTACTTATATGTATAATATTATAAAATTACTTCAGAGTCAGTGCATTATCTGATTCATATATTTACTTATATGTGTAATATTATAAAATTATGAGAAAAAATATCGTTTTGGCATAATGTTTTTGCCGGACAATATATATGAATAGTTTTAAATGACAAATCAATATGAAAGACCATCTCTAATCACCACTTGAGTTTGGCTGAGAAGTACTGCAAAACAACATATACAATAGGGTTAACTTGTTTTATTGCTCCTTCACTTTCATGTATATTTTAAGTTTAGTATATGGAGCAAAAAAATTAATAAACACAACTTGTTCTTAATCGTAAAGATCCAATCAGCCTCTGCACTTATGTAGAGCCTATTCTGTGAAATAGTTCATTTTAGTTCAATTCATATCAGTATATTTATATATTTTCCCTTTATTTTAATATTTTTTTCAGTTAAGTTCAAATAGATTTTTTTATATTTTTTCCTATATAGTTCAAATAAATATATTTTTTTCAGTTTAGTACATTTCCTTTATATTTTTAATTATGGATTTCTATAATTTTTCAGTTCAATTCAAAACAGATAAATTAAGTTCAAGTCTAAACAAATCAATCAAGTTAATTTAAAAAATGTGATTTCATACTATCCAAATTAATTTGGTCATACTATTTTGAGTATATTTACTGTTACTTCAGTTTGGTTAATTAAGTTCATATAGATCAATTCATATTTTTGAAAAATTCATTAATACTATTCAACCTAATGTAGGTGTACTATTACTATTTTAACCTTGCTCGATTTAGAGACACGATCTTTTTTAATAATTAAAGAAAGTCTTACATGAAGAACTGGAGATTTTTTGTATCATCCTCATATAAAAAGTAACCATAAGCATTATTTGTGTGCAAGGCTGCAAGAACACCCATAAATATAAAATATCACTGTGGTTAAACAAATATAACATGTATTAGCAAATTTGGCATAATACGAATAATTAATTATATGATTGTTTTAATGTAAGAATATATTTATTGTTCTAATTTTGGCGGTGAGATTTGGTTAAAATCATTCTGGGGACTCATTTTTTTTAATTCTAATTTTGGCATTGGAATTTGGTAAAATATGTATATGTAAGGTATTAAGATGTATTTTGTAGACATATATGAACGAACAACGACATTTTTTTATCGTTGTTATAATATTCGTATTCAGGCAGACTTTGATGCACACCTGCTTACATATAATAACAAAAAAAATCTAGAATCATATATTCGCTTCTTATCATTTAAAAAAATGTAATTCAGTATATCATATAAAAGGGAAACATGATACTATTTAAGTTACAAAATTATGAAAAAAATAATGAGTTGTGGATTAAATTTCGTGTATTGAGTTTTCTAAAATATTCAATCAAATATTTTATAATTTTGAAAATGGATGTAAGGATTTAATTAGTTTTCCAATCAACACGTTAAAAAAACGCGTTCACAGTTCACACACTCATCTCAAACAATATTGTAATTTGATTGCAAGGAATTTTAATGGAGTTGTAAAACATAAAATAGTGAAACATCAAAATTCAATTATTTATGCTTTTGATAAAAAAATTATCATCAGTATTTTTAATTTAAATTAAATAATATAAAATATCAGTAGGAACTTTTTTGGTTCAAATTGTAAACAATGTAAAAGCAGTTAGTAAAAGCACATATTGAGATCAATTACGTACCAGTACCACATCTACCTACTCAAAGAGTAGCTCAAATCATGATACACTTAAGAAATATGTTTAAAAAATAACCTAATCAAATCAAACAGTAGCCTTATAAAACATGTTGAAACACATTCAAGGTGTTTAGGCAAAATCTTCGTCCATGCTTTAAGAACACTTCTGCAACTCTCAGCAACTTCTTCCAGAAAAAGCTGAAAAGGAAAACAACACAATCTTTTTCACTAATATTTATAGGGTTGTTGGGATTAGATGTGACTAATAAATTAACAAATTAAAAAATAGGTCTCAAGTAACGTTTCAAATGTTTGGTTGCTTCAAAAGAATGAGGATCTGCGTGCATCGATCATTCCACGTTGTTCAGTTCAGACTTTAGCTGTCGTGCATCGTTCCGCAGAACCACTATATTAGAACTGATGTTTAGTTTGGTCATCAGTAAGAACATGTTCTTGTTGACGACTAATATATATCTATACTTCAAACTTACACTTTGTAGCAGATGGCGACCTCTGGGAGCTCGAACTTGCCGATCATATTACGGTCTCAGATTATAGTTTCTTCACCTTCGTAACTCCATATTCGGGCAGGCTATCGTGTTGGAATAAAGAAAACTTACCTAATTAATACGCCTTTTTGTGAAGTGTGTGTGAATTACACGTTCGAATACGCCTTATGGTTCAACCAATTTATAAATTTTTGTTATGTAAATTAATATATCAATAAAGGAAAACATACCTTGGAGCTCTTCTTAATTCTCAGCCTTAGAGATTTTCAACAACTACTTGACTTTTCCTCTTGCAATAAATATAATACAACGCTCCTACGTTAAAACCTTAATGTTGTAATTTCAATTTATAATCTCATCAACTCCTTTCAAATCATAATAATAAGATCGTTCAAAACCCAGCTCAAACTTGAAAAGGGATAAAAGGATCCAATGATTGGCTCGGCCACGAACAGAGCATCTTGTCTATAAAATACTGTCATAAAGAATCACCACACGTTTATTGTTGTGGCCACCGCAAAAAAATGATTCCAAACCCTAACCCCAAATTCAATAAAAACCTGTACTTTCCCCTTTGAAATTGTGTAGCACGCCGTTTCTTCCGGCAACTATGGGGATTCAGGGATTGCATGTTAAAGGTCAAATCTTAACCTCAAATTAAATGTTGTAGTTACAACACGATATTTTGTGTTTCTTGAATATATTATTACAGACAGAATCTTAACGAAGACCGCATTTATAATATTAAATAGTTTTTGTTAACTTTGGTAAGTTTTCTAATGTAAATATTATACATAGTAAATAATATATGTATCATTCATATTCCATATAAAGAATTATAATTGGGGTGGTTTATTTCATATATAATTTTTACCGAGTCCGTGTGTATTATTGATTTAGGAAATATGGAATTACTTCATTCCATTCTAAGAATCACCTTAAATATATAGAAAGGAATACAGAGTGAATTTTAGTTTATTCAATAAATCATATAAAGGTGCATTTATATGGAATTTTGGTGCAAACTTCCATAATAATATAAATTTAATTATAGATATTTGGCGTTAAGAAAGCAGAAAATTAACGCTTTGCAGTTTACCAGCATGAAATTATATGCAATTATAATTTTGAGTTGTTTATGTCATGGCAGTATTTGATTTGCATGTAATTTTGCTTAGACATTACATCGATCATTCGAATTAATAAATTAAAAAACTCCCTAATTAATTGTGGAGATCGATGTGAATCACGGAGATTAAGATCAGAGAAGATCAATCATCAATTTTGTTAGTGTAAGCAATTTTAGTCGTTAGTTTACAGGGAGGTCTAGCCTGAATTCAAGTACCTGTGAATACAAAGGTATTCTGTACAGATATGTGAGGAACACGGCGGTTCCGTGTGCGTTGGACGGCGGTTTTGACCGCCGTCCATGGTGGCGCCGTGCAATTGGCGCCACCGATGCACGGCGGTCATAACCGCCGTGTATTGTTCCGGCTAAATTTCCGAGTTCGAAAATCTATCCGGATGTTTATAAATCCGGCTAAGTTTACGAATTCGGAAAGTTAGCCGGATAGAACAAAAAAAACGCCGGCCGAATTGGCCGGCGAAATCAAAACCAACATAAAAACAGTTTCATCCCCAAACCATGGGTACTTGTGGATCGAATAGATCGTACCCGGAAATCCCAAAAACACAAACTATCATACTAATCTATTGATTTTCAGACTAAATCATATGAAAAACACATAATTTAAAGTTAACCTTTTGTTAGAAGAAGGAGAAGGAGGGAGAGAGGGAGAGGGAGAGGGAGAAGAGGGAGAGGGAAAAGAAGGAGAGGGAGAAGGAGAAGGAGAAGGAGAAGAAGGAGAGGGAGAGGGAGAAGAGAGGGAGAGGGAGAGGGAGAGGGAGAGGGAGATGGAGAAGGAGAAGAAGGAGAGGGAGAGGGAGAAAGAGAATAAGGAGAAGAAGAAGAGGGAGAGGGGGAGAATGAGTGGGAGAAGGAGAAGAAGGAGAGAGGAAGAAGATGGAGAGGGAGAAGGAGATTATAACTTGCATAAATTTGCAAGGGGAGATCTGTTTGATAACAACCATCCGGCTAAGTTTCTGAGTTCGGAAACTTAGCGGGATGGTTGTAAAACGGCGGTTTCTTAAAAAATCACGCGGAACCGCCGTCTAACGGCGCCGTGTTCCGGCCTGATTCTACTAGTGTATGTTAGTTTGATGTAATGATTTAATATATATATATATATATATATAGGATGATAATAATTCTCAGACCATCATTGGATCTGGTAATAATATTATAAAATATGAGTTGATTTACATGGCATAATAAAATGATTTAAGAGAACCAGTAGATATGTTTGAAAAGAGTTAGAGGTTCGATTTGAAGGATAATGACCCTATGAGTCTGAATAACATGCCATAAGAGTGCAATATAATGACAAGAAAGAGATCGAGTTGGTACTGGCTATTTATTCCTGTCATCCTCTATTATATATTTTAAATGTATCTTTGTAGATTTTACTGTACTTGGTATTATAAAATCATATTTTACATGCAGTTGTAAATTATTTATATTAAATGGTTGTTTTCTCTTTTTGTAGGATGACGATGAAAACGTACTATGCTAATAAGAGCACAAAGCTTGATAATTTACTTTGCCAAGACTGAATCCAAAAGAAACATGTCATGGACCTTGGTAGACTGGGTTTTAAAACCGGGGAACCTCTCTTAGATTTATTTCTATTTCTTTGACATGCTCTAAAACTAGGGATTTGTCTAAGGTATGTAAGGCTCCATTTTCATATAATATTATACTATTTTATGTTGTAAAAATAGAATTCTTCTCTAGAAAAAATAAATAATGTTGTTAAAAGTAAAAAGTACATTGTTTTCCTTCAAAGTCCAAAACCAAAATATGGAGAAATTTGTACTAGATACTTAGTGGTTTATTTGCAAGAGGTGAATACATTGACAACCTTACCTCAACATGATGAAGACGACGTTCGAATAATACAACTACGAAAGAACAAACACAAAAACTGCAGATACTCAAATACAAGAATACGTTGAAGTCAATTCTGAAGAAAACAAGAGGTTAACAATTGGGAACTGAATGCACTTTACCTTAATTATTGTAAATTAGTTTTTTTTCAATTGTTTTACTTTTCAAACTTTCTATAATACAATCATTATTCATTTTGCATAATTTATCTTTTACTAGGTATATATATAAAAGTAGAAAGTGGCGGCATAAATATATTTTTGCCGCCCGTGATTCGCCGCTACAACCTCTTTGTTACTATAGAATACGACGTCACTAATTGCGTTTCATTTGACCTGTACACTAGCCGTCGCTAGTTCCATAATTGCATGTTCTCTCATAATAATAGAAATTTGCGGCTGCAAAGTTCCATAATTATATATAGCATGCTTAATTACCATATATTCTAAACCATATAATCGTAGCCTGCTTTCCATAATTATATATCATTATAGGCCTATTTATAGGCGGATTACATATAATTATAGACTGCTTGCCATTGGTGATATGGGCTAAGGCCCATATCCTGGTCCGGCGAGTATACTGGCAAAGGAGAAGAAAGGGTTAAGCCCAGCAGTGGTCCTCTCACGACATCAGCTATCTTGGACACACCCGGGGTAAGGACCACTTAGCTTAAAACCCTCTTTGATCCTCTCCATTATAAATAGAGGAGCGACCAACAGTAATAGGTATGTTTTATCAGACTTAAATACTCTCTGTATTTATTCATATTCTCTCTCCTCTGTAAAAAGCCCTATCTTCATCATCACGCCGGAGCGTCTACCCTCGGGAGACCCCGGGGGCTTTGTTTTGCAGGGTTCAGGTGAGAGATTGGCCGCGGGCTAGGATTCCAGCTATCTCCCGGATCATCTTGTATCGGAGCTGGTATCCCGGAGCTTACTGGTAGCATCAGTTGGCACGCCCAGTGGGATACGCTTCGTCATGCCCCGCGGCAGACCTAAGAAGACGGTGGAAGAACCCTCTTCCAAAGCTAATCAGGCAGAAGGCGGTCCTAAGACCAAAAGGGCCGCGGCTGCCCAGGCGACGCGGAAGGCGGCCGAGGAGAAGGAGCGGGCACGCAAGGAGACTGCTCGCGCGGCCGCCGAGAAGCGTCAAGGAAAGAAGAAAGTGCCGGAGCGTACTCTCAGGGAGGTGCAGAAGGAGCATAGGGAGAAGGCCCGGCAAGAAAAGGAAAGACAGGACCAGGAGACGTTCGGAGAAGGCGGTGAATCCGAACCGGAGTATTTCGATTCCGGGGAAGAGGACCCGGAGTGCAGAGACCCAGAGACGATTCATACCAATGCGGAGGAATTTGGGGAGTTTCGAGCATGGAAGGCAGCTAAGGCAGCAGCCCCCAACAAGGTGCCCGAAGTTGTGGACCTGGAGAAGGATGGGAGAGGTGGTCCTGGACATCAGCAGATGCTCCCGGGCCAGCAGATGCCCCCGGGTCAGCAGATGCCTCCAGGGCAGCAGATGCCTCTCGGTCAGCAGATGTTTCCGGGGCAACAGCAGTACCCGGATCAGCAGTTTCCAGGAGGTTTAAACCCGCAAGCACAACCATTTTATGGTGGATACAACACCCCGTTTAACAACGGGTCCATTGAAGATCGTTTGACTAGACTTATCGGTAGGCGGGGGATGGTCCCCCATTCCCCGTGGGTTCCAGAGGTGTTGAACTATAAGTGGCCGGTGGGCACTAAAGCGCCTGATGGGGTTCCGACGTACAACGGGGACGGGGATCCAGAGGAGTTTGTTCACACCTACCTCAGTGTCATGGGGGCCCGGGACATTGAGGAGCCGTTGCAGTGCAAGTTGTTGCCTTCTTACCTCCGGGGTAACTGCTTGAGTTGGTTCAAAAGTCTTCCACAAGGCTCATTGAAGACTTTCTGGGATTTTGCTACGGTCCTGGTCCACAGATATGCAGCAATGAAAACCAACTTTGTCAACCTGGCCACGGTCTTGGCCATGCGGCAGCTGGAGACGGAGTCTACTTGGCAATATTATGTCCGGTATATTGCTGAGTCTATGAAGGTCCAGGATAGGCACTTGCATGAGAAGGCCCTGATTGGCAACTTTGTCAATGGGTTGAGAGACGAGATGTTCTACATTGAGTTGATGAAGAACATGCCAGGAACTTTCTACCACCTCCAGTTGACAGTTGAAATGCATTGCACTGTGCATGAAGCTAACCACACTCGGATGAACACGGTCGGTTTCTTTGAGCAGCGGGTGATTACGGCCACAGCGACCCAAACAACTGCACTCCGGGCCACTCCTCACCAGGGGCCCCGCCCGGAGGCAGCAAGACGCCCCCCGGCCCTGGGAGCAGCACCTGCGCCGGGAGGACAGACGTTAGTGGTCAGGCCAACATATACTCCGCTCTCCAAGACCAAAACGGAGATTTTGGCCATTCACCGGGGCCTTTTCACGGATCCCCCAGTTATACAAGGGGTCCCGGCCCCGGCAAATGCCCAGAAATGGTGTGAGTTCCACAAGTCTTATGGACACACGACAGAAGGCTGCCGTATCTTGCGGACGGATATTCAGAAGTTGGTGGAGCGGGGTCAGCTTCGGGACTGTGTAGCAGGTGAAGCACACCCGGCGGCTGCCCCGGCAGGTCAAGGAAGGAAACGTAACTGGAGGAATAACCGAGGCCAGGGCCAGGGCGGCAACTGCCCCGCGGAAACCAACATTGCTCCTAACCCCGCCCCACAAGCACCTAGACCAGGAGTTCCGGGACCCGGAGCACCTCGGATGATAAACGTGATTAACGGGATAGTGGGAGATGGAGCGCAGACCCTGTCGGCGGTGAAGGCCAAGAGTAGATATGTCCCCCCGGGGGAGATCCAGGGAAAAAGGTTTAAACATGATGAGACAATCACGTTCTCAGAAAAGGATGCAGTTCCGGCCCAAGTACCTCACTCGGACCCGATGGTGATCTCAGCTGAGGTAGAAGGGGTGGTGATAAAGCGAGTCTTTGTGGACGATGGGAGCAGTGTAGAAGTTATGTTTGCTGATTGCTTTGATCAATTGAACATTGGTCGACAGAATTTGAAGCCATGCTTGTCCCCGTTGTCAGGTTTTACGGGGCGCACAGTTCACCCGCTGGGTGTCATAGCGTTACGGGTGACCCTTGTTGATCATCTGGATATTAACAAGAGGTGCACTGTCTTATGTAACTTTGCAGTCATCAACGCTTCTTCCCCGTACAACATGATCATAGGTCGTCCCTGGTTGACGCAGGCCCGGGCGATATGTTCGCCCTACCATCTGACCATGAAGTTCCCAACGGATCAAGGAATTGCATCAGTCATCGGCAATCAAACGACCGCCCGCAGCTGCATGCTCACCGCAATAAAGGAAGCCAAGAATGGAGGATCAGAAAGAACAAATGTGTCGGAGCCCGGGGAGTGTTCTGGGAAGAATAGCACGGTGGGGGCCGTGCATGGTGACCCGGCCTCTTTTGAAGTGGAAGACATGGAAGTAGGATCCCGGGGAAAGGTGAGTATCGGGAAGCACCTCCCGGAGAGTGTGAAGGACGAGCTCCGGAAGTTGTTAAAGGAATATGAGGATGTATTCTCGTGGGGAACGGAAGATTTAACAGGGATACCGGAGGAGTTCGCCATCCACCGGTTGAATGTCTACCCGGATCTAAAGCCCATAAGGCAAAAGAAAAGAGCCTTGGCAGCAGATCGGGTAGAATTCGTCCGGGCGGAGGTGAGGAGGATGCTGGACGCGGGAATGGTAGAGGAGATAACTTACCCGGAGTGGATTGCCAACCCGGTCCTGGTGAAAAAGCATGACGGATCCTGGAGGATGTGTATCGATTTTACAGATTTAAACAAGTGCTGCCCAAAAGACAGTTACCCGTTGCCCTCCATCGACCAGCTGGTGGAAGCTATAACAGGCTACCAGCTTCTAGCCTTCTTCGACGCACACCGGGGATACCACCAGATCGTCATGGCCCCGGAAGACCGACCAAAAACCTCTTTTATCACTGACTTTGGTACTTTTTGTTACAGGAAGATGCCATTCGGTCTTAAAAACGCAGGAGCAACATACCAGCGCATGGTGGACCGGGTATTCAAAAACCAGCTAGGAAGAATCATGGAGGTCTATGTAGATGATATGGTGATCAAAAGCAGGACTCATGACGCTTTTTTGGATGATCTCCGGGAGCTTTTCGTCGTGTTGAGAGAGGTAAACTTGAAGCTAAGCCCGGAGAAAAGTACCATCGGGGTGGCGGCAGGCAAGTTTTTGGGATATATGGTGTCAAACCGAGGCATTGACGTGAACCCGGAAAAGGTTGAAGCGATCCTGAGCATGCCCTCCCCGAGCAAGGTGAAAGATGTACAGCGCTTAACCGGGTCCCTGGCGGCGTTAAGTAGATTCTTGTCCCGGGGAGCAGAGAAGCAGTTGCCTTTTTTCAACATTTTGAAACGAGCAAAGAAGTTCGAATGGACCCCCGAGTGCGAGCGAGCCTTCAAGGAGTTGAAGGAGCACCTGGGTAAACTCCCAACTTTGTCCAAGCCGGTCCCGGGGGAAGAATTGTTCTTATATCTGGCAGCCACGGATCAGGCTATAAGTGCGGCCTTGGTTCGAGGATCCGGGAGAGCGCAGAGCCCGGTGTATTTTGTGAGTAGGGCTCTTCAAGGGCCGGAGACGCGTTATTCTTCACTAGAACGTTTGCTGCTGGCACTGGTGCACGCGTCCCGGAGACTTCGCCCATACTTTCAGGGTCATCCTATCACAGTTCTCACAAATCACCCACTTAAGCAAGTCATGCTGAAACCAGAGGCATCTGGCCGAATGATGAAGTGGGCGATAGAGTTGGGAGAGCACGAGATTACTTATCAATCCAGGAAGTCTATCAAGGGCCAGGCTTTGGCTGATTTCTTGGTTGAGATGGCGGAAAACACAGAAAAGGACCCGGGTGAAGGGGAACCGGAATGGAAGTTGCACGTAGATGGTTCCTCCCATGCCGGAGGGAGCGGTGCCGGGGTAGTGCTGGTCAGTCCTGGTGGCAAGGAGTATCGGTATGCGTTGCAGTTTGAGTTTAAAACCACCAATAATGAAGCTGAATATGAGGCTCTCCTTGCCGGATTACGCCTAGCCCGGGAGACAGGTGCCAAAGTGATCCAAGCTTACAGCGATTCGGCCATTGTGGTTCAGCAAGTGAATGGGGAGTATGAAGCAAAAGAAAGAAGTTTGCAGAAATATTTGGAGGCGGTGAAGTTGATGATACAAGGTTTCCTCCGGGTGAATCTAACACAGGTCCCCCGGGAGGAAAACTGTCAAGCGGATGCATTAAGCAAGTTGGCTTCCTCAGAGCTCAAGCCAAGTCGGGACCGGAATCTGTACATGGAGATGGTATCAACCCGGGGTTATGAGCAGCCAAGCCAAGTTGCGGCAGTGCGTGAAGCCGAATCTTGGATCACACCCATCCGGGAGTACTTGGAGAATGGAACGCTGCCGGACGACAAGGTGAAGGCCCGGAAAATCCGGGTCAAAGCACCCCGGTATGCCGTCCTGGACGGGGAGTTAATCCGGAAGGGATATCTCCAACCTTGGTTGAAGTGTGTGGATGGAGAGGAAGCACGCCACCTTTTGAAAGAAGTTCACGAGGGCCCTAATGGAAGTCATCAAGGGGCTCTGACAGTAGCTCGGAAGATCATGTGCACGGGGTATTACTGGCCAACGCTATTTGAGGATGCTCAAAAGGCAGTCCGCTCCTGTCAGCAGTGCCAGAAATTTGCGCCCCTGATCCATGTGCCACAGGGGGAGTTGATCGGGATATCAGGAACTTGGCCCTTCATCCGATGGGGTCTGGACCTGGTAGGCCCCTTTCCAACTGCTCCGGGAGGTTTCAAGTATTTGATAGTGGCAGTTGACTATTTCAGCAAATGGGTAGAAGTTGCTCCTCTGACAAACATCAGGGGAAGTACATGTGTAAAATTCTGCTGGAAGAACATCATCTGTCGCTACGGAATTCCCCGGTTCATAGTAACAGATAACGGGGCGCAGTTCGAGAATGATCCTTTCAAATCCTGGTGCAAGGAGTACGGGATTGAACAGAAGTTGACCTCGGTCTATCACCCACAGGCTAACGGGCAAGTTGAAGTGACCAACAGGACCCTTGTTAACGGGATCAAGACTCGGCTCCAAGGGGCAAGAGGAAATTGGGTCGATGAAATCCCGAGTGTCTTATGGGCAAGTAGAACGACAGAGAGCTCCGCTACGGGCGAATCCCCCTATAGTTTGGTTTATGGCGCGGAGGCGGTCATCCCGGCTGAAATTGGAGTTCCTAGCCTCCGAACAAAGCTCCCGGATGAGCAGACAAACCAGAACGACCGGCTCCTGGATTTAGATCTACTGGAGGAGAAGCGAGAAAAAGCAGCCCTGCATGAAGCCCGGGTGAAGGAACGGGTCAAGAAATATCACGACAGAAGGGTTCGCAAGGAGCAGTTTAGCCCGGGGGAGTGGGTAATGCGCCGGAATGACAAAAGCCAGCAGGTTGCAAGCGGGAAGTTAGCCCCCAACTGGGAGGGGCCTTACAAGGTGGTAGCAGCCCACCCCGGGGGAAGTTATGAATTGCAGGACAAGGCCGGGAAGAAGGTCCCGAGGCACTGGAATATTGCGAATTTACGTAGGTACTATGCTTAGATTTTCCTATGTATTCACCCCTCTGGCATGGATTATGCCTAGGACGGTGGCAGAGAAGCGGCACGGGGACCCCTGGCCAGGATTGAGCCTGGGTTGTCCCGTGGCCCGCAGTTGCATTTTCTCATTTCACTTATGGAGATTATCTTTCGAGTTAACATTTTCTCTTAAAAGTATAGTTAACCCGGGCCGCTTTAACAAGCGCTAGGGGGGCTAGGGCAAGTCGATCCGGGAACGCTTGAACAAGCACCCGGGGGGCTAGGGCAAGAATATACGGGATGCTTGAACAAGCACCCGGAGGACAACCTAGGCACGCTTGAATAAGCGACTGAAACAAATATTTGAGCAAATATAAAGGAAGGGCAATATAACAAACAAATCATTAACTTATGATTGAAGATTACAAAATTTACAACTTTGAAACTTGGAAAACCTAAACAAAACTAACAAAGGAAAGGAGGACCATCCCAGCTAATAGGAGAGTCCGGGTCATCTTGGGTTCCGGGGTGATTTGGACGGTTATTAGCAGCAGGAGGGTTCGGTGGGTTAGCAGCAACAGAATTCCCCGGGACATTGGGATCCGCAGCTGGATGAGTACTGGATGGACCAGCTCCCGAGGGACCAGCCCCCGAAGGGCCCGCTTCGGCATATGGGTCATAGTCGTCGTCTGAGGATGAAACCTCGGGGGATGGCGTCCTTCGGGGAGCTCCGATGATAACGGGCCCTTGGGCACGGGGGGATTTTTTCTTTTTTGTAGCAACAACTTTGCTTTTGCCCTTCCCCCTTTCCCGGGCCAAGCGCCTCTCTTCTTTGGCGGCGTCCTCGCGGGCAATGTAGGCTCGGATTCTGGCAGCGTCCTCGCGGAGTCTAGATACCCTCCGGGCGGATTCTTCCGGGTCAACTGAAACACGAAACCCGAGATACCTTTCGACGGTGAAATCAAGGGAAATCCGGCTCGGCAGAAGTACCAAGGACGGGGGGAGGTATTGCCCCTCTCTTTGGCGTTGCCACCAAGCGGCAGCTTCCTCGAAAGCGGGCCGATACCGAGACTCGGGGTCGTTCCAGCCCATCCGGAACATGCGCACTAACAATGCGGAGACCTCCCGGGGAAAGTTAGTATAAAGAGGGGGAGAAACCCGACCTAGACGCAACCCTGTCAAGTGATAAGTCAGTTGTAGGGTTACTAAATTCTCCCGGAGGGTGAGGTTCCGGGCCGCCAGTTCCCGGTTCTCTCTTTCCAACATCAGGTTCCTCCTAAGGGGATCGCCCCGCCTTTCTAACCACTTGAGCTTGTCGCAGTAAAATGGAAGCTCGGACCACACAAGGTCAAATTCCTCCTTGAGACGAGATTTAAAAGCGTCATGTTCGGCTTGCAGCATAGAAATAGTCTTGTCTGCATCCAGAACAGCGTTTACTCGGTCTTGAGCCAGGGATTGACACCGGGAAAGGGATCCAAACTGATTAGATATTTCCCTAAGTTTCGTTACTAGAGAAGTGACATCCGGGAATTCATCAATCACTGATCCTATCCCGGAGTGGACGAGAAGGTACCGGGTCTGAATGCCGTCCAGTTGCCAGCGACTCAACTGTTCCTCCAGCTCCTCACACCGGGGGCATGGTTTGTCGTTATCCGAGGCCGCCCTGGAGGGAACTGCACCCGGAGGGTCATCCCGGGGCTATATAAACAAAACACAAAGGTTTTAGACTTAGAATTAAAACAAGGTTGAGTTTATGACTTAGATAAAAAAGTGGAAGTTACAAACTGAAACAAATCATAAAGACTGGGCAAGTCATAACAAAATGATCAACCCGTAACAGAGAAAAGAAATGAAAATATCAAATAGATAGACAATGTAAGGGTTACAAAATAAAGGAGAAAGACTCTTACATCATTTGAGTCATCGCTCTCGTCCCCGGAGCTACTTTTTCTCCCCTGAATTATAAAAGGGAACAGTTCAGGGAAGGAGTCCGGGGGAAATCAAAAGACAAAAAGAAAAGGGGGGTACAGAATTAAAACGCAAAAGTAGGATGAAAAGACTAAGTGTCTATGTTTACTTCATCCTCGTCATCCTCGTTCCCGGGAGACTGCTCTTCCTCTTGAGCCTCGCCATTCCCCGGGGACAGTTCCTCCTCCCCCTCTTCGTTCGCATGCACCGGCTCGAACTCTTTCTCCGGGATCAGGGACTTAGCATTTTCTTCATCGGAATCCCCACCCTCTCCATCCGAGGTCACTGGGGTTTCGATGGCTGCAAGATTGGCCACATCGTCTGGCCCCGGATCCGCCCTGTCCTCAGCAAGCTTGGCGGCGTCGCCGGTATAGGCGATGATGTCTTGGGGATCAACACTCCGGGCCCCCTCAAACACTTCGAGTACCCCGGGAACAATCCCGTCGAGACCATCTTTCATCAGCCGGTCCGCCGCATAGTTAAAGCGATCGTTTGCTTTGGGGCGATACCAGGCATCCCGGAATGCGTCTCGGCTTTCCCGGGGGATGAATTCCCGAACGGCAGAGTACGCGGCGTGCAAGGCGGCCTCATTAGAAATGTCGCAGAGGGACATCATCTTTTTCTCGAATGTACGGCTCTTCAAAACCCGGTCGGTGAAAGTCCGGCAAAGAGCCTCTTGCGCCGGGGCCATGCCACGCTTGCTGTCCTTCTTCACCCGGGACAGCTCCCTGTGCGCTTCGGATAACTCCTTGTACAGCGAAGCGTTCTGTGACCTCAGCTGGTCAACCTCCCGGGAAAGATCTTCTGATAGGGAGTCACACGCGTGGTTGACCAGTTCTCGAAGCCCAGGAAACTCGAGCAGTCTGGAGGCATGGTCCTACACGAAAACAAACACATAGAATAAAAACGCAATATGAATGATTAAAATGTTAAAGATAGAAAAAAGGATAGAAATACATACCTGGGAGCCATCTAGCAAAGTGCGCTGGGAAGAGGTGTTGTCGCGAGTCTCCGGGATACGATAAAGGCTGCTGTCAGCCATTGATTCTTTCTCCTTCGGGGGATAGCGGGATGAACCCTCAGAAAGAGGCTCGGACTTCTTCTTCTTCTTATGGGGAGGCCCCCCGGGGATAGGAATAGCAAACGCTAATCGTCGACCTTCTGCCGGAGGGACCACAGCGGACCCAATGGACTTCCCGGTCCCCTTTTCCCCAGATCTCCCCTCTCCGGATTTTCTCTTCTTGGTGTCCTGGACCGGCTTCTCGGTCTCAGAGGTGCTCTTTTTGGACTTCCCGGAAGCCCCCTTACCCTCTCCCTCGCCGGACTTCGACCCCGTAGGGACTATCGCTGGCCGGGGAGATATGGCTAACACCAGGCAACAAAGGAAATTAGCTAAATGCAGCTAGAAGAAACAGTACAGATCAATAAAACTAATAAAGGGAATTGAGAAAATTACCAAGGCTTCGTGTGGCGTACAAACGACGGCAAGTGAACACTTCCGCTGGATACGCCTCCCGGGGAAATTCGTAGCCCCCCGCCCTCTGGAAATCCTTCAGATTGACAAACCGCTTGACAATTAAATCATAACTGTCAGATACCTGTCGGAATTGGGCCGGGGGGAGTGCCGCCTTGGTTTCAGCTTTCCTCTGCTGGTTCCATGATGGGACTGGATACTTCTCCACGTCGAAGGTGAAGTAGCTGTTCATCCAGTCGCTCGTCTTCACTGACTCGAGCCTCCCGGAACAGATCATCGCCGTCTTGTTTCGGCGCAGAGCATTAAACACTCCCGGGACGGAGGTCGCGGCGAGATAGTAGAAGCTTCGAAATATGTCCACAGTCCCGGTTACGCCAGCCCGGCTGCAGGACAGAAGGAAGGCTATCATGACGCTGACAGCGTTGGGATGCAACTGCGCTGGAGAGATGTTATAGTATTTTAGGTAGGCGGAGTATAGAGGAGGCAGGGGAAAAGTGAGCCCGTGTAGAAGGTGATGCCGGGGGACGCACGCCCGGTCCTTCATGTCGCCGGAGTATGGCTCCAACCCGGCGTCGTATGACAGAGGCACGTACATCTTCTTTACGACCTCCTCCACCGCCTCGTGAACCGGGGTCATCCCGGGGTCTTTCGGATCGGCAGGCTCCGGGGCTCCGTAAGTCACCTTAGCTTTAGTCGTCATCAGACCTTTGCCGCCTGATGGAGTAGGAAGGGAGAGGTCGTCGATATCCAGAGAGTGCTCCTCCACCGGGGTATGAACCTTGTTACTCATATCAAAAAGCTAAAGAGGGAGAAAAAGAGAATGGAAAACGAGAGCAAAAGAGGACGAAAAGAAAGAAAGCGACAGCACGAAGAGGATGAAAAATGAAAGTGAAAATTTTGAAGAGGTATTTATAGGGAAGGATACATAGAATTCTTGAAGTTGGGTAAAGTAAACTCAGCGTCCAAGAAAAGGTAATAATGAGCATTAATTAGGGAGCAGGCAGCGAGGAAGCACGCGCGTCGTAGCACACGCGCGGCGCATGGTGATACGGGCCCGCAGTAATCGCGACCCGCTGGTTTCCTATCAGAGACCCAGCCTACCGGGCCAAGCCCCGGGAGCCAGGGTCTCGGGGGGCTAGTGGTGATATGGGCTAAGGCCCATATCCTGGTCCGGCGAGTATACTGGCAAAGGAGAAGAAAGGGTTAAGCCCAGCAGTGGTCCTCTCACGACATCAGCTATCTTGGACACACCCGGGGTAAGGACCACTTAGCTTAAAACCCTCTTTGATCCTCTCCATTATAAATAGAGGAGCGACCAACAGTAATAGGTATGTTTTATCAGACTTAAATACTCTCTGTATTTATTCATATTCTCTCTCCTCTGTAAAAAGCCCTATCTTCATCATCACGCCGGAGCGTCTACCCTCGGGAGACCCCGAGGGCTTTGTTTTGCAGGGTTCAGGTGAGAGATTGGCCGCGGGCTAGGATTCCAGCTATCTCCCGGATCATCTTGTATCGGAGCTGGTATCCCGGAGCTTACTAGTAGCATCAGCCATAATTATAGCCGTATCAATGTGTTCCCATATTTTTACAACTTTTTTTGGTAATACATCATTCCCTTCGCCACAATTAATGTAATTTGTGTTTTTTAAGTAAAAGATTATGATTTTTTTTGATTTTATTTATAACAATAGTAATATTATGGTAAGAATATGGAAAGTTAAACTATACATGTATCGGTTTGTCTTAATATCTAATTATGTTTCAAATTTCTTTTATGGTATTATTATATTATTTAGCATCGTTTAACTTGGTATAATGCATATATATTCCTTTTAGTGAATATTGATGAATAACAATAATATATATATCTACACCCTGAATCTAACTGGTATGTTTGTCACTCCACAATAGTCAATACATGTGTGCAATACTGATGTACCGGTTTGTATTCCTCGATTTGTTTAGGTTTGAAAGGATACCCTTGAAACAATTTAGGGTTCAAAAAAGACGTACGTTGTTCTCGGATGTGCGAGAATGATGTTCTTGAATTTTTTTTTAGGATTTCTCGATTCTCGCATTCTTTAATAACTTCATATATGTTCTTTTGTATTTTTTCTAACAGAAAGCTACTGCCAATAGTCTCCAAAGCATTGTCCTTAAGCTGATGAGCTTCTCCAAGAAAAAATGTTCAAAAACTTAAATTGCAGAATGATCTTGATCGTATCTTTCACCATTGCAGATATTTTTTGCTTCCTAAAGAGCCTACATATATGTGCTTTTGGTATTATCCACCAAAAAGAGAAAATTGGGTGTTGTTTTTAACGGAGACAGACTGGAATTCATACATACAACGGGTTCATCATGTTCAAGAATTCGGGCACTTTGGGTATTAGTTCTGAGATGAGAAGAAATTGAGGAGGAGACGAAAAGGTTAAAAAAGCTTAATCATAAGGTTTTTTTCATGTTTACCGGCCAGGATTCTTTGCGATGCCTTATTCAAGGCATAATTTATGAGATGCCACGATTGATATTGTTTTTTAATCATAGAGATTTTATATTAGTGTGTGACGAAAAAATTTTACATTCAGGTTCTCATTATATATTTTTAATTCACTCTTAGTTTTTACCATTTTTGTTTCTCTTGGTCATGTAGCAACAGTGACCCGGAAGGTGGCGGAATGGAGACTTTGGGCCACCATTGACGTTGAGGTTCAATATGTTTTTGATGTTTGTATTATTGTATATGAATGGAGGCACACTCCTACCTTTTCTTAATTTTGTAACTTTTTATTATTTTTAAGTTTTTTATGACAGAATCTTAATGGTTTTTTTGTTGCCTTACCATGAATTAAGTATGTCAGTTTAATTTAATAATTCAGTTGAGTTCAATTCAAATCAATTTAATTCAATCCATTAGTCAATATATTAATTAATTTTTACTTTTTTTTTTAATTTAATACATTACCATTCTACTAGAAATAAACTCACAGAATCTGACTGCTATAAAATTAAATATTTATGTTTATGAAAATCTTAAGCATTAGTAAACTATAGGAATAAATTTTATAATTTTAAAGTGATTTAACAACTTGGCAATTTCTTAATGTAATATGCAAATAAACAAATAATATCCAAATGACAAATACAATATAAACTTAAAATAAATGAATACAACATACAATAGTACAGATGAAATCTAGCCCTTTAAACTCTAAAGGTGTCCGTTTAATTAAAAAAAGCAAACCACTCTTTCATAACTACAAATCTAATGGAATTTATACATTGCATTTAGATAACATCCATTCGAGATGTTGACTCAATTTAAATTGAGTTACTTTAAGATAATCGTTAGTTAAAATGGAAAAATTTAATATAGAACTCCAAAATTTCACAATATTGAAGTCATCCATTAAATTATGCACCAGAAAAGAGAGATGTAAGATTGTGAAAAAAATTGATTGATAAATGGGAGTTCCTTTATGCTTTTTTTTTTTTGATTTGATTTAGAAAATTAATGTGGTTTTTGTTTTTGTTTTGAAGCATCCAGATAGGCCAAGCAAGGCAATGATCACAATCGATTTAGAAATATGCAACCAAGTTCCAAGTATGCGATTTTCAATTTCTACACACACTAGATTTAGGTTAGTTTGATCCTGCATTACCTCATTGTGCTTATTTTTGTTTACATTATCAGTATTAATGAGACAAAAAAAAGCATAATGTTAGTATGAGATTATTTATGTGCGATTTTCTTTAACATACACTAAACATTTATGTTGGATTTGTAGGATTATATGAAAAATAATTCTAATAGAGCATGCAGTTAGAAAAATACTTGATAGATCATGGTTGAAGAGTTATACTAGTTTAGGGTTTAGAGCTAAACGTATTATTATTCTATAATTTTTCTTCATAAAGATAAATATTAAATAAAACGCCGCCCCGAAATGTTAACAATAACACATAGAATCGCCTGAGCTTTTGGTAAGTCACTCTCACAGTTTCAGCTAAGGGCTACGATTGAAAAATTGCCCGAGATTTTATATTAGATTTTATTTGTATATTACTAGGGAAGGAGATATGAAAATGGAAAGATAGAACTGATTTTTATAAGTTTTAAGATCAATTATGTATAAAAGGTTTTTAATAAAATCACAAAGTATAATTTCAAATAAAAATCAAAAAACACTACAATGAACAATAAAATAAAAACACTACATTTGAATAATGTGTGGTTGTTTTTTTAGATGATTATGTGTGTGAGTGTGTGTATAGATATGTTTTTCATACATCATTTTTAAAATTATTTTTCTTTCATTCAATGATTTCCCAAAATTAAGGTGTATGCTACACACAAATTTAACAGATGACAATGGAACAATACGAACTATAAATTTACAATGGACGAAATATAAACTTACAAAATCTCTTGACTTTATTTTCATATAATCTTATATTATTTTATTTTGTAAGGATATGATTTCCTAGAAGAAAAAAATAATAACGTTGAAAGTAAAAAGTACGTTGTGTTCCTCCAAACTCCAAAACCAAAACATGGAGAAATCCATACTAGATATTTAGTGGATTATTTGCAACAGTTGAATATAATGGCACACTTACCTTAGCATGATGAAGACGACATTCCAATAATGCAACTACGAACGAACAAAAATCGGGGATACTCAAATACAATAATACACTGAAGTCGACTCTGATGTAAACAAGAAGTCAAACATAGGGAACTAAACCTTAATTATTGCAATTTAGTTCTTTTCAATTATTTTATTTTTCAGGACTTTATAATACAAAATCTATTCAATTGACATAATTTATTATTTACAATACTATTTGAATCAAATGTTTACTTTGTTTGACATACTCATTATATTATTTTAAAATTACATCATAAAAACCGCGCAACGCGCGGTCCGGTTAGCCTAGTTATTTACAATACTATTTGCATCAAATATTTACTTTGTATTGACATGTTCATTATTATTATTTTAAAATTATATCATATAAACCGTGCAACGCACGGTCCGGTTAGCCTAGTTTAAGGATAAATGGCAAACAAATTATAAAAAAATAAAGAAGAATTTTATTTTTATATTTCTTTCAAAAATAAAATTAAAGCTCATGTATTTATGTATACGTTACACATGTCAATCAATAAAAGAAAAGGACCATTTGGGATAGGTACAAGAAGCTGAAAATGGATGTATGTAGTTCTCATTTGATCTCAACTATAAAAATGATTTGTTCTAAAAAAACTATATAAAGGATTTCTCAATTTATTTTTTGCTTGACCACTGATTTATAGTAGTTTTCTTTATATTATTGGATAATATATATCTCAAGAAAATAACCAGTGCCAACAAGTTATTTAAAATATATTTTATCACCGTTTATACACTTTAGAATTACTAATTTGTGTTGAAAAATTCTGACGCCGATCTTTTTTCCCTTTAGGATCAAATTAGTAAGTGATAGGTGTTAACAAAGGATAAAATATAATGTAAATATATGATAAACGTAACGACTTTTGAATTTTTGTGTTAAAATATTTTGGACAATGAAATTTGTATATTATATATCAGAATTTAGTGTTTCATATAACTCTAAAAATTAAAAATATATTATTTATCATCCTTATAAAAAAGTGCATAGTTGAAGATTTATGTCCTATGTCCTAACTATCACGTAAAGTCATCCAAACTCACGGGTAAAACTGTAGTTACATGCATCGTCTTCTTCTACACATGCATGTCTAACAAGTTCGGATCCTCATTCCAGCGACAACACCGCCAATTTGCCCCGACCCAATTCGCGGCCAAACTTATATTGATCTTTATATATACCGTAATATCAGCCCCTGTCCAGTTAACCTGCTTGACCTGATTGTTAGCTGCTAGAACCAGTAGCGAAACCAGACCGAAATTCATGAAGGTGCTGAATACTTATGTTTCGACACATCTGAGGTTGATGTTCTTTATAATTCCACCTTACTACAGTAAATGAACCCTTAAATCTAAAATTTGGGGGTTGCCACCTCCACCTCCGGCAACCTTCTGGTTCTGTCCTTGGCTAGAACGGTTTAAACTGTTTGGAACTGCTTTGATTATTTTATTATTTATGAATTAATATTTGTATGTGGTTTAAATGTAATTAGACAAGTTAAAGTAAATAATATTCATAGACAATAATTAAAATAATCTTAATTTTTATTACATAAATTTGAAAATATTTTATTTTTCTAAAAAAATACAAGTCGGATAAAGTCAGTTTGTAAAACTGCTTGAATTGTTTAGAGTTGGTTGGAACGGCTAGATGGTAAAATTGATTGGAATAAATTGAACTGGACATGCCATTAATTGGTAGCAGAATTTAGGGTTGATGGCGCACTCTTGCGCATCCCCTTATCCCGCCGATTGTATGAGTTGAATATTAATGTAATATTCATAAAAGATTTTAATTCGACAAAACTTACTTAAGACAATATTGTTCTCCCTACAGTATTCGACAAAACTTACTTAGCACATTAATTTCATTATATCTTTAGATGGTTTAAGATGAATCAATAGGACGTGATGGTGATAAATCCCGGTAAAAAACAACCAACGCATCTGACTAATTAAATCTGACTAATTAAACCTCACTCTACAGATAAAAGCGATAATGAAAAGTACAAGAACCTAATTTCAATGTTTTTTTTGATGGTTTATGATGAATCTATAAGACAAGAGGGTGATAAGACTCAATCTAATCAGGTGATGATGGTTTGGTTTAGTTGAAGTGAGAGTATTAGTCTTTGCTAAATTACGACACGCAACATATATATTCATGGGCGGTTTAAGGGTTTGCCGGATGTGGCGGCGATGACTCTAAAATTTTAAGGTTGAGGGGTTAATTTAATATAACTTCAGGCAGCATAACGGTGGAGTTATAATGGAGAGTAATTTCCACGCCACCGATACAGACATAGCCCTATTTAATAAGAGAATAACATCCATCCGGATGATCTGATATAGGCCTTATCAGGCACCAATAAGATAATGACACGTGTACAATTGTAATGTTTTAATTGGTTAGGATATTTTTAGTAAAGTTCTAAAACCCTAATTTAGAATGCATAAACCCGTCTGGGTAATGATTGAACACGTGGCCCAATCATAAATTAGTTAAAGATGATGTGTCGTTATTTAATTGGTGCCTGATATTGCTAATATCAGGATGATCCTGATATATATTAAACTGATTTAATAATTTCATAAATTTCTGTTTGATTCCGTCACTGTATATAATGACTAACATGTAATATCTTAGAAATGAAAACAGAAGGAAGATATATGAACCGAGAAAAATAGGGCATCTAACAATAATTCCAGTTAATCATTTAGGAGCAAATTAAAAATATGAAATAATGTTACATTTCTATGAAAGATCTTGGACATGAATAGACTACCCACACCCTTCATACATTCTGATTCACTTATTTTCCACTCAGGTTTATATCCTTGTCAAACCCTCCTTTCGCGTCTGTCAGACCCTCTACTATCAAATATTTCTGTAATTAATTTAGTTTAATCTAAATTGAACAAAAATAAAATTTAATAAATTTAAATTATACTAATTTTTTTATCAATACATAAAGTATATTCAATTCCATTTCAGCAAAAAGAATTCCTTTCATATTTTTTCTATTTTAAAATTCAACTGAGAAAATATTTCTCTGATTTTTTTTTCACCTTCACATTTTTCATCGCGTAAAGAGTGTTTCATATGTAGAAATGAAATGATTGTGTTTTATACATGAAGTCATTTCTCCCGAAGAGCGTGTATTTTGCTAAATTGAGCTGAAATAAAAATATATAATATTTAAAATAATAATAGTGTAACTAAATTCAATTAAACATTATTATATTACTTTTAATTAAAATTAAATTAAATAAAAATTATCAAACTAAAATAAGCTAAATAAAAAATATTCAAGTTGTAAAAAATAGTTTATTTATTCAAATTATTAATACTATCCACGTAAGTGTGTTTATCTTCGAATTGTCGATATCAAAACGATAGAGCGGTGTGGATACGATATGAGTTAACATTAGCCTAATAACGATCACGAGCATTGTGAGCATCCGTCAAAAATTTGAGATCGGATTGATTAAACATCAAATTAATATCGTTCTTTAATAAATGATCCGATTGAAATTTTAACATCATTTAATACATGAACAATCAATATAATTCATAATCATGATCATGGTCGCGAATCATTCAGATCGGTTATTAGATGATCAATCTGAACTCGATTATAGATCAAAGAAATTATTATAATATAATTATATACATTATTAGAATAATAGATAATAAGTATTAAATTTAAAGAAATATGTTAGTTTAAATCCTAAACCATAAGTAAATGATCATGGACAATAATCATTGATCGTTTAATTGACCCGATCATTATCGATATTTTTAATCATCAATCGATAATTTATAACGAGTTGATCATAATTTATATAATTTTTAAATGATTCGATTACGATTATAAATTATTTTGTTTGATTCAATCACAATCGACGATCTATCATATTTTAAATCGACGATCTATCACATGTCCCTGCCGTGCATTAATGTAAAGGATAAATGGCAAACAAATTATAAAAACAAATGCTGTATTTTTCATATTCGTTACACGTTTCAATTAATAATAATGATAATAAATAGGGACCATTTGGGATAGGCACATGAAGCTGAAAACGGCTGTAGTTCTCAGATATAAAAGAAGATTTTCATTTTTCTTTATTTACTTGGCCACTAATTTGTACGGGATTTATTTATGTTATTGGATAATATATAGAGGAAATGTTAAAAGATTATTATCACCATTTACATAGTTACTTTTATATTTGAGAATTACTAAATGGACTATTTAAACATGTGTGTTGAAAATTTTATAGTACACCGATCTTTCTTCTTTTTGGATCAAATTAAAAAGTGATTGTTGGATCTAAAAATAAGAGTTCATGAAATATGATGAAAAGATGAAAAAATATAGTGTATATATATGGTAAATAAAACTTTTATTTTTTATATTAATTGGGATAATAAGTATAAATGAAGGTAGAGAAAATTGTAATTGAAGCAATGAATAAAATCATAGCGTGAAAGCAACAATATGAATTATTGGAGGGACCAATAATGTAAATGCTTACTATAATACCCAACCCTCTCAAACTCAAACGTTCATTTATAGTCACACACATGATGAATGCTATGGATGCACTAAAATCATGCAATTACGTACTTGCAAGTTGATTATTCAATGTTGTATCTTAATAACCAGAACTTTTATATTGTATTAATTTTGGTAAGTCACTTATTGATGCATGCCCAAACCATCTTTCATTATTAGTTTTACCAAAATAAACATGTCTACTTTGTAACTATTTTCACATGGACATGAAAATTGTTAAACATGTCTACTCACACATACATCACAACCCAATCGAGCAATACACCTATGTTTAACAAATTTCATGTTCATGTGAAAATAGTTGCAAAGTAGACATGTTTAACAACTCTACTTTCAATATATAGTTGTTAAATTTTTCTCTTCTATTTTGCTTAATTTATTTCAGTGTTTGCAATTTTGATCATTACTCTTAGATTAACACCTATGAATAAAATTTTCAAGTCCATGTGAAAATAGTTGCGAAGTAGACATGTTTTGTGAAGCTAATTGTACTTTCATAATTATATCACACACACACGCACACACACTGAAATCATGATTAATTACTCCAATGTTAAAAAACAAAACATGTCATAATCGCGTTGCAGATATATCTCATGAATATTGTGATTTTCTCCCTCATAAAGGTTTCTCGTGAGAACCAGGTGGTAATTGATCGGGGTGTAGATATATATCCCTTTAATACTGTGATTTACCTTCTCATCAATTTAGTACCGCAATATGATGAATGTATTGAATATGTTAATTAGAAAAATATAACACGCACTAAAAGATTATGTATTACCTCTATATATGTGTATATATGTGGTATGTACAACATATCAATGTATTGCCACTAAGCTATAACAATTATGAATTATTATCCTATGTACAAAATTAGGCCAACTACACAATAACAATAATGTTGAAACCAAGCATGCCCTACATTTTGAAATTCTTCATAATCGGGACCATGCATAATTGGATAACTTCACAATTTGTTAAGGTCACTTTCCCTAACAAATAGACCATGAAATCCATAAGGAACTCTTTGGGGCAATTTCACAGCAGCTACGATTTCAAGGTTAGGTGATTTTGCGTCCATCACAACAAATCTCGACTCTCCCTTAATTTCATCATGCACGTAAGATACTACATAACCGTCGTCTTCATCGGCGGTAGGGTTTTCGGGTTCTTTCGCCACGAAAAATGGCTCGCCTCCAAAGCAACCCGGCCCGAACAGCCGGCTCGCCACGATGCAGTCGCGGCGATCGGTTTCTGAACCGGAAACGTCGAGTTTCACCACGCCGGTAACCTTCGGCATCGGATCTCCTATCGCTGCATATACATATCTAGTAGAAAATAAATTGTGAGGTTACTGCATTATCACAATCGCTTATAACAATTTAATAATTTCAGTAATTTAATTAGTAACAATAAAAAATAGAACTAAATTACTTAAATTGAAATTTATTATATATGACTAACGTAGTTAAATTTAAAGAACGAACTAATTATCAGACAGTGCTAAATTAAACTGAAATTCGTATTTTAATTATGAGTCTAGCTCCGTACTGCTTGTCACATATAAATCGAATAGATTTCACCCACACATTTTAAAACCATCAATGTTCGTTGGTCCACATGTTACTATTTTTGGATATTTTTGAACTATGTTCGGTTGTGATATCCTGGTGCCGGCCGGCCAGCATAAATAAGGACGGAAAAACATTTTTGGGTTATTTGGTTGGGGGAGAATTTTGAAATTTGTTTTGGGATTTTATTTGTGATTTAGTAAGTCTGATTTTGCAAAATTTTTGTTGGTTGGATTAGATTTCGTAAGTCTAAAACAAAATTTTTATTTGGTTCATCAGGATTTTGCAAGTTTAATACAAAAATTGTAAGTTTGTACTTGGAAGAACAAAAATCAGACTTGAGAATGAGAAAATCTGAATTTTCTAATTTTATACAAATCAAACAAAATTTCCAAAAATAAAATTTAAAAGTTCAGTTTTTCAAAAATTAGGTGATTGCCAGATGAACAGTATTCTTCAGATACTAACCTTGTACATAAGAATTTCATGCTAATAAAGAGTAAAGGTGCAAAGGGAAAATATAGTCTTTTTCTATTTCAAAATTACTTTGAAAAATGTGATTTCAAATCTTTATAGGTAGATGAAAGCTACAACTCTCCTAGCTAGCCTCAAATTAAACCACTAATTTTCATGAAAGAATTAAGCACATGCCACAAATAATCCGAACAAAAATATCTTACGAACCATATATATATATATATGCTATTATTTATGCATATTTAATAATTTATGATGAAATTTACCCAAAATAAAGAATGTAAATGATCAAAGAATATTTACTCACTTGTTTTTCTTGCCGAGAAAGGCAGGATTAATAACCCCAAAATCCAAATTCCGGGTAGAAACCGGATGGCGCCAAACCATCCCGGTCTTCATATCAATCTTGATCATCTCCACAGACGCATGGATCAGATCCATCCTCTCCAGAGTGTGCTCCACCGATAATATGTTCGGAGCAATAATCACGATCGTATCGCCGCCGTCTTCATCCCACGCATTGATTGCGTGTATGAAGTTCAGTCCGGGGACCTCAAACCACCGCATCTCCGCCTCATCTTTCGCGTACCGAGGGATCACCCCTAACCGCGGCACTGCCCCGCGGTCCGCGCCAACCGGCGACCCGCCGGCGATCATCTCCATCGGGTTCATCCCTAATAATAGAGTATATTATGTAACTTTAGGGTTTATAAGGTTGAATTAAACTGAAATGAAGTAAAATTGAATATATTACTATTATAACTAAATTAATTCATCATATATATATATGAATCGGACGTAAAAATGATATATTGAAAATAACAATATATAGTTATTTATTATAATAAAGTAAACTAAAGTGAATCAAAAAAATTCAGATAAGACGTTAAGTATATTACACTAATTTGTTACTTTGCTTCACCTAAATTAATTTTAGCTAAAAAAATAAAATAAAATAATTACCGATCTGGATCTCCGGGAAGATCGCATACTTTCCAGTGATGGCGAAGTCGTGAAGAAACGCGGGCCTGGTCATGGAGAAGATCGGCACGTCGGGTTGCTTCTCGCCGTCGGGGCTTACCCGGAAGAAGGTTAGAAACGGCGGCATGGGTCCGTATTTGAACGCAAAGGTTTCTCCGGTTTCAGGATCGAGTTTCGGGTGAGCCGTCATGCTCATGTTCATCTTCCCGGAGAAATCATTCCGGCCAACTGTTACAATATCTCCGTCGGAATCGAGCTTGATTTCGTATGGGAGATCGGATTCTCCCAATGCATAAAGCCTCCCGCCGATCATGGCTAGGCTGGTGTTTGCCAAGCCGAAGCCGTTGGCGATGTTGAACTGGCCGGAGACCATTCGAGCGGCGGCGAGTGCGCCACGCGCGGCCGAGGCGGTTAGGCCGTTGAAGCCGGAGAAGACGTTGGGGATCACCGGAGATCCAACGGTTTTCTCCGTCACGTATTTGTAGGTCTTGACGTAGCGGCTGCAGAGCGTGGCTTTTCCGCCGGAGATTTTGACGGCGTGGAGCATTCCATCGCCGTCGAAGAGGTGGTATGGCCCGCGCGGGAGGAACTGCGGGTTCGGCCCGTTGCGGAAGTACGCGCCGTCGAGGCACGGCGGCAGGGCGCCGTGCTCCACCTCGCACGGCGTCGGCGGGAGCTCGTCGACCGGGCTGAAGTTGTTGGAGAGGACGAACTTAGGGTCCACTGAAGGCCGGACCGGCGGGTCGATGAACGTGTTTATGAAGTCATCTATCACGTTGAAGATCACCGTCGGTAATGTCGCCGGCGATCTCGTTTGCGACGGCGGTGGCGAGACTGGTGTTGCATATTTTGGCTGAGACTGTGGTGGTGGTGGCTTTCTGGTGGTGGTGGTTGCGGTTTTGGGTCTATCCTCGATTCTGACGGAGGAGATCTGTACGAGGGGAATGAGATTTGCGGAGGATGATGATGTGCGAGGAGAGTGAGGCTGGGAAAATGGAGAAAGAAAAGAAGATGATAAAGCATCCATTGTTATGAATCTGCAGAAATGTTGTAATGTGGGTCAAGAAGAAGAAAGAGTATGTGGGTATTTATGCCTGCAAATGTGCGAAATGATATGACAGAGACTTGTTTGTTGTGTAATTCTCACACTCTTGATCTTCCACTGCATGTTGTCCTTTGACATTCAAACTTCATCAAGAAAGAATTGCAAAATCTAACTAAAATTTGGTAGGTTAGTTGGATGTGTGTTAAAATCGAACAATGTTTTAAGACGATTCCTCCTTCAACTTAATAATTTTCCGATTTTAAAGCATTTATTTCCGTTCTGCAGTATTTTTTTTTTCCTGCTTTAAACAGCACTTGCGAGCTCGCAAATTAAATAGTTTGTATCTTATATATAAGTCACTTACGAGTGCATAATCTACATTCACGTATTAAAATTTGACCCATGCCAGAAGTATCGGACATGTGCTAGGGCGGAATAAGTACCCTTTTGACACTTGTTTTTTTTTAATTCTTTTTTAATTTACTTTTCAATAATTTAAAGAGAATAACATTCATCCGGATGATCCTGATATAGGCCTTATCAGGCACCAATAAAATAATGACACGTGTACAATTGTAATATTTTAATTGGTTAAGATATTTTTAGTAAAGTTCTAAAACCCTAATTTAGAATGCCTAAACCCGTCTGGGTAATGATTGAACACGTGGCAATCATAAATTAGTTAAAGATGATGTATCGTTATTTAATTGGTGTCTGATATTGCCAATATCAGGATGATCCTGATATATATTAAACTGTAATTTAAATTATATATGAATTTAGAGATATACAAATTAGTAATGGAGAGTTAAGTATTTAAAAAATACAAATCATATTCTCAATTCTCAATCATCAAAATAAAACTACTGATAGAAATGGAAAAATATACCTAAATTAATTTAAATCGAAATGAATTAAACTTAAAAATATGTAAAGTATATGACTCAATTATATTACATGTTTCAAACTTAATTTATATCATTTTTTTGAGGAAAAGATTGTTTTCATTCGTTTAGAATTCTGGGAAATGTCAGAAACGAAAGACAAGAAATTCAGAGGAGAGTTCTTAAAGTTACAAGGTTACAAGGCCATATCTTAATATCTATACAAAGAGATATATATCATTCTCTATATCATTGTAACCGAACTAAAATTAAATTAAAATACAAAATTCACACGATCTTTATTCTTCTACTACTACAACCACATATAAATCGATTAAATTTCATCCACATTACCCTGGTCCACATTTTTGGATAGTTTCAAAACCTGCAAGATTTAATGTGATTCCTGGTGCCGGCCGGCAATGTAGCCAAAAGGCATGAATAAGGACGGACACACCAAACATTCATCATACTAGTTTCAAATATACTATATATGTCTTGCACGTAAAATTTTCATGATACTAGTAGTACTATTAGACAAGTATAACCTAGTGCGTACGTGGTGAATTTTCTCAAAATCTTTTAGGGTTAAATTCTCGTGTATCTCTGACTACTTGTATATGTCCTTCTATATTCCAATTTTGAATTTTAAAAAAAGTGTACTCCTTTGATGAAATTGACATCTTAATTTAGAGCATCAAAATGTTCAAAATAACTTTAGTATACTATTATTATGTCATTCGAATATTAAAATTATTCAATTCAATTATATTTTTGACGTTGTGATGGTATGAATTAAAAAGTCAACATTAGTCCAGAGTTACACAAACACTTCTCAAAGCTCATGATATGGCACGTGAGCAATTAGGCAAATACTCATGGGTACGCGGTCACTTTATTATTCAATCTTTTATTTTGTGTAACGGCGGGTGTTTTCCATATTATTCAATTATTATATATTTTGATTTATTTTCGCAATGGACTATATATATTTTGACCCTCGCATAGGAATAGAGAAAAGAAATTCTCGAGATTTATAAAAATTCAAAATATGAGTTTTAATCTAATTTTCTCGGAACTGTGGTGGGCATATATATATATATATATATATATATATATATATATATATATATATATATATATATATAACTAATGCACCTTCTACTTCCGGTGTTTGATGAATCTGATTTTTGACAAGGTCATTATGACTTAATGGTTGTTTCTAATTATGATATTGAAAGAAATTATGGACTCCATAATCTTCAAATATTGGAATTAAATGATTTTTAGTTAGAGATTGCATTATTTTTACTAGTCTCTTTATCCATAAATTGGAAATTTCAATTAGTTGTTTCTAAGGAAAAACTAGTTTTTGAAAATTTTGAATTGGTTATTATTTAATTATCAAAACAATGATTTTGAATTATTTATTTATTTATTTATCTTGATCTTATTTTATTTGAAATTTTCTTTTGCATTTTAATTATGTAAGATTTTTTTCATATGTGTGTGTTAGGATAGCATAAAATAAAAATAGAACATGGAGTTTATGTGGTTTGAACAATTCTTGTACTTGAAGAGGAAGATTAATATTCAGCAGAGATTGTCTTCATCCGTGAAAAGGTTATGTAGTGGCTGAATGTCTTCATCTTCATCAGCCAAGAAAAGGTTGCTTGAACATACCCATTCAATTGATCCGTTGATAGGATTCTCTACTTTGATCCGATGATCATCGCCATAAAAAGAACATCTCGATTTCCCTTTGAGATGTTCTGCGAACCAAATGGATGCTTCAAAAGCTCTTCAGCGGACCACCGATTCTCCGGGTTTCGATCCAAGCACTTCTCCAAGAAATCATGAGCATACTCATTATAATCACTCGGGACTCGTTCTTCGAGATCAATGGTCTCATGAATAATTTGATCATATAAACTCATATTCTCATCTTCCTGATTAAAAAAAACTCATTCCCGGATTTATCATCTCTGCCACTACAATCTCCAAGGACCAAATATCAGTACAAGTCCCATGTTGACCCTCAGACAGTGATTTCGGGGATGAATAAAGTGTACTTCCCCTGTGACCATATTTTCTCTGATCGGAAACCCACAGACCCAATCCAAAGTCTGCGATTTTAAGCTCAATCTGTCCCCTATTGCGAAAGACGATAATGCTTTTCGGTTTCAAATCGCAATGAACGATTTGTTGGGAATTTAATCCCCTTTCTCCAGCACCAATTCCAATCGCCATGAATTAGAACATGATCAATGAACAATTGACAACAATGATAAATAAACAAGTATAAAACACCAGTTTAACGTGGTTCGACCATAAGTGGTCTACATCCACCAGAGAATCCACTAGTATAATTTTAGAGACCATTACAGAGTAAATCTACTCATCCCAATAACTCTTTATACTAATTATATTCTCTCCCAAGAACACTCACCAGAAAACACCCCAAATCCTAACCACACAATTCCCGTATGACTACATTGTGCTCTGTGTCTTGTTTCTTGTATATTTTACAGATAAACAAACTCTAACTATGTATAACAACAGAATGATATTCTATTCTAAATAGACAATATCGGGTTACCAAATTTATCTAATTACGAACTCAGAAATATATATATATTATTTCCAAATTCAACACATTGAAATCTGAGACAATCTTCAACAATCTCCACCTTGGATCAGATTCCATATCACCATGAAATTCTTCAACATCCAAACAGATCGTTATCATTCCGCCACTTCAATTTGAATGCTCCACCTGTTTGACCAAACCAGACAAACAGAAACACTACGATAACAAGAATTAAACCTCCAGAATTGTTCCCGAGCTACCGTCCTTTAAGCAAGCCGCTTTATCAAGGAACCCTAACTCCACTACTCTTCACAGTCCTCCCATTCTTCAAATACCGTAAAACCATTGACATCTGTTCCAGCTACACATAAAATCTGAATCAACCAATACCATGGCTCCACCCGATCCAAATTTTTGACCAATAAACATGTGCAACCGCGCTCCACCGTTCTCATACTGAGATTAAACCACAATCTCCACAGAGAAGCGATCCTCTGCTCTCCATATTTATCCACGCCAAGTCAAGTACAGACTGATTACCTTAAAATCAAGTCTCAGAAAATTCCTTCAAAGCTACCATGGCTCCCAAAATTATTGCCATGCAACAATTTAATCCACCAAGCCAAATTCAGTATAGCCTTACGTACATGCAAATTGATTACATAGCAAACCATGCATGTTCTAAGTAGTAAGACAAAAAATCAACAAGCTCCCTCAGTAGACATCTAGCTACTACTTTATGCATGAAAAATACCAAACCAATTGATCAAATTGATTTAACCTAACCGATTTCATTCATGTCAAAGAATTTTCTCTGCTGACTAATACAACTAGCCAACACCTCCGTTGCCTCCTCCAGGCCCGAAACCTAACTCTGCTCATGCGTCCAACACTCTCATTAATCACCTCGGCTCCGATACCAGTTGTTGGGAATTTAATCCCCTTTCTCCAGCACCAATTCCAATCGCCAGGAATTAGAACATGATCAATGAGCAATTGACAACAACGATAAAGAAACAAGTATAAAACACCGGTTCGACCAAATCCGGTCTACATCCACCAGAGAATCCACTAGTATAATTCTAGAGACTATTACAGAGTAAATCTACTCATCCCAATAACTCTGTATACTAATTATATTCTCTCTCAAGAACACTCACCAGAAAACACCCCAAATCCTAACCATACAATTCCCGTATGACTACATTCTGCTCTGTGTCTTGTTTCTTGTATATTTTACAGATAAACAAACTCTAACTATTTATAACAACAGAATGATATTCTATTCTAAATAGACAATATCAGGTTACCAAGTTTATCTAATTACAAACTCAGAAATATATATATATTATTTCCAAATTCAACACATTGAAATCTGAGACAGTTTTCAACACGATTCCGTGTTTATGAATCTTGCACAGGCCTGTGAGTAGCATTCTTGTGAAATCTGAAACCTGAGTTGGATCAAAGATTCTTGGTGACTAAATGATGAGGTCATCAAGATGGCCACCTGATGCATACTCGAGAAGTAAATGATATGTTTCTTCATCCTTATCTTCCCCGAAGGCACGAATGATGTAGGGTTCGCCGATGGGATGTTTCAGAAAGGCGGCTTCATCTTCTAGGGCGTCGACACTGGCCCAGTCATGAACCGTGGCTGACTTCACTGCAATTACCGTGTTTTTTCCGCTTGCAGTTGCCGGAGAAGCCAAAGGAAACTTCCCCGGCATTTCCCTTCCCTAGACTCCTTAATTTCTTCCAACCTCCCATCTTCATCCCAAACCAAATCAGCTGTTATGACTGACACTAGTGGATGGACTTAGGTTTCTAGGCGGTTCATTCGTACCATTCACGGCATTTTGGAAATGCCGTAATGGGTTGTGCCGTAAAATGGCACTTTTTTTGGGCGGTTAACAAAACGCCTTAAACATGCATGCTGCGCACGGCGGTTCAAAATGCCGTGTGCAGCGTTTAAAAAATGCCCTGTATACCTGTTACGAATTCGCCACCTCAGGTCGCCTGTGTCTGTAAATGTGAGTGTTACGATATCACCGCCAGTGATCGCCTGTTAAGGCGAACTCGCTTGTGTTGGTCGCTTGTTTCTAATAATACACAAGCGAAATCGTAACCAGACTCGCTAGGGTGAAGCAGGCGAGACCGCTGGCATATTCGCCAGAATATATGGGAATATTAAATTTGAAAAAAGACTCAATGGTCATGGTGTTACGGTGTCGTGTATCATCTCGCTTGTGGTCGAAAAAGAAAAGCGAGTTCGCCTTCTGGAGGTGGCGAAACTATAAAGCGAACTCGCCACCTGAAAATGTAGCCAGACCAGATGGGCACAAGCGGAGTGGGATACGACACCGCCAGAAGAGGCGAATATTAGGCGACGTCGTGCACATATTTGTTGTAGGGAATGTGGTTGGCGAATTCGCCTTTTGAATTCGTCTATGGAGGCGAATATTGGAGGCGAATTCGTTTGAGGCACGCCAGGGGCAACAGAGTTTAGCAAGCGATTAGCCAGGCGACGTCGCTTTTGTGGGCGAATGTATAGGCGAAATCGTTTGAGGCACGCCAGGGGCAACAGAGTCTAGCAAGCGATTAGCCAGGCGACGTCGCTTCTGTGGGCGAATGTATAGGCGAGGCCGTGTGTATGACCGCTTGTTATATTGTAGTAGAAGGCGTGCCAGGTAGCGATCTAGCTTCTGGATTCGACAAGAAGCGAATAAGGAAGCGAATTCGTTTGCGTGCAAGACAGAATTGTGTAATTATTTGTTAAAATTGACCCGTTTCTTTCGAAACATGAATCGGGATACCCGACTCAACATAAACCTGTCAAATTCAAATCCAACGCCCCTATACTAATGCTAAAGATGCATAACCTAAGCACTCAAGTGCGATACTAATGTCAAGCCCCTACCAAAAAGAGAGACAATACTTTTTCATGCCTTGGGGAGGTTAGGGACCTGTGGCCTTGCAATGGTAAACGCACGGTTGTGGACCAGATATTTAGCCATTTGGTCTCTTCCGTCGTTAAGTTCTTGCAAGGAGAAAGGAGTGATATCATCCTTGAATACCTATGATTGAAAATAACGCTTATTAGGAAATCTCGACGAATATAAATGAGATTAGACGCGTGTAGCGTACCTTTAGAAGATCTAGCATGTCTTTTTGAACACCATCCACCACCATCAAACCAAATATCATTGTGTAATAGCCACATTCATAGTTCGATGATTGCTTCCTAGACTACAAAAGTGTTTAAAATATAAAACATTACTATACTTATGGTACTTTAAACGCAAATGTTGATTTTTGAAAGGACGTGATAGCATGAGCACAACATCTTACCCGAATGTTTATAAGGTGGAAGTCGAGGAGTGTTTTGTCGTTCACTTGAAGAATTGCATTATCAAGGAGATCGGCGAATGTTCGTGATGGAGGGCGGTGGAGTGGGTCTATCCAATATACTTGCTTTAAAGCGGGTATTATTGCAACAAAGCTCCAATGATCACTACAAATCACATGAAAGCATAATGGTCATAAAAAAAGAATGCAGTAGAGCAAATACAATATATTTAGCATGAGTAATAGAGCAAATTGTAAGGTATACCTCTCGACATATGGTCCGATCCATATTTTCTTTGATTTGTCGGAGAGAGTAGAATTCAAGTAATTAAGTCTTTGCCTATTGCTCTCCATACTAGCTTGCAAATGCATTGGATGCAAAAGTCCAATGAAATGCTTGCTCCGGTGATAGGCATGGTGATGCAAGAACCTGTGAATGTAGTAGACAATCATGACGAGGATGTAATCATATATGGTTTGATAATTGAGTATTCTCATGAAACACATACAAATGGCTTACATTTGATTGAGGCAAAGAATGGTGGCGGGAAGTTCATTGAAATTCCAGAAATATTCAAAATCCTCCCATGGTACGTGGATGTCCTTTGTCATGGTAAAGCACCTTTCATTTCCGAGAAAGGCATAGCATGCATTCTTGTCGTGCGAGGATATCAAATCATAAAAGACTCGGACGAAGGGTGGAAGGGCTTTCATAAACTCCACGAGCATGGGGTCTAATGTTTGTCTAGCTATAGGCAAGGCATGCACGGGTATTTGTGGATTTTGTGGAGTTTGTGGTTTCCTACGGGGTATGGAGGTGGATTTTTCATCAAGCACCAACCATTTTGGCCATAGAACAAGGAAACCTTTAGCCTCCCCAACTCTCACCATCGGTGACTCCTTCACAGGTAGCATTTGTTGTTCTATCAAAACATCGGTAATGCGAACACTAAAAAATCCTGCGGGGATGTCAACACGATTGTGTTTCACCGCACTTGGGTCGCATGTGCCATTGGCGACATGGAGTGGTTTTGATTTGGTACCTTGCGAAACATATAGCTTGCAAGGGGGGTTCTATCATAAATGAAAGCACAAGAGAAATCATCATCCAACTATTTTTAGAAAGAGATTAGAAACCAACGATGTTCTAAATTAGCAAAATTTGTACTAACCTTATCAACTTGAATGGAATGCGCCGCATTCAACTTGATGGGTGATGAAGGTGGAGTAGGAGGCACTAGTTCCTCCTCCATTTCCACATTCTCACCTTCATCCTCCACAATTTGAGGTGATGCTTGAGAACCCTTTGATGATGGTGGAAGATGTGGTTGTGTACCTCCTAACCTCTCGATGTGGGGATAGTTGGTGTGTTGTGCTATGTCTTTCATCACCTCCCTCAAATCCTTCATTTCCGCCTTTGTCGCCGCCACCTCGCTCAAAGTTCGTTGTAGTTGTGATGGTTTAGGATTGCCCCAACCTTGCTTAATCCCAAAAACCTCTTCTTGTGTCGCGTAACCTCCAACACCTAATGCTCTTCCCGGGTGTTCCTTTTTCTTCCCAAGAGCAAAAGCCTCATTCAAGACATCCTTCTTCCCACACGGGATAAAGGTACCCTCCTCCTTTTGGCGCTCAAGAAATTCCTATTATCAAATGAAGTTGTACTAGGTGAAAGTGGTTGTGAAGAATATTTGAAAGCAACAACAAAAATAAATAAGACTACAATAGATAGTAAGATAATGTAAGATAGATAGACTAACCACCCTCTTTGCACATTTTTCGGCATCCTCCGAAGTGAACTTACCATCCGAGTCTCTAATTCGACCCAACACGAAGAGTTTTTGTCTAGTATAATCCTCGGCGTCCTTTTCCACTATGACATACCGAGCTTCCGCCTCGTCCATCCCCCCTAATACCAACTCCTTCACTAGTTCCTCCTTCTCCCTAAACCCCTCCTTCTCACATACACCCAAATACCCCGACCTACCACCGGTGTACGGCATTGTTATTGATTTCACCGATGTGACCTTCTTGTCCCATTTCCCCTTTGCACAAGAAGATACCGTATCACATGTCATCATTAATGTAATAGATAAGAGGAGGTTATGTCACCGAAGTTATAGTTTGTGACTCACCGAAGTCTTATTTTCAAGCGATGCTTGCTTGAAGGCCTCCCACGCATCGGTTGTAATATGATTGTATCGGTCCCTTGGATCTTGACCTAGCCTCTTTCCCTTCTCATACAAGTAGTCTTTTCTTAGAGCATGCTTGTGCTCGCGAAAAGCTTTGGAGACGATGTTGAATGCCTTCTTTCTCACCACTTCCATGTCATTAGATTCTATTTCAAAAGGTCGCTACGCCAAAATATGTAGCATGTATTATGTCTATATATTATGAAGATGTATAATATTGAGTAGATAGATCATTGAAAGGTTAAATGTTACTTACTTGGCATTCTACCCAAACTTCCTCCTTCTTTTTTGATGGGACGGTTCTCCAATTATCCTCCGTTATCTCAATAAACGTTATTCCAACTCGGCCACACCAACTTGACCATTTTGAACGTTCTTTTTTTGGTCGGTTGCATACACCCTTAGCATTAAATCCTATGTGTGTTAGTTCTCCTCTTCTCATTCTTCTTTGTAGAACTCGACAATGTGAGCGGACTTGTAGGCCTTTCTTCGAGTTGCTACCTCGCTTCTTTGGTTGGGCACTTGAAGTGGTTGAAGTGGTCACCATTGCTATCTAAGGATGGATAGAAATAGAATCTTAACTAATTATCACTATTATGACTAGGTAAAACAACAACAAAACCATGTTGAATGAGTTGTAGAAGTAAAATAACACAAGCATGACTAGTTAAAACAAGGAAAAAACGGATTTGTTGAATTGTATAACCAAAGTGAACCTAAGGTAGGCTAACATGTTAGAATGCCACATGAAAGTAACAAATAAAGGGAGCTATGGCTTCTAAATTTGATTTTAACATAGTCATGAAACACATATGTTATGGATAGGGACTAAGCATGGATAATGTCTACTCAAGCATGCCATTCAACCAATATATCTCAAAAAGTAACTAAATAACATGTGCTTTGAATAATACTTCAAATTTGAGTCTCATACCTTAATTGTAGAAGAAGATATTAGTTGTTTGTTGCTCTTAGACACACAAAGTAGCGAGATTTGTAATATTCAACCAAAGTTGAAGGAAGATTTAGGGGTTTTTGGTGGGTTACAAGCTTTATAGGGTTTAGTTCTTCACACAAAATATATGTGCTAGATTTGAGGGTGAGTTTGTGGTTGGTTTTGATGAGATTTCACCAAGAAATGAGACAAGAATGGATTTGGAATGCAAGGATTTGAGATGGAAGTTGAGGGGGGGATAAGGTGAGAGAGAAGGAGGGGTAGATGGGAATGAATGGTGAAAATGCTGAAGAGGTTAGCAAAATCCGGGATAAAAGATATATATAGTATGGTAAAGTTGGACAAAACATGCCTGAATAGTATATTTGGTCGGTTACTGTTTAGCCAGGTTACGATACCGCAACCTGCATCGGCTAGAGGCGAATACCCCTTGCGGTATCGCTAGCTAGCAAGTTGATGAACCCATAATAATTATTTTCTGAATATTTGCTACTTTGTTATGCAATTAATATTAACATTGTGTGTTTCATGAGATGATGTATATTAAAATTTAATATGAAAACTTATAAATGAAATCAGATTTTATCTGCACATAATATTACTTGAGTTGGTTGCAACGATGACGTCTGTTATGAAAGAGAATTGTTGTGACATGTTGTATATAGTCGTATGAAGAGGTATCTGAAATTGTTAACTGTAATCCATATCCATGGTTATTGTAAAGCATTTGGCATAAACTGTTTAGATACGTATATGATGGGACTACGGGTTAATACCATTAGTTCGTTAACCAAATGTTACACTAGTGCAGACACGAGCAATAGGACTTTCTACATTAGCCACGTGTTGATCACCATCGAATATACATGTATTTGACAAGTTCAGACTGAAAGTGTAGACATTTAGTTCTTCTGTAATGCATGTGGTATTACTCATAGTCTGGATGATGTTATACATACAGGCAACGTCGTTACCCCGTTAAAGAGCCGACTTCGCGATCACACATCTCGGGAGCTAATGAACGAAAAGTATCCAGTTTTAGATGAGAACAGGGGTGGTAATTGAGTCAACACGCGAGTAATTCGAGATCGACTCGGTCAAAACTCAGACTAAACACGACTCGATCTAGCTCGACTTGAAAAACTCGTGCGTAACATGGTGGTATAATCAGTTGCAAGTTTATAATATTATTAGGTTATACTATATTAGTTCAATCATCTAATCTAGCTAGTTTTCTGTTACTACTCAATATTGAATAAACTAATTAATTGCATTGGTATTTACATTAATAATTTCTAAGGATGCTAATAATTTCAATATTGAACAGGTATTTAAACGCACATATATATAATTAGAAATTTTCATAGTATAGAAGTAGTAACATTTTTATTTAAAAAGAGAAAAAAACAATTCGAGTTCAAACTCACAAGTAGTGTCGATACTCGATAAATAATAACGAGTTCGAGTTGAGTATGGTATTATTAACTCGCTAGTTGTCGAGTCGACTCGAACATGGTTAATATAGTTCTCGAGTCTAGACGAGTTACGCACTACTCGCTTGATTGAAGGTTGTCATTCCCAATCTCGATGATAAATGGATTTGGTTTTTATCGTGTGGGTTGCCGGGCATGGGTTCAGGGTTTAGGGTTTAGGGTACAGAAGCGAACTCGCTACAACCTTCGCCTACAAACAAAATTGAGGCGAGTTCGCAAGTTGGTTGAAATTATAGGCGAACACACAGGCGAGTTCGTATCATAGTGAAATCCACGCGCGACGTTCCTGACACGATTTCGTAACCAATTTCGCCTACAGGCGAATGGGAGAGGCGAGTTCGCCAGCGTATTTTAATTTAAAAAAAAAATACAAAAACAAGTTTTGCGGTTGGCGATTTCAGAACCCCCCAACTTCCACCCGCAAAACCCTAAACCCCCAAATCGGAAAATACCTGCAACAGCATGGGCCGGAGCAAATCAGCCGGTAAAACCCTCACCCCACCAGCCCCCAAGCGCCGGAAGACCACCCCCACTACTCAACCCGAAGCGGAGCCGGCCGGAATGCGTGAAGAGACCCTCGCCGACCTTCAACCTCGCCGGAGACGCGATCGCCCGGCCGGTGGATCTACAGGCGGCGGCGGCGGCGAACTCGCTTCTGGAACCTCCCATCACCGCCAACCCGCCACCCCTCCGTCGCCGCACCGCCACACCGCCACCAGTCAGTCGCCACACCGCCGCACCGCCACCAGGAACCCGGCTGAAACTGGCGGCCATACTTCTGGAACCTCCCATCACCGCCAACCCGCCACCAGTCCGTCGCCGCACCGCCGCACCGCCACCAGGAACCCGGCTGAAACTGGTGGGCCAGCCGAGAATCTGGCGACTGAGGAGGATGAGGAGACGTCTCTGTTTGTCAGCACAAAGGCCGAGACTAGGTACGAACAATTTTCTCGTCGCTTCTTGTTGAATGCTAGGGTTTTTGATGAAGATCGGATAGAGTCGTTAGGGTTTGGTAAAATTGTAGACTATTTTAAGGCGACGCATCTAGAAGGGATGTTGATGTCGAGAGAGCCGGTGCATAAGGATGAGTTTTTACAGTTTTATGCAAATATGACTTTTGCAAAGGACGCCGAAGAGGGGGAGACAATGGTTAGGGGAGTAAGGTTTAAGGTTGATAAGTATTTGATTAATGAGGTGATAGGTTGCCCGTATGTGTCGGTTGACCACTTAAGGCCGTTAGATCCAAACGGTCCTTACGAGTGTTACCACACCCAAAACTTCCCATCTTTGTCTAGTCTGAACCCCCTAGAACCCGTTGCTAAAAATACTTTAAGTTGCGTAGCAAGGTGGAAGGTACTCCGAAGAAGTACAATATTGGCGTTCTCACTCAGGAGCAGAGGTTGGTGTTCGAGTTGATATGCTCGAATGTCATGCCATCGGGTGGTCACCCTTGCGAGCCTACTATTGCCAATTTGATGTTGTTCTATTACATCATGGAGGGGTTGAAGATCAATCCAGGGTACTGTAATTAATGGTTCAATAATTAGAGGTTACTGTAATTAATTACAATTTAAGTATTCTAGTTGCGGTTAGAGTACTGAAATTGTAATTACAACTAGAGTACTTAAATTGTAATTAATTACACTAACTTCTGATTATTATTTTTAAAAAAATGTGTAATTTCTATCACAGATATATTTTTTAATATATAAAATTAACAAAAGGTCATATTAAATAAAATATAAAATATTACCATTAAAATAATAGTTTGACTAATTTTGTGCAGAAGTTTTGCGTTCGGGACTCCGGAACAATAGAACCAAAAGGCCAAATTACACTAGTGGTCGTGTTATTGTGATGAGTGAGTTCCAAGTGTGATCGGCCAAAGGCCAAATTATATACCGAATTGATATATTAACCGTATACCGAATTATATATATCTATATAATGTAAAAGCTCGAGTCGACTGCGCCACATATTCGAACGAGATCGAGCTAGAGATCTAGCTTGGTCAAACCGTGAGCGATTAAAAGAAATTGGAGATGAAAGTGTATACTACATCCAGAATTCGACCTACCAAGTTCATAGTTGATCGCAAATGTGAACAAAAAAACAATTTGAAATT
Organism: Sherardia arvensis; assembly: GCA_948330725.1. NCBI lineage: Eukaryota > Viridiplantae > Streptophyta > Magnoliopsida > Gentianales > Rubiaceae > Sherardia > Sherardia arvensis. The sequence continues at coordinate 37,367,099 of OX415239.1, forward strand.
ACATAAAGATTCATATATACTCCTATTTCAATATTAGTTAAAGAATTTATTTTGGTTTAATACTGGCGAACTCGCCTATTCAATTCGCTTAGAGGCGAGTGTCCATGCGAACTCGCCTCCACGTCACATCAATTTTCCCACATCGGTGGAGCAGGGTCCAACTGATCAGTTTAAATATGTGACCAAAACTAAATGGTTCGATAAGTCGCCGACCCGCGCAAACTGCCCATGAAACACCATGCATGATATACACATATACTATACATATACTATACAGTGATGAGCGATCAGAGTGTTGAGTGCATCTATCAGATCCCTGGCCCAAAGGCCTATATTTTTTAACAAAGAAGCGAACTCGCCTGCCAGCTCGCCTGTGGGCGAGTTACAAGCGACTTCGCCTCTTAGATCACCCGCAGGCGAGTTACAGGCGAACTCGCCTCCACGTCACATCAATTTTCCCACATCGGTGGAGCAGGGTCCAACTGATCAGTTTAAATATGTGACCAAAACTAAATGGTTCGATAAGTCGCCGACCCGCGCAAACTGCCCATGAAACACCATGCATGATATACACATATACTATACATATACTATACATATACTATACAGTGATGAGCGATCAGAGTGTTGAGTGCATCTATCAGATCCCTGGCCCAAAGGCCTATAATTTTTAACAAAGAAGCGAAGTCGCCTGCCAGCTCGCCTGTAGGCGAGTTACAAGCGAATTCGGAACAAGATTGAATTGATATAATATCAAACAAGCGAACTCGCCTCTGAAATCGCCTGTAGGCGAGTGTTGAGCGAACTCGTAACGGTGACAAACATAAATAGTCAACTGCTGGGCCCTGTCGATCAAAACTCAGATCCCCAATTTTTCCCCCAAACTCACGCAAAATCGCTGCTTCCTCTGCTCACCCACCGCCGACCAGCCACCGTCAAGCCGGAAATTTGCTCCCCCACTGCCATATTCCATACATCTGGTAAGTTCCTGTCCCGTTTGATCTTACTCATTGATTTTCCATTTTCCATGTTTTCAAATTTTTAAGTTCATCAGTATTTTAGCTTTCTGTTGATTTTCTTTGTTGAAACTGGGGTTCAATCATAGGAATAGGATTGATGTTAGGTATTCTTGATAGGTACTTTGGTTAATTAGAAACATGGCTCCGAGGGGAAAGAAGAAGGTTGAACAATCGAGCGAGGTTATTGTTTTTGATAAAACTAAGTTTGTCAGTGAATCTGCTTACCTCAAGTATAGGAGTTTTGAGGATGCTAAGTCGCAGTTGAACACCTTACTTGTGGTGGATGAGAGTAAGGTTGAAGAGCTAGGCTTGAAAGAGGTGTGGGGCTTGCTAAATTATTCGGGTGCGGACACATTGATGAAGGTGAAGGACCCGGGTTATCTAGAGGAGACAATGCAATTCTACGCTAACTTCCGACAGGTGGCTGATAAGTGGAAGACCAAGGTCAACAAGAAGGAGTTCGAAATCAGTCCTGAACTGTTCAATGCAGCCCTCAAGAACATGTACGAGGACGAAGATGAACCAGTGGACCTTTACGTAAGGGGTGACTGGCCAAGTGAGTCGATCTTTCCAGCCGCGAATTTGCAGAAATTGGGGTTGGATCACTTCGGCCGCCAGTTAGGTCCGCTTGGAAGGCCAAAGGAGTACAAGCTTGGACAGCTTACACCCGAGCGAAGGATCTTGTATGAGATGGTGGCTACCAATATTGTGCCCAAAGGGGGTTACCTCCAAGAGCCAAACTTCACCACTTTGGTCACTTACTACTTGTTGGCCTCGGAAGTGATGATAAACCTCGAGTACACCATGTTTCAACACATGAAGGACAGCGTGGTTGAGAACAATACGGTGGCTAAGAAGTTGCCCTACGCAAACTTCATAACAATGTTCCTCCGGTCCAAGCATCCAAAGTTGAAATTCTCCAACACCGCCAAGCCGTGTGAGTACTACACCAAAGAGTACTTTGAGAAGAAAAAGTGGTCATTGGTTGGGGGGACTTGGCAGCCAAACGGAGAGAAGGCCGTGGAGCCGGAACCTGAGCAAATCGGAGGTAAGGGGATACAAATTATATTTAAGTTCCATTATATTGTGTTCAATATCTAAATTTAACATTTTCAATGTTCTCCATTTACTAGTGAGTGCGGAAGCATATTATAAGGGGTTTGAGGAGTCGAACTTCGCGATGAGGACAGAGCTTGCTAATCTCCGCAAGACGGGGTGGAAGAACAGCCACTTGCTTTGTGGTTTTCTAAGAGCATATGCCCGAAAAAATCCTTCGGCGGCCACTCCTGACAATGAAGACCACGAAGGCGGAGACAACTCTTCCTAGACATGTGGATGTAGTCTAGGAACGTTTTTTCAAATTGTATTGCTACAATTTAACGATTTTTTCGTTTTGATTGCATTATTCAATAAAATTTGGTGCTTACAGTTCATATGCGCTTATTGTTTAAATTACATATAATTGTTCATGTGTTAAACCGGTGTCGATATAGTCTTTTATAGTGTTGCTAGTACTAAAATACTATTTATGTCAAGTCAGAAACGAATTCGCAACAAAATTCGCTTGTGGGTTATAACTGAAGCGAGTTCGCTTCTAATCTCGCCTATTTCAACAGAGTCTAACAGACGACTCAAGAAGCAAACTCGCCAGTAACAGGCGAGACGGCTTACGGAACCGCCACCACCTAAATGCCAAGGCATAAAGTAAAACTACAAAAACGATGTAGTTTCAAGGTTGGCGAATAGAGATACGATATCGCCTCTAGTAACGCTTACAGGCGATTTGTACAAGAGAAGTCGTCTTTATTCACGCCTATGCTATGAGTGAAACACGTTTCAAGCATACATGAATACTAATTCAGTCCATACCAAATGTATATGTTGAAAACTTAAGGTTTTTCCAATTACATACTAATGTTTACATATTCTTTGGTTGATTCCTCTTTCGCTTCGTTGGTTTTCCAGCATTGGTGATCCAAATGCCCTCCGTGTGATCGTTCCGCGCAAAATACCTTTTCAAACTCGCCTCGTCTTCAGTTAAGGTTTCGTTAGGCTCTAAATCCAGAAGGTCCCCGATATCTGTACCAAAGCTGCGATCCTCGTCATTGTCATTGTGAAGAAGCGCCTGCTTACCATTCACCGCAATCTCCCACCGGTTATCCTGTGGATCCGCCACATAAAACACTTGGTGCGCCTGAGACGCCATGATAAACGAATCACCTTCAGAGCCAAGAACACTGCGATTCACCAGGGTTGTGCCGTAATCCTCTTTCCGCACCCCGCCACATTCTTTCACCCACTCACACTTGAACACTGGAATTGTGGCACTGATAAAGTCAATCTCCCAGATGTCGGTGATCGTCACGTAGTATGCTTCGCATCCATGAACTGCCTCACCTGGTACTACCACACCACTGTTTTGGTTAGTTGACCTCTCATCCGACCATTTGGTTCCAAAAGTATAACCGTTTATGTCGTACCCACCAAATGAGGAAACAGTGCCGAGGGGTCTTCTACATAACAGCTTGACAATATCAGGATGGTCCCCTTGCTGAATGTGAGCTTGCAGCCACCAAACGAAATTGGCACAATGCTTTTCCAGGATCCTCACATCACCGACAGTCCATGCATTTGACACTCTAATCTGATCCATGTGTATGTCAACATAAGGGGTCACCGCCTCGTGATTTCTGAGGATATATAAATGGACAGCATCCATGTCGGCGGCGGTAGGACTAAACAAACTATGATGCTTGAGCCCGTGCCCGTCCACTCTACCATCGTGCCTAGCATTTGGGATCCCCACTGTGGCAACATCTTTCATATAGTTGGTACAAAACTCAATAACCTCTTCTGCGACATAACGTTGAACTATACTAGCATCAGGCCTATATCTGTTCTTCACGAAATGCTTAAAAATCGACATGTACCGCTCAAATGGATACATCCATCTCAAGTAAACTGGGCCACATAATTTTACCTCTCTCACCAAATGGACAATCACGTGGATCATTATGTCAAAAAAGGCCGGGGGAAAGTACATCTCCATCCTACACAAAACTTCCACCACCATTTCCTGCAACTCATCCAGCTTCTTCCTGCTCACTCGCTTACGACATATGCACTTAAAAAAGTAACATAGCTTCGATATCGCCTTCCTCACGTGACGAGGCAATGATCCTCGTAGAGCGATAACATTCAGCTCCTGCATAAGATTATGACAGTCGTGTGACTTCAATCCCGCCAGCTTCAGTTCTTTGGTATTAACACAATTACGGATGTTCGAAGAGTAATCTGTTGGAACCTTAACAGACTTCAAAGCATTACAGTAACGCTTCTTCTCCTCGGTCGACATAGTGTAACAAGCTGGAGGTAAATAAGATTTACCTTCTTCCTCTACAGGGGCTAGAGACGATCGGATACCAAGCTGTACAAGATCTTTCCGCGCTTTTAAGCCATCCTTTGTCTTTCCAGGGGTATTCATCAGCGTACCTACAAGTGCTTCACATACGTTCTTCTCAATATGCATCACATCGAGACAGTGACGTACGTCCAAATGCTTCCAGTAATCTAGTTTGAAGAAGATCGAACACTTCTTCCAACTGCTATTCGACGCCTTCTTCTTCTTTCCCTTACCAAATTCATGATCCATCCCAGTAAACTTTTCTAGAATCTCCTCTCCAGTTAAAGGGATTGGGGAGGGATCATACTCTTCTCTCCCGTTGAACCAATTCTTTGCTCGCCTCCAAGGATGTCCCGTCGGAAGAAATCTTCTGTTCCCGAGATACACCGGCTTACCACCGTGTTTCAATTGACAATAACTAGTCTTGCTCTCACATATGGGACATGCAAAGTGACCTTTCACTGAATAACCCCCCAAGTTACCTAATGCAGGAAAGTCATTTATACTCCACAACAACATTCCTTGAAGTTTAAACTCCTCATCACCTCGACTGCCATCAGGTATCCGAACACCAACATCGAATAATTTCTGCAAATCTTCGATCAAAGGCGCTAGGTACACGTCAATATCGTTACCCGGTTGCTTAGGACCAGATATCATCATGGACAATAACACATACTTACGTTTCATCATCAACCACGATGGCAGATTGTAAATCACAATCATAACTGGCCAAGAACTATGGGTGCTAGACATGTTACCAAAGGGGTTCATGCCATCAGTGGATAAGCCTAGCCTCACATTCCTGGGCTCAGCAGCAAATTCGGGGTACCGCTCATCCATTTTCTTCCACTGATCTCCATCTGAGGCATGTGAAATAATGTCATCGTCCTCCCTAGCCCTATCTGCATGCCATGTTAGCAACTTTGCATCCTCAGGATTTGCAAACAACCTCTTCAGTCGAGGAATCAGCGGAAGGTAATACACTACTTTAGCCGGCGTTTTACATCTAGACGGCGTCACACTCTCGCCGCATACCTCTACGGTCCCCACCTTTGACTTGTACCGAGGTTCATTGCAGACTCGGCATGTATCTCTATCCTTGTCATCTTCCCTGTACAACAAACAATCGTTAGGGCATGCATGAATCTTCTGCATCTCCATTCCCATAGGACATAATATCTTCTTAGCAGCATATACTCGATCAGGACACAAGTTGTCAGTGGGTAGCAACTCTTTCACCAACTCTAACAATTCAGTCATCCCCTTGTCAGATATTCCATGGCGCGCCTTTAAATTCATCAACAACAACGTAGAACCAAGAACGGAATGTTTGCAACCCTTGTACAATGGTGTCTCTTTATCATTATACATCGCCGCTAACATGCTCGGCTTTCCTACCCAATCCATTGCCACGTCTTCCGCCATTTCATCAAGACAACCATCATAACGCAATCCATCAGCCCCAATCTTAACATCAAACTCTGCATCATTATGACTTGCACCTTCTCCATGCCAAACCCATGTTGTATATGTAGGATCAAAACCTCTACAAACCAAATGTTCGCGCACAACGTCTACATCCTCATAAATCGCGTTGTTAAGGCAATCTATGCAAGGACATCTTAGCCCACCCATTCTCTTTTCTACACAATCCTTCCAACCAACATCAATAAACTCTTGAATCAAATCCGTATAACCTTGTGAGAGACGCTGATTCTCCAACATGATTTCACTACGACCATGCTTAACAAGATACTATCAACAACGGTTTTGCTACAATCACTCAAACATTCCACAAATTTAGCACCCTAAGAACTCTACAAATCCATATAAACAAGCACATACACTAATCAAAAACAGTTTGCCCATTCCACAACCAATCAACAAAAAAATCAAAACCTCATACCTTTGTGTTCTTGGGCAAAATCAAGGCCTGAAAATGTGAGCAAAACTTGAGACAAAACAAAAGGAGAGTTCTTTTATCTACTTCTTTTATTTTTATTCCCGCAAAAAATCAGCTTTTATACACCCAGCTACGACACTGTTACGAATTCGCCACCAAATTCGCCCGCTACATTTTAATACAGGCGAAATCGTAAACCGAAACGCCTCTGGTCATAATTATAGGCGAACTCGCTTCTTCAGTAACGCCTGCTAGCGTCAATACAAGGCGATTTCGCAAATACAACGCGTCTTAACATGTATGGGCGAACAACTATTCTTATTTCAGACGGGTAATACTGGCAAATTCGTCACTCTACTCGCCTAAAGGCGAACACGGTTCAGAGATCGCCTAGTATTAACATTTTTAATACACTTTGGAAAACGCCTTGGTTTTAATTGTGAAACGCCGTGTTTTTTTTTTTGCCCTAGGCGAACGGCAGGTTACGAGTTCGTAACCCAGTTACTCGGCGGTTCCGCCAAAATCTGGCCAAAACGCCGTGAAATGTGTGCCGAGAAACCTATGCTTGTGCACTAGTGTGAGTTCGAAATGAATGCCAATTCCCAAATGAGTTTCGTGTATTTATAAGTGGCGAAAGTGCTCTCGGGGAATCCTTTTCCCTTTCAACATCGGATTGTGATTTAAGAAATGTTTCCCTTTTCTTTTCTTATTTTTATTTTTGATATGCTTTCTTGTATCTAAAGAACACACTTTGACTTGTTGACCAGAACAAAAATATTTTCATCACCAAAACTTTTCTTCTACGTGCAAGTAAATTCACTTTTCAAAAAAAAGTAGAATCCGCCCATGAGTCTACACAGTCGTAGGGTCATTTTTGACTCTTTGCTACGTTTTCTTCGCATATGCTGATGTTTCAAAGCATATTTCTGTCCTTATTTCTACTTCAATTTTAATTCTTTCCCTACCCATATCCCTGCCCGATATTTTCATGCTTCAAAACTCAAAATTTGGTCGTCTTCAAGGTTAAATAAGACCTTTTCTTGTCTTTTTTTTTATCATTCTTTGATTTATGTCTGTGTGAATTGTACAAAGTCAACTTCTATTCATTGTTTACGTCCCTGCCCGTAACAACAACTCAAATCTCAAAAAACATGTGTTAAATTCGACTTCTGATCACTAGATTTGTCGTTTAAGAATGGGGTTTGTGATGTGGCGCTTCCGTTTCTAATTTTTCTCGAAGCATAGAAAAAATTTCATGTTAATCTAGAGAGCTCCGATCTTAATTTCAAGCTATATTCTTGAAAAGGTTTTAGTTCAAGATTCATTAAGTCGATGGTGGTTGTTGTATGGAGATGATTGCGAAGGAAAATTGGGTGATTCTCATGGATCAAATTGAAGAAAAAAAACTGAAGCGTTTGAGGATGACCTGATACAAGTTCCTCAAATGATATGGAGCAATGGAAACCTCAATGTACTGATGAGCTTCCTGAATGTTTTTGGGGTAAATAACTCTTTGCCTTATGGCTCTTCATTTCTTTACTTCTACATATGTAGTGGTATTTAGTTAAGAGAATTATTTCTTTGGTTGCTATGCTTTGGTGCATATTTTGGATTTCTCTTTTTAATCTTTATGTTGTTAGGTTATGTTTTAATCTGTAACAATGATCATGACTATAGTAGTTTATATCAGGCAAATAATAAAATTCTCTGCACCAGGAAGCTTGGATGGTCTCTGGGGGAAATGCAAGCTGCATTTCATACCCAGTCAGACGAGCTTGTGATTTTGTTAACCCTAACTCTAACTTGAGAGGTATGTTGCATCCTCTCTGCCTCCAGGCTTGAAAAGAAGGTGTTCTTGCCTTGTGTTAAGGTTCTGGTCACCATGTCAAGGCTCACGTGTTTCTCAACATGGGATTGCTGACATTGTATGATCGCATTTTGAGTTTTCTTAAAGATTCAGTTGATTTGAGCAGCACTGAACCACAAATTGGCTTTGAGATTGTTTATTCCTTCTGTGCTGCTGCCCATGGTTCCACCTATGAGCACATGAGAAAAATGGATGAAGTGGTCCAGGAAAGATATGGTTATTTGAATTATCCGATCAGGTTAAGATTGTTTGTTAAGATGTCGGGATTTCATTTTAATGTAGGAGGATAGTTCTATAAGAGAGTTCTTCGAAGAGCTATACAGCATAATCCTATGGTAGCGATGTATTTTCTACCTTTTTACATGGCTAGGATTTTGCAGTTAATATTTATCTGCAAACAGAGAGATGATGAGGCAAAGACTGATTTCCATAAATAAGCTAGACTGATTTCTATTTTTGCTGAGCTTGGCATTGGGCAGATATCAAAATAACTGAAGTGTAATTGCTTGTGTTTAGATATCTACCGGAACAAGAAAAAATGTATTCAGTCACAAACCTCGAAAGATGAATCGGCAATCAATCGTATATCCCAATCTCCAATATTTATGATCCCCTTTCTCAGTTTGCCCTTTGGCATCATACTTCTCCTACATGTGTATGATATTAATTATAATTACATGCGGATCATGACTGGAAAAACTACTCACTATTTAACTTCGTACCATCCTGCATCTTTTGAACCTGATTTTGCTAGCTTTTGTGCACTGCCCTCTATATATGCTAGCAATATTACATTACTGCATGTTTAAGAAAGTAAAATAACACCATCATGGTAATGAAAGCTCACTTTCAGTCCAAATACATCCTGTAAGATACAATACAGAGAATCCAAAACCTCCATTCATTTTGGTGGATAACTTCTCTCTCCCACCATGAATCCCCTTAGGCCTTGCTCCCTGATTTTCCACACCTAATTGGTGATACCAGGCCCAAGCCCAAATACTCCTTGATAGTGCGGGCTTGGCCCGTTGCAAGGTAAAGCTAGTTTGGCAGTATCCGGGTTCGTACAACTCGGACAGCGACACACACTGGAGGACACTCGGAACATGGACCACTCGGAGAGCATGGGTTATTGTATAAATAGTGCTCCTCAGCACTATTCCAGGTAAGTATCTTCTCACTATTCAAGTGAATACCCCTTTTTCTCTCCCGAGATCCATCTTTCATCATCACGCCGGAGGGTCTACCCTCGGGTACCTCCCGGGGCTCTGTCTTGCAGGGCTAGGTATTGGATCAGGGATCATGGGACTCACCGGACCGACCAGGCGGGCAGCATCAAGTTGGCACGCCCAGTGGGACACGATCTTTGTTCACAAAAGCATTAAGATGCCGCCCCGAGGTCGGCCGCCGCAAAGAGGTAGAGGAGGAAGAAGACCGGAAGCAGTAGAGGAGGACCTTACTTTGCGTCAAATGAGGGATCGAGCGCGCAAGGGGAAGGCTCCGGCGCATTCGGATCCAGACGTCTCTGAAGGAGAGTCAGAGCCGGAAGGAGAAAGGGAACCGGAAATGACGCAGGACGACCACGACAGAAGGGAGTTTGCTGCCACTCAGGAGGAGGAGTACCGTCGTTGGCTGGCGGCAAAGCAAGGATCGGGATCGGGAATGAAACCGTCTGAAGAACAGTCGAACCCTCTAGTGACCGAGGTCCGGGTGCCCCCGGTTCAGCCCGGGTCAGGATCCAACCCGACCCCGATGGGACCTCCTGCGGGGTTACCTCTGTTGGCTGCGGAGGTGGTCAGCCGAGGACCCCCTGCCGTTCACGGGCAGGAAAGTCTTCGGCCTCCGGTGGTTATAGATTTGGAAAGGCAGGTGGGGAGTATAGGGCAACCAGCCGGTATGGTATCGGGGTATGGTCAAGGTGGAGGCTATCCCGGATATGGAGCTCCAGGATACGGGATTACCCAACACGGATATCAGGGGTACCCCCCGGCACCCGGAGGGTATTACGCCCAACCCACTGGAGCCTCGGGGGGCTGGGCTCCCGGGATTCAAGGACCGGTGTGGATGCAGAGCCAAGCACCGATGGCTGGATATGCCATGGCTCAACCGGCTCCAGTCGCAGGAACCTATGGTACGTACCCAGTGGTTGTAGACCGAGCTCCGGCGGCTCTAAACTCGGTAGAGGAGAGGTTGGATCGATTGATAGGCAGGAATGGAGGAAGGCCTACTTCCCCCTAGATAGGTTACATCAGCACTTTCCCCTGGCCAGTGGGAATGAGAGTCCCGGAGGGGGTGCCGACCTACAGCAGGGAGACAGATCCGGAAGAGTTCGTCAGGACGTACCATAATGTCATGGGAACACGTGACATCCGAGAGGAGCTTATGTGCAAGCTGGTGAGCTCGTATCTAAGGGGAAGCTGTTTGTCGTGGTTTGAAGCCCAACCCCCGGAAAGTTTTAGAAATTACTACGATTTTTCAAGGGTTTTGATGCACAGATATGAGACCAGAAGGAAGAAGTACCTTCCTTTGGCCGAAGTGGCTCACAGTCGGCAGTCGGCAAAGGAGGAAGTCCGGGGTTTCCACAGGAGGTACATGGACGATTCTATGAAGGTGATTGACAGAGACGCTCAAGTGAAAGCCCTGATAGCAGGATTCATTGCAGGGTTGAGAGATGAGGTGTTATGGGCGAAGCTTATGGAGAATATCCCGACTACTTTTCATCAACTGGATCTTGAGGTGGAGATGTATTGTTCGCTTCTGGAAGGGAGTAAGAAGAGGAAGGAGGAAGGGTACTTCGAGGACAAGGGGATTGGAAAAGGTGATAAGGCTCGGGTTGCTGATCCTGTCAGGAGGGATGCGGGCCCGGCCCCAGTAAGGCCGAGGGTTGACCCCCCTCGGGCTGAAACGTTTACTCCTCTGACGAAAACCCGGTCGGAAATCTTAACAATTCATCGGAACCTGTTTCAAGACCCGGCCCCCATACCGGGAAATCCGACTCCAGCGAACGCAGCTAAATATTGCGCTTTCCACAAGTCTAATGGACACACAACAGATGGCTGCCGAAGCCTAAGGGTGGAGATTGAGAAGTTGATTGAGAGAGGGCAGTTAAGAGACTGTGTGAGCCAGGAGAACCAGCGTCCGGCGGCTGGGCAGCAGGCCGGAGCGGGGAGGAAGAGGAATTTGAGGAACAGGCCGCGGAACGATAACCAGCGAGGGGCTCCTGCACCGGCTGCCCAGCCGGGAGCAGCGGCTCTGGTCATGGCCCCAGAACCAGTCAACCAGGTCCCTCCCCGGATGATAAATGTTATTCATGGAGAAGTAGGTGATGGGCCCCAGTCCCACGCAGCGGCCAAAGCCCGGAGTCGGTGCGTGCCGGCTGGCGAGGACAGGGAGAAGAGACTGCGCCCCACGGAGATCATCACCTTTTCGGACGAGGATCCGGTGCCCAGTCTAACGCCCCATACGGACCCGATGGTGATCACAGCGGAGATAGAAGGATTCATTGTCAAGCGAGTGTTCATTGATGATGGAAGCAGTGTAGAAATCATGTTCGCCTCTTGCTTTGACCAGCTGGGAATAGGGCGCCACAACCTTCGCCGGAGCACCTCTCCGCTGTCAGGGTTCACAGGCCGAACGGAACATCCCCTGGGGGTTGTGTCTTTAACAGTGACAGTGGTTGATGACCGTGACAGGAGCAAGAAGATCTCAGTCCGGTGCAACTTTACGGTCATAGACGCCCCGTCTCCTTATAACATCATCATCGGACGGCCGTGGATGGCTCAAGCCAGGGCCATTTGCTCGACGTACCATTTGACCATGAAGTTCCCAACCAGTCAGGGGGTGGCGACGGTCCGAGGAAGCCAATCCACGGCCAGAAGTTGCATGCTCACAGCCCTCCAGGAGGCCAGAAAGGCCCCGGTTGGAGCAGTGCAGGGAGAAGTAGGTCCGGGGGATGTGGAGGACATGCAGGTCGGGGGCCGAGGCATGATCAAAGTCGGGAGAAAGATGCCGGTTGGTGTGAAGGAAGAGCTACGATCCTTACTTTCGAAGTATGAGGATGTGTTCGCATGGGAAGAGAGATTTCACAGGTGTACCCCCAGAATTAGCCCTCCACAAGCTGAATGTATATCCGGAGTTAAAGCCGATTCGACAGAAGAAGAGGGCTCTGGCAGGAGATAGGGCCGAGGTGGTAAGACAGGAGGTGTTGAAGTTGCTGGAAGCCGGGGTAGTGGAGGAAATTATATACCCGGAATGGCTAGCTAACCCGGTACTGGTGAAGAAGCACAATGGGTCCTGGAGAATGTGTATCGACTTCACCGACCTTAACAAGTGTTGCCCAAAAGACAGTTACCCCCTTCCCCCAGTTGACCGGTTGGTGGAAGCTATTACTGGGTACGAAGCTCTGGCCTTCTTCGATGCATACCGGGGTTATCATCAGATTCAGATGTCAAGAGAGAACAAGCCGAAGACAGCTTTTATCACAGAGTTCGGAACCTATTGCTATAGGCGGATGCCGTTCGGCTTGAAGAACGCAGGGGCGACGTACCAGCGGATGACAGACTCGATATTCCGAAATCAGTTGGGCCGAAGCATGGAGCTATACGTTGACGACATGGTGGTGAAGAGCCGGAGCTACCCGGGTTTCTTAGAAGACTTGGAAGAGATGTTCGGCATTCTGAGAAAGGTCAACTTGAAGTTGAACCCTGAGAAGAGCGTGGTAGGAGTAGCGGCTGGGAAGTTCCTCGGCTATATGGTGTCTAGTCGGGGGATAGACGTCAATCCGGAGAAGGTGGAGGTGACGAACCGGACGATCGTAAGCGGGATTAAGGCCCGGCTACGAAAGCGAAAGGTAAACTGGGTGCACGAGCTCCCGAGTGTTTTGTGGGCTCATCGGACTACGGAAAGTTCGGCGACCGGAGAATCCCCTTACAGTCTGACGTATGGATCTGAGGCAGTAATCCCGGCTGAGATAGGAATCCCCAGTCTTCGGACGGCCGAGCCGGTCCCTGAAGAAAAGAATGAAGAGGAAACCAGAACAAATCTGGACCTGCTGGAAGAAAGAAGAGAGAGAGCAGCTTTGCACGAGGCTAAGGTGAAGGAAAAAGTTAAGAAGTATCATGACAAGAGGGTGAGGAAGGAGCAGTTCAAGGTAGGTGACAGAGTCATGAGGAGAAATGACAAGAGTCATCAGGAGCCGGAAGGCAAGCTGGCACCCAACTGGGAAGGACCGTACCGGGTGACAGAAGCTCACCCGGGCGGGAGTTATGTGCTGGAGGATCCAGCGGGGAAGGGAGTCCCCCGAAGATGGAACATAGCGAACCTTAGGCGGTTCTATGGATAGTCTCTGGCACTTGTTGCCTAGATAGAATAGCCTCTGGCACTTGATGCCTAGGTAGGATAGCCTCTGGCACTAGATGCCTAGGTAGGATAGGTCCCCGGCAGCAGGAGCCCGGGATAGAAACCTAGAGGTCGGATGACCGAAGGGTAGGTAAGAAATATCCTGGAAACAGAGATTTTTTGTAACAAGGGTGTGTCCCTTTTGACCGATTTTAAAGAAAATGAATGCTCGCATTAGAATTTTAAAACTGAAAGATGTGTCATAAACTGAAAATTGTTATACATATCTGGAATAAAATGAAAGGTTACAACAGGGCATGAAGTTCGATCCTATCTACGGGCCCCTGACGTAGAGGCTTCGCTGGGAGGACCTCCCCGGGTCTCGCGTCGGCTCCGTTGGACAGCCTGCTCTAGCATGCGTTGTTCCTCGTCTTGATCCCGGGGGAGATCCGGATTCTCGCTTCTATCACCCTCCGGCTCGGCGGTTGATTCGGAAGTAGGGACGGGAACGCCGGTATGACCACCTCGACCTCCTATTCGGACTGGAGGCTGGGGAACGCCGGTATGACCACCTCGACCTCCTATTCGGACTGGAGGCTGGGGAACGCCGGTATGACCACCTCGACCTCCTATTCGGACTGGAGGCTGCCTCGCTCGCGGCCTGGTTGGGTTACTCCCAGTTAGAGTAACTTTTTGTTTCCCTTTGTCATTCCGAGCCGAATGAGAGCCTGCGGCAGAAGAAGGACCGGAAGGTTGATCAGAAGCCGGAGTACTCTCCGAAGCAGGAAACTGAGCGCGGAACCTGGCAGCAACGGTTCGAAGTCTGGCTAAGCGTCGTTCGGAAGCCTCAAGATCTAGGAGCTCAGGAGTATGCTCGTAACGCTCATAAGCCAGATCAACATCTTCAAGAGGAGGTATCTAAGACACAGAGGGAGGAACTATGATCCGGTTCAGAACGTTCTTCCTCCAATCAACTGCGGCTTGATAGGTCGCTGCCCAGACGCCAGAGGTCCGTTCAGAGCTCTCCATCCAGGCGATCAGATCGTCAACTGCCCGGGGAACGTCGGTCAGCAGGGGAATGCTGACCGCCCCCTGACGCAGTCCAAGCAGATGGTATGATAGATGAACTAATACAAGTTGCTGCTGGAGAGTCCGGTTCCTGGTCGCGAGCTTTTCGTTTTCCACTTCAAGTTTGGCGGCATGCTTCCGAAGGTCGGTAGTTTTCTGCATTCTCATGCACTTTTTATAGTACAGCCGAATGTCGTGCCATACCTCATCCAGTTCTTTTTGGATCCGGAGTTGGAAGTTGCGATGCTGGGCCTCCTGCTCCGACAGGACCAGGTCAAACTCAAGGACCTTGTCGATGCTCTCAAAGGCGAGTCTGTAACACTTCGGCAGGGAACCAAAGTCTTCTTGGATCTGGAGCAGGCAAGTCAACAGGCAGTCGGCGTCGGGGAACTCAGAGATCAAGGGACCGAGCCCTCCCTCGGATAAAAGGTCAATTAGGCTCGGGCGACCGGCTCCAGCCTGAACCGGGGAAGGAACCGGGGGGCAAGAAGCTCTAGAAGGATCCTGGTGGCAACAGAATTAAGTTAGGATACAAACAATTTGAAACAAGAACGGAGTCGATAGCAATTGCAAACAAAGGGAGTTTTATTGATAGAGTAAAGACCCGGAATTGAAGATCCGGGTGGAAAAATAACAAAACTGAAAGGAAAACAAAAAAAAATCTAACTAACATGCTGAGCTGCTCCTCCTTGGTCGTCCCCGCCATCGCTGCTGTCATTATCTGAGCCATCATCGGAGAAGACTAGAGGAGGAGAAGGAGGGGTCCCGGCAGTCCCTGAGTTCGCCTGACCGGCCTCCGGGGACGAGGAGGTTTCAGCCTCAAGATCCTTTGGATTGAACAATCCCCTGTAATGCCCATATATGGTGCGGTACTGAGTAAAGTTCTCATCTTCGGGCAACTCAGATCCGGAGACCGGAGCAGGGGGAAGGGGACCAGGAAGCCGAACCACATCAGTCGACCAGCCTCGGACGTCCTCAGTCGACATCTTCTTCTCCCGCAGTGCATCCCACGGCTTGGGAGAGAGGCCCTTCATACCACCTTTCTAGAGGGTATTCACCAGATGCAGTTGCTGATCCTCGGCGTTCGGGTTGTACCATTGCTGTTTGAATGAAGCCCGGATCGAAGGGGGGAACCAGCCCCGAACTTGCATGTAGGTATTATGGCACTGGTGGGCGTTGGCGGCCATGTTCAGCTCGGTCAGACGGAGTGACAGGGTTTGGCTTGCCAGGACCTTGTCGACAACGGCTTCGGCGAACTCCAGTCGATCCTTATAATTCGTCGCCCGAGTGGCCTCCAGTTCCTTCTCCAGGGCGCTCACCTTGGCTCGAAGTTGAGCCGAGACTTCTTTCTCGACCCGAAACTCGTTCTCCTTCTCGGTCCTTAGCTCTTCTTCTTTTCCCTCAAGATGACGCCCGAGGAAGGAAGCAAGGGCGGCTTGGAAAGCAGGGGAGTTAGCAAACTCAGAACTGAGAAGTTGAACCTGCAGAATAGATGGGTTAACATAAAAAAAGAAAAGAAGGAAGGACAGGAAAGGAAAGCTACCTGAGGGCTGGCAGATGAAGTATGAGGAGTATTGGCAGAGGATGATGGAGTTGGAGAGCCACTTATCCGATGTTTCTTCCCGCCATGATCGGAGCCTTCCCCCTTACGCTTGCTGGGAACGAAGGGGGGAGGAGGAGGGATTTCAGGGGCGGAGATGGTAGTGTACCTAGACACAGATGACCTGCCATCTCTGGCCGGAGGCCAAAGGGGCATCCCTCGGCCAAGAGGTGGCCCGGGAGTGAGCACGGGAGTAGCTAAAGGTCCGGGCGGGACAACAGCAGCATTGGTTTCGGCAGGATTTCGAACGGACTCCTACTGAGCTGCCGCTTCGGCCACATGCACCTCCTGATGCTCATGGCCGACCTCGAGCTCGGACGTGATATCAATAATTGCAATAGGACCAAGGTTGGGGGGCCCCGAGCCGAGAGGAGGATTCTGAACGGTCTCCTTCGTCTCTACTTCGTCTTGTTGACGCCCCTGCTGCGAGTTAGGACCAACATGATGATCCTGACCGTCCTCCTTGGTCTTGTTCTTATCCTCGTCCCGCTGACCCTCCTGCTGCGGGTTAGCCTCGGTCAGAGGATTTGGCTGCACTGGCTTGTGCGGGCCACCCTTTTTCTTCCTCTCCAGTTGGGCCGGCTCAGGATCGGCCCCAGTTCCTGCTGTGACTACCTTCCGGCCTTTCTTTTTGGGGATGGGCACGTCAGGGTTGTTTTCCACAGTAGGAGCTGAAAAGAGAGAAATCGTTAGCAGAGTTTGAAAAAAAAATGGTAGAAGTCAGGAGATCTACCCAAAACAGGCCAAGAAACGACCCAACGGCTGTCCCGGAAAGCACTGGTCGGGTATATGGCGCGGGGGAAGAGATAAAGCGAGTTGCCGGCGAGCCAGTACTGGTCAAGGTTGAGAGTGTCGGAGGCCAGGGTCGTATGATGCGCGAGCTGAGTATCAGGAAGGAAGGCTTCCCGGGCGTCGACAACGACATTGTTATTCCAGCCGGGGACCGGGTAGAGTTCGGGGTTGACCTTCACATACCCCTTTTGCTGCCAGTTCTTCGCCGCGTCTTTTTTGTCGAGGATGAAGTCCTGGACGCCGGGCCGCGCTTGAACGGTATAGATCATCTCCTTACCCGGACACTTGATAAGCATATAGAACGACCTCCACAGATTGAAAGAAGGGTCAATCTTGCATCGGAGGCTCCTGACCAGAAAGCCCATCATCACGGCAATCACGTTCGGATGCATTTGACACGGCGAGATCGTGTAGAACTCCAGGAACCGGGAGTACAACTGGGGGAAGAGAAGGCTTAACCCCCACATGAAGTGAATACGGGGGATGCATCGGACAGAATTCACGGACTCCTCGGCTGAAACGGAGGCCATCCGGGCGTTTAAGGGTATCGGAACCCCCATGCCGCTAAGGCACTTGGTAGTCCAGACGTCGGCTTCCAGTCCAGACTTCCGGGCATTGTCTATTTCCCTCTGCTCCCGGTTCTTGGAGCGTTTGAAGATGGGACCAGATGGGGTCACATTGTGGCAGAGGTGGATCGGCTCATAGGACGCCGACGAGCCAACAGAAGTCGAGGCTAAAGGAGCGGTACTCTGAAGAGAGTAGGTCACAACGGCATCAGACTGAGCGTTATTGGAGGACTGAGCATTGTTGGATGCCATAGTGAAGGAGAGGAGAGAGAATACGAAAATTTGAAGAGAGAAAACGGCAGCAAAGCTTTGGAAAGTTGAAAGCGATTGGTGAAAATGATTGGGGAAAAAGGCCTATTTATAGAAAACAAGAAAAGGAAGGCGAAAAAGCGACAATTAAATGGGTTTGGGACGCGAGAAAACAATGAAGACAACCATTAATCGTCCTTGAAAAAAGCGCGCCCGTCTCATCATTGTCGGGCCGGTTGCGAATACAGAAAGCCAATCCTCCCGCCCTCGGATCAGAGGAGTTCCCATCCTCGGACGGAAGAATCGGCTTCCGGGGGGCTAGTGGTGATATCAGGCCCAAGCCCAAATACTCCTTGATAGTGCGGGCTTGGCCCGTTGCAAGGTAAAGCTAGTTTGGCAGTATCCGGATTCGTACAACTCGGACAGCGACACACACTAGAGGACACTCGGAACATGGACCACTCGGAGAGTATGGGTTATTGTATAAATAGTGCTCCTCAGCACTATTTCAGGTAAGTATCTTCTCACTATTCAAGTGATTACCCCTTTTCTCTCCCGAGATCCATCTTTCATCATCACGCCGGAGGGTCTACCCTCGGGTACCTCCCGGGGCTCTGTCTTGCAGGGCTAGGTATTGGATCAGGGATCAGGGGATTCACCGGACCGACCAGGCGGGCAACATCACTAATAAACAACAAATAACTAGAATTAAACTAGGAGTCTTTCATCAGAAAAGTAGATGTATACTGATGGACGGGTTAGGACAAGTAAAGTACTTAGCTCACGGACAAAACCAAATCATGACTTTACCTACCTCTTTGTGTTCAGTGAGTAGTTTCATGACATTGAGTAGGGATAGAATTAAAAACAAATAAAAGTGTATTAAAGAGAAAAACATAGTTGGTATAATAGAATAATTACCATGTTAAATTATAGTTTGTTTGGAAATAAATACACGTTTATATTGGTTGATCTGTAGTTTGAACTTACAAGTATTTAGAATGGAAATACCCGATTGTTAGGGTATGTTTTAACAAATATTAATTCACATGCTCTAAACTATATAATTTACCGAGCCCTCATATATGTCAAAGTATATATGTATGTTGTATTATGCTTGATTCATTAGATTTTAGGTTCGAAGTGAAAATAAAAGGTATACATATGAAAGATAAGATCATTGTGGCATTTTCACAAACAAAGAGTATTAGTAGTAAAAACTGACATTATACGTTTATATGTATAACTATCTGTATTATAAATATATAAATTAAAATTACAATTAAAGTAATAATGTACAATTCTACAAAATAATAATGCATAATTTAAAACTTTTAAAATATAAAATAATTTAAAGTATAATAAAAATATACATGCCAACACCACTCTATGCGTGGTGTGGATCACCTAGTACTCTTCAATTAAACAACAAAAATAGAAAGAGTGGTTATAAATGTAGGTCCACTTTACTTCTGTATGTACAAATTAAATTTGAAGTGACAATAATATCCCTCTTAAATATGTATTATAATTCACGAAAAAATAATTTATAATTTGGACACGGGTTCAATCATTACATAGACGGGTTTAGGCATTCAAGATTATTGTTTTAGAATTATATTTGTAATAACTAATAAACGAATGAATGATAATTATGGTATTTTCTCACTTTCATTGGACCTGCAAAAGTAAACTGAATCTGCTTATAACAAACCCCAATAGAAACTAACAAAAATGAGTATTGATATTAAAGTTTAATCTATAATACCGAGAATCCTTTTCCCTTTCAAATTTGAATATAAAGTAGTTATTTTAGACATGATTTTATAAAGGGTGTTGATATTGTCAAAACACTTTTTAGTATCTAGAGCAAAATTAATTATTTTTACTCAAATTATCCTTCTTCAGTCAAAGCATACTTATTATCTTTTTCTTGTTTTTTTTTTCTTACTAAATTATCTTTTTCTGAATAATTCAGTAAAAAAAAGAAATTAACAAGAAAAAGGTAATATGTCCATAGGCTTGCTTACATAGGTTGCCCAAAATATTCATAGGTATGAAAAAATGGTATGGTGGTTTAAATCAAAATTACGCAGGCTTGCTTACATAGGTTGCCCAAAATATTCATAGGTGCTCACCCTGAAATATGTCCATAGGCTTGGTTACATCATATTGTTGCCCAAAGACATTTTCCGGCTTAAATCGAAAGTAAAGAGTGAGATTACAAAGAAGTTGTTAAACATAAAACCATTCTAAGACATTCTTTGTATATGGAGAAGCAAGTATTAAAGCCAAAGTGGCTTATCTATATCTAGAAAAAAAATTCCCATCCCAATCACCAAGGTACAACATTCTAGAGCTCCCAACATTTCACCCTCCCACTTTTTCATAACCATAATAGAACAACCCGATTCTATTATTACGAAGACTCTTTATCTGAATCTCAAACGGCCTCTTTGCAAGGTTGGATAGTATACCGAATTATTCAGTCTGATCACGATACTAATGAGAAAGTTTCATCATTAATCTCACTAGAAATTGCTAAAAAATTCTCTTTTAAGGTAATAGAGTTCACAACATAATCAAGAGAGAAATATCAAAAATATGTATCCTATAATAAGGTCAATACTACTAGCAATTCCAACCAATTAATCTAGGTGATGGCTGCCTGAAGTAGAATTCAAATATTGGATTATGTGAATGTAATCTAACACGACATAAGCAAAAAGTTTACGCGGTCTACAAATCTAGTCACAATGCTTCGCCAAAAGTAATTATTTAAAATACTCTTGACTCAGATTTATCTTACCTAGTTCTAGATCAGATCGGAACCTAATCAAAATTTAAACCGAGCAATAGGACCCGTCAGAAAACTAACATAATTAACAGACAAGCATTCAGTCCAATATTTTCAACATAAGACCAATATAATTTCATGCCCTCTCACCTAGAACAAAAGAAAAACAAAGCCAAAAAAGAGAAAACAAAAAACAAAAAGAAGCTGCAAATCGGAGTAGGGAGACCTGGCGTCGGCGCATGAAGGAGACAGGCGGTCACTGATGAGCGCGTGGATCGAGTAGGTTTGGAATGAGCTCACGTCGACTGTGCATGTTGCGCGTGCAACCTCTGTGGTTTCAAATCCGGTCTCTTTTGATCAAGTCCCCTAGTGATTCCGGGCTCCTGCTCCTCGATCTGATCCGCGATATTATCCGGGCCGTCTGCAGAAACGAAGCTCCGGGATGAGAGCTCGGGACGGTGGTGTTGACCCATGGTCGATCGCGTGCATACCTAGGTCATTGGCGGTGCAGATCTGGAATTCTCCAAGCTCTGGCGGCGAGACCGGGACGAAGTGAAGTTCGTCGCTGGTCGGAGATGACGAACTTTCGATTCTGTAAATAATTTTTTATCCCCATTCATGTTCTTCAATTTCCAGCACTCGAAAATTTTATTAAAAGGTTTCTCGCAATTTTTGCAGTTGCTACATATTATTAAAATATATTACATCATCTAAAAAACTGTGAATTATTTAATGGCTCATCAACTTTGAATATGTACATCAACATAACAAAAAGAAATAAAACTTGGATTTGATTACGTATTCGGTCATGTATAATATAATATGTATATATATATAAAGCATCGAATTCAAAACCAAATATAGAATTAAAGACCAAATAATAGTCAAAAGAAGGGATGTTCTTCACTTTGAATGTCTGGTAATATTAATATGTCATATTCATCAGTTCCTTTCTTCTACACACATTCATCATTGTACGCATCATCTTCCTCATTCTTCCTTCCAATCAATAATTAATTTATTAATGTAAGTAAGAATATTTTCTTCCAGACAAAAAACATCATGCAAAAATTGAACCATATTTTCAACAGATTATGGATGTTTTTCCAACAAATTAACTAATCAATTAGGTCAGCATATTTTCAACAGTTATATATATATATATATGTATATATAAGCACCAACTAAATTCAGATCTCCAAAATTTTGGTTCCAGATTCAACATGAATGCCTCATCATCATCATCCATCCTTAGTTCTTCATCAGCAATAACTAAAGTTCCTCACCTTCAAATCCATCTTTCGTCAATCCTCCCTTTTAAACACCGAAAAACCAGATCACTTAAGAATCCCATCAAAAAATCAGTCGGAAAAGCGTCACTGTTATCATCTTCATCTTCATTTCCGGCCGCCAACTTGTTAAATGCCATTGATGACTTCATAAACAGATACATCGATCCAGTTTTGGACCGTAATGACCGAGTCTTATCAAACAACAATAACCCGGTGAACGAGCACCCGCCGGTTGACTGCCCGGAGGTGGAGGGAGAAATTCCGGCCTGTCTCGACGGCGGCACGTACATTCGAAACGGACCGAACCCTCAGTTCATCCCCCGCGGGCCATACCACCTCTACGACGGTGACGGGATGCTCCATTCCGTTAAAATCACTAACGGCAGAGCCACCTACTGCTGCCGCTTCGTGAAAACTAACAAATACCTGACGGAGAAAGAAGCTGGAACGCCGCTTATCCCCGGAGTGTTTTCTTGCATTCAAAATGGCGTCGTCGCGTCCATTTCACGGTTTATTCTGATGATGGCTAGGGTAACCTCCGGCCAAATCGATCTCCAAAACGGCGTCGGAAATGCAAACACGAGCTTAACTGTTTTCGGAGGAAACCTATATGCTCTTGTAGAATCTGATCTTCCTTACGCTATCAAATTATCCGACAATGGAGATATCATAACCATTGGTCGGAATGATTTTTCCGGCGATCTTAAAACTCATATGACTGCACACCCGAAGATTGATCCAGAAACCGGCGAGGTTTTTGCTTTCCGGTACAATGCAATGTCGCCGTTCTTGACGTTTTTTAGAGTCAGCCCTGACGGAAAGACTAAACTCTCGGACGTGGATATTTACTCAGTTACACAGCCTGGTTTGCTGCATGATTTTGGAATCACAAAGAGGTACAATTAATATTAATGTTTGGCAACATTTGGAATATTAGATGATAATATTTATTTGCCATTGTTTCTTTTCTGTATGCATCTTTTTGGTCTATAAAGAAAAATACTCTTATGTTATGCAATTGTGGCCAACATTCATAAAAGTTATGTTTAGCATCAGTAAATTCCATGATTTATTTTATATATAATAATTTTACTGGCCTCCTAGATACAGTCCGTATTTTACTTATTTGACGTCCGTATTTTTTGTTATATAATCATATATACAATAATTTTGATATATAACTGATTTGCAATTGTATGCAATAGAAATAATATATATGATTCATATGTCTGACATACATAATTATGTACCATAAAATTAATATGAAAGACGTATTTTTTATTTTGAACCGTAAATAAGTAAAATACGGTCGGCATTCACGCCCCTAATTTTACGCATCAGGAAATATTGTCACCAAATTAAACTAGGCTGCGAAGGTACGAAATATATTACTTGGCTGTGAAGGTACACAACATTAATTGTCATGCAATTTCTTACAAGTAATGTTGTCATATCACTTGACTGTGAAGGTACGCAATATTCCCAGACATACAAATCCTGATAAACCCAATGAATATGATCAAAGGGATGTCCCCAATCGCTTACGACAAGCAAAAAGTTCCCCGGATCGGAATCATTCCCAGGTACGCCGAGGATGAATCGGAAATGAAGTGGTTTGACGTGCCGGGATTCAACGTTCTTCACATGATCAATTCCTGGGATGAAGATGACGGCGACACAGTTGTGATTATAGCGACCAACATTCTGAGCATGGAGAATTTCTTGGAGAGCAGAATGGACATGCTTCGAGCATCTGTGGAGAAAGTGAAGATTAATCTCAAGACAGGGACGGTGGAACGGTGTTTACTTTCGGAGAAAATATTGGAACTTGCCGTCATAAATCCGTCCTACCGTGCCAAGAAAAACAGGTGAACCTAGTTTAAATTAAAGGAATCCAACAAAAACTCATGTGTAGTTACAAAAATTTAAAATTGGTTATTTCTTGGTTTCAAGGTTTGTGTATGCTACAATATTAACCGGCCCGGAAAAGAACCTTTCCGGTGTCGTAAAGATTGACGTGCCCAAGTCTGAAGGTTGCCAGGACGACTGCATCGTGGCTAGTCGATTGTATGGATCACGGGCTATCGGCGGCGAGCCGTTTTTTGTGGCAAGGAACCCTAATGATCCAGATGCAGATGAAGATGATGGCTATGTTCTGTGCTATGTGCATGACATGAACAAAGGAGAATCAAGGTTCTTGGTGATGGATGCTAAATCACCTAATCTTGACACCGTGGCTGCCGTGAAACTACCCCAAAGGGTTCCTAATGGGTTCCATGGAGTTTTTGTTAGAGAAAGTGATTTTAATCATGAATGATAGTATCTAGTGACTAGATCTATTCCAATTCTTATGTTTTATTGTTCAGCTGTTCTATATTTAAACATGAAAGTAAATAAAACAAGATTTGTTTACGGTATTTGGTGAACATACTTATTCTACGAGTTCTTACACAGTTCAAAATCCATCCATTACATATCAATATTACAGTAGAATTTCAGCTTTACTTACTAGAGTGACTGGACGTGTGAGAATCATTCACTTGCCGATCGGCCAATCAATCCACTACCTTTCATGATCAGTAATCTTTTAGTCGTGGAATTCGTACCATAAAGATTACATTTGTATAACTTATACTTAAAGCTAATTAGAAATATTTTAATGATTGACATTTTTCGAGTCGATTAATAAAAAATAAATTGTGCAGATTTAGTTGGAACGAACGGATTCCTATATATTTTTGGATTCAAAATTAAACAAGTGCATCCCAATTGACACATAGAGGGGTACTAAGTCTATTTATTAATTGTTAATGAATAATTTCTTTGAAACTTTCTCCACAGGTGACACTAATATGTTAATGCAATCCTATGTTCTTTTAATCAGCATTATAAAACTATGTTAGTCGATCGTCTTAGTTAAGGTCAAATATCACCTTCAATAAAGTAAAATTATTTATATATTGAATAAAGTACTGTAGTACAGATATCTAAAATAATAAAGTCAATAAAGTACCACATATATTAATTCAATTTGGTTGTCAAATTCTTTTTTGGACTCGATCACATGATGGCGTTTTTAAATGTAATAATGAGTATGGTTGATAAAAAAATCATTTCATACATGTACGTAGGTGGCGTAATCAGGATTTGACAAGTACAAATAATTTAGGTCAAAATTTTTTCTAAGAAACAGAGATCGTGTAGATGGAGTGAAAGGCTGCGCCGAACAGGAATGCCGCGTGAAGAGATGAAGAAGTGAAGAGATGAAGAAGGCTCTGCACGGTTTCGGTCAGTCAAACAAGCCTGACCAGGGATTTTTGCACAAGAAGGGGACTAGGGTAGGGGAGCGGCGAATTTAATATTTATATTTAGGGTTTTTCTAATTTGTAAGGTTGGTATTAATTAAAATTTGTTAGAATTTTTATGGGAAATTACAAGAAATTCTGAAAAGTAATGGAATAATATTTTTAAATTTTAAAATTTAACTCGAAAAAACTAATTTTTTTCTTTTTTGGATGGCAGCTCGACCACCCTTCGCACACAAGTGCCTCAGTCTCTGATTATGATAAGAATAATATAGGTTTTAATATTTTGATAAAAGTGTAGTGCTGTTAAATTTTCGTAGTCATCTTTCATATATTAGATCATTTCAGGTTCAACTTCATTTTAGTTTAATTTTTGTAATTGATGGGTATAACTTGATCAAATCATCGTTTTGTTTTTCAATTTTTTTCACTAATAGTTCTATTATAATTTTATGTAGTCTACAGTATAATATTTATTTTATTTTTTGCATGGCTATTATTGAATACACGTAATGGCTATTATTTATTTTTTTTGCATTATCTTGTTTTAAAATGTAAACCATATATACTGCTCTTATATATGTATAGGCATTACCTCCATGCATATACATTCTTGTGCATAATTCTTTGCAAGTATTTCTAAACAATGTGTATTAATTAATCATAAAATTGAACTAGAGATGAACGTATTTGCAAAACACATATACACATATTTGACTGAATATTTTAATATTTTGAATGATTTATATTTTTCAATAAAATTTAGTCTATTTCTATTCAATTTTTAATCTATTATTCGCTCAGTCTAACTAAGACTTTGTATTTAAAGAAACTTAATTTTTGAATGCCCTGGTTTATATAAAACTTAGTACAAGTAAATTAAAAGTGGATTGGAGAAGAATATAATAATATTTTGATATTTAAATAAATGCTGAAATAGGTTTGATATCCTAAAAATTAATAATTATAAAAAAGTTATGTCTTTTGTAATAACTTAACTTTTGTTTTGAAGAAAGAAAGGTTTATATCATCTCAAGGTACTGGAAAACGTCCAGCAACGTTTGACAAAAGAAATTCTGGGATAGAGAGTTCCATTCTACGTAATCGGAATCACTATTCCTACCAATGCTAGCTACCAAATGGGCATCTGTGTTATCATTTCTCGGTATCCAACATAGCAGTTTAAATCTCATTCTTATGAATTTCATAC
Organism: Sherardia arvensis; assembly: GCA_948330725.1. Classification (NCBI taxonomy): domain Eukaryota; kingdom Viridiplantae; phylum Streptophyta; class Magnoliopsida; order Gentianales; family Rubiaceae; genus Sherardia; species Sherardia arvensis. The sequence continues at coordinate 37,393,510 of OX415239.1, forward strand.
ATATCTCTTCCATTAAGGCGCGACATAATTCTGGGCTGTGTAGCTCACCGTGAATGACATGTATCAAGTTTAGGCAATCTCCAGTTATTGAAGTTTCCGGCCATCCCAATGCTTCTGTTAGTTTGAGCGCCTCTCTTAGTGCCATTGCTTCTGCAAAGAACGGGTCCAAAACACCTTCCAAACTCTTGGATATTGATTTTTCATCTGCCCGTGTCGCGACGACTCAATTTCAGCCTTACCTGCTCCCAGTCCCGCGTCAAATAGGATTTGGTTTCCTCTCTCTGGAGGTGTTAGCAAATTTTCAACTTCTAGCGCTTCGGAGACCCTTTCCCGCTACGAATTTGCCTCTGCAAAAGAGATCAGTGTTGTGCGGATGGACGCCGCTAGCAAATCTGCTGATATGTTATTATCTTTGGAAGAGTTTAGTATTCCTCTGAAACCATATTCCATCAACAACCATGGCCATTATTTCCTTCGGCTTCTCGTCATTGCCGATCATGAGCTGCCTAAACCAGACATCTCCTCGCGCTCGTTCGCTAGCACTTATTTTTTGCTGCAAACCAAGGGTTCCCCAAACTCGACGAGCATACACACAGTCAAAGAAAAGGTGGCGAGTGGTACCATCGTTCCATGCTGCAAAGCTGGCACTTGAGTGCGACTTGAACTGTTCTTCTCCGTAGGTTTTCAGACGTATGGAGGCAATCCATACATAATCGATCGATACAATGCTTCGCCCTCGCCTGAATTTGGAGCTTGCATAAATCTGACCAGAAGCCGTCGGTTATGCCTGGGATCATGGCTTGCTCCTAGTGAAATTACTGTGATCTCGTGTCCTCCTTGAGCATATGATACATGGACTTTACCGTGAACTTGCTGTTGCTGCCGTGATGCCATGACTATACGTTGTTGCCAGACTGTCCTTGCAACTGAGTGGCTAGAATATCTGATGCGTCATCTGCTCGAAACTTGCCATAATTCTGCGACATCCCAGCCATCTCATGTGCTCATGTTTATCAAGTCCGAGACACGAACAAGATCTCCTGGAACTAAGTCAGGTTCCCGGATTTTGAAATCCCTCGTCGTCGGCAACCATAGATCTTGAGTTATGCGAATACTTCTACCATTCTTCACGTGCTTTCGGCTTCCTAGCTGTAGAGCTTTGACTCCCTTCAGAATGCCACTCCATGTGTTTGACGGACGATTACCCTTCGCCGCCTCCATTATGGTGCAATTCGATAAGTATCGATCCTTATAAACCCTATCTATTAGCAAAGCAGCATTTGTCAAAATTCTCCAAGCTTGCTTAGCCAACAAAGCAGTGTTTGCCGCTTTCAGATCTCTGAATCCCAGTCCTCCTTTGTTCTTGGCTCTTGTAAACTTAGGCCACGGTATCCATTGTATTTTCCCCTTGGATTCTCTATCTCCATCCCACCAATACTTGCATATCATGATTCTTATTTCCTCCAGTAATCCTCCGGGCAAGCTAAAACAGCTCATAGCAAAGTTGGGAATGGTCTGCAACACTGATTTGATCATAATCTCCAAATAACTAATTATACCATTAATATGTTTTAAATAGGGATAATAACTCCAATTGTCACACTTAAGTATGTTAGTAACTAATATCATTTATTTATATATAAAAGAAAACGAATTCAAACTTTTACATATGTATGTATGCATATGCTATATTATTATTTTTTGATAGTCATTAAACTTATAAATATAAAATAATTTATTATTGTTATGTAGTCAACATTAATGTACAAATGTATCATTTCCAATTTTAAAGCCTCATGCCCATAAAATATGTCTCGGTCTTGATAATAATAATCATTCATCCAACTAAACTGTTCATTTCTCCCTTAACTATTTTAACGGTATCATGTCTTTCTATTTTCTAAATTTTTATTAATTTTAAATATTCCTTGTTAAATAAAATTCAATTAAAATTGAGATAACATTTTAATTCTAAAATTTCGTATTTTATTTTATATAAAACTGTAAATTCACCCTTACAATTATGTTTATTATACTTACGTTCAGAAAATAATATCTAAGAATTATGGGGTCTCACGGATTTTATGGTCAATAGACAAATCTTAGATGGATGTACATGAAAGTATTACTTACATGAATGATTTTCACTATATTGATTGAGGAACCATATTGCATTTCAGATAATAAACTTTCACTCCGTCACAAAAATAATGTAGCTAGTCTACGACAGTTTCACCTGAGTTCAAAAAGTTTCCAAGAATCCCCAGTCCAAGATGCAATTTGGTACCTTCATAAGCAATGTGAACCAATAAGATTATACATTGCGATGTCAAGACTGCTAATGTTAAGCTGGATGAGGATTTTGAACATGTCCTGTGTGATTTTGGCATGTCCAAATTGGTCGAGATTCGGATGAGTCATGTGACAACTTAGGGTCAGGGAACTATGGGGCACATGCCTCCCGAATACGTATCCACTGTAAGATCTTCGGAAAAGGGGGATGTTTTTGGTTATAGAGTGTTGTTGGAGATTGTTACAGGCCAAATTAAAGGACCATTGATCTTTAGCTCTGCGTGTAGCATGTAGAACCACTATTTTGATTATATTTTACCATCACCTGCCTAACACAACATTCGATCATGTAATGAAAAGCATATGTTTACACATTATCTGTTGTCATTCTCATATATGTAGTTCCCTAAAGATTACCATTCTTGGGATTGTATGCGATATCATCCAGTAAATAGTACTTACCTTAAAAACTCTCTAACTTAAAATTTGTGCACGCAAATTAAAAATGTTGATATTTAAATAAATAAATATAGTTTGTAAGAGCATCTCCAATAGTAAGGAAATAAGGAGTGCTTTTTAAATTACACATCATCACTTTTTAAGTAAGGATCAAATTCAACAATGGTAAAAAATTTAAGTTCTACAAATCATTAATTAATGATAGCAAAAATAAACCTTAAAATGTACCACATTAAATTAGACAGTGCACCTTAAGTAAGGAGTAGCTACCTAATAAGGAGTGCTCCTTAAAAATCAACAATGGTAAAAAATGAATAAGGAGCACATAAGAAAAGTTGCCTTAAAGAGCTCCATTGGAGATGCACTAAGTTGATACTTAAAAAATTTCCGAATCTTCTAAAATACAAAAATTTATATAACATCACTGTCTCTCATTAAAATTTTTATCACGAAAAATGCATTAATACCCTGTCCAGTTCAACTTATTGCAGCACATTTCAGCACAGCACAGCATTGGTCAGCACATCACAACACTCATCAGCACAGCACTTTTCAGCTCAACGCATTTAAGCTCTAAATGGGCACTATTTTTATGTTTTGTAAAAATAATATTATTTAAGTAAACTTTTTAGTTCGTAAGTAATAAACATTGTGTTTTTTCTTCAACTCAAAAGAACACAATTCAATACTTTCAGCGCTATTCAGCACAAGATCAGCACAACACAACACTGATCAGCACAGCTCAGCACTCATCAGCACAACACAACACTGATCAGCACAGTACAGTACCAAATAAGTTGAACTGGACAGGGCCTAAATGAACATGATACTGAAATATATATATTGACTAATAATCTCAGTGAATTGGAAATAAATGTGATCAAATTTGTCGAAAATGTTTAATCAAAAGTCCATTTTGGCAAGTCGTTGGAAAGGCACAAATTTTGTCATAAAAAAGTTGTTTCAGTCAAATGTTAGGATTGGATAGAAAATTGAATATGATTTCAATTTGAATTTATGTAAGTTATGCATATAGATATTGGCAGAACAATAATATTCAACATCCAGAGTAAATTTATTAACATTTTTCAAAATTACACCTTTTACGCATGCCACTTCTTTTTTTTCCGATAAACTGTACTAGTTCGACTATGTATCAAAGCGGCATTACACAATATTACGTGCTCCAATCACGACTGAATTACCAAAAATATATTTGATGTTATAGTTTCGCTGATAATGGTATCGGCGCTTGTTTGAAATGAGGTCGAGCGAATTTATTTAATACATTTAATTCGGGTTTGAATTAGCAAAGGCGAAAAGATTCTGACCAGCCGGATACTCTCCTTGTCATTGAAACCGCCGGAAAAATCTGTTTCTTGACCCTCGAGATCCTTCATTAGCTCGGAAACATCATTTATTTCTGGTTCTTGATGTAGAATCAATCTCTGAGTAAATGTCAGATGTGTAATAGGGTATTTTAGAAAAAATGTTAATAGTTTTACTTTGAATGTTAAATATTATTCTGACAATATCAGCATCCATTATATCTAATTTGTTATTCAGTACTGTTATTAGTATATATCTTCAAATGATGATCGAAGATGTATATTGACCCGATCTTAATCTGATTTGATTTGAAATATTCAGGATAAGATATTGATCGAATCTTCGATCAAACCGTCTTCGAATTTCACATCAATTCTTGTAGCTGATTTAGGTAGCTTTTGTTACTTTAACAATTTAAAGAACAAATAATGTTTTAAAAACAATTGAACTCCGATCGAAATTACTTGCAAAAATCAAAGAATGAGAAACTTTAATGCAACAAAGTTAAAAACATTGCAGATTTCTATTGAGCAGAAGAGACTTAGTTACGTTACGAAATATTAAACGCAAAGGAACTGCATCCGATTTTTTTCTTCCTCTAACATATTCATTCTGTTTTCTGAGTATTAGACGATAAAAACAAATATAATCTGTCTCTTTTCCATGAATATACGCAATCATATATGAAACACGTAGATCTATGTATTCTTGTTTGTTTTCTTTACGTTTTATTCACAACTTTCTCAATAATTCGTACAACACTAAATAAATATGTAAGATGTTGTCGTATTTAAATAAATTCAAACATGATGATGTTTTATAGTTTGATTTTAGATTAAGATGTTTAGATTGTTTATAATCTAAAAGTCAACAGAAATTTGTTCAAATGACGGGATCGCCAGCTTAATTGAATATCTGGTGATTCATATTCATCAGTTTCTTTCTATCTTTGGTAATATGCATATATCATATATTCAGCAGTTCTTTCTTGAATGTACTACGCATGATCTTGCTTCGTTCTTCCTTCCAATCTATAAAAATTGTATTTATGCATAATTATAGAACCAGATATTTTCAACAGATTATGGGCATTTTTTTTCAACCAATTATATATTGATCAGTTAGGATCAGCATATTTTCAACTGTTTCTGAATATATCTTTTTCAATTAAAAAAAATTATCTAATCAGTTAGGTCTAACTTGCACTTTCCTATTTAAGTAACTCTTCTGAATTCAGATCTCAATCATTCCATCAAGTTCTGGTTCCATCATGAATGCAATATCAAACAACTTGTTATCATCTTCATCTTCATCTTCATTTCCCGCCAATTTGTTGGATGCCATTGACGACTTCATAAACAGATACATCGATCCAGCTTTGGACCATAATGACCGAATCTTATCAAACAATAATGCCCCGGTCAACGAGCACCAGCCGGTTGACTGCACGGAGGTGGAGGGCGAAATTCCGGCCTGTCTCGACGGCGGCACGTACATTCGAAACGGGCCGAACCCTCAGTTCATCCCCCGCGGGCCATACCACCTTTTCGACGGTGACGGGATGCTCCATTCCGTTAAGATCACTAACAGCAGAGCCACTTACTGCTGCAGATTCGTGAAAACTAACAAATACCTAACGGAGAAAGAAGCCGGCAAGCCGCTGATCCCCGGATTGTTTTCTTGCATTCAAAACGGCGTCGTCGCGTCAGTTTCACGGTTTCTTCTGATGATGGCTAGGGTAGCTGCCGGCCAGATCGATCTGCAAAACGGCGTCGGAAATGCAAACACGAACTTAGCTTTGTTGGGAGGAAATCTATACGCTCTTGTGGAATCTGATCTTCCTTACGCTATAAAAATATCAGAAGATGGAGATATCGTAACTATTGGTCGGAATGATTTTTCCGGCGAGCTTAGAACACATATGACTGCACACCCGAAGGTAGATCCAGAAACCGGCGAGATTTTTGCTTTCCGGTACAACCCAACGTCGCCGTTCTTGACATTGTTTAGAGTTAACCCTGACGGAAAGACTAAACAGCCGGACGTGGATATCTACTCCGTTAAACAGCTTAGTTTGGTGCATGATTTTGGAATCACGAAAAGGTACAATATATTAATATTTGATAACACTTGGATAGCGTAATTATATAATTTAATTTTTTTTTTTTTTTTTTTGAGAAACGATTTTCATATTAAAACAACCAAAACAATAGTTTTACACTTTTAGCAGCTTTCTCTCCAGCTACTGTACTTGTCTATTTGCAAAAATTATGCAACATCACTCTCAATTAGCAAGCTATGAAACTACATGCTTTTTCCTGCCTTGGCACTCCTCTTCAATTCTTTTCTTCAAATATAGTACCCCTTTGTTTCTGCCTTGAAATAGCCTTTGATTTCTCTCCAACCAGATTAAGTAGACAGCAGCCACCATCTTCATCTTTATGCTCCCATACCTCCTGGCCCTCCATTTTTGTAATCTTCTTCTCAATTCCCTTATAGAAGTGATCCCCCTTAACTGCAACAATTCATAGAGATTCTTAGTGTAAGCACATGTAGTAAACAAATGTGCTATAGTCTCCCCTTGCTCTCCACACAAGCTACATAGCAGACTTGGATTCCTTAGAACCCCTAGCTCTTGCAATCTGGCAGCAACAGGAAGTTTTCCTTTCAACAACATCCATAAGAAGATGCAATGCTTTGGTTGCATAGCTGAATCCCATATCAGTGGTGCCCAACTATCTACAGAGGTCCCTTTCAGCAATGTATAGACCAGTTTGGCTTTAAACCTACCAACCTTATCCAAGCACTGAGGCAATAGCTTCCATACTCTCTCCTTTACCTTCTGAATCCTCCTCCAACACCAACTCTGACCCACTACAGCAGGAGTAGTGTAGAAATCCTTACCCTTGAGATAATATTCATGCACCCACCTTATCCAAAGTACATCTTTTTTGCATTTTATATCCCATATATGCTTACATAATAATGCAACATTCCAAACAGAAGTATCTCTTAAACCCCAACCTCCTTGATCTTTGTCTCTAGTCATTGTTGACCATGAAACTGGATAAAAGCCCTTCTTCCCCTCAGCTTTCCCCCAGATATAGTTCCTGCACAATCTTTTTATGTCTTCATGAATGCCTTGAGGGAGCTGAAAAACAGATCCCCAGTAACTTGTGATGCTTAAAAGCACTGTATTCACAAGCTGCACTCTTCCAGCATAGGACAGATTCCTAGAGCTCCATGTCCTAAGCCTGGCTGTTAATTTCTCAAGCAAAGCATTGCATACTGCTCTATTCCATCTAACCCCTGTAATAGGCATCCCCAAGTACTTCAAAGGGAGAGATCCCATTGTAACCTGAAGTATGTCAGCAAGCAGTACCTTAGTGGCCATATCCATGTTAGAAAACACTACCTTGGATTTTTTTGCATTGATCCCCAATCCTGTTGTTTGCTGAAACTTGTGCAGTACTTCCCTTACTCCCCTCATAGAATGCTCATCTGCTTTACAAAATACCAGCAAATCATCTGCAAATAACAAGCAGTGTATACCAGCCCTCATACATCTCTGATGATAACCTATCCTTTTTTCTGCAAATTCAAGTTTCATCTGCCTAGTAAAGTACTCCATACATATTACAAAGAGTAAAGGGGAAAGAGGATCCCCCTGTTTAACCCCTCTCTGTCCAGAGAAACTCTTAGTATGGCTACCATTAAGTGCAAGACAGAATATAGAATTTGTTAGACATCTTTTGATCCACCAAATAAATGTACTTGGAAAATGTAAAGCTGCCAACCATCCCAACAGAAACTCCCAATTCACTGTGTCAAATGCCTTCTGAACATCAACCTGAAGAACACAACTAGGAGTCATCTGCTTCTGATTATATTTATGAAGTAGCTCCTGAGCCAGTAATATATTGTGTGCAATCAGTCTCCCCTTAATGAAAGCACTCTGATTATTTTGCACCAATTCTGGCAATACTCCACTCAATCTAGCACACATCACTTTAGTAACCACTTTATACAGCACAGAACAACATGAAATTGGTCTGTAATCAGATGCAGTTTGAGGGTGACTAACCTTTGGTATTAAAGTTATAACAGCTCTATTGAAATCATCTGGTAGCTCTCCTCCTTCAAAAAAATTGTTGATTGCTCTTAAAAAGTCAGCCCCAACTATCTCCCAACTCTTCTTAAAAAACTTGCTTGAGTAACCATCTGCCCCTGGACTCTTATCATTATGGATCCCATTCAGTGCATTCTTGATTTCCTCCTCTGTAATTGGCTTCACAAGCCTCAGTTGTTGCTCTATGGTGAGCACATTTCCTTGCTTTGTAACCTCAGGATTAATTGGGAGCTCAGTTTGCATACTAACTCCAAATTGATTTTGGAAATGCTCCACCAAGTGCTGTTCTAATTCCTCCCTGCCAAATATCATTTTTGAATCAGAGATGAGGCTAACTATATGATTGTGGTACTGCCTGCTCTTCATGACAGCATAGAATAACTTAGTGGGCTTGTCTCCCTCATTCAGCCATGACAATTTAGTTTTTTGCTGTAAAAAGAGCATTTCAGCATCCTCCAGTTCCACTAACCTTCTTCTGTGTTGTCCCTCCAGCTCCTGTAGACTGATATTCAAGGGATCCCCAAATAGTGCATTTTGTGTAACCTCCCATTCCTCCCTGGCTTTTATCACTGATTCCTGAATATGATCAAACTCACGTTTGTTGAGCTCTTTGAGGGGGCTGTGCAGCCTCTGAAGATCCTCATAAAAGTCTTTCAAAGTAAGGATTTGACCCTGCCTCCAACTTTGCTGAATTACAGGATTGAACTGTGGGGAACTGCACCACATGTTATAGAATTTGAAGGGCCTATGTCCAGCAACTTTACTCTTTTCCAACAACACCAACAATGGTAAGTGATCAGATGTTGCATGCACCTTTACCAAGCACTTAGAATTAACCATCTGGGATATCCATTTTCCATTAACTAGAGCCCTGTCAATTCTGCTACTCACTCTATCACCTCCAACCCTTCTGTTACTCCATGTGTAGGTAGGACCATAAGTTTTCATCTCCTGTAGCTCCAAAAAATCTACAACATCCCCAAAATCCTCTATTTCCTCAAGTGAGACTGGGTTCCCACCTTCTCTGTCATGCAACTGTAGAGGAGAGTTAAAATCCCCAATAATTAGCCATGGCAGATTTTGATGATTAGCCCTTCTCAAGCTTTCCCATAGTGACTCTCTCTGCTCCCTTTGATTGAAACCATACACCACTGTGACAACACACCTTGTGTTAAGTTCTTTAATCACACACTCAACATTCACCCATTGATCTCCCATGCTTACCAATTTAACATCAAAATAGTCAGGCCTCCAACCAATCCAGACCCTTGCTTTGTCTGCCATTAAGCTGTTGGTAATAAGTTCCCACTTCAATCCAATTTTCTTCCACACTTCCTCTATTTTTTGGTTTTTGATTTTTGTTTCAACCAAACCAAGAAAACCAAGAAATAATTACTTGTTATTTGTCACATATAGTTACTTTACTACTGTATGTTCATAATTTTTTTGTAAGTCAATAAAAATTGTCACCAAAAACTATTGTCACTAATTTTACTGGGCTGTGAAGGTACGCAATATTTCCCGACATACAGATCCTGATAAACCCCATGAATATGATCAAAGGGAAGTCCCCAATCGCTTACGACAAGCAAAAAGTCCCTCGGATCGGAATCATTCCCAGGTACGCCGAAGATGAATCGGAAATTAAGTGGTTTGACGCGCCGGGATTCAACGTTCTTCACATAATCAACTCCTGGGATGAAGATGATGGCAACACAGTTGTGATCGTAGCGACCAACATTCTGAGCATGGACAGTTTCTTGGAGATGAACATGGACATGATCCGAGCATCAGTTGAGAAAGTGAGGATTAATCTCAAGACAGGGACGGTGGAAAGGTGTTCATTGTCGAAGAAAATATTGGAACTTGCTGTCATCAATCCCTCCTACCGTGGCAAGAAAAACAGGTAAAGTAACAAAATTTAACCTCCTTCCAATGCTTAGATCAATGCATAAAAGCTGTGCATGACTGAAGAATTTCTTTGTTTTCAGGTTTGTGTATGCTTCAATATTAATCGGCCCTGAAAAGAACCAATCTGGTGTTGTAAAGATCGACATATCCAAGTCAGAAGGTAGCGATAATCGCTGCGAGGATTGCATCGTAGCTAGTCGATCATACGGATCAAGAGCTCTTGGAGGCGAGCCATTTTTTGTGGCAAGGAACCCTAATGACCTAAATGCAGATGAAGATGATGGCTATGTTCTGTGCTATGTGCATGACATGAGCAAAGGAGAATCAAGGTTCCTGGTGATGGATGCTAAGTCACCTAATCTTGACACCGTCGCTGCCGTGAAACTACCACAGAGAGTTCCTAATGGGTTCCATGGAGTTTTTGTTAGAGAAACTGACTTCAATCATGCACACAACATCTAAATTGAACTTTTATACTTGATTATAGAGTTGTAAATGTATGGCCTTGTACAGTTCAGTTTTATCAAAGCAATTTTAGCAACTACACTCCAAACTGAACTGGACAGGGCCTACGTAAATTACATACTAGAATACTCTAAACCATTCATTAAATATTTTCTTATGACTATTTCATAGATATATCAATTTTAAGACTTGGATCTAAATGTTACAAGAGTTTAAGGAAATGGCCCTTAACTTATTTCTATTACATTACAGAAAAGTACAGTGGTTTTAATAGTACAACATGAACAACATTTCTTAATTAGAGTTACATGTATTATTGTTTTCTTTCCCATTTTCCTTCCCGCCTAGCATCGCGGTCTCTCCTTTCCATACTCTGCCGGGATTTGCCTCCTCTCGGTGTATGCCTCGAGGAAGTCCCAAAACCAGACTGTCCATCAAGAGCTGAAACCATATCAGGATCCCCAGCACTCCCTGTGTCACCCGAGTCTCTGCTACCATCAAAATTTTCCTCATATGCACTTCCAGTTTCATCTGATCTATCCTGGGATTGTAGGATAGTAGGAACTTGGCCTGAAAACGGCCTACCCCCTGATAGTACAACTTTTGAACTTGTCTCACTAGAGATTCCTCTCGTATTGCCTTCAGATCCGGCTCTTCCATTATCTCTCTCACGATACCTTGGCCTGCACACGTGTTCTATAGGTGTTAAAGTGTTTATTCTTTCTAACTTTGAACTAAAAAATGACTGAGTTCAATTTAAATCAAGAAGGAAGCCATATCGTATTCAAGTTTTGAATTCATAGTAGGTCATAAATATTATGAAGAAGAAAGAGTTGCAAGTCATGACCAAGAAAAAAACCTACCTACTGTTGTGAGTAGATGATGAGAACTCTCGCCTTGAAGGCCGCATTCCGGATTCCACCTGCTCAAGCTCCCTCTGGAGTTCCCTCTAGAAAAAAAAAAATTTAATTAAGAAACTACATATAACCAAGTGCGAGGCTCACAACCAGATAACAGTGATTGTTCCTTTACAGCCATCTAACATATAAGCAAAATGACACGATAACATGTTTGACTTGATCATGCATTGACTCAAAATAATGAGTCTGAAATTTGAGCACCAAATGATCTTCTGACATACCTGCGTCTGTTTTTCTCTCTCCATCTCAAGATTATGCTGCAGTTCCCGAGTTTTAGCCCGCTCAAGTTCCAGTATGCGCTGCCTCTCAATCTCCTTTTCTACTTCATTAGTCTTCTCCCTAACAAGGTTATAGTATTTGAGATGTCTAGACTAAAACTAGATGAAAACAACATGAACAGAAGATAGAATTCAAAACCTATCCAACTCTTTCAGAAGCTCTGCTTCTCGTAAAGCTGCCTCTTCCAAGTAATTCTGACGAGCACGTCTTCGGAGAAGTTTCTGTTGCTGACGAGCTCTTATCTCCTCTTTGAGTTTGGTCTTCTCCCTGATTAGAGAATGAGAATCAATAAGAACTTCAGTGCAACATGGCAGCCAGCATGAGGACCACAAACATAAAACCACAATGGTGCACCAATAAATTGACATCTTTTTTACTTGTCACATTGCTAATGGCAAGGATTTCGTAGTTTACTAAATTTTAATAAACATGATCCTTGATTCCAAAGAACTTACAGGGATCTTTATATAACTGGAAATTCAAAGAACTTACAGGGATCTAATTCCATCCTTGATTTGCTGGAGGCGTACATCATCCTTAGCACCAGCTGCATGAGCAAATATTATAAATCAAGGTTAGATCAATAAATTTTTCATCTGACAAAGTGCAGAATAAAGACAACCAGTAAATCGCTCAGCATAACAGAGCCATTAAGCCCCTGGTTAAACAGACAGCCTAGAGCAATTTTACTATATCGTCTTAGAACTGTACCAGATGGATACAGAATATCATCCATAAAGAACAAAATCCCATCCAAATACATATGAGAGTTGACATCTAATATATGATACATTACCATCAAAGACAGGAAGCTTATGGAAATCAACAGCAGTACACATTTCTGATAAGGACATTTCTTCGCGAAGAAGTTCCATTTCAATTTCCGCCTCCTCAAATTCCTAAGGGAACAAAAAGTTATTAGAATAAAAGAATCTAACAACACCAGACTTTCAGAACTCAAATAAAATGTAACACAATACTTTCAGCAATGTAGCGCTCACCAATCCTTTTCTGTCAATTTCCTTGTGAAAAAAATCAAAGTATGATTGAACTGATGTAAAATTAGCCATAACCTGAAGAGATAACAAGGGGAGAAAAAATCACAAAATAATGAAGAGGCACCTCATAAACACGCGATAGCAAACACTTTCATTCAAATTTATATTATTCCCTTTTTCATCAATAAAGGTGTTTCTTCTAATAAACTCTAATAGCAGAACTTGCAACACTTTGAGAATAATATTCAGAAACAAGACATCAAAAGAATCCTCTATACCTGTAGAATTGATTCTCGTGTGCTAGCTAGATCTGGATCTAGTTGCTGTGAAGTAGTTGAATTGAGAACTTCTCTCAGCATCTTAAATGAAAAAGATCATTAGACAGTTAGTCTATCAACAAAGACTGACCCCAACTAAACCACATAAACAAGGAACATAACTATCAACCTAAAAATAGGGGAGAGAAAGAAGAAAAACATTTGTAAATCGCAAGTATAAATTCACAGGGCATAGGAAGCCCGAAACTAAGTGAACCAAAACAGCACATACGGCACCAACCGAACTTGAACTGCTAACCTGTTTTGCCTCATCCCCTTCATCCCTCAATCTGCATAAGGCTTTACAAGTCCTTCTAACTATGTCGACAGGACATCCTTCTGAAAACAAATTAGGAAAGAAATGAACACATTTACTTGCATGCTGAAACCGCTAAATGCTTTTGAGTGAATCATGTAGGCAGATAAGCATACATACCCTTTTCTAACATTCCGATAGATTCAATTTTTTTCCAGACACTTTCTGGTAAAAGATAAACATCTTCAGCGGGAGCATACAAACATATTTTTGCAATGAGCGCCAATGAGAGTTTTTCCATTAGGCATTCACATGTAGACTGCGCTAGATTAGCCAAACTTCGAAGAAGCACATCAGCTGCTGTAAGGAAAGATTGCAATTTTTGTCGCCCAGCTAAAGGTACGTAATTTAAAAGAAGCGCCAAGGCATGGATTCTCAGAAGTTGTGATGTATCTGATGATACTAGGCATGCAACCTGATCCCAGGTACTCGAAACCAATGCTGCAAAAAATGGCAGAGTCGAAGACAAAACTAAGTCTGAATCGGCTGCTGTTGATGATAATGCAGATTCCTCGCCATGCATATCGGCCATAAGCTTCCTTAGGTGTTTCAGTGGAATAAACCGCTGTTCAGGCTCAGGATGTTTAAGCAAGGAGCAAAACAAATCAACCAAGGGAATTTCACTGTTGGCTTGGATGTGAATGGCTCTCGTAAATATTAAAGGTAACCAATTATCAGTCTGCAAACGCCATTCGATATGCGGTGCACAGCAAGAAATTTTTTTCATTCCAAGGCATATTTTATCAATCACAGTATCCAAATGAAAGCATCCTGGCACACGAAGTAGACAACTAAGCATCAGTGATGCAACCTCCCAACAATGATCTTCCTCAAGTTTCAGTATCAAACTTGCATATTCCTGAAGACTGATACTCCATTCATCAGCAGACCAATGAATGGAGCTGGCTGGAAAAGTGGCTTCCTTCCCAGAATCTGGTTGCTTGAGAATGTTTTGAGCAGACAATGATAGGAATTTTGAGTACACGAAACACTCTGAAGAAGTGAATACCAGTTTATTTGCCAGCTTATAATGAATTCTAGAGCACTGATCAATTGCTGGGAAAATCTTCTGAATAAGACATTCCAACTCCTCCGAAAATTTGAGAATATCGGAAATTTTCAATTGAAGAATATTTCCATTCATCTGAACAACACCATCATCTCTGCTTTCAGGGCTGGAAGGTACCTTAACTTCAGTAGAGAGGATAGAAACATCATCAAGAAACCCAGAGCATGACTCAGAACTGTCAAGATAAGATTCACCAATTCCTGAGTCAGAATAGAGGAATGTGTTCAATGGAATGATACCAAACCCTGTCAAAGCTCCAACTAGTAACTTTCTGCAGCTCTCCATTAGAGTCTGATATGCATAAAGATTGTCATGACTAGAATTATTCAGCTCAGACTGAGAAAACTCCGCCCAGAAGAGAGAATAACGTATTATTTTAATCTTGAAGTCGATTGATAGATCAGAAAAAACTGAGGCTAATACAAAAAGGGTTAGTGGCTTGCTGTGTTCATTCTCCTTTGGATGTCCTATATCATAATCATTGTGCCTAAGATCATCCAGAAGAGAATCAAAGCATAATGATTCAAAATTCTGACAGGAATCACTCATTAGGGTTTCCTCCTTAGAAACCCTCCCAATTGAATGAGAGATGACTGGCTTCAACAAATTCAATACAGAACTAAGGAATGCCACATCACAATAGCTGCTATGACAAAGTGACGTCAACACTTGCAGCATCCTTGGCAATTCAAGTACTATAGCTTCAACATGAGTAGATACAATGGATTCAAGCACAAATAAGATAACAGCCTTAGCATTCTTTGCCACATACCCTTTCAAGTGATCAGGATTCTTTTGAGAATAAAGTTGGTCTTTCTCTTTTCCACTAAATGGCCATGAGCACAAATCAGAAAACCAACACATCAAATCTGGCAAAACCCCAGATGAGAGAGATCTCAATTGTAATCCAACTGCCTCTAGTACTGTCTCTCCAAGAGCTCCAAAGTCATTTTTCAAATTCGGAAAGAATTGGCTAATCTCAGGGTATAAAGCATGGAATGACTGATTGACGTATTTCCGCCTGGAAGATGCGATATGTTGTTCATTGCATCTCTCCTCGTTAATCCTTGATTCTCTTATTTTTAACTCATCTTTCTGATCTCCGTTGTTGCCTATTAGAGCAAGTTCATCTGAAAAAATTGATAACAGGGATGTCAATTGGGATAAATCTGAAGCAAGGAAAAGTCGCTCCTTGAGATACTGTTTAGCATTACGAGACACTGCCATCCAACCAAGGTACCGAACCAGAGGAGAAGGAGAAGAAGAGAATGCAGAGATTCTTTGCAGCCAGGCTGAAGGTGGAACAAGATTTGCAAATCGGAAACCATTTAGAGAATTTACAGGGACTTCTGAATCCACATCAAATCCACTTGAAGCAACTATTAATCTCTGAAGAAGCATCCAACGGCGTTGAATCTCATGTAATTTGGCGCTACTTAAATGTAAATTGTCTTCCTTCGATTGAAAATATATTGATTTCAACAGGTCACTGAAGATATCTGCAGAACTTAAGATTATGTCAACTATATCCTCAGGTGCACAGTATAACCTAGTTGCCGAGTGCAACAAAAACAAAATACTCTGAATGAGAATATCATGCATGGAATGCTGGCTCTTCTGCAACCGCTGGACTAGAAATTTGCACAAAAGAGCTTGATTTTGCCTCATTAAAGTAACAGCATCAGCAGACATGGTATCATCCTTCGATAAATTCATAACTTCCTCATTTGCTTCCATACATGACACAGAAAGCTCTGCATCAAAATCTGTTTCCTGAAATTTTCTGTCCAACTCTGCTGCCTCAATTAGGAGATCAAGGACAGCTCTATCCCTTTTTCTTTCAAGATTCTGTATTATTTTCAGCTCATTATCTTTCTTTTCTAGAACTCTTTGAACATCACTTAATGTGTAGCTCCTGTTAGCATACTCTTTGTTAACCTCCTGAGAAGCACCCCTGAAGGGCATCATAAAGTAAGGGTTGACAAGGCACTCTGCTCCCAGGAGCAAAGCATCAATAGCTGTATCATGAGCTTCAGGAGTAAGAGAGCTCTGAGAATGCAAATCATGAGCAAAACGTCTAAACTCAAAAGCCCTCAGCTCTGAATCTCTATAGTTCATAAGCTGCAAATAATCAGCTTGTAAGTTGGAGAATTCTGTTATGAGTGCGTTATCTGGTATACCAGGGTCCAAGTATTGTTTCTCTAAATCACCCCGCTCCATATTTCCACAGGTTGAATCTAAAGTCTTCTCTTCGAGACTCACTGACATACTCGTAAGAGAAATTCTACGCAATTCTAAAGGGGCAAACAGAAAACTCGACTCCTCGCAAATATCATTCTTTCCACTGACATCAATGTGATTAGTCCTTCCATCAGTATCATCTTGGGAGGCTAACTTTGATGAAGATTCTCCATTTCGGGAAACATAAGAAGATGAAGTGGTCAATGTCTGAGATTCTTGCCCTTCACCGACAGAAAATTTTTGCAAGTCAATATCTCGAGGAAGCTGCATCCGAGGGTCCAATATCGCGAGCAGCACACTGAATAATCAAGTATAGTGAGGTTGGTATATAATCATAAAATTATATCATAGTCATAAACACAAATCAAACAACAAAAGTTTACTAGAGTAACATTAAAATATCAATAATGCATATATACTACAGTACCTAGTAGCAACTGATCCTCGCCTCCATTCAGCTTCTAAAGATGGAAGTACTGCAAGTCTATTCACTGCAGTACGAATTACATTTAAAGCAATCTCACAATTAAGTTCCTGCTTTTCAAGGAATGTTGAAGGGACATTTCCAAATGATATCACACTCTTTACTGGAGTCATGGTCGGATGTAGGAAGGGTTCTAATATCTCCACCATAAAAAGAATTTGATGCTTAGCATCCTGAAACAAAATTGTTGCTACAAAATAAGTTTTTCTGATACTTAAAATAGTGGTATTGCTGAACAAAACGTTAGTCTTCAAACATCAACAGATTTGAGCATAAATGGCCAAGGGAATATAAGAATCCACCAAACATCCAACCTTAAATTTGGCCATGATATCATCCACCTTTCCAGATAATGCTAAAACAATATATTTGAGGGCAGCACGTGCATGAGCAAATGCAAAACGAGCACCCTGATGAACAAACCACGTAATACGTCATTATTAGTTGTATCAGCATATTAGAAAATATAAAATCTTTAAATAAGTTACTATTTTTTTCTGCACTAGCAATAGCAAAAGTCTCAAATTAGACACCAACTCAGTTCTCTCTATAACACATGCCAACTGTCTACCCATTATGTCAATGCAAGCACAAATATATATTTCTAGTTGTGGCATAGATCCATGTAATGTCTACAATACATCCATAATGTGGGGGGTTAACCAATAAGGGGCATGACTTTAATCATCCTTCATGGAGTTTAACAAAGTTAAGGTAATATTTAAAACTTACATATGATATAGGAACATGTGCATAATGTTTGAAGCAACTTATAGAGTGATGACCGTGCCAAATGTTGAAGATTAACTTCAATATATGTTAGTTGCTAGCTATCAGTTGTTCAAATTAGTAAAACTATCATGTTAAATGCTCAATGAACCTGAATTTCTCCGAAAAGGTCTTCAACAAGCTCAACGGCTAAGTCCACCTGTATTAAAAGAATACATGACAATTTAGAGACCCTTGCAACAAAGGATGTAATTAAAATGCATCATTCAAAAAGGTAAGAAAAAGTGTCATCAGCAACCTTTGCAACAACTTGAGAGATCCATGGTGATAACACACCAAAGCACAAATCAATCAGCACACTTGCTGCCTTAGCCTGTGAGGACAAAGCAACGAGAGATACATGAATGCTGCAGTAAACTCACTTCAATGTCATCTTAATTATGCATGCACAAGCACAATATATCAAATATATCCCATTTTTTCCAAGTTGTTAGTTCCAGGACTTGTGTGATCAGATACAGTCTCTGTGTCGGACAGAGAAGGTAATCACAACCAAAAAAATGAATAACATGGCACAAATATCAGTATATGCACTAAAAGGGATATACGGAAGTGCAAAATAAAAATCTTGGTAACAGTTCTTGTTTCATGAACGAATGTACGAGCATGTGAACATGAGCAAAAGAGAACAGCGAGGACAACAAATACCAAAATTTAGCATCGATCACATGTAGCATCATAATATCCAAAAACAATTTGTTGGAGAGAAAGGATAAACTGACATGAGAAGTGGAAAATGATGCCAAGTAACCCGCACAAGCGTGAAGGAGCAGGCGATGAACTGATGAAGATGATGTTGACACAATCTGCAATAGTTTACAGATATACATGTTAAAAGGATTTTCTCAAGGAAACTAAACAGAAAAAAAAGAACACATAGAGACCATGTATAACCTGAGATAAGGCATTTTGTATAGAAGGTTGTTTCCATTGTGAGAAGCTGTCATCTATTTGATCTGAACTACCTACATAAGGACGGAGTGCTACAAAAGAACAATGGAGGGAGGAAAATGATTTAATAGAAACCCAGAAAATACAAGAAAATATCGTATAACATAAGTTGGTTTACATTTAAGAATAACCACACACTTGCAGACAATGAAAAAATTCAAATTTCAAGAAGCACTTCATCAAATACTTTTCATCAACTACAAGCTCTCACTACCAAAATTCGAAAAAAAGGACACAGTTTAAAGCTGTCAGACCTGGAAGCAATGCTTGCACAAAGGGTAAGGCAAGCCAAAAGTCAGAAACATTCTCAGCCAATTTGCTACAGAGTACAGGCTGCAAAAAATGTAAAGTTCAGATTATAAAGCATACTATGAAAGCAAGTAACAGTAAAACAAGATGGTAAAATATTTCACAATAGCACAACTAACCTGGGATGCACAGGCATATAGAATATGTAGAAGTCCCTCTTCCACCAGTCCAACATCCAAGATATTAAGATAGTTTGTATCCCAATGAACATCTGGTGTCAGAAATTCTTCCCCGTACAAGACTGAATAATCTACCTTTGGTTCCTCAGGGGTTACATTGGAAGACAGACTACCAGGTTCCCGCTCTACAGTATCTGTCAATGTCAAGAAAATCCTAGATACCTATAAGAGATAATGAGAGAAAGGTCAAAAAATCAGGGTCAGCTGTTTCTCTTCATTGGAAAGTTATGCTAGTAAGACCGACTCCAACAGTACTAAATTCTAATTAAATATATATTATTTATGTACAACTATATACCTTATGAAATGTCTTTGTTAAAGAGAGCATGAATTATTTATTTATTTCTCAATGGCTATTCAAGAGTTGAGAAACAAGGACCGGGAAACACTCGGCATAGGAACCACGGGATCCCCATGCAATTTAAATTAAAAATACAAACAAATGCTTAAAAGTAGGATTCTGTACATCTACTCTTGGGGTTTGACCATTGTACTACTTTTCCAACTAAAATTAACATTTCTTGCTCAGAAATAAAATGAGGGAAAGTATTATCACCATCCTACAAACTTTTCCCAGATTTGGATCTTTAAAAGCCATCCTCAGCAAAGTGAAGATTACGTCAGGGCGAAAAACCATGATACTTGATGAGGGTGACGATGTACTACGTTGCTTTCGGGGCTGTGAATGATACGGAGAAATGCAGAATCAGACACAGAATGGTAAAAAATCAAGGTTTAGCAGTAAAGCATTGATCACCTCAAAATTAGAGGAAATCGTGAAGGCCACTGCCAATTGACTATTTTTCGAAGACTCGGAGTCGGAGAGACTATTTACAGCTTCCCTACAACAGTAGTACATAATTTTAAGAGACCTTTCTATTGGTTAACAAAACATTGTCTCATGCTAAATTTAAGGAATGAAAGGACTTGCAATAATTATTAAAGTTTGAAAAGCTATCAGATATCAGCAACTAAAATGCAAAGAAAAACTTCACCAACCTTTCATTCACAATGTGAAGGATAGGATAAAATGGACCAGTAAGCATAGCAAGAAACAGTAAAGTAGGTTCAGGGGCATCTGAAAAGCCACTAAGATCTGCCTGCAAATATAACATTTGTATAGCTAAACATAAGAGTAGAGCTTTAATTTGAAGTTCATTATAAAAACATAAATCTTATACCTCAAGCTGGGGGAGGAAGGTCACCAATCGACTTGTAAGGTCTTGCAGCAACTAAACACAAAGCATGAAGCACAGTAAATGAGTTGTTACATGATGAAGAAAGCATATAACATTACTGCGTATGTCACCTGAAGATGTATATCATGACCTTCTTGTTTGTGTGACATAATGTGTGGGACCAAGCTATTGACGACTGGTAGAAATTCTGGCTCAAGACCAGGTACTGAAATACCAATCAACTGCAGAGAAAATAGTTAGGTGTAAAATCAACTATAAAAACCTATATGCAACCATAATTTCCAAAACATCATGGGAAGCAACAAAAATAATAGGATTGAAAGGAGGAACCACCAAAAAATATACTGACACAAGAAGTGTGTGCTGCAACAAAAATAATTAATACTGAGAGATTTAAAAATGAGCGGAGTGCGAGATGCAGCTTTACTATGCAAAAATATATATATATAAAAAATAAAATGAAATGACTAATTGTGTATATTTACAAAAAATAAATAAATAATCCAGCAACAGGGAAATTGAAGTACCTGAACAAAAAAGAGAGCAATTGGATTTCCACGGTGACAGGAGATCCGGACATAGCGACAGGGAGAATAATTCATTGAATACACAATGTCACGTCGAGGTGCTTCACATCTCGGACGGACTTTAAGAAATGTTTCTGGCTATAAAGGGAAATTCATAAAACAGCGGAAAAGAAAATTACAAATTTTTAAAGTGAAAACTAAACAAATAGATTGGTACAGTCACTGGGATTACAAACAATTATATAACACCAGCCGTTAAATAAAACCATTACTAAATAAAGACTAATGATATATAAATGACTGTCACTGTTGGTTTACAAAGCAGCTTCAATAAATTAACAACCGAACTATACCTCACCTTGTATCGCAAGCCCACTGAAACTTCCCATTCCAACACTGATTTATTATATAAGCGTACATGTGAAAGTAGGCAGGGTTCCTGCAATAACAGAAACATGAGAAAACGAGGAGGCAGATCCCTTCAAACTACCCTTAGTTCCCTGAATAATTGAAACATATCTCTCACGGACTAGATCTGATAATATTTTGAAGCAGAAGGCAAAGTTACCAAATTGAAGACTATATAAAAGAACATATCTAAACACTAAGTTTCTCTAGATGCAATTAAGCTTGTTGACAATTTATTGAGGATAGCCCTCTTGCTCTCGTTGATTTTCAAAAGACTTTTAAAACAACTGTGTTCAATATTTCTAAGAGACTATTTTTCTACTCTTTCCTCTTTTTCTATACTTGTGATTTGTGTGCTCATAAATATACTCCAGGTTCAGAAAAGTTAAATATGTGTTCAGAAAAATGCAATGGCAAACAATCTCTACAAGATTTCAATAATCCTGAGAGATAAAAAATTATTAAAAATAGCTTTCACCTCAGTAAGCAATAATTAAAAATTGCATGCAACTAGTGTAACCATGTTCATTGAGGAGGCCGATAGCTGCTACCTCTGCAGTCTGGCATTCTAGTTGATTGTAAAGCATTAATAAATTAGAATTCTCATGAATGGTTCAATCATGGATGGAAAAGCCCAACTGCAGTGCAGCCTATGTCTGTGGTATCTGTATGTCAATCTAAACACTTGGAGTTTGTTTACACTAGAATCAAATTTGGATTTCGGAGACAATTGGCAGCATTCCTAGGTAGCTACAACAATTTTTCTTATCTATGCTGTAATTTAGTTTAACAGAAACATTTTAATCACATAATTTCAAAGAAAGCACAAAAAACACAGGTCAAACCAGTAATAAGGATCAGTAACTGGCGCTGCATGCTGAGCAAGCATCCTAGTCTTAAATATCACCATGAAGAATATGAATATACGTTCCTCTCGGTTCCAAGAAACCCAAAAAATGGTTAACAACAAACCTCAATGAGCCACAAGGCCCTTCAACTACTATTCAATCCCATAAAAAGAACTGACATTTCTTATCCTAGCAGCGTAAAAATACTTCTTTCTCAAATTAAGGTTCACTAACACTATTCATTTAAGCTTGTCAGGTTGATTAATTTTGACAGATAAATATCATCAATGTATAAATTCCTCGTATATCATATTTTTGACATATCGACTTTTCATACACTTCAGTTACACATAATCAGAGACATTAGCAGTAAAAATGTATCTTGAAGACAAATGTATCATCAAAACAGAAGTATGAACATCAAAAGAAGTAGCTTTACTGCAAAACGTACATCAAGCTCGAGAAGAATCCATTCTTTGGTGTTGGTGCCTGTGGACCAGTGGGTGCGGAGGTCAGAATCCAGTACATGAGCGGCCTTCTGGGTGGGTGATTCTCGGGAAATTGCCTTCACTTTGAATGGCAGGGGCTTCACCCTGGGCTCCAGCTCAACCTCCATTTTTTCTGCAAAACTAAAGAGGGTTTTGCATGAAAGGTAAATTTGGACTGAGTTGAGGCTAGCAGATGAAGCTTTCGGACATGAATGAGCAGAGCAGCAGCATGTATAGTAGTTGTATGTCCGCAGGAGAGACTGAGGAGTGTTTCGTATTTTGGGGAAGTTGGGAAGTCAAATGGGTTTACTATTTCAATAAGTTTTTCAATAATTTATATTCATCGAGATTAATAAAAACTTAATAAGACTCTATTTTATTTTTAACTTTATCATATTATATTGCTCCTAAAGTCGTGTGCGTGTACGGTTGGAGTGGTTTAAGCAGATGGATTTTTACTAATCTCCCAAACCATAAAATATGGAATATATGTGTACATAAATGAAGTCGATTCCTAGAATTATAGGAAAATGTCTACAAATAATCAGTATGAACTTTTACTATATTTAAGTGGAGTGGTAGTAGTGCTTTGTAGTATAAACTTATATCCCAAAGGTTTGCTTTGATATCTATCAAATTCGTGTCTAACTCTTCTATATATCTAATGTCAGTAAGAGCAAGATCTACTTCTAAGCTAGACTAAAAAGGAGGGAAAAGATAAATGATCGCAATTAGTAGTGTTTTAAATTAATTGAAGTTAAACAAGTTTACTGCACGCTAGCTATAATACTGCAATTCAAGTGATATTGATTGAATAACATATCCCCAATCCGTCACATTCCTCATAAAGAAGAATCAAACTTTCTAGGTTGTTTCACAAAAACAAAAAGTCGATAGGTTGTCTAACACGAACCAAACTGGTGAATCAAGTGAGTCCTCGGTTCCTACAATCTACAAATCTGATTCAAGTAGATCTTAAGTTTCATAATTGTCTTAACTCAGATTATTCCTTTGTCCTAAGAATCAAATCGAAAGACATCATAACTTTAACTTACAACAAAAGGATTAGCCAGTTAAATTAAACCCATGTAGTATTCTAACAATATATCCATGTAATGACATATCCCTATAATTAATTCTATTTTCTAACGGGTATCAAAACCCAAACTACCTGAAGGGTAACAAAGGGAGAACTGTAATCTGGAATCATAGGAACCTGATAAGGTGACAGTGCGCGACGGTCATGTGTGGGTGCTGATTGTGTACGGAGTATGGCGGCGCGTGTGCTACCTCCACATGAAAGGTTGCAGGGGGCGCATGCCCGACACGTCTTACGATCGTCCATCTTTTAAACCCTAAATCAGTTCAGTTTAATTGCGCATAAATAAGTTGGGGATCGCTGACCCTCACTTACTAATATCTTAACTACTTATTACATACTGACTATTGACCGACCAACAAATCATTTTTCAATCGTCATAACTGTTGGCCGGCAAATCAATGATATTTTTATCAATATGTTAACTAACTCATGCCTTTTATTTAAAACTTTATGGCCTATTTAAAACTTTAATAAATACCTAAAGAACTAAAGTATCGGTACATATCAGCATGGCTTCCTAATATTTTATTTTTCCACAACATCAATTTGTATTTAAGGAGAAGGGATAAGCACACGATAATCAAACATCCTTTCCATTCTCATTCTTATCTCTGTAAGTTTTCATTTTTCATCTCATACCTTCCAACTGTATATAAATGTGTGTTTTAGATTCTATCAAATTCGTGTGTATGTGATAATTAATTGGATTATGTTGTGCTTAAGAATAAAATATATTGAGTTTGTAGCTAGATCAAAATAAGTTGTTTTATTGGATTTCACAAGTATGAATTAAAATGTTTCAATTTACTATTACCTAAATATGTTGTCAAAATTTCGCATTCCTTTTGTGATTTTGGTGGATGGAAAAATTTAGCTTAGGATTTGGGTTTTAAATTTTGGTTTTGGGGGTGGATGCAAGAAACACTTTAGCAATACGAGGCCTTGTTCTATGTAAGGTTGCTCTATCAACTTTAACCAGATTCCCCAAATCAAATTATCAAGAGAAAGCATAACATGTTCATCAAATAGTTTGTGAGGGAGACCATACATACATATCCATACCGGAACTTTCAGTGACTCTGCATTTGGATTGAAATCCGGGCTCCATTTGGTGAAACGGATCGAATAAAAGCCAAAATTTAAAATCTTGTGCAACCAACTCTTGTAGTTCTCGTATAGAAATTGAAAGTGAATAAAAACAGGCTCGTTATCATCTAGATAGATGCCGAATTGGCCTTTAAAGCCAACTGTTTGAATATTTTCTTAACCAATCTAATTAGGATCTAGCCTTAGAAAATCTTCCGACCAGAGTGAATCTCAACGGAGTTTCCAGTTTATCGCATTTCTCATCAGAGAATTCGAATCTTAGTTCTCCAAATGGTCAGAACGGGGTTTTGGAATGAAAGGAAGTCTTTTTTCGATCCAATTGAATGGACAATCAGATCGGATTGAGATGCTATCTGATAGAGGGTTTAAGCATAGGTCGTAGGTTGGGAGGAAAAAAGAGGCGGGTTGATCGCTATCGGATGGCACCGCCATCACGGCGGTGCCGATCGAAAAACAATGGGAGCGTATGAGAGAGAATATGAGTGTGCCGCACGGAGCAAAAGTATAAGTGTAATCCATTGATTTAGATATATTACTATTAATTTTATAATAGTTCAAATTCTGATAATATTAATTTAGTTATGATATTAATTTATTTCATTTTAATTCAGTTTGGGTAAAATAAAATAAAAATGTCTTTTAACTCAGGCAAATTAAAGTGATAATTCAAATTAAGTGCTCTAGAAAAAGCTAAGTCTTATTTTGACTTAACTCTTCAATGTCTTATTTTAACTTAGGCAAATAAATGTGATAGTTCAAAGTGCTCTTCAATGGCAAAAAGACAGAGATTTCAAAAATAGTCATTTCATTCAGGTAGCGAGATGTCCTTTTAATGTCATCAATAAGATAAAATTTGAAAATATGATTCAGTTCAAGCATCACAACAATTCATTTAAAAAAAACAAAATACAAGTCCACGAATCATAATTGAATATTGTTAAAAATATATAAAACATACTAGTAAATGGATTGGAACATTTAATTTTAAAAAGAATCCCTAACTATACAAGAAAGGAGTATAAATTGTTTTAAAAATTAGACTAAAATAATAGATTCAAGCCTTGAAAATGCCTTTTATGGAAGTTGGATTTCCTTTGCTTTGAAGAAGGGGTGGGATTCGGGTCAAGTTTTCGATTCAAGGTTACTCAGTGATGTTGCCCGTTTGATGGATGATGAGATATTTGGATCATTTCGTCTATATACACGTTCATAGTCTCATCAAAAGATTTTGGGTTATTCGGTTTATACACATTTTTGTCACTCTACTTAATAATTTATTTTGTCTCAGTTAAAATTTGTTAGTTGACTTTTCCAAGGTTACAGGAAATTGTGTTTGATCTTGATAATTCAACTCATGAACTTATCAAGTTGAATAAACTTAAAACTTTACACCTCAGATCCATCAAAGAGCAAACTAAATTTTGGAAGCAAAAGCCAGAATGAAGTGGCTTAAAGATGATGATGAAAATTCAAAATATTTTCACCACTCAGTTAAGGAGAAAAGAAGTGGATTGAGTATCACTAAGATACAAAATTCCAGTGGGATCTGGCTTGATAATATTTCAGATATTGAAGCAGAAGCTGTGACATTCTTTACAGATCTGCTATCTGAACCATATTGTCCTTTAAATGGTGATTTTCATGACCATTTTATTAGTCAAATCCTTACATTAATTACCACTGAGGATAATAATGACCTCATCAGACCTGTCACAATTGAAGAACTTAAAACTACTGTTTTTAGTCTTAACAAAAATAGTAGCCAGGTCCTGATGGATTCTCCTCAAAATTCTTCATAAAGTGTTGGGATATAATTAAGAATGATCTCCTTCTTGCTGTTCAAGATTTCATGGGATCATCCTCAATTCCTGTGGGTATATCCTCAACATGGATTACCTAAATCCCTAAAAAAGATACAGTTACTACTTTTCAAGACTTCAGGCCAATTAGTTTGTCTAACTGTATCAATAAATTTTTTTCTAAACTACTTATGGAAAGACTGAAACCATACATGCATAGAATTATATCTCCTCATCAGTCTGCCTTTATGAAGTCTAGAGATATCTCTGATAATGTGATATATGTTAAAGAGCTTGTTAAGTTTCTTGATAGAAAAGTCAGAACACCTAATTGCATCCTCAAACTGGATTTGATGAAAGCCTTTGACAGAGTATGTTGGGCCTATTTAAATACAATCTTACTTCATTTTGGATTCCATGGTAGTTTTGTACATTGTATCATGAAAAACTTGAGAGATGCCCATTTTTCTGTGCTTATAAATGGTAAACCAAATGGCTTTTTTAACCTTCTAGGGGTATTAAACAGGGTGATAATCTGTCACCTTTTCTGTTTAATATTTTTTCAGAATGTTTTACAAGGAGCTTGGCATATGTTTTTGCTACTGGACAGTTAGAATATTATGATATCCCTAGACGTCCTGAACCTATTTCCCACTTAAGCTGTGCAGATGACACTATTATCTTTTTGAAGGCTTCTAAAAATAATTTGAAGAAGATTAAAGCCTTCTTAGTTATCGTTGAGCAAACCACTGGCCAAAAGATTAATTTTGATAAAAGTGAATTTTATTTGGGGAAACATGCTTCTAACTTTAAACTAAGACGGGTGAAGGACACTCTAGGAATGAGACAGGGAAGAATGCCTTTTAATTATCTTGGTGTTCCTATATTTTCTGGTAGAGCACTAATATCTCATTTTCAGCCACTTATACAGAGAATTGAAAATAGGTTGAACAATTGGAAAAACAAGTGGCTGTCCACTGGGGGAAAGATCACACTAATCCAGTCCTGTATCTATTCTATACCTCAACATATATGGAGTGTACTGAAGCCTCCAATTGCAGTGATCAGAAAAATTGAGAAGCTCATCTCCCTCTTCTTCTGGGGTGAGACTGAACTTAGGGCCAACAAAGTGTGGAGGAAATGGAAAGATATTTGTTTTCCCTTGGATGAAAATGGATTAGGCATCAGGTCCATTCAGACTATCATCAAAGCCTGCTCCATGAAGATCTAGTGGAAATTCCAAGTGAACACAGCTCTTTGGGTCCAATTTATTTGGAAACTACCACCATCCTACAAGACTTCTTCAGTCTGGAAGAGGGTCTCTCTTATCAACCCTAATGCTGAACAATTTACAAGAGTCCTCATTGGTAAAGGGCATGTAACTTATGGTCTTCCAACTGGACTGGAAGAGGCCCTCTTATGGATCTTATCAATCCAGATACCACTGTCATCCCCTCATCTTGTGTTGTGTAAGAGTTCATCTCAAACAGAGTTACTTAAATGATGTTCTTTAATTCCTTACCATTTGACATTATTTACACTTTACAGACAACATGCATTGACTCTGAAAGGGAAGACAGACTAATATG
The DNA here is from genome assembly GCA_948330725.1 of Sherardia arvensis. Classification (NCBI taxonomy): domain Eukaryota; kingdom Viridiplantae; phylum Streptophyta; class Magnoliopsida; order Gentianales; family Rubiaceae; genus Sherardia; species Sherardia arvensis. Next base: position 37,422,014 of record OX415239.1, read on the forward strand.
GAAGCCAGGCTTCAATGGTGATTTCAGTTTTAAATCAGCCTATGATACTCTCAGAAATAGAAGGGGTACATTTCAATCAATCAACAAGGCATGAAATATCAGAATTCAGAAAAAGATAAGTATTTTTATGTGGAAGCTTATTAACACTTTCTTATCTTTTCCTGATATTTTGACTAAAATGGGCTTTCATCTTCCATCCAAATGCCCATTCTGTAACAATACTAATACTATAGATCACTGTTTTAACCATTGCCCTATTGCTCTATCCCTATGGTCCTTTTTTCATCAAATTGTGGGTATTGCAGACCCTAATTTTAACGATTTATGGGATAGATTATCTTATTATTGGTCTTACACTGGAAGTTCAAAACTTCATAACAGTCTATTTTGCATACTGCCTGCCATTATTTGTTGGTATATTTGGAAAGCCAGAAACACGTATCTCTTTGAAAACATTAGTTCCAATTCTGACATTTTGAAAAAATCTATTAAGGACTATATTTTTGAGATTTTTACTATCAGGCCAATTGCAACTAGGTCCCCCTTTGATATAGACCTTGCAAATTTGGGTTTTCTTCCTACTCATACAAGACCACCAAAGCTCCAAATCTCTGCTATCAAATGGTCTCCACCAGTTTCCGGATATAAAACTAATGTTGATGCCTCTTAGCACCCCCTAATAGAACTGGTATTGGTGTTGTGATTAGGGACTTAACTTGTTCAGTCATTACTATGTACTCTTGTTTCTGCACTTTTGCTGACTCATTGCAGGGAGAAAATCATGGCAATACAGAAAGATTTTGAGCTCAGTCTTGGCCTAAAACAGCCTTTCTTAATAGAAATTGACTGTTTGTTGGCTAAGCAAGCTATCCAAGATCCAAATAAGGCCCATGGACCTTATACCATCTTGCCTGCTCCATCCATTCCCTTGGTGCTGGTAAAATTGTTCATCAATATAGGCAGACCAATCAGGTGGCTGATGCATTGGCAAAGACTGGAATCTCATCTGGAGTTTGCACCCTTTTGTCCTTCCAACAATGCTCTAAAAAAATCCAAGGTATGATCCTTCTGGATAAAATGAACTGTCCAACCATTAGAATTACTGGAATGGATGCTACTGAATAATCTCTATCTATCTTTTTTGCAACGTTTGATTTAGCAACATCAATCGGCTGCATCAACATCTCAGGATCTTCCCTTTGATGGATCTTGCTGCACCAACACCAGTTTCAACATCAAAGCAGTTACTACTGTCATGTATTTTTGGCATTCCACTATAACATTCTAGATATCTCATTGTGTTTTGCATAGCAATTCACTAATAGGTTTCTAAAAAAGTATTAGTGGGATCTATATTATTTTGTATAGTGGAGTGTATATACCTCCATCTTAGCTCATTCTTTTTGGGAGTTTTATTCTCCAAAGAGTTTCTGACCCTCATTGTAACCTTCTATGAAGGAATCTTATGCCATTTTATTTGGCTTTTTTATGATTTAGGGAGCCAATAAATTTCCCTCCACTTCTCAAGTGGTTTAAATTTTTTTAAAAAAATGTTAGCTGACTTTTCAAAATTAAATTGATCAAAATTTGTTAATTGACTTTTTAAATTTAAATTAAATTCACTTTAGTCATTAATTTATAATAATGCATATTTAGTATCATAGTTTACATAATATTTAGATTCATTATTCGTATATTTTAAAATTATTCTCATGCCCTCAATCTAAATATGAACTAAAATAAATTTAACATATTAAAAAAGTTATATATAAAATTGAATAAAGTTAAATTTTATTTATTTTTATTGTTAATCAATCAACTAAACTATTGATAGATATCATAATAAGCTGGTAACCATCATCTAAAATTTTGAATAGAGAACATTTGTTTATAATATTTTGTGGAGCCCACAAGGGGAAATAATCCCATATAATAATAGTGTCATAATTAATTATGAATACCAGGTCAAAGTTTTCAACTTTCCTTGGAGGTTGTTACTTGTTACTTGTTGAGTATTTGGTAGTATGGATACACTAGTAATCATAAAATAACATTTTTGGTGCTGAATCGGTTCATTTGAATTCCCCTGCTCCCGTTTCTTTGATTCTGAATTTTGATACGAGGGATTATCTGCAGAGCTTAATTTTCTCAGGGCTCGTACATTCCCTGCATGCGTTCTCGCCGTGATCGGAGGCGGAGGAGGATGAAGGCGGCGGGCGGAGGTGGCGGCGGAGATTCGACGGCGAAATGGGCGGTGCTGGTGGCGAGCATTTGGGTGCAGGCGTTCACGGGGACCAACTTCGACTTCTCGTCCTACTCTTCCGATTTGAAATCATCGCTGGGGATTTCGCAGGTCCAGCTGAATTACCTCTCCACCGCCTCTGATATGGGCAAAGCTTTTGGGTGGTGCTCCGGAGCTCTGCTCAGGTTTGTGCCCATCTGGGTCGTTTTCTTCAGCGCCGCTTTCATGGGGTTTTTCGGGTACGGAATTCAGTGGCTCGTGGTTCAGGGCAAGCTCTCCCTGCCTTATTTTCTGGTCAGTTTTTGATCTTTTCCGACTTTAAAAATCGTTTCTTTGTGCTGTTTTTCGATGAGTTTGAGTATGCGTAGAAGAAAGGCCAAGCTAAAAATGTTATTAGCTGTTGATCTTGTGGTTTTGGTGCATCAAACTTTAACTAACATTAATGTAGGGTCCCCATCTTTCTTTGTCATGAAATGTTTGTTAAATAATTACAAAACGTAATTTTTTTGAAATAGTTTGGCATCATGTTTTAGTTTTAAAGAATGTTGTTGGAAAACATGGTTGGCATGATCAATGATAAAAGAATTCAACCCGTCACTTTCTAGTTGCATTAGGAAATGCTTCACTAGTTATGAAAGTTTTCATATTAGGTTAGATTGTTTGATTTAGAGATCAGTTAGCTACCTATCTTTTTCTAGCACCCCACACTGTAGATATTTTACCAGGCAAGATTACTTCAGAAGAACTCAAGCTTTTTGAGTTGTGATTTGCACATGTTAGACATAAAATGCAAGCTTTAAATTTTGAGTTGTGATTCTCATCGGTTAATTGTAAAGATTAAGTACCAAGTAACAGTCTGAAGCTAATATTGGATATGAACTCTATGAGTTGCATGCTTTAACCCTCAAGACACTAACAATGTTGGCTTGGCTTACTGGAGTATCCGGAGACAGAATTTTGGGCCATATTTGGCTTAAACTTTTAATCAATGGGTGATGCTAAAACTGTAGTCTTCAATAGGCAACCTACCAACTTTCGTGGTGGATACATTTGTTTTTTACTGACTATCAGCATCTTAGAAATACTTCTGAGGAGGCTAGGTTGGCTAGTGTATAGAATCATGGCTGCTTTCAGAAATTTTAACTCTACCGATGTCTCTCTCTATAACATATGCACTCCTGGATTATGCTTAAGAGAGTAACCTTCGCGAATATTTTACTAAGTACTGCTGTAATTTATTGTATTTCAGGTATTTCTCCTGTCATTACTTGCGGGCTGTAGCATCACTTGGTTCAATACAGTTTGCTATGTGTTATGCATTAAGAACTTTCCGGGTAATCGGTCACTAGCTCTGTCGCTCAGCATCAGCTTTAATGGCGTGAGTGCAGCTTTATACAACCTCATTGCCAATTCCATAAACTCTAGTGACTCCACAATATTTCTTCTCCTAAATGCAGTGATTCCACTTGTCATTTCAGCCGTTGTCTTTCTCTCAATCCTTCAGAAACCCCCTCCTCAACCTCTTCATGGTGATACTGTTCATCATGACTCCAAATGCTTTTTCTGTCTATTTATCCTTGCTGTTTTTACCGGCGTCTATCTCCTTGTACTTAATGCAACCCACTCAACTCAGTCAGTACCTAAAGGTGCCATATATTTCGGAGCCATATTTTTGCTAATGACCCCATTGATTACTACTGGAGTATTCTTTGTTCGTGAGCGGGTACAAAGAACTAGTTATTCACTAATCAGAACTGAAGAACCAGGCTCCCTTGAAGTTTTCTCCCTAGAAATTGAGAAAGAACCACAAAGTGGCTACTCTTATGGTCCAAAAGTAAAGGAAAGCTGTTGTGATGTATTCCTAATGAAAGATTCACTAGAAGTTCTAGGAGAAGAGCATTCTGCTTGGGCACTCATGGGCCGGTTAGAATTCTGGCTCTATTACTTGGCTTACCTTGGTTGTGGAACACTAGGAATTGTTTACTCCAACAACCTTGGCCAAATTGCTCAGTCACTTGGATACGATTCTGAGACCAGCTCACTAGTTTCCCTATATTCTTCTTCTTCATTCTTTGGACGTTTGCTTTCAGCTGCTCCCGACTTTCTTAAGGAGTAAGTAATACTTAAATTTTGATAGTATGGACCATTTTAGAGATGCATAGAATGTTTACTTTGTCTTTGTTAGTCTTTCCATGCCTATTAACCACTCGATATCTTTACTTGTGCAGTAAGATGCAGTATCCAAGAACAGGATGGCTCGCTCTTTCATTAGTTCCAACACCAGCTGCATTTCTCTTGCTTTGTCTATCTGGGAGCAAAACAGCTTTGGGAACCGCCACGGCTTTGATAGGATTAAGTTCGGGTTTTATGTTTACAGCAGCAGTGTCAGTCACAGCAGAGTTGTTTGGACCTAACAGTGCTGGAATCAATCATAATGTTCTGATAACCAATATTCCCTTGGGTTCGCTCTTCTACGGCCTTCTTGCTGCTCTACTCTATGAAGCGAACATAGGGGGCTCGAATCATTTGGTTTTGATGGATGGAAGAAAGGTTTGCCTTGGTAGGAATTGCTATGCCGAGACTTTTGTGTGGTGGAGCTGTATATCTTTATTTGGAGTTGCTTCTGGGTTTCTTCTTTTCCTCAGAACTAGAGCTGCCTATGCGAGGAACAAGAATTGGATGTAGACTTTATATGAGCTTGATTATATGTTGAAGTTAGAAAGCGAGGCGGACCGGATTAGTTTGCTTGATGGTTCTAAAACTATGAAGGTGACATTGGCTATTCATCCATAGAGTACGAAGAAACGATGAATTTTAGCACCAAGCTGCCAGCCATGGCTCTTGAGTCATGCTGCTAAAGCTTCTGCAAGATTCTAACTTTTCATGTGGAACTTGGATCAGCACAGAAAATCAACAATAGTTTATCTTTTTAACAAGCATTTTAAGGGTTCAGACATGTAAAAAGAAAAGACATGTTCTTTTGAACCGTGATCATACTAATGTATATCTCAACCTTACATTACTTTTACAAGTTACAATACAATTTTTAAAGTTAAAAAACTCTTCTGCGAGGTAGGAATATGGTAAGACACAATTCACCGTCAACAAAATCATCATCTTATCAACAAGTCATTCATAAAAACTATTTTTGATTGATGTATTTTATGACGATGATCATAACATTGATGAAAATTATTTAGTATTTTTGATAAAAGAAATATTACTGGACTGAGGATAATAAGTCAGAAATGATCTGTATGATACATGCAAAAACACTATAAGGATCATAATCAATTAAAAAGCCATATTTTATACATGTATAATACATATACCTAGAATGCAATGTCAAATGATATATTTTTGTGTTAAAACATTGATCATTTTAAAGTAAACATATAATAAAAAACACGTTATAACGAAAAAATTCAAAAAATTTCATATAAAAATTTAAAAATGTTAAATCAGTTCAAATTAAAAGATACACAGTATAAGTTAAAACGTACAAACATTTTCCTGTAAAGTCAGGAAAATTAGGATACTGAAATGGTACTGAATCGCTACTGAAATGGTAAACATGGTAAACAAATAATATGTTTAATTGTTTTTCAACGATACTGAAATTTACTGAATAACTAATAAGACATACGGTACTGAATTATATTCTAAAAACATTTGTAGATGAGCATTGTAAGAATGTATTGTATGTTGAGAAAATATCTCAATTTAATCTAATTCGATTCAATATCGTTTTAAGTTGAGATAGATTGTTATATGTTTTTCCACGTTAATTACGCTACTTTAATTTCACACATCTCCTCGCTGCTGCCAACAACGATTAGGATATAGAATCCCTAATTTCCAATGCATTTATTTTCAGCTTGTAAAATAAAATCATTTTTTTTGAATAAAATTTCATATTAATTTGTTACATACATTACTACTACACTTCAGGCTATTTGCAGCTATATGTTCTTGCTGCACTACTTGCCTTTTTACTTTATTACAAACTACACACATAAAAGATTACATGGCCTCCTTGATATCTTGGATGAGAGTATCTAATTCCCATGGATGAGATTTTTGATCTTGCATTAGAAGATCACATAATACATGAGAATCTGTATGTATCATCACCCTTGATATCTGCTGCCGAGCTGCTGCATTAAGTGCATATAAACATGCCACTGCTTCTGATTGTAATGGAGATAAAGCCGGAAAATGTGCTACATTCTTATGAATAAGAATGGTCTGATTCTATGAGTATACCGACCAAGCAGCAGAACCATGTTTAGTTTTGTTCCAGAATGTTCCATCTATTCTAATGATAGCATCCACTGGTGGGTAGAACTGTTCTGTAATTTCCTGAGGTTGCTGACTTTCCCAATCTCTTATATGTAACTCATCCACATCCTAAATATCCTGAAACCTTCCTTGTACTGAGGTCACCTCAATATAGCACAACTGTAGGATTTGCCGTATGTCCTGTCTCCGTTTCCTGAATATTTCTTCATTCATTGACTTCCAAATATTCCACAGCAATATGACTGTGATGATAATGATATCTTTATCTGGTGCTAATTCCATCCACTGCCAGAACCAGTTTGAGAATGTTGTTTCCTGTATGCCCTCAAAATTCAAACCTAACACTGAAGCTCTCCATATCCTTTTTGATTGTTCACAGTATAAAAACAGATGCTCAGTGTCTTCTTTATGTCCATAGCAACATCTCTCACATATACCTGATTCCTTTATTCCTCTGCTGTTTAGATTATCTGATGTAGGCAAAGAATTTGTAAGTGCACTCCAAATACAAACTAGTACTTTCATAGGAACCTTCAGTTTCCAGAAGTGTTGCCATTTCGGGGGAATTGTGTTTGATGATTGTGCATTTCCCAAGATGACATCTTGGCACCTATACCCTGTCTTCACTGAGTAATCACCATTCATTGTATATGGCCATATGAACTTATCCTCAACCTGAGAATTTTGTGGTATATGCATAGCCAGTATTGTCTGGATTTGTTGTTCCGAGAACAAATCTCTCAAAACCTGAATATTCCATTGCTTTCCTTCAGTAATGAGATCGGATACTTTTAATGTAGACTGATTCAGTTCAACTAGTGGCTTTGAAATAAAGCTTTGCTGGTCCTGTATCCAATTGTCAAGTACCTTAATGTTTGTCCCATCTCCCAGCCTCCATTTGCAATGTTTTTTCAGGAAGTCTCTTCCCCATAAAATTGTTTTCCAACCCCATGAAGCAGACTGTGTCTGTTGTACTTCCAAAAAGTTTCTTCCTTTACAATACTTCTGTTTCATAACTGATACCATCAGAGACTGTTTATTATTCAAAATGCTCCATGCATGCTTAGCCACCAGTACCTGATTCATCTGTGCTGCCGATCTTAGACCAAGACCTCCTTGATTTATAGGTAAACACATTTTCTTCCAAGATTTCCAATGTATTCCTCTCCCTTCCAAATCTCCTTTCCAAATGAATCTAGCTGTTATTTGATCTAATTTATCCAATACAGTCTTTGGAAGTTTAAAGATTCCCATTGGGTAAATAGGCATTGCAAAGAAGACATGCTTAGCTAATGTAATTCTACCCGCCAAACTAAGAAATCTATTCTTCCAGGAATCAAATTTAGTTCTCAACTTCATAATCAATTCTCTATATATATCACATCTTCTCTGTGCAAAATTAATAACCATTCCCAGATACTTATGCCCTATTCCATCTGAATGAATATGCAACACATTCCTTATGTATTGCTCTAGATAATGATATGTATTAGGACTAAACATTATACCAAATTTTTCAAAATTAATTCGCTGACCTGAATATCTGGCAAAAAATGATCAATATCTCTGGCTAATTTCTGAACCACTTCTTCTCTGCATTCGATGAACAACAAACAATCATCAGCATACATAAGATGTGTCACTCTTTGTATTCCTCTTCCTGGACTGTATCCACACAACTTGTTTGAAATCAGTGTGGACTGAATTATAACTGATAGGTATTGCTGACTGATTAGAAACAGAAGTCGTGATAGTGGACAACCTTGCCTTAGACCTCTTACTGGACTGAAAAATGCAGAATTACTTCCATTTACTCTTACTGTCATTGTGACAGTGGTGACACATTGATGAATAAGTCTGATCCATGTCTGAGGGAAGCCAATATGTGTAAGTGCACTGAACAAGAATGGCCATGATACCCTGTCATATGCCTTACTCATATCTAGCTTAATAGCTGCCACTCCTATTTTCCCCTTCTTTTTCTTCAGAAGATGTATCATCTCCAATGCCAATAATACATTCTCCCCAATGTTTCTATCTTTGACAAATCCAGACTGAGCCTTGTCAATTAGATCATTCATGATATCTGCCATTCTCACAGCTAAGATCTTAGCAATGATTTTATACTTAACATTGCAAAGAGATATAGGCCTGAAATCCTTTGGCCTATTAGCCATTTTTTTCTTAGGAATGAGTATTATAACTGTTTGATTCCAATCTTCAGGCATATCTACTCCATTTAGTATTCGCAAAACTGCACCTGTGACCTGATCTCCTACTAAATCCCAGTGATGCTTATAAAATCCTGCAGGCTTACCATCTAACCCAGGTGCTTTCCAAGGTTTCATTCTCCTTATTGCACTTTCAACCTCTGTTCTTGTGAAGGGATCATTCAACTTCTGCAAGTGTTGTATTTTAATGGTTAATTGATTTGCTTCCATAAAATCCACCATATTGATCTCAGGTGATGGCTGAGCTGGATATGCAGAAGTTTTCACATACAGATCCTGAAAATATGATTGCAGTATTTCCTGAATCTTTTCTTTATTCCTGTGTACCATTCCAATTGCATCTTGAATTTCTGATATCTGATTGATAGCTTTCCTCCTTGTAGCCCATTTGTGAAAGAAAGAAGTGTTTCTATCACCTAATCTTCCCCAATTAGTCTTTGCCCTCTGCTTCCAATAATCTGCTTGACACTGCAACAAGTCCTCTAACATCCTTAAACAATATTTATGTTGTTGCTGTAGCTCCTTGGTCATAGGCTTCCTCTGGATCAATTCTAGCTGTCTTGTTGCCTCTCTAATTTGGTTATCCAAATTTCCATAGCTACATCTACTCCAGTTTTTCAAATGTCTCAGAATACACTGTAAATTTTGGGACAGACCATACAGTTGGGCTACTCCACCTGTCTCCATATGCTGAAACTATATTTTCTGAATAATTTGGGCTGGTACTGAACTATTTATCCAGAAAGCCTCATACTTATTCCAGCTATTCTTTATATTCCTTCTAGGGTTTAATTCCATATAAATAGGGCTATGATCAGATGCAATAATAGGTAGATTAATCACTTTAGCTGCCGGAAACAGATCCATCCAATACTTATTAGCAAAAGCCCTATCTAGTCTTTCAGCTATATAAAATCAGGATACCCCATATTATTGGTCCAAGTGTACCATAAACCTGAGTTCCTGATTTCTTCCATACCTCTGGTTTCTAGCAAATCTGCTAATAACTGACTCTCAGCTGTTGGAGTAAAGGGGTTTCCTCCAAATTTTTCTTGAGAGGACAAAATTTGATTGAAATCTCCCATTAAAAGCAAAGGATAATCATAATCTGGCAGGATAGCCTTCACTTCATTCCAAAAATTTATCCTACCAGCTATTACAGCACTTCCATACAAAAACAACTGAAACCAACTGCTACTATTACTACCCTTGCATCTAACCAACACAAACTGCTTATTTGCAACTACTATATCTACTATAATTGAAGAAGACCAGACAAGAGACAAACCTCCTGCTAAACCTTCAGCTGCTGAATGCCATCCATGTTCGAAAGATGTAGTTTGCTTCCACTTTGTCATGTCTTCTACTGATGACTTGGTTTCGATTAGACACAACGTTTTTGGATTTTTTTCAGCTAGCATCCTGTTTAGCACTTGTCTTGCAGAGGCTTTGTGAAAACCCCTACAATTTCAAACTAGAGACGTCATGGCCCTTGGTGTAGTTGATTTGGGTCAACTGCACAGAAACCCTCAGAGTTCGGAAACTTCCCTTGCATGCAGACCTCCCTTGATTCCTGCTCCCTATTTTCAGCTGTCCTTGCCTTCTTTCCCATCTTTGGCCCTGTTTTCTGTTTCTTTTCCATCTGCTTCTTTGTCTTCTATTTCTTTGTTCTCCTCCCATCAAGCATCCCCTCCTTAGCCATTATAGTCATAGAAAATTCAGAACTGTCCTGAACGCACTCCCTCATCCTTTTCAGGCCTTTCTTCTGCATCCGCTTTAACAGTATTGACGATATACCTTGAACACTATCTCCTCTATCTCTTGCTTCTTCCTTCTTTGATCTCCTTTTGTGTTCATTAGACACATATGTAACTCTAACATTCTTTGTTGAGCTTCTCTGTTCCCTTTTCCTTTAGTTTTCCTTGCCTTCTCCAAAGCCCTGGTTTGCTTCTCAGTACCTGCTTTCTTCCGTCCTGAATGTTTGGTGAGGACAGTTTTCCTAGGTTGCATACCTTTCCTTATAATTTCCTGCTTACTGCTTCTCCTGCTGTAGTATTCTGTACTCATGTATTGCCGCTGCCTCTGACCAATCTTTTCTGATCCCACCTTTTCCTTCCCTGTTTCCCCTTCCTTCCATAGCTCGATACGCTGCTTCCTCCTTCTGCTTTGTTGTAGCAATTGCCTTATATTCATGTCTTCTTCCTCTCCCATCCTCACATCTTGGTTCTCAACTCTTGTATGTCCTTTCACCTGCATGCTTATTAACTGATCATCCTCCCCATAACTAACCTGCTCATTGCTACTTTCAGTACTCTCTTCATCTCCTGTATACTTCTCCTGTACGCTGCTCAGCTGCATATTTTCATTACAATCATTAGGCTGATGGTATCCATTGCCATAAACTCCTTCTGGCAGAATAAGAGGTGGGGAAGGTGGAGTTTCTGGGATTAAATTATGTGGTGGTGTCCAGTTTGGTGGATCTTGTCCCTCCATCTCATTTTGATTATCATCTGCATTATTACCCTGATTATTTCCTCCGTTCTGATCCTCATCATTCCCTGGTTCCTCATTGTTTCCCAAATCTTCTAACATTAACACATCATCTGCATGTTCATGTACTACCTGAGCATGATTGTCAGTCTCCACTTCATAAAAGAACCCTTCCTTGATATCTGCCTCATTAACATTCATAAAAAACTGATTTTGATAATGCATAAAGTCAACAGGAAAGGTAGTGTTCCTTCTCTCCGGTTCATGCCCATGAGATCTAAGTGATTCCGGATACAACTCCTTTGTAGGATCAAATGCTATATCAGTACCATGCCTATGATTATGCTCCCTGAACTTATCCTCCAGAAATTGGCACAGAACCACATTGTCCTGAATCGGGCACAACAACATAGTACGTCCAATTCTCCCACATCTTCTACAGAACTTATGTATTTTCTCATATCGACAATCTAACCAATATCTATTTCCATCCGGCATGTTAATGTAGAAACCAGGAATTAAAGGACTGTCAAAAGGAATTAAAATTCTTGCCCTGATGTACCTGATGTCTCTTACCGGGAATTGGAATGCATCCACATCAACCATCTCTCCTACATAGCTCACCAACAGTTGTGCAATTGCCGGTAAGAACAACCTTGACGTTGATGCATGTATCCTAACTGTGATCATGAGCTTGGTGACCCTAATCCTGTGTAAAGGGATTAGAGGATCCCACCTTCTAACAACAAAGAACCCTCCTTGTATTGCATATGGGGAATTATGAATGGCTGCCAGCATTGCCTCCCTCGACTGAAGCTTGATGATGAAGAATTTACCCATCCAGTGTTGTACCGTAACCCCAATACCCCAGTGATTCTCCAAATACGTTTCCATTCTCCGACGCCTAAAAACCCTGTAATCATGCCAGAACCCAAGCACACAAAACTCCTCATGCCCTAAAGCTTGTTGCATGGCCTCCATAGGGATCTGAATAACTCCTCCTACCCGTTGATGACGAAACCCAGATTCTGCTATTGCTTGATCAAAATTAGGGTGCCTCCGTTCTTCTGAATACTCCGATCCCTGCGCTGTGTGCACAGAGACTGAGCTAAAATCTGAGATATGTCCTTCCATGCCTATTCTATGATTATCAGACTGATGCAACTCCTTCCCTTGTTCTGTTTTGATATGATGAAATAGACCAGAATTAATTCTCCCTTTCTCTTTTATACTACCCTCTTTTACAGACATATTCCTGACCGACGGCGCACCTCTGCCTGCTGACCTTACCAAATTCTTCATCTAGAACCCTCTTTCAATCAAACTCACTGAACAGTAACTTACCTCCTTTCTATTCTTAGCAACTATTTCCCAATGAAAAATCAGTATTCCAACGTTTTCAACGTGACTCTTATACTACGAAACATAAAAACCCCAAATTAATCCCACCCAAACGCACTAATCCGACCTTCTTCCGACATCCACAATAATCATATAGCCCCCAAATCCCATTTCTCACATGCCTAATACTCCTCCATAACCACTACCCACAGTAACTTTTGGACAGATTCTATCATTTCCCACTATGTGCTAATGATTCGGAAAGAAAATATTGAATTTTGGTTTGGATTTGATAATTGCCAGAAATTGGGGGAAGAAACGCACTCTTTTGTTTAGAGAGAGAGAGAGAACTCCTAACCTTATTCATCTCCTCGACTTTTTGTCCCACTGCGAGAAGATGTAAACATCTGGAAAAAGTTGCTTACAGCCGCAAAATGTTGTCGCTAATAAAATTATTTTACAAAATCAACTGAAAAAAGCGGCAAGCACCTAGATTCAGATGAAACTTGTAAAATAAAATCATGTTTAGCCCAAAAGTAATAAATGACTATATGAATTGTTTTGGCTCTTGTTTCATTATTTTGAACCAATCAATTAATGATAAAATCTATATTTTTTGGGTCATTGAAATCATCTCTTTTCTTTTAAATTCAAAACCACTATTCAGTGGAGGGAATTTTATTTGGCTGCCTAAACCATAAAATAAAATAGGTAACACATTACAAGTCATTTCAAATGTTCATATTAACTTTTAACCAGTCATTTCTTTCTTTTTCTATAATGCAACAAGATACCTCAATATTTCGGTATTTATTCCGTATTGTCCTGAAAGACAATTATAGTGAAGATGATAATTATAGTGGAGAGTGTTAGAATAGATGAAATAAGTTAGAATGGGCCTAACCCATTATCTAGATTATTCTACACACTAATACCCATTTCGATAGGCTATGCCCATTCTAATTTATTTCATCTATCCTAACAGAGAGAAAACGAGAAAATAAAGGATGGGGGCCATAAAAGAAAAAGAAAGATGGGTGAGAGTTTATTAGGCCTCCCGAACCTTCCAAAATACCACTTAATATAAGTGGTAATAATAATTAGAATACATCTCAAGTATTAGACAGTTTGCCTAATTTAGGCCCAAGCTTGATAATACTCAAAAAAAATAGATAGGTAATTTAGTTCTATACACTTGAAACAAAAGATATCATCTTATTAAGTTGGAAGCCCATTAGTGAATTGCAAAGCAAAATCCAAAATGGCACTCAACTTTATAGAAGATAACGTGCGGAAATAGATTGCATCAAGTAGATTGTCAGCAAGAGAAGTACACGGTAGCTACAGCTGAAAAATGGCATGTAGATTTGCTAGATGTCTAGTAGTTTGAGTAGGTTCAGAGGAGGCTGAGAGCTGAATTGGTGCCAAAAGATAGAGCTAGGATGAAAAAGCAGTAGCAGTTGGGATCCTGATAGTAGGAACCTCCCAAGCATCCAATTTAAAGAGACCTTTGAGTGTAGGTGGAAGAGAGGAGAAATCTTAAGATATGTCCGCTTTGTTAATGAATGTCAACTTAGCTAGTTTTTCAGCAACTTGATTTCCTTCCCTTAGAGTATGGCTCAAAGTGTTTGAAAACAATTGATCAAGGGGACTCAAGATGCATGATATGATATCTATCTCTATGTAAACTAGTTTAAGTATTTAAGAATTATGGAAGACTCTTTCATGAATTTGTGAAAGTTGTGATTTTTGTTGAGATTGATAGGATTTTTGTTGATTTGTTGTTGTTATTGTTATTATAATATTTGACGTATGATGTGATGTTCTTTTATTTTGTAATTTTTTTTCATTGCCATGGTTTGTCTATCCTGCAATTTACTATCAATGAATGTTATTGTTGCATTGTAAGTAAGAATAGTGAAACAATCTAATTTTCATGCCAAATTTCTGGCAACTTTTGCCCAGAATAGTACTCATTAACATGAATGTTACAAAGAGCGGTTGGACTGTGGCTTGAGGTACTGGATCGCTCTTCTTCACAATGGGAGTTGTATTCTCTTATCCATAGTACCCAGTAGAGAATGGATAGTTTACTTGCCGGGAAGTTCATCGATCGGAAAGTTTACTAATATTTAGCGGTCTGCCTCTTCCACACGTGTTCATCCCCCTTGACAAAGCACTCCATCACCTCTCGAATTGACGAGAAACTCTTGCCACATCCACAGTGATACATGGTGGAGACGGAAATGTTCTCTTCCCAGCGCCGCACTTCTTCTGGTTTGCCATGTTTCTCTTTCCTCCGTTGCAGAAAAAGACATGGTGATTTAAGTCAAGTAAGGCTGGTTCATTTATTCTAGTTGTTGCCCATTATCCTTTTTCAGCCGAAACAAACTTTATCCATTTTTTCTAATTTCAAGCCCAATTCAGGGAGCTATAAAAGGTATCTTTTAGGATTTTCAATGTGACTGGAGGTGGAGGAGGCGGCGGGTAGATAATCCGGGTATGAATGGTATGTTCACAATGTGGTAATTGTTCATTTCAAATTTGTGAAATTTAATACTGAAATTTTATGCTGAAATTCTATACTGATATGTTATTGAAGACACAGGATAAGGTCTTGATTTGGTACTAGAGTACGTTTCTATCTCAAAATACTGATCACCCAAGATTTGTATAGCATTATCTTGCAAAAATTGACTAATCAATAAAAACCCTTACAAGCTCTGTCTGATGGCAATGCAAAAGCTGCTCGACTGTGTTCATTTTGGGAAAAAACATGTGCATAATCCACTGTGACAATTACTTTTGTATCCAATAAAAATATATTAGAACCGGAAATACTTGATCAACATTCATGAACTAGACCTAACTATCATTTACCATGGGAAAGTATAAGACAATAAACACTACTACAATACATTTCTTGATCAGTTTGGCCACAATAAACATATTTTGGACATTAATTACTAGTGTCCTTTAAGCACTAAATCATCATTTAATCCATTAATTGGAACCGTGCAGTTCTCAAAATAAATTACTAAGAAAACAAAAGAATGGAACTAAAATTGGACTGCCACTTTTAGTTGGGCCATGCCCAGTTCAACTTATTTGGTGTTGTGCTGTGCTGATGAGTGCTGTGCTGTGCTGATGAGTGCTGAGCTGTGCTGATCAGTGCTGTGCTGTGCTGATCTTGTGCTGAATAGTGTTGAAAGTGTTGAATAGTGTTCATTTGAGTTGAAGAAAAAACACAATGTTTATTACTTAAGAACTAAAAAGTTTAATTAATTAATATTTATTTTACAAAACATAACAATAGTGTCCATTTAGAGGTTAAATGTGTTGAGCTGAATAGGTGCTGCGCTGACCAGTACTGTGCTGTGCTGATGAGTGTTGTGTTGTGTTGACCAGTGTTGTACTGTGCTGAAATGTACTGTAATAAGGTGAACTGGACAGGGCTTGATGTGATTTAGAGTAATTAGATAGATCATGGATAGATTTGGATTAGATTTAGATTAATTAGATAGATCATTGGATTAGATTTAGATTCTTTGACCAAAAAAATATTCAAAATTTACCCCTGAATGTGTGCGTGCGTGTTTCGTGCATGAATGCATCCATGATGCACGATTATACTTTATTAATTAAAAATAATTTCTCAATTAAATACTTTAACTATTTATTTTAGTTAGATTTCATCCCTTTGAACAAATAATTTTTAACGGAAAATGCCAAAATCAAAATGGGTCATGAATTATACCATTCAAACTTATAATGGTCATAGAATAGATACTTTTTTTACAGGGATAATAAACATTTCTTTTATAATATTTAAATGACATCAAATGAAATTTATTTTTCTTCAATATGAAACTTACTAGTTTAGGCACTAATATAATGCTCGTGGCGATGCACGAATATTTATTTTAAAATATCATATGCATATATTAATTAATAATAATTTAATTCATGAAAAATTACATACGAATGTGCATGACATTTTAATTCCTCACTAATGATATATCTCCAATATACAAAATATATTACCTACCATGTCATTATATTAAATTGATTGAATTCTTCCGATATAGGTCTAAGTGTTCAAAATGTTCACAATGTGAGAATGTTAATACAAACAAAATTGATAATTAATACATTTTACTGGATGAAAGACAATTATAGCTATTTATGGTGATGAATATGATTAATTATGTGATTTGTCGTAATAAATATAATAAAGAGACAATTATGGTGATTTACAGTGATAATGAAAGAAAAATCAGCTAACTTTTTTTAATTGAAAAATAAATTGAGGTAAGCTTAATCAACTTGAATTGAAATGACTTGTTAAAATATCTGTAATAATTGATGCTTAGTAACAGAATATTGATTAACTTGGCAGCAAAGCTGTGTCGTAGAACATAAATTGGAAACATATGAAAACTGAGAAGCAAAAAGGTAAAAGAATTCCAGAAAAATGTAACATACCTTTTAAACTGTTAACTAATTTTAAACATAACAAAATTTCGTTCGTAGCTTTAAAAAACCACAACTACTGTAAACAGAAAAACCAAGAGCTAATATGGAACAAATCATTATAATGAAAAAGAATGTAAATGATAAAAACTCGTAAAAGAAATAATAAAAAGACTCCGTCCTCATTTTGAAGATATTTTCTTATCAATAATATTGATACACATTCGTCTTCATGCAGAAACATCTGGATCACATTTTGAAGAAAAAGATCTTTTCAGTATTTTGAGATACTGTGTAAATCATTCACATACTAAACAACAAACACACTATTTTAAAAAAAAAATTAAACCGTCAATGACGGGGTTTTAAGGGTGTTCTCCCTTTTCCATTAAGATCAATATCAGTTGTCAAAATAGGCTTACAATTTGTTGAAATTAGGAGAAGTTTCTAAGAATATAACTATCTAATTCTTCTCCGTACTTGTGGCGGTAATACCATACTCAGGGCAGCATATTACAAATTAACAGATTTTCTTCCTCCTCCTGAATCTAGACATTTCACCAATGTACAACATTTTAGGGCTCCAAAGAATTCACCCTCTCAGTTAACAGTGCCAAGACAACCGGTTCTATTAAAATGAAGACCCTCCACCTGTACCCCTCAATCACGTTGCGGAGTTCCAGGGTAAAAGGGATATCCTTATTGTGTTTTGGGCTTACAGTAGAGCAATCCATAAGCATACCGGACTTACATCTAGCCATGAAAAACTAAGAAAGATCATCTAGAACTATAACTAGAGATTTCCATATGGATTTCTCCTTTAGAGGTGATATAGTCCATCATCAAGAAAAGAAATAAATCACAAAAACCCTGTATTTAAGAGCAGAAACCAAAAATAAAGGAAATAAAGGAAAAATAAAAAAGAAGTAAAACCACCTCTTCCCTCTAATGGTGCCGCCTCCAATAAACCTGTCAAGACCAGTGAAAACCGGGCCGAAAAGACCCAACCGACCGGCCCAGCCGACCGTCTAGTAACCGGTCCGATCGACAGGACCTAACGGCCCAACCGGTTGACCGGCCCGACCAACCGGCCAAAGGCGCCATTCTTGAACCTGAACGAACAAGGATCGGCGAAGACGTCCGATCTGCTCATCCTATCCCTGTGCAGCTCGCAACTCGCCGGTTGCTCCTGGGCTACATCTCCTTGCACGCCGATTCTCTCCATTCCAAGAGGCCGTCACCTCCTAGCAAAGCTCATCGGAAGACCGTTGACCAGCCCGTTGACGCGGTTGCAACCCGAATCAAAGAGCCCATCACGCTGCGATCTATTTTCCGGCAGCTAATCGTCGGAGTTGGGCGGACATGATCGGCGATCAGGTTTCTGGATCTGTTATTTGTCGAGAAAAGAGGGGGTTTCTGGGTGGGGGTTAGGGAGAGGGGAGTTTGGAGCTTATCTAGGTTGAGCGGTGGGAGGGGTGACCGGCTCGGCGACGGAGTGTCGGCGGTCACCCCGCCAGGTTTTCAGATCTGGGTTTGGGTTAGCTTGAGAGGAAAAAATACTGAAGCCGAAAGAAAAGATCGGTCTCCGATCAACAAACACACTAATTTAATCAAGACATACATACCTTAGGGATGTTTTTTACCGGAATTTAGAGAACATAATTTATAGAGAGAGAGCTAATGAAAAAAGTGTAGAGAATTTGGAAAGATTTACTGTGAAAACATATGAGTTCATAAATATAGCAGCTTTATTATGGAATAATTGTATGGAATAATTGGAGTATATGGAATTTAATATATACATGTTTCACTTTATTCTGGATAAATTTTGGGAAAGAGGAGCAGAAAACGATTTAGAGCAGATTTATTAAGGAGTAATTGGAGTAATTAGAGCATATTTGTTATGGAGCAGTTCATTAAAAAAAATAACTGGGTATTTTAGTAATTTATATTCTAAAAAATCATACTTCCCAGTTTTTCTTCGTATCTCCACAAAAATTAACTGGGTTGACCCGGGAAAAATTGGGTTTGACCCAAACCGACCCGGAACTCGGAAAGTCAAACCCGGAAAGTCAAACCCAAAAATTAAAAAAAGTGTTGTCCGGGATACGGTCTGTAATACTAAAAGTCTGAGTCCGGGATAAAAAATCCGGGCCGGGCCGGATCAATTTTCTGGGTTGGCACAGTACCCCTACGTCGGACGCTTGTGAGTTGCAGAGCGAAAGAGGAATTGGTGATTTTCATGCGGGATATACGAAAAGAAAATGAAGTATGATTTTTTTTAGAATGTAAATTACTAAAATAACTCTCAAGCTAACTGAACTAATGAAGAAAATTAATCAAGGTCTAGAAATTGGGTATTTTTGAAAGTAGGGTACTAGAAATTGAGCACTTTGAATGTTGGATGTAGAAATTGGGTATTTTGACCAAACAAGTCTAATTTTTGCACTTTAGTCTAGACTCTAGCATCGTTACAAATTCAAATCTAGATAGTAAGGAAATTCTTTTAGCTCGATAGAGTAGTGGTGACTTGAGCAATTATGCCCAATTTCTGTCGGCAACGTTCAACGAAATATGGCCAGTAGGGATACATCTGATATGTAGGTCGAAATACGTAGTCCATATGGACAAGAAATACATGCCAAAACCCTTTGTGAACTCTACTAATGTTAGTGTTCATGGAAAGAAAATCCACGTAGTGACTGTTGCACCGCTGTATCTGGATAGAACTATCAGTGTTACCGCCACTAGCACCGCCGCCGTCCAGTGGGATCTCTCCTGCGCAAGTTCGCCCCGCCACCACCTCCGGAATCTACGTCGTAATCGTGGTCAACAACATCATCGAAGTTGGCGACGCCACTCCCCAATTCAGGCAGCATCAAAAGCAGGCGATGTTTTTAAGAGCACGTGTACGGAAGCAGACAGATAGTGTACGAACCAAGACGGAGTTCCGAGACATCACCGTTGACTGCCACCTCGACGACACCGATCTGAGGCTCTACGTATCCTTAGACGAAAAGAGGGTCGTTCAGATCAAGCACCTGAAATGGAAGTCAGCGAGCGAATCCACATCGGCGGCGGAATTCCGGCGATTCAGTTCTCCAGGGAAGTCCACAGCTGGCTCTTCCACCCGGAGCCAGATTCCGACGGTTACGTTCTCTTCATCTTCAAGTTCCAGCAGACTATCTTCATCCTTACAGTCATTAAATTTACATAAATTGAACTGAAAATATAAATGTAAGCATTGTAATGTGAGGGGCTGAAGATGCTGAGGTCGGCGGCGTCTTCGTCGGGGTGCAGTTCCGTCATGGAGTGGGAGAGCTGGAGGATACCACCTCCTTCATGCAGCAGCTAATGAATTTTTGTGAACATTTGAACAGTGCATATATAAAATGCCGTGATCAGGCATTTTGCGAAAGATGAGTATATTTTTTGAGGTTTAAGCAAAACATTATTGCTTAAAGCACATTCCGGGTGGCGCTACACGCGATTGAATCACGCTAGTTCACAGAATGGAAATTTTTAAGATTCTTGAAAATTTCATTTCACATATACAAAATTGTTGAATGTTGAAAATCTAATTCACGCTCTCAAGATATTTAATTTCAATTAAATCCACACTGATGGCTTCATTGAGTTTTTTAATAATGTCATTAAAGATCAGTTAGATACGAATGTATTTTAAATTTGTACTAATGAAGTGATCATGATACGTGTCAAATTCATTAATAATTATCAAGGCACGTTTCATATTTTTCTTCTCTTACGTTCTTGCACACAACATTTTCCAGGGTTTTGTAAATGATTTTTTTGTGTGCGTGTTTCGTGCATGCACGTATTATAAAACACTAATTGTACTTTACTAATTAAAATAATTACTCAATGAATTTTTTTTAATGATTTATCTAAGTTAAATTTCATCCCTTTATATAGAAATTTGAATTTTTATCATAATTGGTAAGACGCACCATGCGGTACACGTACATTAACTAAGTTTCAATATAAAATAAAAAAATAAATAAAATAAGAAAACATTGTTTTTATAGTAATGCTATCTTTAGTTTTGATTGTATGATTAAATTGAACATTATTCAAATGAAGATTAAGTAAAATAACTAAAATTGAGTGAATTTTTTGAACAAAAACATCCATCTAATATAATATATAGTTGAGTTTATTTCATCATATTTTAACTTATCTCATTAATTTTCAACTCATATAAATATTTCATGCTATCAACACATTTCAACATAAAATCAGCGTAACACAACATTGATCAACAGATCACAACACTGATAAGTACAACACATTAGCTCAACTGGATAGAGACGAAGTTTCTAACCTAGATGGCTTTAAGCCTCAAAACAGAAACAACGTTATTTATATGTCCATATATAATAAACAATTGAATTTTGAGTATCTATAAATTGCGTGTATTTTTTGAAATGACCCGCAAAGAAAACGCTATCTTTCAATCGAACCATAGAGAAAATATATTAGGTACAATTGCACCTTTGTCCTAATGTTGAAAGATAGTAAAATGCCATTAAGCATGACACAAGCCCTATTTGCAGAGTCACATTCCCTATTTGTAGAGCCCAAATCTAATAAAAATACAAAATTGCCCTCAATAAATAATGGTACATTTTCTTTAATTTTGACCCACTTGTTCCACTTAATTTCATTTGGGAGGATTTTTCAGAAAATTTTGCAAAAAACCCGAAAATACCTAAATCCTCAAGAACACCATCCTCTGCTCTGATTCACGTTATGGGTACTTAGGGATCTGAAAGCCCGCCCCCCATAACCCCAGATTCCCCGAAAAAATCATCGAAATCCGATGAATTTGACCACCGATCGGATGAATCAAAATCCGGCCGAAAAAGTCAACCATCACCGCTACCGCCGTTCGGCGGCGATTCGGCTCCGGCCGAAGGCAGATTCGGGTTCCCCGCATTCTCGGCAGCAAAACCCATATCCCCATTGAAGACTTAAAGCAATTGTACTATTATGAATATGATGGTAGGAGTATGATGATGTGCAAGAAGGTGCATAAAAATCCCCGGAGAATGATGATGAGGACTAAGGTGGTCCGGCGATCGATCGGCTGTTGCTGTTTCCGGTCCGTCTGTTGCCGGAGCTCCGTGCTCGGACGTGGAGGAGGCAATGAGCCCTGGATCTTTTGAAGAAGAACCTTTCAGTCCTGCTCTTTAATTTGAAATATTAAAGACTATGTATAATTTGTATCAAACACTTTCAGTTATGCTCTTTAATTTGTATGATTTGAAACACTTTCGGACACTTTCGGACTGAAAGGACTGAAAGATCTAAATTTGTATATGGTTTTATACATAGATCTATGTGATTTGTATATTTCTGAATGTGTCTATGTAATTTCAATGAATTTGTGATTGTACTATTATTTATTAAGGACAATTTTATATTTTTGTTGAATTTGGGCTCTGCAAATAGGGAATGTGGCTCTGCAAATAGGGCTCCCCGAAAACAAATAATGTGTTTAATTGCTTTTCAACGATACTGAAATTTACTGAACTCCTTATGTAATGGCTAATAAGAAATACTGAACTACCCCAATTATATTCTAAAAATATTTGCAGAGGCATCTTTTGATGAGCATTGTAAGAATGTATGTTGAGAAATTATCTCAATTTAATCTAATTCAATTCAATATTGTTTTAAAGTGAGATCGATTGTTATATGTTTTTCCACATTAATTACGCTACTTTAATTTTACACATCTCCTTGCTGCTGCCAACAATGATTAGGATATAGAATTTCCAATGCATTTGTTATCAGCTTGTAAAATTAAATCAGGCTTGGCCCAAAAGTAATAAATGACTGTAAGATTTGCTTCGGCTCTTGTTTCATTATTTTGAACCTATCAACTAATGATACAATCTATATTTTTGGGTTATTGAAATCATCTCAAATGTTCATATTAACTTTTAAACATTCATATCTCAGTTTAATATATATCAGGATAATCCTGATATACACAATATCAGGCACCAATTAAATATCGATACATCATCATTAACTAATTTATGATTGGACCAAATATTCAATCATTACCCAGACGGGTTTAGGCATTCTAGGTTAGGGTTTTAGAAATTTACTAAAATTATCTTAACCAATTAAAATATTACAATTGTACACGTGTCATTATGTTATTGGTGCCTGATAAGGCCTATATCAAGATCATTCGGATGAATGTTATTTTCTTCATGTCTTTCTTTTCTATAATGCAACAAGATACCTCAATATTACGATATTTATTCAGTATTATCCTGAAAGACAATTGTAGTGAAGATGACAATTATAGTGGAGAGAAAACACGAAAATAAAAGAGGGGGCCATAAAGGAAAAAGAAAGATGGGGAGAGTTTATTAGACCTCCAGAACCTTCTAAAATACCACTTAAGTGGTAATAATAATTAGAATACATCTCAAATATTAGAGAGTTTGCCCAATATAGGCCCTAAGCATGATAATACTCAAAAAATAGATAGCTAATCTAGTTCTATACACTTGAAGCAAAAGATATCATCTTATTAACTTGGAATCCTATTAGTGAATTTCAAAACAAAACATAAAACGGCACTCAAGTATGTAAAAGATAAAGTGCATAAATAGACTGCATCAAATTGTCAGCAAGAGAAGTACACAGTAGCTGCAACTGAAAAAGCCTTGTAGGTTTGCTAAATGTCCAGTAGTTTGAGTAGTTTAAGAGGAGGCTGAGAGCTGAATTGGTGCCAAAAGATAAGGCTAGGATGAAAAAGCAGTAGCAGTTGGGATCCTGATAGTAGGAACCTTCCAAGCATCCAAATTAAAGAGACATTTGAGTGTAGGTGGAAGAGAGGACCAATCATAAGATCTGTCAACTTAGCTAGTTTTTCAGCAACTTGATTTCCATTTTCTTCCCTTAGAGTATGGCTCAGTGTGTTTGAAAATAACTAATCAAGGGGACTCATGATGCATGATATGATATATATTTCTATGTAAGGTAGTTTAAGTGTTTAAGAATTATGAAAGACTCTATCATGGATTTGTGAAAGTTGTGATTTTTGTTGGGATCGATCGGATTTTTGGTGATTTGGTGTTGTTTTGTTATCCTAAGATTTGACATCATATGTGATGTTCTTTTATTTTGTGATTGTTTTTCATTGCCAATGTTTGTCTATCCTGCAAGTTACTATTAATGAATATTTTTGTTGCATTGTATCATATGTCTAAGTAAGAATAGTGATATAATCTAATTTTCCTGCCAAGTTTCCGGTAACTTTTGCCGGGAATAGTATACTCATTAACATGAATGTTACAGAGAGCAGTTGGACTATGGCTTGAGGTACTGGATCGCTCTTCTTCACAATGGGAGTTGTATTCTTTTATCCATAGTACCCAATAGAGAATGGATATTATGAATAAGAGAACACAACTCTCATTGTGAAGAAGAGCGATCCAGTACCTCAAAATAAAAGAATTTACTATATGTGTAGCTTATACAATGACAATTGTAAATAAAGGCTTATAAAAAGACAATTATAGTGGAGAGAAACGAGGAAATAAAAGATGGAGAGTATCAAAAAGGAAAAAGAAATTTGAAGTGAAAAATTACCGGGCCACAGAAGTTGTCCCCGATAAAAACATAAACACAAGTTGTACATTGTCTCAAGCCACGGTACAATTGCTCTCTGCAAGTACTATTCCGAACAAAAGTTGCCGGAAACTTTGCCGGAAATCAATGCAACAAAAACATTCAAAATTACCGGGGTCACACAAGTTGTCCACAGTTAAAAGATAAACACAAGTTGTACATTTCCTCAAGCCACAGTACAACTGCTCTCTGCAAGTTCTATTCCGGGCAAAAGTTTCCGGAAATTTGGCCGGAAATCTATGCAACAAAACCATTCAAATTACCGAGGCCACACAAGTTGTCCCCGGTGAAAAGATAAACACAAGTTGTACATTGCATCAAGCCATAGTACAACTGCTCTCTGCAAGTTCTATTCAGGGCAAAAGTTGCCGGAAACTTGGCAGGAAATCAATGCAACAAAAACATTCAGGTGATAGCAAATTGCAGGATAAACAAAGGACGCAACAACCATAAAATAAAAGAACATCATAACATACGTAAAATCTTAGGATAACAATTTCAACACCAAATCACCAAAAGGCTGATCAATCCCAACAGAAGTCAAAGATCTCACAAATTCATGATACAATCATCCATAATTCTTAAACACTTAAACTAGCTAGCTTACATAGAGAGAGATTTCATATCATATCATGCATCTTGAGTCCCCTTCATCAGTTGTTGTTTCACCTCACGTTGAGCACAAGAGCAGTTGAAGCAAGCTTGCCCGAATAAAGAAACGTTAGATCATAAAGAAGAAAAAAACCAAACAGGAAGTTCATCGGAAATTTAACGTACGTTTTGCAGCCTGCCTCTTCCACACATGTTCGTCTCCCTTGACACTACACTTCATGATCTCTGGAGATGTCTAGAAACTCATCCCATATCCACAACGATACTTATTGGAGACGGAGATGTCCTTCTTTCAGGTGCCGCGCTTCTGCTTGTTTGCCATATTTCTCTTTCCTCTGTTGCACGAAAAAGAAATGGTGACTTAGTCAAGTAGGCCTGATTCATTTATACTTGTTGTGAGTTAGGCATAGCCCATAATCGTTTTTCAGCCCAAAAATACTTTATCCACTTTTTTCTAATTTCAAACCCAACTTAGGGTACTAAAAAAATGGCATCTTTTAGGGTTTTGAATGTGGCCGCAGGTGGAGGAGGAGGCCTGTAGATAATCCCGAATCCGATCGAATGGCATGTTCATAGTGTGGTAATTGCTCATTTCTTATTTGAATTTGTGAAATTAAATAGCTAAATTTTATACTAATTTAATTTTTCAAAGAGATTTTACCGGATATATATGTAAGTTGGTCATGATTGCATGCAAAATGGTTAGTGATGGCTTGAATCATGTTGGAATTTTTTGTTCACCACTATTTTCGAATTCATGATTAGGGAATTAAAGTTAGACTATTTTCAGAAGCAGCCCACCTTTCGTGTGGTGGTAGCACACACACTGCACGAATAAAAGTGAATATATTCTTAGGTGTTCTTTTCCTAATAATATATGAAATCAAACAATACTACATTATGTTAGAGCTTAAACGAATAAAAAGGAAATGGTTACCATACAAACCAGACACAAATGCTACAATGTAGAGAATAAACAAATATCAGCACTTGCTTCATTTATAACCCTAAAAGGAATTTGGCTCAATATGCTGTTTGGATATTTAAAATACTATGTGGGTGTTTCACATGATTGTTTTACTAATTCTTTGGCTAGATTTTTGTATTTGGCATTCTTATTTGGTCAAATCGCCCATTCACGTGAAAATAAGGTTAGTTTGTTTAATTTTTTTAAATCATTGATGATGAATATTAGAATTGTAAAGAGACTAGTATGGATCATGAAGCCATGCGGGATCCAATGCCGTCCATTTCTAGTTTTACTAAAGGAACAATATCTGTAGTTTCGAGTGCAATCCTCATTAAAGAAAAATGTGAGTGTGCAATATATTCCATCCAAAGATGTGAGTATCGCTAAGAAACATAATTCAATCAACTCAAAAGTTTTATAATGATTTCTTTTATTTTTTAACAAATATGTTTAATTACATTTCTTGAAATCTAATTGAACAACTTCTTTTAATCTATATTCGATGCCAATTCATTTTATTTTCAAACATAGTAAGTGATTTCATAAATTGCATTGGATGATTAAACAAATTGCACTGGCTGAAAGCCTGAAACCAAAAGGAATGGCGTTGAACTATTCATTGTTTTGAGCTCATTAATCATCACTTAATTATCAAAATCACCACAGAAATTCAATACAATTAATTTTTATGATATATATGATTTAGTCATTTCTCTTGAGGTTATTCGTTCATCACTTCAATTCAGTTTAATTTATTAGTTAGTTAAATTTAATTATACTAGTTCAATATTCAATACATTATTTGTCATTTTACTTCGGTTCAATTCATTCAAATACAAATTAAGTTCAACCCTCAATATTTTCTATTCTTCGACAAGTATTATGTTTGCATTGTTGAATGCCATTTTTGAGTTATAGTTTGTGTTTTGAATTTGTGTCAATTCTTCTCGTTATTATGAATACGTGATATGTTGAAATTGGTTGAATTTAAACTTTTAAAAGTATATTTGCACTAAACTTTATGTTAACCCAACGGATGCATATACCTCACTTTCCAAACATCATACAATGCAGATAATCAAAGTAACAAAACAGAATATTAATTTATTGATGTTGTTGCATGATATTCATTCAAATTTATTACTATAAATATTTATTTATTTCAAAAGTCAAAGACTGAATTACCGTCGTCATTCAAACTGCATGCATAACTCATAAGTTCACGGATTCAAAATTGAACCAGTTGTTTTGTTTCCAAATACAAGCCGAATAGCTGTAAATTCATATAGTATATTGGACGTCTACCCTATTAATAGTAAATGACAAACAAAGCTAGAATTTCAACTAGTAAGACAGTTTAAGAAAAAGTAAAACAATAAAAATAAAATCATTTTTCAAATTTGTTTCATACTAGTACACAATAATTTGTTCAAAAGAGTACCACCCTTTCTTTCCAGAAGATTGTGGGTTGATTCCATATTTTATAATATATAAATTTTTAATTAAAGATGAATAGAAATTGAAATTACACTTATTACACTAAAAATAAGTGAATTTTGTTAAATGTATCTATCTAGCTAGTTTAACATAGTTATGTTTAGATTGGTGTAATTGAGTCACATTTTAACTCATTTTAAATTCACAGTGTATTTTAACACTTTTCTTTTAAGATCAACATTTTCGACACTTTTCACTATGAAACCATCACCCTACACGTCAATATAATAGTACCTAGAAGAACAAAATACTCCATAACTAACTCAAACTCTAAATTTTTCAATGAAAAGTAATATATTTCGACTTAAATACAATTCATTATATGCTTTACTTATAACGTTTCATTTAAAATTATTGTTAACCAACAAGAATCCTTTCTTTTAGTATAGGTTGACATGCAGTTTTATTTTTTTTAATTAAACTGCTTAGAAGACGCATTAGGTAATGAAAATGTTTAAAAATATAATTACTATGTGTAGCTTATACGTTGACAATTGTTATTAAAAAAACTTATAAAAAGACAATTATAGTGGAGAAAATTGAGGAAATAAAAGATGGATGATCAAAAAAGAAAAAAGAAATTTGAAGAGAAAAGTTACCGGGGCCACACTTCCCCAGTGAAATTATAACCACAAATTGTGCATTGCCTGAAACCACAGTACAACTGCTCTCTGCAAGTAGTATTCCGGGCAACGTTGCCGGAAACTTGGCCGGATATCAATGCAAGAAAAACGTTCAAAATTACCGGGTCACACAAGTTGTACTCACTCCCTAGTGAAAAGATAAACACAAGTCGTACATTGCTTAAAGCCACAGTACAGTACAACTACTCTCTGCAAGTATTATTCCGGACAAAAGTTGCCAAAAATTTGGCCGGAAATCAATGCAACAAAAGCATTCATCTCACTACTAGAATATCAAGCCATCTAAGGCAGTTCTTCCTTCATGTGTTAAGGCAGAAAACAAATGCCTTCCCTGGTAGTGACTTGAATGAGAAAAATCATCTAAGGCGGTTCCTCTTCCGCCTTAGATGTTTTTGGGTTTAAGGCGTTTGTTTCCGCCTTGGATGTAGGCTTATACGCCTTGCTAAACACTTACAAACTCGCTAGCGTGAAAGTCTGTATGATATTAATTGGCTCGTTGCGATACCGTAACTAGCAAACGCCTGTCCCAAACAAATAGTTGATTGTTATGTTACGACAGCAACTTACGGATCGCCAGATGAAATACTAACGAGTTCGCTACATTGAAAAGCCTAGACTGTTATGAATGTGTACGAGAATGGTTACGACTTCCACCGTGCGGATCGCTACCAGTAGTTACGAGTCCGTAAGTGAACCTAGTTTGTCATTTATTTATCTGCTGACGAGACCGGTTACGACAAACAGAGGCGAATCGCTCGGTCATTAGTAGCGATATCGTTACAAGCCAAATCAAACAATTCCGGTTAATCAAAACGAGCCAGGTTACGACAGCCACTAGCTACTCGCTAGCAAAACCGTAGCGAGATCGTAACCGAACAATTGTGTTTCATAAAAATGTAAAAATTGTGAAAATTATATTATAAAAATATAATAAAAGTTGTTGGTTCGAGAGAGTTAACGATATCGTAAGTAATATCGCTTATGTGTGTAGTAACGAGTTCGCTACAAATCTCGCTTACGTTAAACGACGTCGTTTTAGCACTGGGTGAGCGAGAAAAAAATATGCCGTTACGAGTAAGCTAGACATTCGCCTGGCATTGGCGTGTATGGTTACGAGCTCGACAGAGATCAGATTGGAGAGGCAGAGAAGAACGAGCGATTGGGTAGCGATGGCGCACAAACTAAGCTCAGAACCAATAAACGACGACGTTTTACCACCGGGTGAGCGAGAAAAAAAAATGACGTTACGAGTTAGCTAGACATTCGCCTGGTCTTGGCGTGTATTGTTACGAACTCGACAGAGATCAGATTGGAGAGGCAGAGAAGAACGAGCGATTGGGTAGCGAGGGCGCAAAAACTAAGATCAGAAATATAATCCTGGCGATTAAAGTAGCGATAGTACAAGATGATCGCAAATATGTTAATGTTACGGGCGAGAGAAGTTACGAAATCGCAGGTAATTCGTAAGTGTCACAAAATTATAGGATTTGAGCCATTTCCACCCATTTCCACTAAAATTGGGTTTCATTTTAATTGTCTAAGCTGTCAATTGCAAGATGCATGGTATCTAAGTAGAAAACATGAACATGAAACACTATCAAGCCACAATTTATAAACTAATGCAAGTAATGGAACTCAAAAGTATATGCATCCATTTGACAAAAAAAGAAACTAGCTTTTATTGGGAATGTGAGGCCTAGAGATGTACCGAGATCTAATAAGGACCAAGTGTCTAGCCAATGCATCTCTACCATCCTCCAACTCCTTCTTGGTGTACGGTGCATGATTTTCCTCGATAATCTAAGAATATGAAATGTGTTTTTAATACTATTGAATGCAACGTAGATAGTAATAGGTACAATAAGTAGGTTATAAGAATGCTTACGCGATGTAATTCCAGATTATCTTGAACAAGGCCAGCTACACACTCGCTTGCGTACAACATCATATAGTAACCGCACTCCCAATTTGACAATTGCTTTCGGTGCTGAAAGTGAAGAAGTATAACAAATGATTTGAAATGAAATCATAGTGGAAATAAATGAGCATTGGATTTGTACTGTCACCTGAATCTGTATAAGGTTGAAGGGAAGTAGTGTGTCGTCATGTGCACTATGCATAGCAACCTCTAATAAATCTGCAAATTTTGTAGATGGACCTAAGTGTAGCGGGTCCATCCAATACACTCGCTTCAACGATGGTATCATAGCTACAAAACTCCATTGGCCGCTACATATTTTAAGAAATGAAAATGTAAGAACCCGTCTCGAAGATTATAATGTTTACGAAGTGCAAATATCCAATTGTAACAAAGAAAACTAACCTCTCTAGATATGGGCCTATGTAAATTGTCTTGGTCTTGTCACTAAGGATCTTAGAGAGATAAGCAAGTCGTGATTGATTACTTTCATTCATTTCTTGCAAGCATATTGGGTGCAAAAACCCAATGAAAGTCTTTGCATTTAGAGCAAGGCATTGCATGTACCTAAATAAACAATAGATGGGATATGAACGTATAATAGTGCACAAGTACATGAAAATTCTTAACTTGCAACACGATAGAAGAGATGAGATCAAGTAGCTTACATTTGATGTAGTATAAGGATTGTTTCGGGAAGGGTTTTATAGTGCCAGAAAAGGGCAAAGTCTTCCCATGGAACGACTAATTCCCTCGCTTCGCCGAACACCTGTTTATTGGAGTAGAAATAGTAAACAGAATCCCGACTATGGTGGCCCACCAGATCATAAAACGTGCGAAGGAATCCCGGGAGTGATTTTATGAATCCAACTTCTCCCACCGATATCGGTTTCTTAGCTACCGGAAAATCTAGCGGGTCTACGACGGGTGAAGGTGTGTTTCTATTAATTGGGATAGAATTAGAATTCACATCAACTACCAACCATTTGGGCCACACAAAAAAACGGCCCAAACCTTTACCCACTGTCGTGCACTCTTGATCCGCGACCGGTACCAACGCATCCTCGACTAACACATGTAGTATAGAAACCCTAACGAAACCAATAGGTACTTTGGCTTCATGATGTAGTGCCATGTCAGGATATGAATTTCCCATTGCAACGTGGCGGGGTTGAGAATTCATCCCACATTCAGCGTACAACTTGCAAGAAGCGGAGTTCTAATATACAAATAAGGCATGTTTAATTAGGTCGAATTAGACATATTTAAAAAATATCAATAATCATGAGTTGTGTAGAATTATTCATTTGATTGAGGTGCAAGTAATTAAACGTACCTTTGGTTTGGGATCGGATGGTTGTATGTGAACTTGCTCTTTGATAGGGGCCGAAGGTGTGCATATTTACTTGTTGGGTTCAACAATAGGTTGGTCAAAAATAGGTTGGTCAACCTCATGTTGTGGTGGGGAAGGATGTGAACCTCTAGACAAGGGTCCATTGATTGGATCGGTGTCACAAAAATCGGATGGAAGAGGATACTTTATAAAAGAACATATATTGGCCAACATTGTTTTCAATTTCTTGACCTCTTGGTCGGATTTTTTGGCTTGGTTCAATGCTATTTGGAGTTTGGATGGTTTAGGGTCTTTCCCACTACGTTTGATACCAAACGCCTCTATTTGAGTAACATAACCACCAATTCCCTTAGTTCTTCCCGGATGCTCGGCCTTCCCAAGTGCCCTACGTAGCACATCGTGTTTACCGACAGGGATGAACAAGCCTTCTTCAACTTCACGCTCGACCTCGTCCTAAAAAGATAGTATAGTAAATGAAAAGTTATTATCGTAATCAATTGTTGTGTTTGATGGTGTGATTGTAGATACTAAAATGGAACATGGTATGGCGTAGTAGGTAAAGCGTACCACTCGATTAGCCACCCTTTTTGCCTCATCACTTGAGTAAGTCCCGTCTTTTTTAATTCTACCCAAGACGAATAATTGTTGTCTACTATATGTTGTAGGGTCTTCGGCAATGACTAGCTTGTTCGCCTCTTCCGCGTCCATGCCCCCATCCACAAGCTCTTTCACCTCGGTTTCATGTTTTTTTTTTGAGGTCTTCCTCCCCACACCCAAGTACCCCGCCCTACCCCCGGTGTAAGGCATAACATTATCAGCAGTGGCTTTGCGCTTCCTATCCCCCAAACCCTTTTAAAAATTCTATGTTATTTTAGGAATAAAGCACTAACCGAAACAAAAATATTTGGCTAATTCGCATGAAACTATTATTGCAAGATGTAGTAAGTAAACTAACCTTTGCGTCATTTTCTAACCATCGTTTCTTGAATGCCTCCCAAGTAAGGGTTACAATGTGATTGTAACGCGTACTTGGATCTTGCCCAAACCTCGTGCCCTTCGGTTTGATATAATCCTTGGCAAGGGTATATTTGTGTTCTCGATGAGCTTTTGATGCGATTTGAAGAGCCTTCTTCTTCACTTGATCATAGGATGTTGCCTCGATAATAAAGGGGCGCTACAAATGTGATCATAAAAATAGTCACACTCACAATTTTCAATTGAAATTAAAAATAACAAGTACCACACTAACCTTGCATTCCTTCCATATATCCTTTTTGATGTCGATGCTTAGTAGCCTCCAATCCGTTATGTCTAATGGTGTGCGTATCCTACCCGTCTTAGCACACCAACTCGACCATCGCGCGGCATCATCTACGGGTGAAATAGCAACACCAATGTCATTAAACTTGACATGTGTTAGTATTTTGTTATCGATCCTAATCTCTAATTCGCGACAATGTGTGAGGAGTTGAGCTTCTTTCGATGCGCGAGTCACTTCTCGTTGTCTTCTAACCTCACTTAAACCGCCAACAACATTTTCCCCCACACTTGAGTCGGAGTTAACGGAACTTGAAGGGCTCTCCATTAAGCTTTCCTTTGTATATTGAATTTAGTTAATGACTAACACAATACTAATAAATCAAAGTTGTACTTTGTAGTAAAAACATTATATTTCATAATCCTAAAATTTAGGGCTAAGCTAGCTACGGATAATTTTAAACGAAAATCTTGATTTTCGTTCAGGACATGCTTCTGACATGATATTTAGTAATAACATGATAAATGGAGGCACTATGTACAAGATAATCAAATTTTTAGCATATAAGAATGAAAAAAATCGTACCTTTGGTATATGACAAAGTTGTGTCGGTGGAATTGATTATTTTGGTTGGGGATGGTCTACCTTGTTTGTCCCTCTCCTACCCATAACAAAGGATGTTACCAAATTGAACAAGAACAAATAAAGATTGACATTAATTGCAAAAACTATAGGCAAAAATGTGGTTGAGAATTTATTGCAAAACTTACCAATCTTTTGGATGCAATTAGTGGCTAGTTCCACTTTGTTTTGACATAATTGATGTGTCCAACATGTATGGGATGGGTAATGGAGATTTGATGTGAAGAAAGTTGAGGAGATTTGAGAAGATGTGCAAAAGTTTGAACTTTTGGAGATGAAACCCGTAAGAAATGATGGATAAGATGCCAAAAGTGTAGGGTTTTTCTGTTCTATAACGTGTTTACTTTATTCTAGCTTACCTTGTTGCGAACTCGGAACTCTCTCGTTACGCCTGACGTGGCTATTTACGAAGTCGTTACGTGCTCATGTGATTGCCTTTTATGCTCTACTTTATCCTTCTAGCGACATCGTAACTGAGAAGCTGACATAAAGTATGTTACTAGGATGTTGCGAGTTCGCTACTAATGCTCGCTAGAACCCTACTTAAGATTTTTCTTTGTTTTTTTAATGCACTCATACATTTTCAAATAACGATTTAAACGAAATGATGGTATAAGACACTAATCATTCCATTTTAAGAATAATTTTCATTTGTTCCGTCGTATGCTCATGTAGAACGGGATAGGGATTTGGTCACTTAATCTGCAATTACATAATTTGAAAGAGTTTTAAGAAACTTAGTCTTTAATTGTAAGACAATAAGAAACTCTACACATCATGTGTACGCTTGAAAACGCTATCCATCGCTTACCTTTAGAGACAACAGCATAGTAGAGCTTCACACATGAACTACATATATATATGCGCAGTTCAAGTGCATTTCATTAGAGATACTTAGTTTATTACAACTCATTTATGTGATTATAAGCACGATTATTGAATTAAACAAAGTTTCATGCACACGTTCACTCACCAACTGTCATCACTAATCATACTACCGAGTATCGCTTAATAACATTGCATGCTGATGTACTAAGATGTACTCTGTTTGACATAATGTGATGTTCGATATTTTCCAAATTGAGTATTATACTGTTTGGATATGAAATGTACATATTTAAGAATATGATATCGCGTTTAAAAATTTAAACCGAATTATTGATGTTGTACATAGAGTTATGTCATACTGCTTATGTACAAAGATGTACTCTACCTGAGTGAATATCATGATGGATATTTAACAAATAGAGTATTGTACTGCATCTATATAAAATATATATATGTTAGAATGTGAAAATTGCTAATAAAAATTAAAAAGTTTGATTTTTTAGTTACAATCTAATTAGCTTGTGTAGTAGCGATATCGCTAGTATACACGTTACCACAGTTAACCCCTAAACCCTAAACCCTAAACCCACAAACCCGCAGACCCACAAACCCACATAACCCAGAAAACCAGTTGGCGACGGGGTTGCGATAGTGCTAGTTAGTAGTTCAATTAAAAAAAAGGCTTTTTGTGTTACGATCTCGCTACTAATTAGAATGATTCTTCCGTAGCGAGTTCGCTACATGATAAGAACCCATCGAAAAATGGTTTTTGGGTTTGGGTCTATATTGGGCGTATAAGTGTTGGGCATTAGCTTGTGTAAGTATTGGGCCATAGCCTATGTAAGTATTGGGCCTCAGCCTTGGTGTTTCATGTTCGGTTTGCGCTGGTCGGCGACTTATCGAACCCTTGTAAAATGTAAGTGTATATAAACTGAAAAATCACCTTCTAATCAGCCGATGTGGGACAAATGTTGGCGATCTTTCTTACGAAGTCGCTACCTGTGTAACTTATAGTAGCGAACGCGCAACAAGTCGTACTCAGTCGACAGAGCCTGTTGTGAGATACTCTAGCGATATCGTAACAACAAAAGCTTCATACAATTGTTAGGCTTGAATATTAGCGATATCGCTACAGTCCACGGACCCATCAGTAAAAACTTTTGAAATTCCATCAGTAATTATTTTGTTAGGGGGTGTGAATGTGGTCAATGAAAAGGTGTGACTGCCTTTACATTTTTCTTCTTTTAATACAGCAATTACTAATTTCAGTCTAGGAACTGTCACATTTTTTTGACCAATGTAGAACCTCACCCCTATAAAACTCAGCCCCTTCTCCCTTTAGAGCCCCATCAGAGCCTTCATTCTCACATTCCCTTCAATCTTCTCCTATTCTTTGCCATCTTATTCCCATGGATTTGACACTTTTCAGCGCCCTCCCAGATGACATGATTCATCTTATAATGATTCGTGTTACGTTCAGACACGTTCTTCGTCGGTATGTGAGCTTCCAAGCGACCGATTGGGCTCGACAATGGCTCACCGAGGCTTCTGTAATAGGCCACAAAGAGTCGGCCTATGCCTTGGCTATATTTGCAATCTACGAAGGTCATGATGCTCAAAGAGGCATGGATGTCATCACCGAGATGAAGAGAACCGACAAGAAAGGCCTCAAGGAAGTTCGGGATCGCGTGCAACTCGAATTGGCTTACGCCTGGGGCAATGCGCACTACAGGGGGTACCTCGATGTAGTAGTCGATAAGCCTAGATGCTGCCAGGAACATGCTCACCTCAATGACGGCTTCAGGTACCGACACTACACGAGGGTTGATCCAGCGGACATCGAATGTGATGCATGCACTTGCGAGCAGGAAGTGCTTCACATCCTTCTAACCCCTCCGCCACTTTGGATGTTGTAGTGTAGTTTCTTTCTTATTTTATTCCGTTGTATTTTATGTAAAATTTGTTAGGATTGTAATAAGTTTATGTCTGCCGTATTGGCACATTAATTTAATTATTGAAAAGTTTTTCTTGTTTTGAAACCTTGTCCCTTACATTTTACTTTTTCATCGTAACGGTTATTTTTTCAGCAAAATCGCTCGCTAAATCACTAGCTTCATCGCAAAATCAGTTACTGGTGCTATTGTGCTTGTTCCTAGCGATATCGTAAGTGGCACGTTTATTAGATGAATCAACACAAGCGAACTCGGCACGTACTCGCTTATAGGTTACGTGGTACTAACGATATCGCAACAGCTCGTATTCAGTCAACAGAGCCTAGCTGGCAATTCGCTAGCGATTTCGCAACGAGTTAAGGGCTTTTGGTAGTATATTGGGCTGTAAGTATTGGGCTTTGTCTGACTTGTGACATCAGTAAAAACCTTTGAAATTCCATCAGTAATTAATTTATTTTGGGGGTTTGCATGGGGTGTGACATCACCTGTGACGCATGCACTTGCGATCAGGAACTGCTTCATGTCCTCGGTGAACGAACGATCTACTAGTATTAGTTGTTTGTTCTTCACTATGTATTTTTGTATCACCAGTTTGTTTCTATTGTAATGAACTTGTGTTTTCCATTTTGGCACATGTACAATTAATTTTTTTCTTGTTTAGAGTTTTAAGAAACTTAGTCTTTAATTGTAAGACAATAAGAAACTCTACACATCATGTGTACGCTTGAAAACGCTATCCATCGCTTACCTTTAGAGACAACAGCATAGTAGAGCTTCACACATGAACTACATATATATATGCGCAGTTCAAGTGCATTTCATTAGAGATACTTAGTTTATTACAACTCATTTATGTGATTACAAGCACGATTATTGAATTAAACAAAGTTTCATGCACACGTTCACTCACCAACTGTCATCACTAATCATACTACCGAGTATCGCTTAATAACATTGCATGCTGATGTACTAAGATGTACTCTGTTTGACATAATGTGATGTTCGATATTTTCCAAATTTAGTATTATACTGTTTGGATATAAAATGTACATATTTAAGAATATCGTATTGCGTTTAAAAATTTAAACCGAATTATTGATGTTTTACATAGAGTTATGTCATACTACTTATGTACAAAGATGTACTCTACCTGAGTGAATATCATGATGGATATTTAACAAACAGAGTATTGTACTGCATCTATATAAAATATATATATGTTAGAATGTGAAAATTGCTAATAAAAAATTTAAAAGTTTTATTATTTAGTTACAATCTAATTAGCTTGTGTAGTAGCGAATTCGCTAGTATACACGTTACCACAGTTAAACCCTAAACCCTAAACTTTTTGGGTTACTAATTAGAATGATTCTTCCGTAGCGAGTTCGCTACTTGAACGCTAGCCTGGCGAGGCCTTTTAAGACTCGCTACTAGATACTCAGGCTGGAGCGAGATATTAACGACTTCGCAACATAAAGATGCGTGTGAACTAGCGATTTCGCAACATATAGAAGCGTATCGGCTAGCGATATCGCAAGTACTTTTACTATATAAAAAAAAGGGGATCGGGCTAAAATTAATTAGCCCCAAATTGAAAAACCCTTCTCCGGCGACGAAACTGTAAGTTCTCCGACAAAATGCGGCCAAAGACCAGAGGAGCTGTGCGAGGACGGGGTGGTAGAGGCTCAGACAGTGGACGGGGAAGTGGTCAGGCGGTGGGAACCAAACGGCGTCGGACTGAGGAGCCTGCGGTTCAGGCAGAGATTCCAGTCGCCCCGCCGCCGCTTCGAGTCGCCTCGCCGCCGCCGGAAGTTCCAGAAGTCCCTGCCGCCGCTGCTGCTGCCGGAAATGATGGTGGGGAAGGGCCCAGCAGTTCCAGTGAGGAGGAGGACACTCCTGAGTTCTTCAACAACGCCGCAGAAGCTAGGTATGAGCGTTGTTCCTCTCGGAAACTTGTCAATAATAATGTGTTTGATAGTACTGTGGTGCCTTCGCTGCAACTAGATTACGTGCTAGACCATTTTAGGGCACAACATCTAGACACATTGCTTATGTTGCCTGAGCCTATT
Source organism: Sherardia arvensis (assembly GCA_948330725.1). Lineage (NCBI taxonomy): Eukaryota > Viridiplantae > Streptophyta > Magnoliopsida > Gentianales > Rubiaceae > Sherardia > Sherardia arvensis. The sequence goes on from OX415239.1 coordinate 37,460,511, forward strand.
TACCATGAGGAGGTTGTCCAATTTTATGCAAACCTAGGTTTAGAGGAAGGGGTGGAGGAAATAACTACATTGGTGCGGGGTGTTAAGTTTACGGTTGATAAGTTTAGCATCAATGAAGTTCTGAAATGTCCGTATCTGTCTCGTACCGACCTGAGGCCTACCAAAAAGGATGGTCCGTACGAGGTACATTACGAGCAGAGGTTTCCTTCTGTTAGCCCGAAGCAACCGTTGAATGCCGATGAGATGGGTCAGAAGTGGTTTAAAAGGACTTCTGATAGGCCGGGTACAGCTAGGTTTTACCCGATCCACAGGCTTACCGAGGAGCAGAGATTAGTTTTTGAGCTAATCTGCGGTAATGTGGTCCCGTCCCTAGGGCATGCATGTGAGCCCACAGTTTGCAGTCTCATGGTGTTCTACTATATCATGGAGAAGCTTCCAATCAACCCCGGCTTCACAATTCTGACCCAAATGATGAAGATGGCCAGACAAAAGAACGCCGCGCTTCCGTATGGCAATTTGATTGTAGCTCTGATCAGGAAAGCGGGTGTTTTTCCAAGAGGCCGTCCCATGCCGCTCGGCAAATACGACAAGGAGTGGCTCAAGCACAAGAGGTTAGAGTTGAAGGCCGATGGGAAGTACGCGAGAAAGAAAGAAGCTGAAGAGGCAGCCAGAAGGGCAAGGGGTAGGATGGGAGTATCAGGTATGATTCTAGCTTGTTATTAACTGTAGTTGGTTCTAGTTGTTTAATTTGTTAATGTTTGGTTCTTATCAACCTTGATTTGTTTGTGTAGATTCTTTTTTTGATGCCCGTGGTAGGCTTGTGGTGTCTATGGGCCAGTTATTGAATGAGATTGAAATGGCCGAGAAAAGGGCATTTGCTAACAACGAACGGCTCAGCGAACTGATATCCAGCGGGGTAGTGGAGTGCGATCTGAGCGATGAGGAGGACATACCTAATTTCCGCACCACATTTCCCAAGCAAAAAGACGCCGCGGGTCCTAGCGAAGATTTGGCTACAGCCAGCGAGAACGAGCCATCCGATGGGAAGCTTGTTGCTGATCATGTAAGGGATGCAGATGCAGATGATGGTGATGATGGTGATGGTGATAATGGTGACAGCGACTCTGATGCAGAAGATGACCCGGCGAGGTATGAGATGATTAGGAAAGAGAGGCTGATCGGAGAACCCTACGAGGATGTTGAACCGGGCCAAGGCAAAGAAGAGAACACCTGCATCGAGCCTGAAGCTCAACCGGCAGCCCAGAACGAGCAAGACAAGCAAGATGCTGGAGGCAGTTCGGGGGAGAAGGCCGAAGGCAGCGACAAGATGTGTGTTGATGACTTGCATGATATGTTAGTCGCAGGGCTGGGATTTCGTAGTTTAGTTTGGTTTAAACATTTACTTTTTCGAATATTAACTAGTTTTTGGATTATGATCACTTGTGTACGCGTCACCAAAGATGCCGTTTTGGTTACATGAATGTGGTCAATGAATTTGACACTTTTTAGATGTAGAATGTTCAATGTTTTATAGAGTTGTCGTTACTTCAGTAAAGCAAAATGAAGTTCTTTTGGTATAGTGCGTGCACCTAGCGATTTCGTTTGGTCCTCGCTCCTCTTTGCGTGTAACTTGCGATATCGCTACGTGTCGTACTCAGTCAACAGAGCCAAGTTGGCGCCTTACTAGCGAACTCGCTACCTCACTAACTGAAAAGTAGCGATATCGCAACAAGTCGTACTCAGTCAACAGAGCCAAGTAGCGATGTCGTCACTGTCACGTTTTATGATGATTTATTAGTAACAGAACACCAAACGAAATCGCAACTAACTAGCGCCTGGTAACGAGGTCCTAACGATATCGCAACATGTCGTATTCAGTCAACAGAGCCTGGTATGAGATTCTGTAGCGACTTCGTAACAACGAAGATTGGCACAATAAAAAAACTCAACATTGACGTGGCTTGTAGCGAGTTCGCTACATGATAAGAACCCATCAAAAAAGGGTTTTTGGGGTTGGGTCTATATTGGGCGTATAAGTGTTGTTGGGCCTTAGCCTATGTAAGTATTGGGCCTTAACCTATGTAAGTATTGGGCCTTAGCCTTGGTGTTTCATGTTCAGTTTGCGCTGGTCGGCGACTTATCGAACCCTTTTGAAATGTAAGTGTATATAAACTGAAAAATCACCTTCTAATCAGCCGATGTGGGACAAATGTTGGCGATCTTTGTTACGATCTCGCTAGCTGTGTAACTTATTGTAGCGATCTCGCTACGAGTCGTACTCATTAGACAGAGCCTAGCTTGAGATTCTCTAGCGAGTTCTTAACGACAAAGCTTGACACACCTGGCAAACAATTGTAGCGCTTGGAGAGTAGCGACGTCGCTACAGTATACGGACCCATCACGAAAAATCTTTGAAATTCCATCAGTAATTATTTTGGTTGGGGATGCCAACTTGGTCAATGAAAAGGTGTGAATGCCATCAGTAAAAACCTTTGAAATTCCATCAGTAATTAATTTATTTTGGGGGTTTGCATGGGGTGTCCATGGAAAGGTGAGAATGCCTTTACATTTTCCTTCCATTAATACCATAATGACTGCTTTTTGTCTAGGAACTCTGACAGATTTTTGAATAATAGAGCACCTCAACCCTTTAAATATCAACCCCTTCTCCATTTAGAACCTCATTAGACCCTTCATTCCCACATTCCCTTCTGCCTTCTCATATTCCTTGCCTTCTGCTTCCAATGGATGTGTCTCTATTCAGCGCCCTACCAGATGACATGATAAATCTGGTATTGATTCGTGCTGAGTTCGACTGGGTTCTTCGTCGCTACGTGAGCGGAAGAGCGACCGAGTGGGCTCGACAGTGGCTCACCGAAGCTTCTGCAGTAAGTCACACACCGTCAACCTATGTGTTGGCTGTTTTTGCAATTTGCGAAGGTGACATTCAAAGAGGCATGAATGTCATCACAACCATGAAGAGAACCGACAAACAAGGCCTCCGTCTAGCTAGGCAACGCGTCAGAAGAGGTCTGAGTTACGCTTGGGGTTGGACACACTACCAAAGGTACTTCTTAGAAGCAGCAGTTAGGCCTAGGCCGATCTGCTGCATTCCGCATGGTGGCCTCAACGACTTTGTGAGGTACGATCCCTGGCTGCCCCTTGATCCGGCGGACATCACCTGTGATGCATGCACTTGCGATCAGGAACTGCTTAATGTACTCGGTGTACGAATCATCTACTAGTATTAGTTGCTTGTTCTTTACTATGTATTTTTGCATCACCAGTTTGTTTCGATTGTAATGAAGTTGTGTTTTCCATTTTTGCACATTTACAAGTAATTTTTTCTTGTTTTGATATATTGTCCCTTACATTTTATTTATTCATCCTAAGAGCCCATATCGTATCAGCAAAATCATTCACTTTTTGTATAGTGCGTGGACATAGGGATATCGTCACTGTCACGTTTCATGATGATTTATTATGAACAGAACACCAAGCGACCTCGCAACTAACTAGCACCTGTTTACGTGGTCCTCACGATATCGCAACAAGACGTATTCAGTCAACAGAGCCTGGCTAGAGAATCTGTAGCGATATCGCAACAAGCCGTATTCAGTCATATAACACCTTTGGATAGCCTGCGAACTCGTAACATTTCAATCACCCTCACATGCACTGTAAATTGAACAATGAAAAATTTTACGTGCTCCAAAGCGATACCGTAACAACAAACGCAATATACTACCGTCCCAGTTACGACATCTCCCACATCCTCGCCTGCTAAAATTAGGGTTTAGCAAAGCTTACGATATCGCAACGCTCAAACCTACAACTAACGAGATAACCTACGACATCGTTACAGACACGTTTATATTACTACAAAGGTTACGAGATCGCAACAACCAATTCAATTTAAGGCGGATACATTTTTTCCGCCTTGGTCAAGCATTTTTTAACGTCAAAACCCATTTCCGCCTTTAACTGCCTCTTTCCGTCTTAAACGTAATTTTTTTTTGCTAGCTTGCAGAGGTAGCGAACTCGCTACGTTCAATCAAGGCGTAAAAAAACGCGCCAGGCTTAAACGCCTTAAATATGTGTCTTGCATCTACCCCTTTGTAGTAGTGTCTGAGGATAAACAAACGCGACGGCAATAACCACAAAATAAAAGCGCATTACACCATATGTCAAATCTTAGGATAACAATAACACCAAATCACCAAAAAGCTGATCAATCCCAACGAAAACCACAGATCTTACAAATTCATGATACATTTATCCACAATTCTTAAACACTTAAACTAGCTAGTTTACACATCATATCATGCTTCATGGAGTCCCCTTCATCAATTGGTGTTCCTCCCCACATTGAGCAAAGCAGCAGTAGAAGCAAGCTTGCCTGAATAAAGAAACTTTTGATGTTAAAGAAGAACAAAAAAATCAAACGGGAAGTTCATCGGAAATTTTACGTACGTTGAGCAGCCTGCCTCTTCCACACATGCTCACCCCCCTTGACACAGCACTTCATGACCTCTGGAGATGATTGGAAACTCTTACCACATCCACAGTGATACTTGTTGGAGACGGAGATGTCCTTCTCTCCGGCGCCGTGCTTCTGCTTGTTTGCCATATTTCTCTTTCCTCTGTTGCACAACAAAGAAATGGTGACTTAGTTAAGTAGGCCTGGTTCAATTATTCTTGTTGTGAGTTAGGCATAGCCCATAATAGTTTTTCAGCCCAAAAATACTTTATCCACTTTTTTCTAATTTCAAGCCCAACTTGGGGAACTATAAAATGGTATCTTTTAGGGTTTTGAATGTGGCCGCAGGTGGAGGAGGCGGCGGGTAGATAATCCTGAATCTGTTCGAATGGTATATTCACAGTGTGTGGTTTTTGTTCATTTCAAATTTGTGAAATTTAATAATGAAATTTTACACTAATTTAGTTTTGAAGACAATTTAACTGGATATGTAAGTTGGTCATGATTGCATGCAAAATGATTAGTGATGGTCTGAATCGTGTTGGGGTTTTTTTTGTTAACCACTCTTTTCGAATTCATGATTTGGGAATTGGTGGAATAATGGTGTTGGTGTAGGATGAGAGAGAATTCAGTATGCGAGTGTTGAATTGAGAAATTAATAAGAATTGGGTCAAGCATAGTATCATGTAGTCGTTCGAGAAATGAAACAGAAATTATCAAGAATGAGTACAAGGGATGGAAGCTGTAATGTTCTTGATGATCATTTGCAGAAATCTTGGGGATCATTCATTCTTGTGAGCTAAATCACTCAAAATTCTTTTTTCTCAATGCAATCAAAATTCTACACTCAATGCAATTCCATTTTCTCTTGTATGGACTACACTATTTTTTGTCATTCTCTCTAGGCTCATGGATATTTGTAATTTTTTTCTATATTCAATGGCATTTTATATGATAAAAAAGGCATTTTATCAAGTGCTATTGGGGAAAAGGGGGGAGGGGATCTTCATGTTGGCCTACTTATTTACTGTGTACCCTTCTCTAGAAAATCAAGCAAATATCAAGTGATATTCAGAAGGCATGCTTCGAATATATGATGGTAACTCCCAATCCCAATACAAAGCATTGTTTGATGATCTGATGATATGGCCATCAAGCCATGGACCATATATTGGAATCTAGATCCACTATTCTTTGAAAGCAAAATAAACATAGAAATACTAAAACAGTTGAATTAAAGCAATACCCAACCATATGCAGTGATATTTTCAGTTTCGACCCATCTTATATTTTCAGTTTCGACCCAGTTGTTTTGTTTCCAAATACAAGTTGAATAGCTGTAAATTCATATAGTATATTGCACGTCTATCCTATTAATAGTAAAGGACAAACACAACTAGAATTTCAACTAGTATGACAGTTTAAGAAAAAGTAAAACAATAAAAATAAAATCACTTTTCAGATTTGTTTCATACTAGTACACAATAATTTGTTCAAAAGGGTACCACCCTTTCTCTCCAGAAGATTGTGGGTTGATTCCATATTTTATAGTATATAAATTTTTAATTAAAGATGAATAGAAATTGAAATTACACTTATTACACTAAAAATAAGTAAATTTTGTTAAATGTATCTATCTAGCTAGTTTAACATGGTTTTGTTTAGATTGGTGTAATCGAGTCACATTTTAACTCATTTCATCCATTTTAAATTCACAATGTATTTTAACACTTTTCATTTAAGATCAACATTTTCAACACTTTTCACTATGAAACCAACACTTTTCATCCATTTTAAATCTTCATGTCGGCCTACTTACTTACTGTGTACCCTTCTCTAGAAAATTAAGCAAATATCAAGTGACTATTCAGAAGGCATGCTTCGAATATATGATGGTAACTCCCAATCCCAATACAAAGCATTGTTTGATGATCTGATGATATGGCCATCAAGCCATGGACCATATATTGGAATCTAGATCCACTATTCTTTGAAAGCAAAATAAACATAGAAATACTAAAACAGTTGAATTAAAGCAATACCCAGCCATATGCAGTGATATTTTCAGTTTCGACCCATCTTATATTTTCAGTTTCGACCCAGTTGTTTTGTTTCCAAATACAAGTTGAATAGCTGTAAATTCATATAGTATATTGCACGTCTATCCTATTAATAGTAAAGGACAAACACAACTAGAATTTCAACTAGTATGACAGTTTAAGAAAAAGTAAAACAATAAAAATAAAATCACTTTTCAGATTTGTTTCATACTAGTACACAATAATTTGTTCAAAAGGGTACCACCCTTTCTCTCCAGAAGATTGTGGGTTGATTCCATATTTTATAGTATATAAATTTTTAATTAAAGATGAATAGAAATTGAAATTACACTTATTACACTAAAAAAAAAGTGAATTTTGTTAAATGTATCTATCTAGCTAGTTTAACATAGTTATGTTTAGATTGGTGTAATTGAGTCACATTTTAACTCATTTCATCCATTTTAAATTCACAATGTATTTTAACAATTTTCATTTAAGATCAACATTTTCAACACTTTTCACTATGAAACCATCACCATACACCTCAATATAATAGTACCTAGAAGAACACAATACTCCGTAACTAACTCAAACTCTAAATTTTTCAATGAAAAGTAATATATTTCCACTAAAATACAATTCATTATATGCTTTACTTATAACGTTTCATTTAAAATTATTGTTAACCAACAAGAATCCTTTTACATACTTTTATCTAAAATTCCTATGTTCAAATCCACCTGTTATATGGTATGTCATGTAAGAGCCAATCTTCTTTTACTTACTCCTGAAAATTTATTAAAGTTTGCAATTTTATGCTCATTGCAGGTCTATGTTAAAGGTGCAATTGATGCATTGGTTCAACTTGATCATCTCTAAAATGCCAAGGCAAGCATAAAAAATGACTTTACTTGGTATAAGAGGCAAAGCTTGGATCTATAATGCTCAAAACTTCAATTCCTTATGAATTTTATTGCATACACTACTAGGAAGCACAACAAATAAAACCAGTGTTTATTGGGCATACTACCGTTCTGTATCACAAAACGACCATTTGTATAAGGGATGGGTGTTACGTTGCTTCGTTGTACCGGTTTATGGGGTCACCGTGGGCCAGTGCTGCCATGTGGCATGCTGAGTGGAAGTTTTTTATGAATAAAATATTGTTAGAAGATTGCACAGATTTTTTGGGCCATGGCTTATAACATGGGCCTCCAGCTAAGACCCATCTGTTTTGTGGGCCAATTTGTACTGGTGTTATATATATATCCTAAAATCAAAAGGGTTGGGCCTGTTTGAACAACCATGAGCTATTGTAGGCCACCAATTGTTGTAGGTCATGGGCCTTTTAGAGCATGAACTATGGTAGGTTTTTTAGGAGTTTTTTTTGGAAGGGAATATGACATTGAACAGTTTTTTCTCCACTATGGAGAATTCTGAGCTAATTTTAGCGTAAATATCGGGAATAATTTCTCACTTCCGTTACAATATTGCAACCTCACTGTTTAAGGAGAATCTGGACACGTGCCGTCCATCATCAATATTCATCACATTAAATAATGCAGGCACATCGATTACTACCCAAATTAATATATTCACACTGCCTTGATTAAAACAACTTTTGTTCCATAATTAATAATTAATTACAACATTTAGGTGCATTATTAAATATGAATACAAATAATATTGCATTCAACACGCTCTCAATTAAATTTGTATTTTTGATCATAATATAATATATATTATATTTATTGATTACTACGATTATGTTTACTTAATAGCATTATAACTCAATATACATGGATCTAATAATTTCAAATAACTTTTTTACAATGTATATATGTAATTTCAAATACTTTTTATTTAAATTCATATTATTGTACATAATTTTAAATTTACGTAATTAGCACTATAACATCTTATATTAGTATTGCGTTTATTATATATGAATACAATAATAATTAAGTAAAAGAAAAAGAATGATTAGTTGGATGAGAGAGAAATTGAGGTGGGACATGAATGGGATGATGTGGAAAATAGGTGAGAGTTTTTGTGATAGTGGAGTAGCCGGAGAATGGTTTTTTAGATGGGTTTTGAAGAGATTTTTGGGGAAAAAGTTGAAAGATGGGATTTATGATAAAACATGCCCTTACGTTTCACATATTGGGTTTATGCAGGTGTAACATTTTTGACACAGTTTGAAAGTGCCGGTGTTATAACTTGATATAGGCATTGGGCTTTGTGCGTGTAACAAGTGGGCTTTAAGCCGGTGTAACAATGTAGGCCCAGTTGTTAATACCAGTGTAATAATCAAGAAGCCGGGTGAGGACTTCGTTGCATATTCCGGTGTTACCATCATCCGTCAAAAGCCCATATAACCGATGCAACGTTAGGCGTAAAAGCCCAAATATTAGTGGATTTGGGCCTATAGTATGATTTTTTAAATTTTTGCGCGTAATTGCAAAAAATGGATGCCGCGGTGCAAAAATAACGGATAGCGGTGCAACATTTTATTTAAAAAATTGCAAAGCAGAGTTGGTTTCTACAGTGAACCACGACATTTTTTTTTGCAGTTCAAACGCACCAATATGGTGGCAAAAATACTACACTACCAGGGCAACATCCGTAGCACAATAAGCAAAAAACACCATGATTCAGTCTAAACAAAGTTTTTCTAAATACCGACAATCCTGAAAAAAGAAGGCCCTCTTAAGCTGCAGCTGCAGCTAGGCACTTGAAGATTTACCATTTTCATTGCTTATTTTTTGCCAGATTTACCAGATGTAGCTTCAATGCTTTGCTTTGTTCTGGCGTATGCAATCCTCGGCAATCTGTTCCATTGAGTATCGGCAGATGGAGTCCACAAGTCCTTTGATTACGCGCATAGGGTAAGCCGATGTATACGTCAGAAAGACCTGTAACGTGCCATAATACAGTAAAATGAATGGTTGCAACACCAAGACTAATGTCTAAAAAAATGAATAACCTTAACGTTGAACTAACCTGCACAACATTCAGAGTAGTATTCAGCAACACCATCTTCTCTATGTAAAGCATAGTGTAATAGACACATTTTCAAAGGTAGGGCTGATGTTTATGATGCAAAAAACAATGAAAAGGGTATTAAATGGCCTTACGGGCTAGTTGTGGAAGATTGACCATAAACTCAAAAGTATAATCTGGTATGACGAATAGTGTCCTCCAATGGTACCTACAATTTTAGTTTATAAATGTCACTATTTTAAACAACTAAAGTAGCAGTATTTAGTACAACTAACATCCAGATGAACCTACTCTCGATGTATGGCGTAACATATAGCCTTGCTCATCTTTCCTCCATGAGTTCATGCATCCTAGTCAAAAAGGTTTCCCTTCCTTCCACTAGATTGTTGTTAGCACTGTAGGAGGAGTTGGTATTTACGAACTGCACACGACCATGATCATCCTCCTTCATCTATGAGTGTAAGAAGCTGCAGTATCATACAAGTACATTATAAATATGTAGATGTCGAAGTATTGAAATAGAGTGTGAATGATTGTTAACGACATTGTGCATGTACGACACTCCTCATCCACATATCTATTTGCCAATTGTGTATCCAGTCTTTCCTGCTAGTATTGCAACTGATCAACCAAGCCAGTGTATCATTCGCGTGGAAGACGATCTTGTGGTACACCGAACCAAACACCTCAGGCCCGACGTCAAATCTGAATGAAGTACGACCCGATGGGTGCTTCAGTAGCTTCACGAGGAAGTCCATGTAGCTGCGTCTCACAACCGGGTCAATGACACGGTTTTCAAAATCCTGCAACACAATCTTTGTGATGTCACAAGTAGTAAAATGTACAACTCCCGCATTAATTTGAAGAAACTTACCCACTGAAAAATTGCAGGTGCCTCCTTCATGCGTTATGGTTTATCCGAGTCTGATGAGTCAGTCTCCTCATCATCTTCATCCTCCTCCTGATCATCCTCCTCATAAATATTAGGGTAAATGCTAGTATAGACTTTTCCATGTAAATATTTAGTATTTATATGAGAGTCAGGGCTACCACATTGGTATGCTTTTATCATTATCTGTACAATAAAGATCATCCTCATCGTATTCCTCTTCGTCACTGACATGCAGGTGTTTCTTCTTCTCGGGTTATCGATCCTGTTAAGGAGGGTATATGAATCAGTACTTAAGAAAGGACTGTAATAGGGTTGTTAGTACTAGCAAAGTTAATGATAATGGTCGACTAACCTCCGACTTTTCTGGCCTTACTTCATCCTCTTACTCAATCAAGATGTTTGGCCAATACACATTCCCTCCCACAGTCGATCCAACCGTCTTATAGTGTATATCAAAAAATGGCAGTTGGAAAGGTGCATTGTCAGGTTTTTTTGAGTACCAGGCCAGCTGCGGCTCGTCTAATTTTGCCAGACAGGTCCATGATGTTGAGAAAGCATGGTGTGGATCCCTGAATGTAAAAACAAATGTATAATAAGTTGACACTAGGTTAGGTTAATAAAAATTCCACCATAATAAAACCATTTCGAAGAGCAAACCTCATCATCTGAATCTTCTGATCCAGAATCATCATCTGCTGCTGCTTTTGCTTCTTACAACTGCTGCCTATGTTTGTAAAAGTCCTGAAGCGTCGTTGGCTTGTCAATGCCACTGATGGCCACTTCCTTGCCCCACTCCATGTTCTCAGCTAGCGTGCGACGATCCATCTTCACAACATCATCATCTTCATCAGGAGCATGTGCTGATTTCATGTAGGCCGCTTTCTTTTGCATCTTCCGCTGGTAATAATCCGGCATTGCTTGTTTGATTCTTGATGTGCCTGGGCAGCCTGGGCAGCGTCCAGACTGGTCCTTGTTGTTTGTAAGTTTTGTCAAAATGTCTTCTTTTCCTTAGAAGACAAGCTTCCCTACTTCCTGGTCTTTGTTCATTTGGATCTGCATATTTAAACCGATGGAAAGTACAAGAGTTGATAATGTTAGACTATAGCTTGAAAAACAGAAGGTTTAAATGAGGAGAAATGACATATGTAATGAAAATGGGGAGCAATGATATGACAACTAAACGTACTATTTGAGGTTCAAGGACCCTCACCCAATCCTGCATAATCTCTCCCGTTTTCTTGCAGCGGTTTCCTTCGACAAGCATGATGGACCTATCAATGTTGATCTTCGTAGTCAAAGCTTCTTTCTTTGAATGTGCCCTTGGCACTCCTTTACTTACCTTCTTGTTCTCTATCTCCTGCATTCTCTCATTGCCCTTGCCAAGGATGATCTTCCGGTAGTCTCCACTTCCACCCAGGAAAAAAACTCCTTGTATCCAGCACTAACTTCCCCAGCTTTGCTCAATAACTACACATGAAACACTGTAATTGTAAAGAAGATGCATGATGATACAACCTTAATGATTCAGGAAACGCAGGGTTAGACATTGCAAGTACTTATGAATTATACTCACCTCAAATGCAGCAGATGTCCTGTAGGCAACAAACAAGTGCCATTCTTTAGGATCCAACCTAAATACATGGGTGTCCTGTAGACAACAAACATATATGGTATTTTATTGATGACACATGATAAGGTCTTGCTCTGTTACTAGAGTATGTTTCTATCTCAATGTACTGATCATGATTTGTATAGGATATCTTGCAAAAATTTAATGTGTCATGGAGAGGACAAGTGAAGAAAGGATGTATAGTTTGAGAGATGAATTTTCAACTATATAGTTTCAGAGGCTTTTTTCTAGGAACTGATGTAGAGATTTTATTTTTTTCTTGATTTCCTATTCTTTTATTAGCATGCAGATGCATGTGTAAAAACTGCAACGAAATGTTCCGTCTCAGCAAGTATCATTGTCTATTACTGGTTCAAATGTATTGTCATTAGTGGCAAGTTAGTTCTGAGATATTCATACTTGTTATTAATGCCACCTTGTCAGATCACGCTCTGCCTGGTGGCGATGCAAAAGCTGCTCGACTGTGTTTATCATGGGAAAAACATGTGATAATCCACGGTGGAAATTTTAAAATCGCTTGAATGTTAATGAAATAACATATACTACTTTTTATATATTCCGAATGGAAAAGTGACCTAGATAAAGATTTAATTTTAAGATTAGCAACTGGTAAGGTTTGAAAAATATTTGGTGCGGCTTTCGAGCGTTCACGCGCACGTGAAAACCTGAACGGCGTAAAAAGTAACGGAGCGGTGCAACATTTTAATTAAAAAATTGCAAAGCAGAGTTGGTTTCTATAATGAACCAAGGCATTTTTTTGCAGTTCATACGCACCAATATGGTGGCAAAAATACTACACTACCAGGGCAACATCCCGACTTAAGCTCACAATATCATTATATCTTTACACTCACTATATAAAACCAGCCAATATTCTAGCTAGCTCCACAAGAAGAAAGAATTTTTTCAATATTTACACCAAAAGAAACCTGTTGTTTCTCTACAGCATGTTCTCCAAATACTCAGTGTCCATAGTAATCGGGTAAAGATCCCCATCAGATGTTGATGAAGCAGTAAGCTGCATATTGGTCGAAATCTGGGAATCATCTGCAGATACTTCCTTGTGTTTTTTGACCTCCAGGGACTTAACCTTGTTTTTCTTCTTCTTGTCGAAAAATCCCGCTCGTCCTTCCAGCATGCTAACCACGGATGACATACTAGGTCTATCAGCGGGCAAGACACTCGCGCACATAAGCGCAATCTGCAATGTTCGCATAACCTCCTCTTCGTTGTAGTTTAATCCTAGTCTTGCATCAACCAGATCCATAAGATTCCCTTCAGAATTTAACTGATTCGCCTGCAAATGAATATTCAAGACCATGGTTATAACATTAAACATTCCATTTAGGTCAAGATTGTCATTGGAAAAATCATTTTACTTAGAAGAGATAAAAACTCAGCATAGAAATGTAAATCTAGGAAAGAGATTATGAGCTTTACCCAGTCTAGGATGTAAAAACAGTCCTCCTTTGGAATACTAGTGTTGCTCCTCCCACTCACAATTTCCAAGAGGACAACTGCAAAGCTGTAAACATCGGCTTTGTCTGTTAAGTATCCTCTTATTGCATATTCTGGTGCCATATATCCACTACGATTCAAAAACATGAAATCAGAAATGATTCTCAAAGCAAAAATATGAAAATCGAACATCACATTCGCATGTAAAAGCAAAAAAATGATATTTGATGCGACTCACAATGTTCCAGCAATGCGAGTACTAATATGGGTATTTTCTTCATCATCAAGCTTAGCCAGACCAAAGTCGGAGATTTTGGGATTCAGATCCTTATCAAGAAGGATATTAGTGGCCTTAATATCTCTGTGAACGATCTTCAACCTAGATTCTTCATGGAGATAAGCCAGACCTCTTGCTACCGAAATACAAATTTTACGCCTCGTTGGCCAGTCTATTTCCAACTGATGCTCCTTGGCTCCTAGAAGCAGATTTAACTTTACATATCAAGATAATATCATGGAAATACATTATCTTCAAAATTTAGGGATGACGTTTCAATTTACCAAACAAGGCACGAGCAAGGCTGTTATTCTCCATATACTCGTACACAAGTAATAGCTGGTTCCCTTCAATGCAGCATCCATAGAGCTTAACAAGGTTAGGATGCTGTAGAGCTGATATCATGTCTATTTCATTCACAAACTCGCGATTCCCTTGTTTTGATTCCGGAGAAAGTTGCTTTACAGCAATTATATTTCCATCACCCAAATCACCCTTAAATGGAGATACAATGTCAGAATAAACTAAACAATCAATGGTATAAAGTATGGAAGATAAATTTTTGGCTGAATCACCTTGTACACAGGACCAAAACCACCTTCTCCAATTTTGTTTGCTGGATCAAAGTTTTTTGTCGCAGCTTTAATCTGTCTGAGAGTGAATGATCCTGTCTGCAACTCCACCCCCCTTAATTCTGCAAGAACACTCAGAAGATGTTCAACGATCAAATATGATTTAATAATTATCCCAAAGTTGAGTACAAGGAGAGGTTAAAAAAGATGAGTTTAGAGCTTGTTGCATTCGTATTAGTATCAAATTAATAGTGACTTACCGTATTCCAGTGTGTCTCGCTTTATGAAACAACCTTTCCACCAAAGAATGATTAGCACCACAGAAATGAAAGAGAGAACTGCAATCACAGCCCCAACTATAGCACCTGCTGACACGCCACCACCGTTTTCTGGAGGTGGCTTAAAATCTGAACTCAAAGTAAACATGAAGACAAGGTAGAAAAGGATAAGTGTTCCTTCCAGAAAATTAAAATGAAATATATTGAAGGATATATCAACAATGTTCTAAACTTTTTATTTGATCAAATGCAGGAATCTGTTTATAATAATATTCAACAATTCCTTCCCAACTCTTTCTAGAGCTAAAAGATTCTTCAAGAAAGCTATCATAACAGGAAGATTGATAATTACATTGATACATCTTTTTAAATAGCGAAACACAAACTCAGTGACATGTTAGATGGTATTAAGCTTACCAGGCTCGACAGAGATAGCGGAAATCAGAGGTCCGTGCACTCCCCTAACCGGTAAAAGAGTAGTACCCTTTCCAGACCAAAAGAACCGGATATCTAAAGTATTATCCTTTACCACAGCAGTAAATTTCCTAACAATAGGCCTAAAATTTCCCCCAGCCTCATCCTTGATATTAAAATCTTTCCTCACCAACTTCCCCTGACAAAATCATGTAGAATTCCTCCTTAGGAATCAGTACAAAAAATTAATCAGTTCACTTTTGTACTAACCTGAATGTAGATATCAAAGATTCGCCTCCCGAGGCTTGTATATGACCTGTCTTCAGTGAACATGATTTCAGCAAAATGAAGATTTACAGTGTAGTTACCATTTCCCATGCAGAAACCATAGTATGTTAGGGAAAGTGGGGATAATCGCGCATTTCTGTATAAATCGACACTGGTTCCAGGCATAAACGAACTATTCAAGACGTATGAATCACCATCGAGGATATTATCTAAGAAGTTTCCCGTACTACTAACCGCCCAGGTACGAGTTGATTCAAACATTGAAGCTCCACTAGAGGCCATATCTTTTTCATAAATTGTACCATCAACTGTTACTTCTCTTCCACCACAGTTTATATGTAGAGAGTAAGCACCTACAATTAATAAGGCAACAATAGTTTGATTCCTTAAATACTCATAGAAAAGAAAATCAATTGAGCAAGTTACTTACTTTTTGGACAGCCAAAGCTGCTCAAGCATGAAACTATGTGTCTGAAAAATTAATGAAACACAGAAACAAAGTTATCATAACTTGAGACTCCATTAAAGCGCTATTTTCATAATTGGCAAGGTTATTGGAAACTTACGATGTGTTTCCTTCAGAAGAGCTTGCAAACAAGTTGCTACAATAGATTTAATCTCAGAAATGATACAATAACAGATATGGATTCAGCTTGATGTAGAAAGTACTTACGTTTGTCGAGGCTGACATTCTGAAGCCATCACTGCACTTCCAGAGAAGTTGTTGTATGAAAGGTCACTGAATGTATGATATAGAAATGATCATTGACATGTGTTTTTTATATGTGCAATTTGATGTTCTTTTCTTCAGATAGTTCATTAATTATGACTATCAAACTAAAAATGGCCTTTAGACTAAAATGAAGAAAAAAATGAATGTTCAACTTACATGGCATGTCCTGCATTCAGCACCCAATCAGGCAGTTCTCCTGAAAGCATGTTCCCAGACAGAAAGCTAGAAAAAATAATGTCATTTACTCATTTATAATGAAATTTAGTTTAGCACCATAAAATGGGAAATAGAGTGGTCCAGATTAAATCCTACATGAAATCTACATCCCATAGATTGCTATAGCTGCCTGGAATTGGTCCGGTTAACTTGTTGAAACTTAAATCACTGCAAGAGAAGATAAAACTGCTGATCGCCCAATAAAACGAATGGACAAGATTAGGCTTATTGATCTTTCCAAACTCACAGTGTTGTTAACTTTGTCATTGAGCCTAGATACTCTGGCAACTGTCCAGTAATATTACAACTCCTCAGTACACTGCCAGCCAATTGCAAATATATAACAGATTAGCTAAAATTAATTTATCTTTTGGTTATTCAACTATCATCCAAATAACTCACAGTGTCTTCAAATCTAATGCACCAGATATTGGAGGAAATGTGGTGCCGTTTCCATATAAATCACTGATTCTTCTGTTCAAATGAACTCAAAAAAATTAAGCAAAGAGTTTCAAAAGGATATACTTTAGACATTATGCTATTAAGGTTATTAAGAACTCACAAATCCGTTAACTTTGTCAAGGAAGCGATTCCTGGAGGTATAGGGCCACTAAGACCACTAGCCTGAATCGAGCTGACATGCATCATCATTTAATTAGTAACCGAAGAGAAAAGTGATAAGAAAACCTGAATATCATAAATTATGTCTCACAGCCTCGTAAGATTAGTCCAGTTCTGGATAAAGCTCGGTATACTTCCATTGAATTGGTTATCGTTAATACGACTGCATTTGAAAGATTTTATCAAATGTGTTCATGAAATCGATAACATGGAGACATCATTTACAAGAATTATGAATGTGAATTAGGATGAGAAGCATACAAATCCTTCAAAGTGGTCAGTTTAGCTAGTTCTTGAGGTAACTCCCCGGTGAAGTAGTTTGAGCTAAGAGATCTAAATTTGCAGACAATGACATGTTAGTACTAATTTTTTCATTAATTTCAAGAACAGGTGATAGGTAATGATAATGACATGAAAATTAGGGTTCTCACAACATCACGCTTTTAGACAAGTTGCCAAGCTCCGGAGGAATGCGCCCAGATAACAGATTTCCATCCACAGACCTACCAGACATGTAATTCAAAACCTTAACTCGAAGCACGGGTGAAATAAATGAACAAGATCATCAAAGAAACATAAACACAAGTCTTACATATTGACTAATGTGCTGATATTTCCCAATTCCTTGGGTATTGGCCCTGTTAATCTGTTCCCAATCACAGAACTGCAAAACCACACCCAAATAATAAAACAAAAATTGCAGCCTGGAATAAATTATAAGTAAAAAGAGAGAAAGTGAGGCATACATGTTTACCAGCTGCATGGAACCCCATTCTACAGGGATAGTTCCGTTGAGGAAATTCCTTGTCAAATCACTGGAAAATTACAGTCATTACATATTAACTATTTGTGAAATTAGAGATATATTAATGGTTATATATTATAAGGTGCAGTAGTACTTACAGTTCCTGTAGAAAAGGGAGTTTGGTGAGCGTAGGCGGCAGTGTTCCCGAAAGGTTCTGCACTTTCATCACTCTACATGACCATCAACATATGTATTATATATATATATATGTTGGTTTTTTGTGTCAGTAAACCTAGGGTTCAACTTTCAGATGACATGGATTTCGTCGTGGCCTTGGAAATGTCAAACCCTAGCTAATCGAAGAAGCAATTTGAGCGCTGGTGATTTAGGAGCTGTTTTTATTTTCGTTATGCTTGTTTTATGGGTAACGCTTTGAAAAAGACCTAAAATACCAACTATTGTAGCAATTTAGTAAAATCCGTCTAGTGTACTTTTAAATTTGAAATCGCAGATCTTTTAACTTAAAAGTTATGTATTTCCCTTACTCTCACACCCTAAGAGCAAGTTCAACAGTATTGCTATGATAGAGATTTTGCTTGAATATTGAGAATTTGTAACCTTTTTGAACTCCAACAGTTTCTCTATCTCATTCTCCATAATAAGAAAATTGAAGATAGAGGAGATTTGATTCTCCAAATTTGGAGAAGGAGGGAGAAGATTTGGAGAAGCAAAATGTAATGCTACTTGCATAGTTTTTTGTTATTTCATTCATTAATTGTTTCTCTTCAATAATTTTAAATGATAATATCTCAAAATAATTACAATAAAATTTTATCAAAAATATATATTCTAAAAATATGCATAAAGACGATTGTAATAAGATCTCATATGACTATTTTTACATGTACATATCTATTGATATTTAATAATCAAATATAATCTATTTTCAATAAATTTACTAAATTTTAAGGCCATAAATATATTTATTTTGACATTTTTTATAAGTCATAGCGTTTAAACTAAATTTTTTTTATTAAAAAAATTTATTCTTATGGTTGAAAATAGTAACATTTAACAAATAATTGAAAAGAAATGAGTCTAATTATTCATAATACATTACAAAAATAATACTATTATAATTCGTAATGTGTTATTTTTATAAAATGTTTTATCATTTTATGTTATGCAGTAAGAAATTTTCAAATATGAAATATTGTTGTAACATGCATTATAAGTTAATTATTTATTTTTTCATCATTATTTGGACTTATTGAATATATGGTTAAAAATAGAAGACAATAGGATAAATATGTAGTAATAAATGCCAATAAATTATAGGGAATGAAAAATGGAGAAACTGTTGGAGTTGGGGCGCAAAAAATTATGGGAAATATGGGATTTGCTTCCCTATTATAGAGAATATGAATAGAGAAACTTTTGGACTTGCTCTAATAAAAATTCTTGAAATTTAATTAGTCATGATTTAATTAGGATTTAATTTGTGGGTAATTTTGTAATTTTAGTTTTAATTGTTTTTATTTGAAATTTTTCTCCCAATCATACCATAATTTTATTATTCTACTATATATTTTTAACAGAATTCCTATTTGCGGGTTTTATTTTACTAATGCAGTCTGTATTTTGATTGAAACAGACAAGATTATCCTTATTGATTTATTTTGTTCAAACTTTATTCACTTGGTCGAGGGTGTATTAGTCTTTCCTGAAAATTAATAATACGGACTGCAAAAGTTAAATACAACCTGCAAGTAGCATTGCCCTTTTTTAATTATGTTAATTTACTATTTTGTTTGATTCTATATGTATCATTAAGATTCAATTAGACCTATTTTCGTCATTATTTCCTGAATTTCAATTGATTTCAATTGAATTGGTTAATTATGTAATCTTGTCCATTAAATTAAATTAAATTTGGTATACTTACTACTCAGCATATTCATGAAAAATTATAAATGGTATTGAATGGCTGCTGTACATGGTTAAAATATAATGAAAAAAATTACATATAATAACTATATGTTATTAGATAGTTACCCACACCGATATTCATAGATATTCATAGAAAATCAGCATCTTCCTTTTTCGAATCAAAAGATATTCATATAAATTATTCTGTAAATTCATTCTATCCATTTTAGGAAACCAAAAGATCAAATTATGTACTTATAATTTATTGAAATTCAAGTAAATTTAGTCATATTAATTATATTTTAGATACATTAATTTTCACTTCAGTCAGTTTTATTAGTTCGGTTCAGCTCAGAAGAACAAGGCTTTAGGCATGCTCGCCTCAATTATATTTTAGTTAACTGAACTGAACTAGATTAAATTGAAAGTACTAAATGTAAATCAAAATTAATGTATTAAAAAAAATATATAATCAAATGAAACTATATTTTTTCATTAAATAAATATTTTCAAAATTAGATTAAATGTATACTGAATTATTAAACTGAAATAATTATTAAAAGAAGAATTGCATCACCTAAGAAGTACTACTATTATAGTATTGATATATACTCTTTAATCCATACAAATTAAAATAAAAACTCATGGAAATTTGAACTTATGTAGTAAAAGAAAACGCATTCTTTGTAGTTTTCAATATTTTAAAATTGATTGAGTAGCCAATAATTATTGAATTATGGAACTTTTTAGCTATTTCACCTTATTATTTTATCACGGAGCTATACCAAACATTCATAGAATAGCCAATATTTATTAAGTTTTGATAATTTGTTAACTACTTCATGTTATTAATCTGCCACTATCACTGCTATTAGTGCTATTCAGTCACAATCAATAAGTTCTCTAGATTCTCCACTGGTTGTCATGGCGTCATTTACGGTCACGTGTAGATAACGTAGCTATCCTTATCGACAAGATCTTTGCCCACCGCGCCATACTCAGACAAAAAATCAGAATTTAAACAAATCGATCCTTATTCTATTTCCTTCATTCAATTATGGATCAGAAATGATGGACAAAACAAAGTGAAAATATACCAAAAATCAGAATATAAACAAATTTATCTTGATTCAATTATGGATCAATGGACAAAATAAAGTGAAAATTTACCAGAACTCATGAGTTTGAGAACTGTGAATAAAGATTCGACGGAACTGATTATGATGGCATGTTTGATAGGCAACCAACCTAGTTATATAAATATTTTTTCCATTTTATATATATGAATTAAAATCAATAATTTTTAGGTTGATTGCATATAAGTTGCAGTTCCATAACCTTTAGAAAAAATATGTAGAAAAATACAAAATATATATATATATATATATATAATATTTATTATTTTAATTAAGACTGAAAAGTTAGTCTCTCGGGAAACAAAGATTTTATAATTCATTCAAAATTTTCTGTCTTTAAGATTTAAAAAAATTCTAAATCTAAAACACCTTTTATTCTTTAATGCCAAAGAAAATTAAAAACATAAAATATCAAACTTACATGCCAGTAACATGACATACTGTGCTGTTGAGAAAAGAACAATCACAAGTAACAGCGTTTCGATTATCTTTGTTGGAAGATGCGTTAACCCAGTTATTCAAACCACTGCATGGATCCACCGTGAAATCCCAGTCCCGTTTGTTTAAGCTCGCTCCAATTTCACGTAGAGCACTTACTGCAGATTAAAAAAATAGTGATTTTTACTTGCATGGTTTAATGACTTGATACCATGTTTCATATAATAAATCTAACAAGATCTCATGAAATGATATCGAAATTCTAATTGAAAATATACTCAAAAAACAGCAGAAGTTATTTGTTGAACAGCAGAAGTGTGTATGATCATATGATTATATATGTACCTTCATCGGGAGGAAGGACTGCTGCATCAGAAGAAGCAAGAACTGCAACGAGAAAGAGCAGAAAAACTGCTGGAAAAAAGGCCATATTTTTGGTCATTTCCGCTCAGAAAACTTAGAAACTTGTTGGAGGCATGCATAAATTTTGAAGAAATCTGCAATGAGTAAAGTACAAAACAAAGGATTATTGGAATATATGCTACTAGCCTGCTACATTATTATAAGTTGTTGCCATCAGGAGACTTTGTCTTGGATAATTTATAGCTACAATTTCAAATAATAATGCAGAATTTATGATGTGGATGTACGGTCATGTACCTTTTTTTTGAGGAATACGGTCATGTACCTGGGTTCGCTAAAAGTTAATCTAGGAAATTATTAGACATGTAAAATGCAAGACTTAGGGATTATATATATACACCCGTTTAATATATATCAGGATCATATGCAATATCAGACACCAATTAAAAAGCGATACATCATATATCTTTAATTAATTTATGAGTGGGTCACGTATTAAATCATTACCTAGAGATTTCTATGTCAGAGTTTAAGAAATTTACTAAAAATATCTTAACTAATTAAAACATTACAATTGTACACGTGTCATGATCTTATTGGTGCCTGATAAATACTATATCACGATTATCTGGACTCTTTGCCTTGATAGTTGACTTTCTGCTCTCCTGTTTGGAATTTGACTAAAATCTCTATGGGCAGTGTAAACAAAAAAAATCTTTAGCTAATTAATAAATATATTTTTGAAAATGATCACAGACATGTTTTAGGTTGTCATTACACTGATTACGGTTGATCACTAACATATGTGAATTAAACAAGCATCGATCATTTTCTTGGAGTATTTTTCGTTTGGTTAAGGGTCATTACCAATAATGTTAAGCTATAGTGTTTTATATAAAAAACGATAAAAAGGGTCCATTCATGTAATTTGTTCATATGGAATCCTTAAAAAAGTCAATGGGAGGAGTTTATTGGATCTTGTTATGTATCATGAGGCAGCTGATTGTATCTGACCAATAAACTGATGGGAAATGGTCACACTCAACTTTCTTATTTGCCTGAAATAGTGAGGAAACAAAGTACCAAATGTTATGGTGGAGAATAAAGCACCACCAGAGAATTCTCTTGCGGTGGGACTGAAGAAAAGTGTTCAGGTAGAAAGGCTCCGACCGAGCCTTTTGGGTGAGTTTCACGAATGCCCAAAATCACCCCTAATTCACACAAAACAACAACAAAGAATCAAAGAGAATGCACAAGACACACGATTTTTACGTATTCAATGTGAAGGGTAAAATGCACGGAATTAATCGAATCACCAATACTTCAATAATCAACAAATTAAGAGTATTACAAAGATCCTTAAAAATAAACTCAACAAGTTCAAATTGCTTCCAACAAGAATAGGATCTTAAAGCCACTACAAGAATGAAGTAGTAACAAGAAGAGCATGGAAGTCACCCAAATCTACCCAGAAATTTCAGAGCAACGATCAGCGTACTTCACGGACTCCACCTCTGATCTCCATCGTTCAGAACTTAGCTCAAAGACAAAAATCTCCTGCCGAAATCTTAGCCAACGTTAACGGGCGGATTGATAGAACGAACGGACCGATCTACCGACACTACACTTATGAGCCCTCCCTCTCTCTCTCTCTCTCTCTCTCTCTCTCTCTCTCTCTCTCTCTCTCTCTCTCTCTCTCTCTCTCTCTCTCTCTCTCTCTCTCTCTCTCTCTCTCTCTCTCTCTCTCTCTCTCTCTCTCTCTCTCTCTCTCTCTCTCTCTCTCTCTCTCTCTCTCTCTCTCTCTCTCTCTCTCTCTCTCTCTCTCTCTCTCTCTCTCTCTCTCTCCCCCCCTCCCTCCCTCCCCAAGAACTTCATTATTTGCAGTCAACACCCTTAAGGATAAACCCTAAACCCTAGCAATGTATGCTAAATGACTGGAATGCCCTACTTATGGTTGGGCTTCCACAATTGTTTGGGATACAATTTTCACACATGAAGGAAATAACCCAATATAAACTACATATCTATTCAAAATTTTCACAACAATAATCGAATTGAGGAGCATTTAAAAAAACCACTTTTGATTATATGTATGTGAATGTGAATCAACCACACTTAGCAAGAATATTCTTTTACAACTATTGTTCAAATTTTAAAAAATACATCATATTGACTATATAAATTAGTATCCTTACTCTTTCATCTACAATATATACTTGATGAAGAATGTAAACGAATGTTTTCCAAAACTATTTGGAGGAATTGGCAAGATGTGCCTGAAGATGTCAAGAATGAGGCTTGGGAAGATATCTTGGTAACAACTATATGGACCATTGTTTCCTTATGAATAAGGTAACAATTGATTTTGGATTGCTAATCGATTATTTATTTTTCCAGGCTAGTTGAGATGTAAGAACAAAGTTAACTAAGGAAGACCATAAGAGGTTGAGAAAATAGTGGACAACTTATGCTCAACTATATAAATTGATCAAATTTATTTTTTGGGGTTATAAATTGTGTAATTTATATGTCGTGGTTAAAAGTTGCTCTTTTAACATTTGTTGGGGCCACAATTTTGAGTTTAGAGCTAACACTAGTAGAAACGACGACCAACCAAGGCGGAACTCATGATAAGAATTTTTTCTCTCCCACCGGCACTCAAAAAAAAATTACCACTACTCAATTTGTGAATTATATACTAACACCGAGAAGAATATTGCGGTATTCTGTTGCAGATTAACTGCTCTTCATTTTTGACATTTCTTCCTTAACTTTTAATTACATTTAAAACCTCCACCTTTTCTGATTTACACTTAAACCCCACATACCTTCTGATATAACCTTCAGGTGCCTCCAATAGTGTCCTCCAATGGTGCCTACAATTTTAGTTAATAAATGTCACTATTTTAAACAACTAAAGTAGCAGTATTTAGTACAACTAACATCCAGATGAACTTACTCTCGATGTATGGCGTAACATATAGCCTTGCTCATCTCTCCTCCATGAGTTCATGCATCCTAGTCAAAAGGTTTCCCTTCCTTCCACTGGATTATTGTTAGCACTATAGGAGGAATTGGTATTTACGAACTGCACACGACCATGATCATCCTCCTTCATCTATGAGTGTAAGAAGCTGCAGTATCATACAAGTACATTATGAGTATGTAGATGTCGAAGTGTTGAAATAGAGTGTGAATGATTGTTAACGACATTGTGCACGTATGACATACCTCATCCACATATCCATTTGCCAATTGTACATGTATCTAGTCTTTCCTACCAGTACTGCAACTGATCACCCAAGTCAGTGCATCGTTCGCGTGGAAGACGATCTTGTGGTACACCGAACCAAACACCTCAGGCCCGACGTCAAATCTGAATGAAGTACGACCCGATGGGTGCTTCAGTAGTTCCATGAGGAAGTCCATGTAGCTGCGTCTCACAGCCGGGTCAATGACATGGTGTTCAAACTCCTGCAACACAATCATTGTGATGTCACAAGTAGTAAAAAGTACAACTCCCCAATTAATTTGAAGAAACTTACCCACTGAAAAATTACAGGTGCCTCCTTCGCGCGTTCTGGTTTATCCGAGTCTGATGAGTCAGTCTCCTTATCATCTTCATCCTCCTCCCGATCATCCTCATCGTATTGCTGAATTATACTCACCTCAAATGCAACAGATGTCAAGTAGGCAACAAACATATATATATATATATATATATATATATATATAGTATTTTATTGATGACACTGGATAAGGTCTTACTCTGTTACTAGAGTATGTTTCTATCTCAATGTACTGATCTGATTTGTATAGGATATCTTGCAAAAATTTAATGTGTCATGGAGAGGACAATTGAAGAAAGGATGTATAGTTTGAGAGAGGGATTTTCAACTCTATAGTTTCAGAGGCATTTTTCTAGGAACTGATGTAGAGATTTTGTTTTCTTGATTTCCTATTCTTTTAATAGTAGATGCATGTGTAGAAACTGCAAGTCGAAATCAATGTTCTGTCTGAGCAAGTATCATTGTCTATTATTGGTTCAGATGTATTGTCATTAGTGGCCAGTTAGTTCAGATATATTCATACTTGTTACTAATGCCACCTTGTCAGATCACGGATGTAAAATTTTGGCAAGAAGAGCTAAAACTTACCTGTAAACAGAACAAAAAAAAGTATGCTAAGCTTAATAGTCTATAGAAGCTGTTTCAGTAAAACACCTTGAAATAACAAACTTAGTAAATCTGTAATAATGTGGTGTCAAATATATTAAAAATGCTAATAAAATACGATAAGTATGAAACAAAGTTTTGTTCAATTCTTCAGGTTAAGATATAGCAAGGGTCGGTCCAACCTATTTTGAACCTGTGTGAAAATTAAATTTTAAACCTTTTAAATTGAATAAGAAATATAATAAAATGAAAAATGGTCCCAAATTCAATGAAGGAAAGCCTTTCAGAAAATTAAAGGGTTAAGATTCAATGAAAAAGGGCCTTTTAAAAAATAATTTAATTATTACTTTTATAAAAAAAATTAAATACACATCTATAGTACTTTAAGAAAAATTCGCCCCAATTCAATTTTTTAGCCCTGTGCAAGAGCACGGTCCGTACTACACTAAATCCGACCCTGAATTTAATCCAAAATAATTTAATGAAATGTTTCATGCGGGTCACATTTGTGAAATAGTCTGCTGACAGAAAAAGATGGCGATCGACCAAAACTGTCGTTTTCTATTATATTTGTTAGATGACTGAAATCAAATTCGTGGAGAATAAAAGTGTTGAGGGGGCAATATGAAAAGCTGAAATATGGCATGAAGAGTCTAATGAAAGATCTGAACTTCAAATTGATTGAAAAAAAATGAATGATAAAAGACCCTTTCAAGCTGAAAAAGCTGCTCGACTGTGTGCATTATGGGAAAATCATGTGATAATCCACTGTGGAAATTTTAAAGTCGCTTGAATGTTAATGAAATAACATATACTATTTCTCATATATTCTGAATGAAAAAGTGACCTAGATAAAGATTTGATTTTAAGACTAGCAACTGGTAAAGTTTGAAAAATATTCGGTGCGGCTTTGGAGCGTTCACGCGCACGTGAAAACCTGCACGACGGCGCGTGCGTTAAAGAAAAAGTTGATAATTTTTTTTTTATTTTTGCAAACTGGAACAAAATTTTACATGGGAAATAAACTTGAACAAAATTTAATATAACGACAATTTATTGATTATTATTTAAAAGGCGTTAAAATCTCAATATATGTTATAAAAAAATACAAGCCACATCAATATCCCTCACTTTGCTGCATGCATACTTCAATCTACTAATCCCACCGTTCAACGATTTCGAGCAGAACTTGCATTTAACGTTATTCCCAGCAACCTTTTCAGTTTTCATCATGAATTGTGAAAATTAATGTTTGGTACAGTTTCTTCAAGAAATGCCCGCATCCGGATGACAAACAAAGGAAAGAGCTCGGCGTAGGTTAACTTTGGAGCCCATGCAAGGCATGCCGTGCCGTTCCTAGGAATACAGAAGCATAAAGCAAAATTTAAAAATTGATGTCATTTTTTCAAAAATATGTATGTTCTTATATTATTTTAAGATATCATCACATTTATTTATGTAATTTATTTGTTTTGTAAACTAAAAAACATGTTAAATTTTGGCAAGAAAAGCTAAAACTTACCTGTAAACAGAACTAAAAAAAATATACTAAGGTTAATAATCTACAAAATCTGTTTCCATAAAATACCTTGAAATAACAAGCTTAGTAAATCTGTAATCATGCGGTGTCAAGTTTATTATTAAAAATGCTAATAAAGCACGAGATAAGTATAAAACACAGTTTTGTTTAACTCTACAAATTAAAAAACTACGGTATTCTCTACCGTTTCATAACGCATATGGTATTTTAGGATTAGCAACTGGTAAGGTTTGAAAAATATTCGTGCGGCTTCGAGCGTTCAGGCACGCGCACGTGAAAACCTGCACGACGGCGCGTGCGTTAAAGAAAAGCTGATAATTTTTTTTTTTTTTTTTTTTTTTGCAGAGGTTGTATCTTCAAATTGGAACAAAATTTTACATCGGGTATAGACAAGAACAAAATTAATTTAATAAAAATATTATTTTAAAGGCGTCAAAATCTCAAGAGTTGTTCTCTTGAGTGACGGTCAGTATATGGTGACGAAAGGATATATTGGAATATGGAAGGAATGAGGTCCTTATTTGCAATTTTGACAAAAATTCACTATTCACGCAGTCTAAAAAACAAGCATTTTATTCTAAAAAACAACCCGTTAAGTGTGAAATACAAGCATGTTCTAAAAAACTATCTGTTTGGTCTAAAAAACAAGTATTCAATGGTGAAATTCAAGCATGCTCCATAAAACCATCTTTTTTTGCTTCAAAATACATGAACTCTAAAAAGCAACCTGTTAACTGTGAAATGCAAGCATTTTCTAAAAAACAACCTGTTAAGTGTGAAATGCAAGCATGTTCTAAAAAACAACCTGTTTGGTCTAAAAATTAGCATTCAAGTGTGAAATTCAAGCATGCTAATGCAATTTGCATAAATTGCAGAAAAAACCCCGTCCCAAACTTCTTTGCATATAAACTCGTCACTATATAGTGACCGTCACTTTCAAAACTAATTAAAATCTCAATATATCTTATATATAAAAAGAAAAAAAGACAAGCCACACCATCCCTCACTTTGCTGCATGCATGGATTTACGCCTTTTCCCCGGAAGCCTTGACAGATGATGCTTCAATCTACTAATCCCACCATTCAACGATTTCAAGCTGAACTTAGCATTTCACGTCATTCCCAGCAACCTTTTCAGTTTTCACAGCAAGAATCACTCACTCTGGAACTGGACTTGCAACAGCAGTCCAGTTTGGCCAAACATGTTCTTACAAAACTTCATTTCAAAATCAAAATTTAGCAAACCATGCTGATGAAACAACTAAATTAACAAGCAAACTTCAAAGGAAAACAGATCAAAAAGTGCAGAATTTCATAGCTCATGAACTAGGGTTTTCTGGAAAATTTACAAGGCTTATTCCTCTCTTTTTATCTCATCACATACATATACATATCTTCTGCAAATTAAAGCCACAAAAGTCTAAAATAGTGGGCTAACTATCTATTTGATCACCACGTCCCTGTCTCTGTCCACGTGTCAACAGCTGAGCTTTCCACAAATCCTGTCAAAACGACGTCGCTTCAACCTGGCGCCAGTTTCAAATTCAAACTTTGGCGCCAGTTTTCCCAAACTGAAATGCAGACAATTTCTTCACCCCTCCTTCAGGCTCAGTGTGCTTGAGAAATCCTTCACCCCTCCTTCAAGCTCAGCTGTTCTTGAGCAAAAACTGAGCTTAGACAAATTAGTTTGAAACATTACTGGGGACAGTTGTTTGGTTAACACATCTGCTAGTTGCATGTTTGATCTGACATATGTGGGAACCAGGAATCCTTCAAGAAAGTAGTCTCTTACTACATGGCAGTCAATATCCAGATGCTTTGTGCGTTCATGAAACACAGGGTTTGCTGTAATGTGGATTGTAGCTTGGTTATCACAGTAAAGGGAAATTGGATATTCAATAGATAATCTGAGATCCCTGGCCAAGTAACTGATCCACTTCAATTCACAAGCAGTCATAGACAGACTCCTGTACTCAACTTCAGCACTTGACTTTGACACTGTGGTCTGCTTCTTTGATTTCCAAGAAATAAGAGCTGATCCCAAGAAAACAGTATATCCAGTGACTGACCTTCTTGTGATCTTGCATGTAGCCAATTTTCATCACAGTATGCTTGGTAATTTCAGATGATTGTGGGAAGAATAGAACAGGCCATTATCTGAATGATGTCTCAGATATCTGACTACATGATAAGCCCCTGCCATGTGGTGTTCTGTGGGATTCTGCACATATTGGCTTAGCTGATGCACAGCATAAGTGACATCTGGCCTAGTATAATTCAAATACAACAATCTCCCAATTAATCTTCTATAAACAGATGGATCAGATATGAATGAAGATTCTGTATCATGAACTACCCATGCTGGTGGAAATGGTGTAGAAGATGTTTTGTTGTCCTTCAAGCCACAGTCTGCAACTATATCCTTCACATATTTTGTCTGATGCAGATGAATGCCAGCAGCTGTTCTGTTCAGTTCCAGGCCCAGAAAATAGTTTGCAAGCCCCAAGTTTTTGATGGTGAATCTGGCATGCAAAGATCTTTTCACAGCCTCAATAGCCACTTCTGATGTTCCCATGATCAGCACATCATCTACATATACAATCAATGCCAAGGTGTAACTTTCTGTAAATTTGAGAACAGGCAATGATCATGCCCTGATTGATTGAATCCCAGTGAAAACAAGTGCTGTGTGAATTCTTCATTCCATTGCCTTGATGCTTGCCTCAAACCATATAAGCTTTTACCTAGTTTACACACCAATGTAGGATCTGAACTCTTATATCATTCAGGAAGCTTCATATAGACTTCTTCATCCAATTCCCCATGCAAGAAAGCATTGTTAATGTCTAATTTATGTATGTGCCATTGATTTGCAGCACTGAGGGCAAGCAACATTCTTATTGTCACTGATTTGGCAACTGGTGAAAAAATTTCATGAAAATCAACTCCTTCAATTTGTGTAAACCCCTTTGCTACCAGTCTTGCTTTATATTTTGCTAAACTTCCATCTGCATTATATTTTACTTTGTACACCCATTTTGATCCAATAGCCTTCTTCCCAGGTGGTAAACTTACAATGTCCCGGGTATGATTCTTTTCCAGTGCAACTAGCTCAGAAGTCATTGCATTTTTCCACTCTTGTGACTGTATTGCTTGATAGAAAGTGGTTGGTTCTTGAACCTGCAAAGCATTAGCAACATGTGTAGTAATACATGACTGAGGTTTGGTTTTTGGTTTTGACTGAGTGGCAGATGACACATAGTCCTTTGACCATACTGGTGCTTTTATCACTCTTGTACTATGTCTAATATTTTCTGGTGGTTTAGACTGCACTTCTGGTGTTTGTGTTGACTGAGTAAAATCTTCTTCTAAGAAAGGTAATTGAAAGGGATAATTTTCTGGAGTGGAATATGGGAAGATATCCTCATGAAAAACAACATCCCTGGATATCAATATTTTGTGACTTTTAAGGTCATACAATCTATAAGCTTTTTGTCCTGTGGGATATCCAATGAAAATACATGGAAAGGCTCTCTCTGTGAGTTTATCTTTATGTGGAAGTGTGTTGGTAGCAAATGCTAAGCATCCAAAAACTCTGAGATGATCTAAATTTGGTTTCTGTTGGAAGAGCATTTCATATGGTGTTTTCCAGTGAAGAACATGTGTTGGAATTCTGTTGATCAAATAGGTTGCTGTGAGTATGGCATCCCCCCAAAACTGCTTTGGTAAGTTGTCTTGGAAAAGAATTGCTCTTGCAACTTGAAGAAGGTGTTTATGTTTTCTTTCTGCAATTCCATTTTGCTGTGGGGTATAGGGACTGGATTTTTGATGTATAATTCCATGGTCTGAAAAGAAACTGTTACATTCTGAGTTCACAAACTCCTTACCATTGTCTGATCTTATCACCTTTACAGACTTATCAAACTGATTTTTGGTCATGAGGCTAAAGGTTTTAAGTAGGCTGTGTATATTGTCCTTCATTTTTGTCAGAAAGGTCCATGTGGTTCTGGTAAAATCATCTACTATAGTGAGGAAATATTTTGAATCTGTGGTGGATGGTATCTTGTATGGTCCCCAAAGGTCAATGTGTATCAGTTGAAAAGGTTCTTTTGACTCAGAAATACTTGTACTGAAAGGTAATCTATGTTGTTTAGCCAGTGGACAAGTAATACAAAAGTTATTATCAGCAGGCATGTGTTTTGTTACATCATTGTGTTTCAAAACATCATATGAAGGATGCCCTAGTCTATTGTGCCAAAAACTGATGGATAGCATAGCTGCCCCATTGTTTGCACATGGACTAAGAGTTCTAGAAACTTTGCTAACAGACTGAATATTTTCTTGTATGACTGCTGGATCAAAACACTTCTTATTTAGTATGTACAAGCCATTAGACTCCTTGATTGCTGCCAGGACTCTCTCAGTCTTGAGGTCCTGCAGCAAGCAAAGATTGTATGAGAATCCACAGTGTATAGGCATGGTACTTGTTAATTTACTGACAGACAGTAAATTATATTTAAAATCAGGTATGTATAGGCTGTTTATGAGGTGGACATAGGGATTTAACTTTATCAAACCAGTGGCTTTGACATATTTTGTGGTATGATCAGGCATATATACTGGAGTGAGTTTGGTAACTGGCTTTGGATTTATGAACTTGGAAATATTACTACACATATGACTTGATGCTCCACTGTCAATAATCCACTTTTCATCACACAAATTCATCACAGAAAATGAAAAGTTAGCAACAGTGTTACCTGAGAAGTCATGGAAATGGCCATAATTCACCTCTGAAGTGGCTGGCTCCTTTCCCTTTTCTTTCTTCTCCAGTTCAGTTGTGATCATCCTTGCCACCATAGCATGCAATTCTCCATCTTGTGAATGAGATGAGGCCTCTGACAGAGAAGTATCTTCTTCCAGTTCCTTCAAAAGAGCATGTGTTGTATGCTTCTGCTGTTGTGACTTCTGAAATTGTGGTACAGTTCTGAACTCCACCTGTAATGGCCTCTGATAACTTGCAATCTGCCTCTGATAAGGAGTCATTCCATATGTTTGTGCCACTTGTTGATTGGGGCTGAGGAACCTAGGTCTATTCCCATCCCATCTTGGTGGATAGCCTACAACTTTGTAGCAGTTCTCCTTTGTATGGCCAATCCTTCCACACACACTGCACCTCAGATCGGGCCTTCTAACTGGTCTAGGACCATTGAAATTCTGTGGAGCATTAGTTATGAATGGCCTAATTGGTGGTCTAGGAACTGGATTAAAATTCCTAACTACCATGGTACCTTGTGTATCTTGACATTCCTCATGCACAGTCTTTTGCTTCTCAATTCTGGCCAACATGGAGCATGCCTTTCCCACATTTGGAGCCGGCTCTAGCAACAGAATTTGGTGAGTTATTGTTCCATACTCATCACTCAGTCCCATTAGGAACTGACTCAACTTGTCTGCCTCATCCTCTGCCACTAGTGTATCATAATTAACACATCCCATAGTGCATCTCTTTCTAGGTTTCATGCAATCAAATTCATCCCACAGACTTCTCATCTTTGTATAGTAGACTGCCACCGAATCAGTCCCTTGCTTCAAACTGTAAATCTTATGTCCGACTTCATGCATCAAAGGACCATTACTCTGGCCAAATCTGTCTTTTATCTCATTCCACAGAGAGCATGGATCATCAAAGAAAACAAAACCACTAGAAAGGGATGGACTAATGGAGTTTATAATCCAGGAGGTGATGGTGGAATTTACCTCTTCCCATTTCTCATGGTCTGGATCTGCAATATCATGCTCGGAAATTTCTCCAGTGATGAACTTCAACTTTCCTTTGGATTTAATTGCTTTGATCATGTTCTTACTCCATGTAACATAATTATTCTCCCTCAGCAAGTTTGTCACCAACACCACAATTGATACATCTGAACTCCTCAACAGGTAAGGGTCCTTCTCTGGTTTGTCAAAAGGATTTCTGCGATATGCTGAAGTATTCCTATCATCTCCAGCCCTATGTATGAAAGAGTCAGACTCATCTTCATCATACTCCATGGTTTTATTCTGGAACTGCAAAAGGGGAAAAAAACTTGAAATTGTAACTTTGCTAGGTAAAGTACTGTGATTCCAAGGGTTTTCAAAACATATGGATCAAGTGAGGCTCTGATACCATGATGAAACAACAAAATTAACAAGCAAACTTCAAAGGAAAACAGATCAAAAAGTGCAGAATTTCATAGCTCATGAACTAGGGTTTTCTGGAAAATTTACAAGGCTTATTCCTCTCTTTTTATCTCATCACATACATATACATATCTTCTGCAAATTAAAGCCACAAAAGTCTAAAATAGTGGGCTAACTATCTATTTGATCACCACGTCCCTGTCCACGTGTCAACAGCTGAGCTTGCCACAAATTCTGTCAAAACGACGTCGCTTCAACCTGGCGTCAGTTTCAAATTCAAACTTTGGCGCCAGTTTTTCCAAACTTGAAATGCAGACAATTTCTTCACCCCTCCTTCAGGCTCAGCTGTGCTTGAGAATTTCTTCATGCCAAAACAAGAACTCTGAAATAGTGCAGAAATCTACTACCGATCTCAAATTAAAAAACGCATTGCATCAGCCATAAGGAATTTGCAAAAAGCTTTCATACAAAAATCAAACGACGTTGTTTGATTTTGACGTTGTTTTTCAAACAAGTGAAATGAAAAAAAAAAAAAAAAATGGTGTAAAAAACAGTGAGCAGAGAAAAGGAGTGGTGCACTTACTTGTGGAGAAAAGGAGAGCGAGAAGCTGGATGTGCGGAGCGTGACGAGATATTCCTGAAGGCGTTCTTGAGATCTTAGGTCAAGACCTTTTCTTTTAAAAATAAAATTCATATATTACAATGGCTATTGGGATGCCAGGCGACCTTTCAAGGCTGTGTTCGATGTTGGATCTGTACTTCAATTGGAAATCATGTTTTTGGTGCATGGAAGGGCCGAAGGGGGACTTGATGATTGTCTTTAATTACATCCTCACTGTGACTGCAGGTTTGACTGAATTACTGGGTGGTTAGAATTTGGATCCTCAAAGAAAATATATAAATATATATATATATATATATATATATATAATTATAGTTTAAAAGGTTTAGGAAATTCAATACTAATAATATAGCATGGAAGTGAAAATACCATATATAAAGAATACATACCAAAATTCAATTAAATTGAATGACCCATATAACTAAATCAACCAAATCAATTGAAAATCAATATAAACCAAGAAAATAAGAAACAAATTACGAAAACATGTCTAAACTAATAAGAATGAATGAATGATACATGTAGAGCCAAATAAAATCGTAAAATATTATAGATAAAATTAGCAAAAGAACAAATTATGATATAATTGGGGGAAAATATTTCAAAAAAGAATATAATAAAAACTAAAATTACAAAAGTAACCACTAATCAAACTCCTAATTGAATACACTGTATTGTTTATTACTTATTAAGGATAAATAAAATATATTTTTTACCAAATTAGTACATGCATATAATAATAAAATTTGAATTGACACCTGCACATTGACATTGGTATTACACTAGCTACTTTTCAAAGATCGAAAGAAATAAAGATTTTTGGGAAAGTCTCGTGAGTGAACGTGACAGTCTTTATATAAAGACCATAGATTAATTTAAAGTGTTGCTAAATTATACCCTATATTTTTCTTACTAACGCCCTAATAAATATGATACAAAGTCTATAATACATACATATATATATATAAATACATATATATGTATATATATATTTTGAAAGTAAATACATATATATTTATTTTGAGGGCAAAATGAATGAAATATTTACAACTGATTAATACTAAACTAATTCAACACTAATTTTTTACTGAAAGGAAAGATGATCGGTTCCGACATGCACGTTGCCGGAAAATTCGCTGGTAAAGTCACCGGAAAAGTTACCGGAAAATTTTCAACTGAAAAATTAATCAACTGAAAAAATTGATGAATATTTAGAAGTTGAAAATTTTCCGGTGACTTTTCCGTCAACGAGCATGTCGGATCCGATCACTTTCCTTTCAGTAAAAAATCGGACAATCAACTTCAAACTTCACGGTAAAGGTTGACGAGTGCTCAGAAAGTCTCACCTTTTTTACTATAATTGAATATGATAAAATTAAGAATAAGTATGGTAATAAACCAATTTAAAAGTATAAAGTATATGCATGTATTTTTGTATAAATATAGGGCGTTTGTAAGAAAAATACGGGGTGTGATTTAGCGATTCACTTAATGTATTAGGGCAAGTCCAGCAGGATTTGCAAAATAGAGATAATGCTTATATGTAGAATATTTTAACACTTTTGTTGCTCCAACAATGGCGCAATTTATACCGTGGATGTACATACCCCGCAACTCATATTTGTAAATAAAAAAAATAACTTTAATGGTACTCGTTAAACTTTCGTTCGTTTGAACTTTAATACGCATGTAATGTACAAACAGTAAATTTGGAATGCACAACCACGTATTTTTAAATACACATGTCTTTTTTTTCAATAAAACATACCGCAAACAGCAGGAAGTGCTACTTAATTAATTATGCACATTCTATCAACATATAATGCACATACATTATATTTAGAATGCACAACCATGCACTCGTAATACCATTTACTATTTATAAAAAAATTCACTTATTACAAATGGAGAGTTTGGGATACGTACACCCATGATATCATTTACAAACTGGCTCCAACAGTAGTGCTAAACTCATTTGCTAAAATAGAAAAGTGAGGAGAGAGGGAGTGTTTTGATCGCTAAATATAGAGAAAGGAAGAGTACTTTAGAAGAACTAAATTTTAGGAAATTTGGACAAAAATTGTCTATTTTTATCATATTCAAGTAAGAAAATCTATTTTTGGTGAATTATAGTTAAGAACTTTTATAAAAAATAAATCAAGTTTTGTAAATTCTAATGGGAAAAGTTATTTTTGGCAAATTGTAGGTATTTGAGAGTGTAATTAAAAATATATATAAAATATAAAAATTTATCTAAAAAATCTTTAAAATAGAAAATCTGTTCGAACTGAAAGAAAATTAAATAGAGAATATTACTTAATTTTCTCCATTTTGGAAAAAATTTAGCGATATCCTGTTGGACTTGCCCTCAAGGGGATACAAAACATAGAGGGACCTATTTGCAAATTAGGTAAAGTTAACTCAGAAAGTTTGCGGGTCACAAGATGGGTCAAAATCGGGTCATAAGCGACCTAATTGAAACTGACGCCCCTAAAATTAATTTTCCCCAAATTGTTGAGCCCGACTGTCGAAATTGAATCGGATTCCACTGCACCTGAAATCAATTCCGATTTCAATTCGTGTCGATTTCATTATCCCCACTAGGTTTTGAACATGTTGATAATAGGACAAAATTTGCAAACTATTTTCTGAAAAATTGCCCGAAGCTCAATCTCTCCTGAACACCTCTCAATTCATGAATTCGTACCAGCAAATCTGAAAGATCGGAGCATATAAACCTAGCTTTCCCAAAAATCCCATCCAATTCCATCAATTTTTGAGGGTTGATCGATCAATTGCACAGGTTCGGCCCCAAATCAACACCTATAATCATAATATTATCATATTTAGAGTTGGTCTATTGAATGACCGTCTATATATATAGACCTAAGATTATATTAAAGTATGGAAAGAATGAGATCAATTTTTGGGAAAATCGCGCACATTTGCAAACAACAGACTGTGGATTCCCACCTTGCTGCACCTCTAATTGTATTCAATGCAACCGTCTCTGTATTTCTTTGCCAACAATCCGCTCAATTAATACTCCATGCTAATGAAAAATAGCAGTGATGAGACGGGATCCCCTTGCCTGACACCCCTCTTACCTTGAACGCTATGATTTAAGGATCCATTTAGTAATATATAAAAAAAAGGATTGAGTTACAAATATCTTAATCCAATGTATGAACGAAAATGGCAGCTTCAAGCAAGATAACCACTGGAAAAGAAAATCCCAGTTCACGCTATCAAAAGCTTTGGATATGGCCACCTTGCAGTAATCAACTTGGAATTAGCCCTCCTCCTAGTGGATACTTGTGTAAGAGCTCTTTGGTTAGCAAAATGTTTCAAGGATCCATTCATGTGATTACTGCTTTGTTGCACTCTGCTGGTATGTCCAGTGCCGACCCAAGAATTTTGGGGGCTTGAAGCAAAAAAAAAAAGGCCTATATTTTAATTTGATTGTAAAAATTGGGCCTTTTTAAATTATTTATTAATTTATTATGTATAATTATTATTTTTATATAGTAAAAACACATACTAAATAACTTAAAATTTATAAAAATTGGGCCTTTTTTCGACCCAAAATATGGGGCCTGAAGCACTGATGTGTTATGAATGGAACAATGAATCAGAAAGCAAATCGGATTTAATGGATCAATCGATCAATTTCTCAGTACAAAGGTTCAGTAGGAGAGAGAATAGGGAGAGAAAAGAGAGAAAGGGAAGAACAACATGATCTACCTAATCTGTTATTGGATAATCAACTAACTAACCAACCACTAGTCTATATCAGCCTGAATCCTTCAACTGCTGCCCTGAAACCGCCGTTGCGCAACTGATTTGCTAGCTGACCGGTCTTAGCTGCCTTTTTGCATTCTAGTCCCTTGGTTCCCTGTTATTTGCTGATCAATCCTCCTCTTCATGACAATCCATACCTGTTAGAATCAAGCTTGTCCTCAAGCTTGGTGGTTGTACAAAATTATGACAGAAACACCTCAGAAATGTCAAGTCTGAAATGTTGGGTACTGGTGAGTGATGAAAGTGGCCGACTCCCAAGATGCATCTTCCTTAAGCAAACCCTTCCACTCAATCAACCATTATACTTCCTCCTGGTCCTGAGTCTTGAATAATCTTCTTTGTAGAACTCTGAGAGGACATAATGGAGGAGTTTCCAACACTAAATCTTCTGGAATGGTGCTAACAGTAACAGGAGGAGGACCAATATGTTTCTTGAGTAAAGATACATGAAAGACTGGATGGATTTTAGCTGATGCAGGTAACTTCAGTTTGTAAGCAACTGATCCAATCTGTTGAAGTACCTCAAAGGGACCAAAGTATTTAGGTGACAATTTAGAGCCTTCAGTGCCCTGTAATGATAATTGTCTATACTTTTGGACTTTTAGATATGCCAAATCTCCTACTCCCAACACCCTTTCTGTTCTTTTATTATCAGCAAACAATTTCATTCTGATCTGAGCCTGCTGCAAATGTTTCCTGAGTAACTGCTGAACTTTATCTCTCTGAACCAATAAATCTTGTGCAGCTGGAACAATGATATCAGCAATATTTCCTAAAGGCAATTGGAGTGGTTTAACTCCATATAAGGCCTCATATGGAGTCATCAAAGTACTGCAATGAAAAGTGGTGTTGTACCACCATTCAGCAGAACCTAACCACTCAGACCAAGTTGATGGCTTGTCACAGCAGAAACTCCTCAAATAATTTTCAAGCACCTGATTTACTCTTTCAGTTTGACCATCTGTTTGGGGATGATATGCTGTACTATAGTGTAGCTTCACTCCCAGCTTCTGTAACAATTCTCTCCAAAAATGGCTAGTGAAAATTTTATCTATATCACTTACAATGCTATCTGGAAGTCCATGTAATCTGCAGACTTCTTGAAAGAATATTTTAGCCACTTGAGAAGCATTAAAAGGATGGCTTAGGGCTAAAAAATGATTGTATTTAGTCATCCTATCAACCTCCACTAATATGCACTATTGGAAAGCAAGGTTACAACGGCGCCCGAAAATGGCGTTTTTCCATAAACGCCGTTCTTCTTAACGTTCCGATATCGGAACGTTGGTGATGATGAGGGTCAACCAGAATTTACGGCGTATGGCTCATAAACGCCGCACAATTTACGGCGGAACTTGTTAACGGCGCTTGTGTGACGGCGGAATTCCAAGAACGCCGTTCTCTGTGTAGGTTCCGCAATCGGAACTAATCAGAATCTGTGTTTGTGTTGAGCGGGTCCCACTTGTGAAGTCATAATATTTAAGATGGAACAAGAAAGCCCGTGTTATATGGTTGAACATAATGTGGTTCCGGTTCAGGAACACGACTTGATATATATCTCAGTCAGCGGATTAGATGCTATCTTTCTACCCACAATCTTATCTTCTCACATTCATCCCCAATTCTCCCAACTTTCTCCCAAATTTATTTCTATCTTTGATTCTACTCAAAATCTCAATCCCAATCACTCTCTTCTCTAAATGTTAAATATTTTCCTTGATCTCTTAACTCTTTTCAATGGAGATTCAATCATAAAGAGGTAATTTGTATTTTTCATTGATGTTTTTGTGAATCTTAGTTTCTTGATTTTGATTGCATCGGAACCCATTTCGAATTTATGTATCTAATCGATGAAATTGTTGTTGTTGAAGTGTTAGAATATAATGTTATTGATGGATCTCTATAAATGTGTTGTTGTTGATGAATTTACATAAAGACTAGTTTTTTGTGATTGATTTGAGGATGAAGTTTTTTTTGGTTGATGAATCTAATGTTGATGAATGTGTTTTTGAGTATGAAGTTGTTAGTGTGATTTGTAGATAAATTTCTTGATGTTAGGATGAATCTATTCTTTGGTGTTGTTAAGATGGATTTGTTCTTGACATTCTTCATGTGTTCTTCATGTTCATCTGAGTGTTTTTTGTGTTCACTGGGTTTGTTCTTCGTGTTCTTCGTGTTCATCTGGATTTTCTGATTTCGATCGGAAAGCCCAGATTGTTTTTGTTGAATTCTTAACTAGTTCCGATATCCACTAGTGGAATCAGGGACGGAACACGGCGGTTCCGTCCCAGTTGGACGGCGGTTTTGACCGCAGTCCTTGGTGGCGCCGTCCAATTGGCGCCACCATTACTCAGCGGTTGAAACCGCCGAGTAAGGTTTACGAGTTCGGAAACCTACCTGGATGGGTGCATTTCCGGACTCGTAAACACCCGCTGCTAGCAGGAGGCTACACCGGCCATTACGGGCCGGACGGTAAGCCGGAGATACATTTTTGCGCTCCCGGATGATAAGCCGGGAAATATTCCGGCGGCGGCAGTAATCCGGCCACCGTGAAACGGTGGCGGAAAATATGTAGTTCCGGCTTGAATTACGACACCGGAAAGTTAGCCGGATGAGTTATTTACTCAACCGGACGCCTACCAGGAAAACGTTCGGGAAAAATGGTGAAAAGAAGCCAATTTCGTCCGGCTAGAATTCCGAAACCGTAAACCTAGCCGGAAGAAGTTAGAACTGTCCGGCCAGCATTCAGATATCGTAAAGGTGGCCCGGATAATTATTAAAAATCTGAATTTTATTTATTTCGGCTTT
This sequence comes from Sherardia arvensis, assembly GCA_948330725.1. Lineage (NCBI taxonomy): Eukaryota > Viridiplantae > Streptophyta > Magnoliopsida > Gentianales > Rubiaceae > Sherardia > Sherardia arvensis. Next base: position 37,501,155 of record OX415239.1, read on the forward strand.
TGTATACAAAATAGAAAGTATTTAAATGGCGCTAGTGAAGAATTATATGTTTCAAATGGTTGTGATGTATTACGAATGAATGTATAATGTAATACATCACTTGAATGCGCTAAATACAACAACAATTGCCAATAACACATAATGTGTCAATTTTTAACTAGAGCATATGCATGCGAAGTTACGACAATTGATGCAATACTACTCCTCGATCGATTCAGGTCTTCGGGTGAGTAGGGGCTTGTATCCTCTTCGAAAATCTGTGCATTAGCATACACAATTCAATATATGACGCAAACATATGAATATGTGTAAGGTAGATTACTTATAGATTTGGAACTTACGGACTCAAGGTCGTTGTCGAATTCGTTAAGTTCCGCTACCAATTTGAGCTCATACAACATAACGTAGAACCCGTATTCCCAGCTGCTAACTTGTCTCTTGTACTTTAACACAAAAGGTAGATCACATTGTTAAATACAATCGATCGATGTCGATAATACTAGTGTTATTAATGAGCGAGAAACGTGTAGAGTACCTTGATCTCAGTCATTCCAAACTCTCTCCTAGAGGGATTGACATGATTCAAAACTTGTCTAAGGAGGTGTTCGAAAGACGGGATTGGCGGACGATGGAGAGGATCTATCCAATAAACTTGTTTGGTTTTTTTTGTGGATCAAAACCAAGCTCCAATGTTTACTAAATAAAAAATGCATATCCATTTGTCAATAATGACAACATAAAAGTTAACATGAGATAATAATGTATAGAATTAGTTAATATGAAATGCTTACCCAGAAATGAGTGGTGCTAGGAAGAATAATTTGTCCTCCACACCGAGAGCCTCTCTCATGTAACTTAATCGCTCTGCATCAGTATGACCTAATTCTTGGATTCGTTCAGGGCATAGGAAGCCTATCCATGGCTTCAACCGTTTTTGAACTAGTTGATTTAAGAAACTTAAGAAAAAAAAAGATGAATGGTTAAAACAACGGGGAGAATGGCGGTTGAAAACACACAAGATAATATAGTCTCGACATTAAAATTACTTACAGTTGGAATAAGGACATTAGGGGCTCGGTTGCCTTGTCACCCTTCCATAGATCTTCAAAATCACCCCAACACATTACAATTTGCCTTCCAATACCACCAAATAATTCCGTTGGAGCCGGGAATTCGTAGTATCCAAATTTGCAATGTGTAGACAATTTATCATACAACACCTTCATAGGCGGTGTCGTAGATTTAACTACAACATCTTTTGGGGCGGTCAAGGGTTGGGGAATTGTTTTTGTAATTTTTGGCTCAACCTTGCGTGCAACGCTCATAATTGGGTTGTATAGGCTAGCGGGTTGAGTCTCTCCTAAACTCTCGACAACAATTAGCCTACGAGGCCAAAGTAAATACATACCTTCCGCCGGTCCAACAAACTTACACGGCCCTTTGGGTATGGGAATTCGAGCGGTTAAAACCAAAGTTTTTTTCAAGCAAACCTTCCCCAAACCGGTTGCAATTTTATCGTCGCCATGAATCTTCGCCGACTCATTGAAAATTACATTTGCAACATGCATAGTAGGCTTCCTCACTCCACCATCGATATATAATTTGCATGGATATGTGACATCGACCTTGACCTAATTAAAATAGTGGATTCCATTTTTAAAGTAAGGCGAGGTAAACATGCTAAGACTATTAAGAGAACGAATAGAGAATTTGAATAAGAATGCGATCGAAAAGTGAGTTAGTGTGTTTACCTTTTTTGATCGGTTTAAGTTATCATCACATATGTTTGGTTGTGGCGATGGTGGATTGCCTTGCACCTCACAAACATCGGGTGAGTGACGTGAACCACATGAAGGAGGTTCCCAATCGTCGCTTAGATCATTCAAATTTGGTGGGAGAATTGCGCCCGTTTGCTTGGCTATTATGTGGAGAGCTATGTCTCTTTTCTTCATATTCTTCACGGCCTCATCAAGCTCCTTCTTGGTATCACCGAGCTCTATTTTTGTATCTCCAAGTTCCTCTTGCAACTTGTTGTACTTGGTATGTCTTGGTGGTTTAGAAGATTTTGGTTTGCCGATGAGATCTCTCTTCACCACATGTGATGCATATCCACAAACTCTACCAGGGTGTTCCTTCCGTTCCGTCGCCTTACAAAGGATGTCATCGTCTTGTGTGGGAACGAATTCTCCCGAAGAAATTTTCGCTTTGACATCATCCTATCATTTAATAGAAAAAAAATATATGGTAGAAAGAAAAATAGATAGGAATAAGAATTGTAACAATATTAGCTCAAAATATTCAAAGAAACAACTTACAATATCTTTTATCAACTTCTTGTTTCCCTCGTGTGTGTATTCACCTTTGCTATCTTGTCGACCAATCAAGAAGCTAGTGAGTTTATCGAACTCTTTAGGATTAACCACCTCGGTGCTCTCCCGTCATCCCACTATCCATTTTCTCTTGCACCACATCTTCTTGTTTTTTGTTTGCATGTTTCATTAGTCTAATAGTATAGCCCTCCCTACTCATTGTGTGAGGTGTCGTATTAGCTTTCGCATTGGTGCTATTCGTCAACCTCACACCCTAACACATAAATGAATTTAAGTTATGTGAACGAAGGAGTAATACTAGAATGGTAGGAATTAATCTTACTAGTCGGTCATTCTCCAAGGTGCGTGCTTTGAATATTGCCCAACTTTCTTGTAGAATATCGGTGTAGGCCAACCATGGGTCCTCATCCTTAAAATCTCCATAAATGTAATGTTTAGACAACATTGCTCTATGATCCCGTGCCGCCTTACTCAAGCAAAACATGGTTGTGTCAAAAAGTTTCTCCATATTTGGGGCAACAATTTTGAATGGTACCTACATAAGATTATAAGAAAAGTTGGATAAAATCTCATTCATGTGTACAAAAATGAAAATACCTTAAATGAAGGTAGAGACTTACCAAACACTCCTCCCATAATTTAGTCTTCTCCTTGTCGGGGACCTCGTGCCAAGATTCATACTTTATATCCACACGAGTTCGACCAATTTTTCCAACCCAACTCTTCCATAAATAATACTCTTCCGATATTGGTTCCCCACCATCGTTGAACGTCATGTCCATCAAAATCCCCTTCTTCATCCTTTTTTGTAAGACGGCACAATATGTCCTAGTACGCCTCACCCCCTTTTTTTTAACACCTCCCGCGGTCCTAGGGGTTTTAGGGCTTTTGGGGATTCCTACCTTCTTCTTAGGTGGTGCCATAACTCCTCTACAAATAATAGTTTGCATATATTAAATAACCTCACTATCAAGAAAGAATAATTATATGCTAAATTAATGGTAAGTAGTCATTTTAATAATCGACCATCCTAAACCCCTAGGGTTTAGGATCCTATTAGACTAATATAAATTGCCTATCACATGCTTCACCCTTAATTCTTTGTAATTAAATTAGTGCATACATATATGACATACTTAACCCTAGATTAGTAGTAACATAACTAGTGACCATCAAGACTGATTAAGAATATAGCCCATAATCCCAATTGATTAATCAAGAATGTAGCCCATAAAACAAAGCTAGTTTGTAGTGATAATTAAGCAAAGCCCATTAACAAATAAGATAAATTAGCCAATAAACAACATTGATTATACAAATGAAGCAAAGTGCCAAGAAATACCTTTTCAAGTAGAATAAAAACCCTAATAGTATGGACAAAGAAGCTACTTTCTTGTTCTAGAACTCAAGAAATGGGGCCAATGTGAGTAATGGTGTTCTTGGTGGTTGGAGAAGAAGATTTTGTTGGTGGAAGAGAGTAAATGGGTGGGAGGAAAGTGAAATTTTCGGAAGTAATGGGATGAATGGGTAGAGGACTAGCTAAGAAAATAGTCTAAGTGTTACTTATTCTGATTTTTTGTACTTTCCGGCTACGTTTCCGAAACCGTAAAGTTAGCCGGATAAGCCAACAAATAAATAACCTCACCCGGCTATGTTTCCGATTTCGTAAAACCTAGCCGGACGTTTTAATTATAAAAAGGGGCAGACGGGTTTTTTTTCCCCAAATCTGCAAACCCTCCCCAAGTTCATCCCCAAACCAGTCCGCCCCTCTACCAATTTTTTAGTCCAATCTCTCACCATGGTTAGGACTAAAAATCCTTCCACAGGCAAGCAAGTCGCGGAAATCCAACGACAACAAGAGGTGCAGTACGAGTCCTCTTCCGAGGAGGAAGGAGAGTCACCTCCAAGAGCCGAAGAACACGTGGGTGGGAGCCGATTAAGCAAGGCCAAATCGAGGAAGACAAAGCGGCAAAGAGGCCATGATAGACCCCCTGAAGCATCGGCAAGTCAGAATTTCTTCAATCGTAGGGCGGAGTCCAACTATGTCGAATGGTGTGGGCAGAAAACACACACTACCAAGGTGATTAGCCCTACCTCTATTGACACTTTGCATATAGGGTATTTGGTTGCTCATTTTCAGCCTAGTTATTTAGATAAATTGCTCTTTCTTGAATCCCCATGCCATCAAGATGAGGTTGTGCAATTTTATGAAAAATTAGGAGAGTATGAGTCGAATAACATGTGCACTAAGGTGAATGGTAAACTGATTCATGTCACTAAGTTTCATATAAATGAGGTCCTAGGCTGCCCTTATGTTGATAACTCATCCTTGCGCCCTAATCACCCAGAAGGCCCTTATGAGATTTATAATTTCAACAAATTTCCTGAAACCGGGCCAAACCAACCCTTAGACCTTGAAGCAATGGGACGTAAGTAATTCAAAACTACTTGTCAGGGGGCGGGTAGTTGTCCAGGTGATTTTAATATTGAGGAGCTTACGGTTGAGCAGAGGATTGTATTTGACTGGGTTTGTTAGAATGTGTATCCATCGGGGGGCCATAGTTGTGAACCCAGTTGTGGACGTGTTCTGCTCTTCTATTACTTGATGGAAGGGTTGAAAATAAATCCTGGACACTTGATAGTTGAATACATGTTCAAGGTGGGGAGAGGGTCGAGGCAATGGTTTCCATATGCCGGACTTGTCACTGAGCTGATTAAGAAGCAAGGTGGAGGTGTTGTTGATCATGCTGAGCCTCTAGAGTACTACGATGGCGATTGGTTTGATCATAAGGGTTTTGCACTGGATATAGAAACTCAAAGGTACGTCTTGAAGGCCTTAGCTCCGGGCGCAGCAGGAAGAGTTGCTAGGCGAAGAAAACTAGAAGCCAGAGGTGCGAGTTCATCGGGTACAAGTAAGTGAATATATATTTTTCCTTTATTGTTTAGTTTCGCAGGTGAAAATGTGTTTGTTTTCGAAAGCTAATCATTTGTTTGTTTCGTAGGTGAGGAGGGCCGGTGGATGCGTAAGCTCTCGAAAATGTGAGAATGCTTCACCGGACAAGTCGACAAGGCTAAAAAAGAAGTAGCAATGCTCCGTGCCGAACAAAGTGCTTACATTGATCGGAAGGGACTTGATCTCCAACTTAGCCCGGAATTGAATGAGCCGGATTTTGGTCAACTGCCATCCTCAAGTGAAGAAGATGCGGCCGGGGGACCATCCAGCAGTAGGGCGACAACCTCACAACCTGGAGAGTAGGGCTCTGTTTCTAGTTAATAATTTTCAAGCAATGTACTTTTAAACATCGAATTTGTCATTTTCGTTTGTGAAACTAATCTATTCTAGTACCTTATTCATGTGGATGTAAACTTGATCGATTTTAAAGATTTGAGTGCTTCAATCTATTGTCATTTATTTTGTACATGCAGAAATTTGGTACTCATGTATTTTGTTTAGATAAAGAGGCAAATATGATGGGGAAAATGTCTGTTTAAGTGTAGTTCTGGATAGATTTCCGATATCTGAAACACTATCTGGATGGTGTTAAATATTTTTCCGAACTCGGAAACCAAACCGGCTGGATATTTTACTTATCCGGATGGCTATCAGGGAAACCTTCGGGAAAATTTACCATAAAATGAGAATTTTAATTAAATAGTTCCGGCTAGACTTTCAGACACCGGAATCCTATCCGGATCAGCTTAATCCTCCATCCTGCTAGGTTTCCGAGTTCGGAAACGTGTTTATATATATGGCTGGTTGACTTTTTTTCAGATCACAACTCACAAACTTCCCCCAAATCCCCCAATTCAGAGTTCGGAAATCCCGTCTCCTACCCGGACGAAACGGCAAATCAGTTCCACCACAACCAATTCCCGATCGACCCATGGCACCGAGAAGCAAGACCGTGGCGAGGAAGCAGCATCCAAACTGGTATGATTCTGACAAGTTTATCAGTCTCGATGCTTATAAGTACTATGGTATTCTTGTTAACAATGCAACAGTACTAGACTCATATGTGTTGGATAGAGATCGGGTTGAGGCACTAGGTTTAGGCCCTATGGTTGACAAGTTTGCTATTCAAACTTGTGATGCCCTGTTGTTCGATGTTAGTGATCACACCTATAAGGATGAGGTGATGCAATTTTATGCTAATTTTGATGAACCAAGTGATGGTAAGTACACTACCATGGTTAATGGGAAAATGTTTGAGTTTGATTGTTGGGTGATGAATGAGTTGTTGGGGAATCCTATCAAATCCGATGAGGACCTTCATCCCAATCTCGAGCATGGTCCACTTAACATCTTCTATGCTAATGGGTGGCCGGGAAGGGATATGATTAAACTCCCGTACTTGAATTATCTGAATTTAGGCAATCATTATTTTGGTCGGGACCTATATGATGAAAGTTCAGCCGATGGGTGCAAAATGGCGTTCTGCCCCATTGATGATCGCATTGTGTACGAGTGGGTGCATAGAAGTTTCATCCCCACAGGAGAAAATGTCGGCGAGCCTAATGTTACCACGGTTATGACATTTTACTATGTCGTGAAGGAGGTTCCTATCAATCCCGGGTATGCAATATGTAATTGGATGAGAACTGCGTGGGCTAACGAGCGACATAAGAAAAACCTACCCTACGGGAGCCTAATCACTAAGCTGCTCTTGAAATTGGACCCTAATTTCCGATTTGAAGATGATCCCACCCCTTGCAAGCCATACGACTACCACTACTTTGAAAACCATAGGCCGAAATGGACTTTGGCCGATGGAAAATGGATTGTGGCGCCTCCACAACAAAAGGCTAAGCGGGCTAGGGCATCAAGAAGTAAGTCATCTTCACCTCCTTATTCACAATTTATGCTACTTTTTATCAAAGTTTAATTCAAATATGAATTTTTGTTTTTTAGGTAGGGAGGTGCCCGATGGAGAGCCTTCACCGCATGTTTCCAACATGAAAGCTATGTACGCTAGCATGAAATCTAAGGTGCTCACATTGATTGGCGTTAGGAAGGACGCTTATGAGGCAAGGAAGGAGTTGAGAGCCCTCAAGCGTGCAGAAGGATTTTCCACAAGTGGGGACGCCTCGCAGGGACATGGTGGTGGCGATCAAGACAACGACTATGACATGGGACCCTGATTAAGTGCAATGTGTTTTGAATTTTTAGTTAAGTATTGATTTGCCTTATCGAATAATATTACATTTTAACTGTATTTCAGTAACGTTTGAATGCTACGGATTTTGATCAAATGTTTGTGCATTTACAATTCCTACAATTGTTTGCAGTATCAATTTTATATAACTACTGATTAGTGTGTGCGCGCAAGTTTTCGCCTAATAATAACACTTCCGGTTACATTTCCGAACTCGGAATTCTACCCGGATGGGTCATTTAATCTTTACTAAACCGGATGACAACCAGGGAACCCTTCTGGAAGTTGAAAAAAAAGCCTTGCCTAACCAAAAAACTTCCGGGTAAACAGTTTCCGAGTTCGGGAACCTAGCCGGACAGGTTTGTTCAACATTTTCTTATCCGGATAGTTAGCCGGAAGTAGGTAAACCCTAATTTTACACTATCCGGGGAATGTTTCAGATACCGTAAAATTACCCGGATAGGTTAAAAATTGAGATTTGTCGACTCCCTTTTATTCTATTGGATAGATCAAACAAAGGTGCAACCAAATAATTACATGAATTACATATTCAAACTAAGTTTGGACTAGTTGTATTATGAATAGCTGATAACACAAAAAGATCAACGACTAACGCCTCAACTTAGTCTTCGGCTTAACTTTGAAAATCAACTTCCTCTTCCGTTCGTTTCCTTTGCTATCTATCAGTATGCGTTCGGCGTGATCGGATCTTGCGCGATATATTGACATGTTTGCCTCTGTTTCCTCCATATTAATCGCGTCTTTCTTCGTTGGCACAAAAATGTGAGCAGCTCGTTTGTCATACTCCTCGAATAGCTCATCACCACACACCATTTGTTTCCCATCAAGAACAATCTCGTAGTGCCGATCAGAAGGATCCTGAACATAGTAAACTTGGTCACCTTCGCCAGCAAGTATGAACGCATCCGACTTTGATCCCACTTTCTTCCTGTCAACCAATTGAAACCCTAAAGGATCGGTCTTAGTTCCTGTCTTTTGATCAACCCACTGACACTTGAATACAACCACCTTCAATGCCATATAGTTTAACTCCCAGATCTGAACAATGGTACCGAAATACCTATCAAATGAGTAGGATCCTTCTGGATTTTTTTTCCGCGACACAGCGATTGATTCGGAAAATGTAGTCACACCGCTATTCTGCAAAACACCTTTAGCATCGCTCTGTTTGGTCCCGTACGAGTAACCCTTCACATCATAGCCACTGTAGCTGATAACCGTCGTAAGCGGCCGTCTGGATAGCCATTTCACGTCCTCGGGATGGTCACCAATCTCTACCGTGTCCCTTAACCACTCACAAAAGGTTCTAATATGCTCATCATGTAGTTGGAAAGGCTTTAGGGTTGGGTATAGACTTCTCAATTCCTCCATATGAATGTCAACGTAAGGGCGAAGCGATTCATGGTTTTGCATCACATACAGATGAGCAGCCTGCAAATCGACCGCTGGCGGGTTATGCAGCGTGCCTCTAGTTCCATGCCCGTTGAAACGAAAATCATGCCTCGAGGTGGGTAGTCCAACCGTGTCAACCTCATCTAAGTAAGCCGTACAAAATTCAATCGCCTCCTCCGCGACATATCTAGATACAATGCTTGCGTCAGGCCTGTACCTATTCTGCGAAAAGAATTTAAATATCTTCATGTATCTCTCGAAAGGATACATCCACCGGAGGAACACCGGACCACACTCCTTGATCTCCCGCACAAGATGGACAATCAAATGCACCATTATATCAAAGAAAGAAGGGGGGAAATACATCTCCAATTGGCACAATACTTCAACTACCATTGTCTGCAGCTTATCTAGCTTACGACGGCTAACTGTTTTCTGGCAAATTCCCTTAAAAAATAAGCAGAGCTTGCTGATGCACATCCTAACGTGGCTTGGAAAAGAACCACAAATGGCAATTATGTTCAAGTCTTGCATCAAAGTGTGACAATCATGTGATTTTAACCCGAACAATTTTTGCTCCTTAACATTGACACAGTTACCAATGTTTGAGGAAAAATTAGAGGGTACCTTCAAATCTTTCAGGCACTGCAAATATTTTGTCTTCTCAGCTGACGACATATTGTAGCAAGCTGGAGGCAAGAAAGTGTTCCCATCCTCGATTACAGGAGCCAGTTCCTTTCTAATACCCATTCTTTCCAAGTATTTACGTGCTTGAAGTCCATCTTTGCTTTTTCCAGGAATATTCAGCAGCGTACCAAGCAAACTATCGCAGACATTCTTCTCAATGTGCATTACATCTAAACAATGTCTGACAGCCAAGTGCTTCCAATATTGTAAGTCAAAGAAAATGGACCGTTTCTTCCAAGGGCCGGGGATGGGCATCTTCCTACGGTTTTTCCCAAAATCATTTTCAATATCCTTGATTTTCTCGAATACCTCCTCGCCACTGATAGGAGGGGGGTGGTGCATTCTCTTCCTTCCCATTAAACCAGTTCTTAGCCTTACGGAACTCGTGATTGCATGGTAAGAAACGACGATGTCCTTGATAAACAGTTTTTCTCCCGTGTTTTAATTGAGAGAAACTAGTATTCTCCTCACAAACAGGACAAGCTAGATGACCTTTGATTGAATAACCAGCTAGATTACCAAGTGCAGGGAAATCGTTCACGGTACAGAACAACATTCCTTTCAACTTAAACCATTCCTGCCGATATTCATCCCACGTCCAATTCTCTTCGAACCACAGTTTCTGAAGGTCGTCAACTAAAGGTTCTAGGAACACATCAATGTCATTACCAGGCTGCTTTGGCCCTGCTATCATCAACGACAACATAACACATTTCCCCTTCATGGTCAACCATGATGGTAGATTGTAAATAACAACCATCACAGGCCAAGAACTGTGTGTACTACTCAAATCTCCATACGGATTCATACCATCAGTGGATAAACCCAACCTTACATTCCGAGCTTCCTTCCCAAAATCAGGATACAATTCATCAATTTTCTTCCACTGATCACCATCTGAACAGTGTGCAATCACATCATCATCTTCAACCTTCTCTCTATCTGCGTGCCATGTCAAGTTCTTAGCTTCTTCCTTGTTAGCAAACAACCTTTGAAGCCTAGGTATAAGGGGGAGATACCACATGACCTTCGCGGGAACACGTTTGTTGGTTTCCTTAACAACATCTCCTCCCACATCCACTTTTTGTTTCACAACTTTGTATCGTGACTCGCCACAAACGCTACAATTTTCCAATTTCATCTCATCTTCCCCTCTAAACAACATACAATATATCATTAGAACAAACATGAATTTTCTCAAGTTCCATACCCATTGGACATAGTATCCTCTTGGCAGCATATGCCCTATCAGGCAATAAATTATCAGTGGGAAGCAGCTGTCTAATCAACTCCAGCGCCTCTGTTAATGCCTTATCTGAAAGCCCATGCTTGGCTTTTAAATTCATCAACAATAAGGTCGCGCTTAGAATAGTGTGGATTGACCCCTCATACAAAGGGGTCTGCTTATCATTATACATCGCTTCAAGCGCCTCTGGTTTTCCAAAAAAATGCATGTCAACATCATCTACCAAGTCATCCAATTTATCGTCATAATTACCAACCATTTCGTTTTCTCCTACAGCCTCCATTGGTTCATTAACAACAACAGCGCTACGTTCTTCCCCATGCCATACCCACGTGGTATTGGAATTTTGGAAACCCCTAACAATCAAATGTTCACGCAAACCTTCAACTCCTAAATACACATCGTTAGTGCAATCCTTACAAGGGCACCGCATGGCCGACTGATTTTCTACTCTTACATTATCAGAAGCAACATCAATGAAATATTCAACCAGTCCCATATACTCTGGTGAGGTCCGACGATTCTCCCTAATAATCCTACTACGTTCCATAACACTTGTGTACCTATTTTCATAAATTTTAGCAAATATTAATGAATTCATTCATCTATATCGTGCTACTTGACAACATATCAAATACAATATGGTTTCATAAACACAAATAACTAGGAATCAACACGCAAGTTCATATATTATTCAACGAAATTAGGGACACACATATATATTCATGCTTGAAATTAACAAACATCCGCCCATCAATACTAAATTTAGCGGGAGATTACCTCATCGCGAAGCGAGCCCAAAGATTAGGAGATTCTCTGCGTCCTTCAACCCAAAACAAAGATGGAATAGAGTAGATAGAACAAAAGGATCCGTTTCTCGTTTTATAACTTTCTGTTTTAGCTCATCCGGGGACGTTTCCGAGTTCTGAAATCTTGCCGGGCATTTTTCCCTCTATCCGGACATGTTTACGGTATCGTAACCTTACCCGGACGACTTTTTGACTTGACTCCACCGACATCAGAAACTTGCCCCGTCGACTTGACCGTCAAAGTCAAGCCGGTCAACGGGGAAAGTTCCGGCTAGACATTTCCGGTGTCGGAAATGTAGGCTGGTCGGCGGTTAAATGCAACCGCCGAGCAAAAATATCAGTTACACGGCGGTTGCATCACAACCGCCGTGTAATAAGCCATCCGGCTAGAGAAAATGGGTTTACGAGTTTGTAAATCTAGAAGGACGGCGATTTCCTTATTTTCCCGCGAAACCGCCGTCTTCCGGCGCCGTTTTCCGGCCACTTTCTACTAGTGATCGGAACACCTAATCTAGTTAGGTTCCGATATCGAACCTATAAACGTCGGTTCCATGAAACACCGCTAACGGGTGAACCCCTACGACGTCGCAGCCACCGACGGCGGTCGGAAACGCCGTCATAGGGGTGGGTTTTGCGCCGTGATAGTTGTATGCGTCCAGTAGTGATGGCATCAAAACCAGCTGATATTGGCAGTCTTTCAATAAAGTCCATTGAAACTTGTTTCCATGCCTGTTCAGGAATAGGAAGAGGCTGTAGTAGGCCAGGATTCTTGCAATGCTCATGTTTGTGTCTTTGACAAACTCCACAAGCACTGACAAATTCAATCACTTGTTTTCTCACCCCAGGCCAAGTAAATGTAGTCAATATTCTCTGCACAGTGGCATTTTGTCCAGAATGACCCCCTAATGGAGAGACATGCATGGTGTTAAGGATCTCTTGCCTGACATTGTTAGCCGAACCAACATACAATTTCCCATCCATCTTCAAAAGACCTTTGACATATGAATATTTCTGAACTTCAGAATCCTTAGGTTTACTCAGTACAGCTTGAGCAATAAGCTTTTGTGCCTCTGCATCACCCTCATAACTAGATTCCAACTGTTGTACCCACTCAGGCACCAAAGAAGAAGGCACAAATATTTTATGACTGTGCAAAGCAATTGGAAACTCATTACTAACACTGTCTGTAGCTTGTGAAACTACTCCCTGATGTCCCTCATTCGATAACTGTGATTCTGAATGGAGTGGTGTATGTTGAAGTGGATCACTTCTTCCTTCCTTTAACATTTCAACAATACTTTGGATCATTGCTTGCTCAGACTCACTATCTGAATTTTCCTCCTCAGTATCCCATTTCTTTTCTGCAATTGATAACTCTTCTTTGTTATTTTCCTTCATTACAGTCTCAAAATCTTAGGGCTTTCTGGACAAAGCATCAGCAGCAGTGTTATCTACTCCCTTCTTGTATTGAATATCAAAACTGAGTCCTAAAAGTTGGTGATCCATTTATGTTGGATGGCACTGTTCAGTCTTTGCTCAATTAAGTATTTTAAGCTCTGATCATCAGTTTTGATTGTAAAATGACTCCCAATTAGATAGTGCTTCCACTTGTCAACAGCCATTACCAAGGCTAAAAGTTCTTTCTCATATGTAGAAAGACCCTTGTTCTTATTGCAGAATGACTTAGAAAGAAAAGCAATTGGCCTATTTTCCTGCATAAGCACAGCCCACATACCCTGATCACAAGCATCTGTTTCAGTAAAAAATGTTTGTCAAACTCTGGCATTTTCAAAACTGGAGCAGTGGTTATGTCAGTTTTGAGTTTATTGAATGCATCAGTAGCATTCTCAGTCCACTTAAAATTGTCTTTCTTTAGCAAATCATGAAGGGGTCTACAAATGACTCCATACCCTGAGATGAATCTTCTGTAATAGCCAGAAAGACCTAAAAACCCTCTTAGTTCCTTAATATTTTTAGGTATAGGCCAATCCAATATAGCACTAATCTTGGTTTTATCCATTTCCACTCCCTCAGCTGTGATCAAATGGCCTAAATACTCCATCTGTGATTGAGCAAAATCACATTTTGACAATTTAGCAGCTAACTTGTGCTGTCTCAGTAATGTTAAAACCAACTTTAAGTGCTTAGCATGTTCTTCAATGGATTTGCTATACACAAGAATTTCATCAAAGAAAATTAACACAAACTTTCTGAGATACTTCTGAAATATTTCATTCATTAAACTCTGGAAGGTAGCAGGGGCATAAGTTAAGCCAAAAGGCATTACTAAGAATTCAAAATGACCTGAATGTGTTTGAAATGCAGTTTTATGAATATCCTCTTCTCTAACCCTAATCTGATGATAACCAGATCTCAAATCTAACTTGGAGTACACAGTAGAACCATATAACTCATCAAGTAACTCATCAATTTTTGGAATAGGAAAACTGTCTTTAATAGTTTGTGCATTGATCTTTCTGTAATCTATACAGAGTCTCCAACTACCATCCTTTTTCTTCAGCAACAGCACAGGAGAAGAGTAAGGGCTGGTACTAGGCCTGATGATGCCACTGTCTTTCAATTTCATCCTTTTGTGAGTGAGCATATCTGTAGGGTCTGCTCCTGAATGGTTGTGCATCTGATTTAAGAGGTATTTGATGGTCGATATCTCTATTGGGAGGTAGAGAATTTGGAACATCAAATACATCAACAAATTCAGAAATCACCCGAGTAATGACATTTGACAAGGCTTTCAGCTTCTTCTGCTCCTTTGAAATTACTCCCTGGTTGGTTACTTCTCCTTACTTTGTTTCCATGGATACTGAATGGCAGTAATGGTGCAGAAACTCAGTCTGTCTCTGCCTCATACACTCCCTGTCAAAAGCTTTTCCCTGGTTCTTTTGTGTCTGTAATTATAGATTTCCCTAGTTTCAACCCCATACAGTCTGTTAAATGCTGCAGTAGAACAATTACCCCTCATAAACCACCTTTCTCCATTACTATAGATCCAAATGTCATTAGTAAGAAAATCAAAGCTAATTGGACTGAATCTCTTCATCCAATCAGTTCCCAAAATGACTTCCACTTTCCCTCCCATATCCAAAATTCTGATGTCAAAAACAAACTGATGGCCCTGAATATCCCATTTTACACCAGGAGATAAAATGAACTCTAGCTGTGTTTCCATTAGCCACTGTTACCACAAATCCCCTTGTCTGACAAACCTCCAAACCCAACCTTTCCACTACACTGGGATCTATAAAAGTTCCAGAACTTCTAGTATCTAAAAGAAAATTCACTCTATGACCATTGACAGTTGCATAAAAAGATAGAGTGTCAGTGATATCATCACTCCCCACAGTTTTACATTTAAACTTAAGTGGCTCTTCCACCATGCCAGTAGAGTCAGTGGTTATCTCCTCATCATCCAATTGTTTCAGTTCATCAACATCTCCTTCTACTACCCACATATCTTCATCCTCATCAGACTCAATGGCAGTAATGAAATTCACCTTCTTAAACTTGCAAGAATGACCAATACCAAACTTCTCCCCACACTTATAACAAAGTTGGTTGTCTCTTTTATATTGTAACTCTTGTGGAGTTAACCTTTTGAAACCCTCCTGCATTGGCTTTTTATCAGAATTCTGACCCTTCCATGGCAATCTAGGTACTATTGCCACTAGCTTATGGACTGGAAGGAAGCTATTTTGACCTCTAGCTCTCTTCTGAGCCACATCTAGCCTTTCTTCTTCTAACATTGCTACCTTAGCAGCAGCAGCCACATCTCTAGGTTTCATCATTTTTACAATAGCATTAAGTTCCTCTTTCAAACCACTTAAGAAACTAGAGACTAAATAAGACTCTGACAATGTAGAATCTAGGCCTTCTACCAAAGTTTTAAGCTCCTCAAACTGTTCCAAATACTCCCTGACAGAAGCTTTTTGACAGAGTTTACTGAACTCCTCCACCACATCCCTACCATTATTACCACCAAACCTCTTATACAAAGCTTCACAAAACTCTTTCCAAGACCAATTCAGAGATTTCTTACTGAGAAACCATACCTCAGCTTTACCTTCCAAATACAACTCAATAATCTTCATTCTATCAATCTCATTCACCATATTAAAACCAAAGAACTTATCACATTTCCTAAGCCAATCTTTAGCCCTAATTCCAGTGCCAGAAAAATTAACCAAATCCAATTTACTCAACTTCTTATCTACTGTCTCTTTCCAGTTATTGTTCATCACAGAAGTTTGACCATAAGAAAAATTACTAACATCATTCAGAAACTGGAAATGCCTATCAAAGGTATTAGGAGTATTGTTTGGTACCTTTGGCTTGGGAATCAGATTCAGTGGCGGTGTGCGCTGTGCTCCACCAGAATCTTCACTGAACTCCATGCCAGCTCTAGTGATCAGAAACTGATTCATCAATGCCATGGCTGCTTAGCTAACTCACTGGTTGCTGCCGCCGACTTACTTGCTTCCAACTCCCAACGTCTATCCCGTTCATTCATCTTGCCTGCAAGATCCTCCGAGATTCGGTTGCGAGTTTCTTCCAACCTCTCATTCCATTTGAGATCAAAGCCTTCAAAGCGTTCAGTCGCCGCTTGCTCATTGCGGTTAACCGTTTCCAGCAATTCTGCAAAATTCCTTTCGATTTGCTCCATTTGTTCACGCACTTCTCTGTTCTTAGCAGCCATAGGTCGGAGAATTGATTGCTCTGATACCAATTGTTATGAATGGAACAATGAATCAGAAAGAAAATCGGATTTAATGGATCAATCGATCAATTTCTCAGTACAAAGGTTCAGTAGGAGAGAGAATAGGGAGAGAAAAGAGAGAAAGCGAAGAACAACATGATCCAGCTAATCTGTTATTGGATAATCAACTAACTAACCAACCACTAGTCTATATCAGCCTGAATCCTTCAACTGCTGCCCTGAAACCGCCGTTGACCGCAACTGGTTTGCTAGCTGACCGGTCTTAGCTGCCTTTTTGCATTCTAGTCCCTTGGTTCCCTGTTATTTGCTGATCAGTCCTCCTCATCATGACATGATGTCAGTTCATGCATATGTTGGGCCGGGCCTGGGTATGTCTCCACTTCTATTGAAAAATCAGTTAATGCAGCGATGAAGTACTCACTAGTGATCTGCCAAGTTTTCTTGAAAAAAGGACTAATGTACCCATCTTGGCCAGGGCTTTTACTGGATTTGATCCCCTTCAAAGCTGTTGTGATTTCTCCACTAGATATTGATCTGATGAGCTGAGTCTACTGTGTTAATCTTTCTAAGATGGACAACATGTTGAGAACTTAAAAGATTTAGCCTGCTTGGGGGGCATTTTTGTACTATAATCGCGGCTGCCTCTCTCATGCACAATCAGGGGAAAATGGTCTGATGTACCATCAATTTCTATGTTGCATGTAGACTACTGTCATTTGCTCGATCCATTTCTCATTCCAAAATTCTTTGTTCTACTTCATCTTTGGGAATTTTTCCCATCACCATACCCTCTTGAGTATCAGTATTAAATCAGTTGCATATGATGCGAAAAGTACATGGACAGCTGAAGAATGGGTCCCCTCCGATGCAATTGAGTCGGTGTCACTCTGAAGGACTTGTCAAAACTAGAAACCTTCCTATCTTATATAAATTCATATTCTTAAATCAAATTTTCAAAAATTTAAAAGAGAGAAAGGCAAACATAGCATTGGACCCTGTCAAATATAGCAATTTATTCAAGATATACTAAGGGTCTGTTTAATATGTATGGACTGAACTGATCAGAATTGAATTGAACTGAACTGAACTGAACTAATTAAATTCATTTGAGTTTTTATATAAAATATATTTATATTAAAAAAATTATTACTATATAAACCTTTGAAGTATATGGAATTGAACTTAACTGAACAAAAATGAATTGAAGAAACAAATCACTGCATTGATATAATTAAATTAGCTAAATTTTATCAAATTATACTTCATCAGAACCGAACTTGATAAAATGATCCTAGATATTAAACATAATTGAACTGAAGTATACTGACTTGGACTTTATTGAACTAAATTAATATAACCAAATTGTGCTAAATTTTATCAAATCAAATTTTATCAGCACCAAATTTAATAAATCAAACCTAGCTTGATAAATAGAATTAAACTAAAGCATACTGAACTGAACTAAACCAAACTTAAATAAGCTAAACTTACAAAAGTATGCATTTGTATAATTAAATTAGCAAAATTTTATCAAATCATAGTTCATCAATTCTAAACTTTAACAAATTGGACCTAACTTATTAAACTGAATTGAACTGAGTCATACTGAAGTAAATTTAATTGAAGAAAACAATCAATGCATTGATATAACTAAATGAAACTGTATTTTTATCAAATTATACTTCATCAAAACCAAACTTAATAAACTAAATCGAACTAAAGTACATTTAACTGAACTTAGTTAAACAAAAAAATTGAAAAAACAAATCAATGTATTGATTGAAATGAATGGATCTCCCTCCTCTCTTTCCCCACCTTTTCATCGGAATCAACAATAACGACTCTTTTCTTTATACTGTTTTCACCTTTTCCGACCACAACGGATAGGTAACGGCTCTATTCCCCCCAGTGCCATGGCGGCGCCACCGCCACCGCGCGGTGACCTTGCCTCTGGGAGGAGCTTTGCTCAGGCCCTATCTAACCGATCCCCACCACTAGCTACCACCCTCCCAGATAACCCAGAAATCACACCCATAAACCAGCATAGAGGGGAAATCGTGTGTATTGTTACTAGACAACAAGCAGAAACTCTCGCCGGCCATTACAAAAATGCTCTTATTGGTAAATTCTCGAGAGAGAAATCATCATGGACAGACTCCATGAGGCTTTCCGATCAACAGATTTCACAGGCAAGTACCAAATAGGTTCCATAGATTTCCGGCACATTCTGATTAGGTTTGAGGACCTTAAAGATTACCGGCGCTGCTGGCTCAAGGGCTACTGGAATCTGGTAGGGTCACAGATGAAGGTGTTGAAATGGACCTTGGATTTTAGTTCTGAAGCTAAATCATCCATTGTGCCAGTTTGGATCACAATAAAAAAAGGTACCCTTTTTCTATTTCAACCACACAATTAATGATTAAGTGTATTGGTGATGAGATTGGGACTTTTATCAAGATGGATGCTGCAACCCTAGCTCTCTTAGGCCTAATGTCATTAAGCCGTGTGTTGAAATAGACCTAAGAAAGAAACTTCAGCCTCACATCAAATTAGGTATAGAGGATGACAACATTGATAGATTCCCCATTGAATATGAAGAGGTTCCTAGCTACTGCCATTATTGTTCAATGATAGGACACCAGGACTCTGCCTGTGGTTTCCTCCATCCTGAATTACGCAAGAATCAGAAATTGAGGCCAACTTTTGATGCTAAAAAGAGGAACCAAACAGACTCCACCAAACAGGCTCCAGCCAAGGCTAAGAAAAGTGATGGTGCCCCTGCCCCTCATCCTATTGCCGTGGATAAGCAAAAACAGACTAAGGACTTAGTCTATGATCAAGTCCCAGCTTCTAATAATGCAGGACCTTCTGGCTACTCCCCCTCCACCAAAGATAAAGAGGCAGCCCTCCCTAATGCTCCAGTCCTTCACAAAGATAAAGAGGCAGGCCTCCCCAATGTTCCCTTCCTTCACAAAGATAAACAGAAACAAAAAGTTACATCCACTGCCTCACCTTCCCCTTCTCAACCTCTCCAGCCCTCCCTCACTCAATCCCTTTCCTCTACTGGCAATTCTTCACACACATGCCAATTTGTCACTATCATAAAAGAACCAACTTTTATGACTTCCACTCAGACCTCTCCACTAATCTCTTCCAGTCCCAAGACTTCTAAACCCTCTATATATGCCAAAGATGACCTACTGATTGGAGCTGGTAAGCATACTCATAACTTTGAATTTTCTGTATCTCCTAACAAATTTACTCTTTCACAAGGAGATTCAGGAAACAGGTTCCTGCCACTGCTGGACTTGGAAAACGTTTCAAAAGAAAAGGAGAATGCTTCTGACTATGACATCTCTTTTGAATCATCAGAGGATGATGACAATGTTGTTTCATCTTCTCAGGTACCCCCTGTAAACCCTACTCCTAATTTTTTGACTGATCAACAGTTGCCTGCTTGTTCATCCTCAACTTAGTTGGTGATAAATCAAAAGTGGCTACTTTCTTCACTCAAATTAATAGGAGTGAGCTAAAGAAATCAATAAAAAGAAATCAATAAAAAATGGCATAAAGTTGCTTTGCCCTTTTAGAGTGGCGCAGAACAGTAATTCCATGAGCGAGAACATAGGCTCAAACTAGGGGTCATTGATTCACAGATCTTGAGAAGCATCTCAGCATAGGGGATGAGATCGTTCTTCGAATCACAGAAATCGCAGTAAAACTCTGCTTCAATGAAAGGATCGTTCCCAACGACGGCACATAGTGTGCACCACCTGTCCACAGATGGCTCCCCTGACAAGGGCTTCACATCATGTAATATATGTGTACTCCTGATCGCCCTCTAAGTTAAAAGTTATATGAAATCATGGGTTTGTGCATTGTATCCTAGTTAATTATACTGAAATGTTACACGCACTTACGCAGTCTAACATTTTATTCGGCTTCAATCAAAATACCAATGAAATAACGCTACCGCCCCTTCAAGTTAGCTAGTTTCTCAAAAATCAAATAAGTTAAGGTCGTTTTCGTACTTTTATATCGTATTATAGACTACAAGAGTAAAGTACTGGACTACGTATAGTAAAATCCTTATTATCAAATCATTTTCAATGAAAATAGGTAGTAAAATCAATTGAAACGAGAGCAATTTTAAAGAAAATTAACTATAAAATTTGAAATGATTAAAAGTCACATTGTATTCAGTCAGAATTGAAATAATTGTAGTTCTCAAAATTTTAATTATTTATATACTTCAGGAATTTCACAGGTAAATAAAAGGAAAATTTCTATTTTTAAGGGCATAACTATAAAATTTGAAATGATTAAAAGTCACATTGTATTCAGTCAGAATTGAAATAATTGTAGTTCTCAAAATTTTAATTATTTATATACTTCAGGAATTTCACAGGTAAATAAAAGGAAAATTTCTATTTTTAATGGCATGGAAACATTTAATATTGTCAGAACATGACATAATAACTATTTAATATTTATTATGAATGTTATTCTAAATCTCTTATTAAGTACTTATTTATAAAATGACATGTATAACTTTTATTTCTTAAACAGGTAAAGCTATTTAATATAGGATTTAATGTTTCCTTCTACTAAGATTAACAACCAGTCTGATAAAAAAAAAAGATTAACAACCCGTCTGTTTTGTGATAATTGAACTGAACTGCATGCAATATATTAAATTGAATTGTACTAAATTAATGTATTTAAAATAGTGATAGTATTACTATATTTAGATAAATTTAATCAGATCATAAATAAAGGAATTTCAGATAAACTGGGAAAATATCCTTTAACGATAACTCATGTGGCCATATAACTGAACTTAACTAGACTTTTGCTTCAAATTTTGGTTTTCAGTTTTAAAAATTGTTTGTTTATCCTTATATATTTTTTAAAAATTCTACCCGCACCCATTTTTTATTCTATACCCAGTACCGGCCCTGGGGTGTGCGACCCTGCGGTCCCACAGAGCCTCAAATTCACCAGGGTTTCAAATTTTAATTTTTCACTAATTAATAATGTGGTAAAATTTATATTTTAGAAATAAATAAAGTGTACGTGTGATTAAATACATAAAAGATTACGGAAAATAATCGGATATATCGAAAAAATTTGGATTGCAGATAACGGTGAGATGGATAACAAATGAAAAACATTTATTTTAGGAGATTACTTTAGAAAGAGTTATATGTTATATATGGATTCAGAAATTAACAATTGTCAATTTTAATATTTTTTTCATTACTTGGTAAAAACACATTATCATTCTAATCTCCTTAAAAATTAAAAAAATGAATTTGTGTAATATTTTGTGCTACTAAATTTTTTTCTATGAGTGCAAAATATTATTTTAAGTATTCTCTCACTTTAATAAGAATGTTGAAATCAAATTATTTTATCACCACTAAAAATATATAATTATATAAATTAAAATTTAATAATATAAATAATTTAGGAGCACAATTTTATTTTTCGCACGGGGCCTTGGCAATCTCAGGGCCGGCCCTGTCTATACCAATCAATATTTACTAATTTTAGCTTTTTTTTCCTCAATGATATCATATTTATCACACGATATTAATTGTTACTAAATGGTTTGTCATTGAACACAAAACATTGTAGCGAGAGCATCTTGATTTTGAGGTCGTGCGTGCATAAAAACTGTGCTAACTGATAGCACTTCTTGGATTCATGACAGGTGCAAACCAAGGAAGTTATTTGCTAAAGTACAATAAATTTTCAGACACCTAACACATATATGCATAAACTTGAATAGAATGAGACACGTATATACATTGTCTGTACGTACTAGGTAATGTGAGCATCTCAAAAATCATTAACATCTAAAGGAAGTTTTTGATGGGGATCAAAAAATATGATGATTATAGTTTTATGATTCTAAGATTCTTTAATGCTGAAAAATTTATACAATGTAATATGCTTAAATGATCGCAAATTGTGTTCTAGCTGCATGCACAAAAGATGTAACTTTTTGCTCATGTTGAATCATTTTTTTTAGTTCAAAAAAAAAACAAATGTGGTACATTAACATCATAATATATAAAGGAAGAATACAAATACATGATCGTTTTTTGGCTAAACTGCTTCCAGCTGGCACAATAGCAGCAGTTTCTACCTGATGCTGATCATCCATGGCAGTGGTATCCGCACATATTAAAACATAAATATTGATTCAATTCCTTCATAGTATACAAGGGATATACACCAACACCACACACTTCTAAAATTAATCAATTTGCGAAAATCAAAAACTGAATCACAGTCATATTGCCTATAACTTTTAAAAAACAAGTACCATCTTTGAACGGCTGATCATCGTGCGTGTGTGAGTGCGTGTGCACGTGAATGGGCTTGGAATTCAGAAGGTAAAATAGGATTTTACATTTTTACCTATTTTACATTTTAGATTTAGATTTTGCATAGCTAGAATATCCTATAATATGTCTCACACTCTTATATTTCTTAACTGGTTTACTTCTTCTATATCTTTCCTCTATTTTACGGGACGTAGAGAAAAACGCATTAAAGCAAACAAATTAAATGTCCAAGAGATATGTACGAAAGAGGTTATTATAATCAATCAAATAAATGGATTTCATGTACTAAAATACAAATGAGATCTTCCTAGCTAGTAATGAAACTATATATTAAAATTAAAACAACCTC
This sequence comes from Sherardia arvensis, assembly GCA_948330725.1. NCBI lineage: Eukaryota > Viridiplantae > Streptophyta > Magnoliopsida > Gentianales > Rubiaceae > Sherardia > Sherardia arvensis. The sequence continues at coordinate 37,524,230 of OX415239.1, forward strand.
ATGAAAAGCGAGAACGAAAATCATGAACCTAAGATGCAAAAATCACATTCCGTTTAAGAAGGTAAATTTCAATGTGAAATACTTCTTAGTGCAGATATATTGATATCTTTAAGAAATACTTAAAGAGATTATCAGGCATTTCAAACTAACCTTCTATAGAGGCCCCTCCGTGTAAAATGAGGCACTTAATTAACTGAATATTTTTAAATAATATTTACATCATTGTAGCATTATGAATATCTAAATAATATATAAAAATTGAGATTAAATAATAATATTTACAGAAGTTATGATTTTTGAGCTAAATTATAGATGTTTAGATGTTAAACATGTAAATATCATAATATTTTCCCTCCAAACTTATAGTTATTTATTATAATATTAGATGTTTCAGGAATTTCATATATAGATAAATAAAGGGAAATTATATATTAAAATTTTGGAAAGATTTAATACCGTAAGAAGGGCATCACTAGTGGAGACAGCCTACCACGGCGGTTCCAAAAAATCACCGTTAATATTTAGGTTCTGCATTCGGAACGTCACTTATTTGCCTTTAAAAATTGAAAAATTGGTATAGGTATAATCATCAGAAACAAATCAGGTCATGTTATCAGGCTCTCAACCTATTTCATCACTTGTTCAAACTCTCTGCATGCTGAGATCACTGCTATTCAGTTAGGGTACAGGCTAGGTAGGGAAATGAGCCTCCCCAGTTTTTGTGTTGAGTCTGACTGCATGTTAGCAGTTAAGAGCATCAAAGATATCAAACACCCCCCTTGGCCTTTATACTCCATTTGTCATTCTCTTCATGCACACACTATCTCTAATCCTATATGTCACATCATGAGAGAAGGCAATCAAGCAGCTGATTTTCTAGCTAATATATGCATCACCAGTAGAGAATCCAAGGACTTAAGCTTAGACTCTGCCCCAGGCAAACTCAAAAGAATTATTGAACTTGATGAAATATCCTTCCCTAGTATGAGATTTCAGCTTTTATAAAGGAATGTGATACTGCTCTCTACCTTGCAGGAAGCAGATGTGTCAACACAGCCGAGACAAATGCAGCAAAAATTCACAACAGATATGGACCTCACTGATGGATGTCTACACTACCAGACTCAGGAATCATCATATTCCAAATACAGTCCTTTTTTGTAATTATGATTGCTGCTAGGGATCTATACTCTAATATCAAATCAGAGGGTGGCTAAGTTGTGCTTCACTCTTTGTTGAACTGATCACAGTCCAGCTCCCCACATGATATTTTGGAATAGAGTATATGTTTTACCCATAGCAACAATCACTCTCTAGTTTTAGTTCAACTAAATAGAGCCATTCACTTCATTCTTTTGTCAGAATCCTTAGGTTTCTGGAGTTTCTGCTCATCATGTAAACAACTGCTTATTTAAACTTCAAGCAATTTACTTGTTTTTGGGTTAGGGGTGCCAATAAATCCCCCCACCAATGGTGGTTTTAAATTAAAAAAAATAGTTTCCAGCTAGGCTAGATCCAACAACTATACATCTGCTCCTCTGATTTATAGTAATCATTCATTATCGAATTGTTTTCATCATTTATGTGAAATTTCTCTGTCTCAAAAGAGTAATAAACGATCGAGTCTTGGTAAAATCTGGAGAAATAGATTATATTCCCTGTTTGAGAGGATTGGGGTTCCGAGATAGTGCTCGACACATATGACAAATAATATAAGTTCTTGTTATTCTTCAGCTCATTCACTTCATCCCAAGCCATTTCCATTATTTGTCTATATAGATGGACAGAAGATCTCCATCACACTCTGCCAAGAAATTCTCCTTATAAGATGATCTGTTACAAGGTTCTTCTAGGATATGTATTTTTAAAATATAGTCAGACTTGGAAAAATATACTATATTTCCATGACCAACCAGAAAGTAAAAGTTGTCGCCTACTAAAACAGCATTAACATTTGATTGTTTCACAAAATACTTGTCATCCTCATATTGTTTTGGCATCTCTTCCCACATCCATTCCCATTGGTCTAGTTCACATAAGATAGATTCATCTTCACTTAATTGTGGCATCCCGATATAAAATTCAGCTAAGTTTCTATCAACTGAAATTCCATTGATGAAGCTGTCATTTAGATTGTCAGGCGTAGCATAAAAGAAGAAATGTTTACAGTGTATGTCAACTTTTGGCAAGCAGACTTCCAACTTTGTTACCGGATTGTAGAACAACAAGTTGAGTGTCCTAGGTTCCTTACAACGATTGGACATCAACAACCATCCATTTGCCGAGTAACAAATTCTCGAATTTTCTTTCAAATTCTCACTCATCCTTAAATAGAATTTATTACAAGAAATCGGATCCACCATAGTAAATAAGACTTTACCAACTTGTTGAAAATTAGGATAAATCAGCCAAGGAGTCGGACTTTTATCTCTTTAAGATGTTGTCATAGTTCTCCACTTTTTTGCAGGGACTACATCCCGACACAATCTACTTGTAGCTCGAAATTTTAGGTAATCTAAAGGATTGGTTAAATGTGAAGAGAGGACTTTCAAAATATCAACAGGAAGAACATCTAACATTATGGAACATTTATTCTCATCATGTCCAAAATTGTCATGTACCTTCATCACCTTGTTATTTTCGCTTCTGAAAAATAATTGATCTTCTTTTTCATCTTCTTTTCAATTGCGATAATCCTCTCCGGCTTTAGTGAGTGCTTGAGTGGCGGGCACAAACACCCAATATGGGTTAGACTCAAAATTTGAAGTAGAAAGCAAAGAAGTTTTGAGGGTATTTTGTTGAATATGATAAGTGTATAGTAATAGTTTGTACCCATTTACCTCCTCCTCCTCATCCTCACTACCACCACTACCACCATCAACATCAACACCATCATCAAAATCAACAACATCATCATCATCATCATCATCATTACCATCACCATCCTCATCATACTCATACTCGATAATGTAAATTCGATTCCCTACCTTGCTGAATCAGCTGAAGTAATCGGGCAAGCGAGGCATTGCTTATCACAAATGAAAAATGCTTCATTTGGAAAGCTATCCATTTTTATCCATGACATGTCAGAGAATTTTAATTTGAAAACATCAATACTCACCTTTTGATTCCAACCAATTCCACCTAATGACACATTGATCATAAATAGGTCATCACAACATTCCACCCAATGCTCTAGAGATTGATATGATGGGCCCATAACATGAGTTTGTGGTTTCCTCCCAAACTAAGACCAGATCTTATGACAATCCTTTGGCGCTTCACAGTCTCAATCTCGACCAACATGTTAGAATAAGAAATCATGAATATCCGATTATCATAGACAACGGGGCAATAAAACCGATCACCTGCATGTTCTTCACCACCTCTAAACTCCATAAGTTCTTCACCACTTCAAAATTGCAAGTACTATTTCGGGAAGAAGTGCCGGAAATATGGCCGGAAACAAAGCAACAAAAACATTCATCGCAGGAATCAGGATAAAAAAACATCGGCATTAACCACAAAATACAGAGAAACATACCAAATGTCAAATTTTAGGATTACATTAACACCAAATCATCATAAAGCTGATAAATCCCAACAAAAACCACAGATCTCATGAATTCATTTTACACTCATCCATAATTCTTAATTAAACACTTAAACTAGAGCTAGCTTACTTAGAGGGAGATCAGATCATATCATTCTTCTTGGACCCTTTCATCAGTTGTTGTTCCTCCTTGGGTTGAGCACAACAGCAGTAGAAGCATGCTTGCCTGAAAAAAGAAAGTTTCAGATGTTAAAGAAGAGCAAAACAAAAAAACCGGGAAGTTCATCGATCGGAATTTTACTTACGTTTAGCAGCCTTCCTCTTCCATGCGTGCTCATCCCCCTTGACACAGCACTTCATCAGCTCTCGAGTTGAAAAGAAGCTCTTGCCACATCCACAGTAATGCGTGGTGAAGCTGGAGACATTTTTCTTCCTAGCACCGCTCTTCTTCGGGTTCGCCATTGTTTCTCTGTCCTCTGTAGCACATGAAAAAAGAAATGGTGATTTAAATAAGTTGGGCGGCTTCATTTATACTTGTTGTGGCCCGTTATTCTTTTTTCAGCCCAAACATACTTTATCCAGTTTCTCTAATTTCAAACCCAATCTGGGGAGCTATAAAAGGCATATTTTAGGGTTTAATTTTAGGGTTCGTTTTGAATGTGCTGCAGGTGAAGGAGGCGGCGGGTAGATTATCTCGGATTCGAATGGTATGTTCATTTAAAATTTGTGAAATTTCATACTGAAATTGTATACTGGTATGTTATGGATGACACGGGATAAGGTCTTGCTTTGTTACTAGATTATGTTTCTATCTCAATCTCCTGATCATCCCAAGATTTCTATAGCATTATTATGCAAAAATTTTATGTGTCATGGAGAGGACAAGTGAAGAAAAGATGTATAGTTTGAGAGAGGGATTTTCAACTATATAGTTTCAGAGGCTTTTCTAGGAACTGATGCAGAGATTTTATTTTTTCCTTGATTTCCTATTCTTTTATTAGCAGATGCATGTGGTATTTTAATGCTTTTAGAAAAATAAATTTTGCTTTTCTGCCAGAAACTTGTCAATTATTATAATTTTACAATTTTGTTTTTGCTAAATTTTGTTTTAGTAGTGACAGGGCCTACATCCCGACACAATCTACTAGTAGCTCGAAAGTTTAGGTAATCTAAAGGACGGGTAAGTTGTGAAGAGATGACTTTCAAAATATCGACAGGAAGAACATCTGACGTTATGGAACATTTATTCTCATCATGTCCAAAATTGTCATGTACCTTCATCACCTCGTTATTTTTGTTTTTGAAAAATAATTGACCTTCTTTGCCATCTTTTTTTTGATTACGATAATCATCTCCAGCTTTAGTGAGTGCTTGAGTGTCGGGCACAAACACTCAATATGGGTTAGACTCAAAATTTGGAGTAGAAAGCAAAGAAGTTTTGAGGGTATTTTGTTGAGTATGATAAGTGTATAGTAATAATTTGTCCCCATTTACCTCCTCTTCTCCCTCATCATCCTCCTCCTTCTCCTCCTCACTACCACCACTACCACCATCAACATCAACACCATCATCAAAATCAACATCATCATCATCATCATCACAATCACCATCACCATCACCATCACCATCATCATCATACTCATACTCGATAATGTAAATTTGATACCCTACCTTGTCTGAATCAGCTGAAGTAATCGGGCAAGCGAGACATTGCTTATCACAAATAAAAAATGCTACGTTCGGACAACTATCCATTTTTTTCCATGACATGTCGGAGAACTGTAATTTGAAAACATCAATACTAGATGATCCTCTCGGCATTTTCATGTCGGAGAATTTTAATTAAAATGGATAGCTGTCCGAATTTGACAGTAAAATGTACACATCCTGACCTGTGTTAATGTTTTGTTCTCTTTGAGGCATGGGATTAAATAAGATTCTTCTTCAGCATCTTCTTCTTTTCCCCGTGCTTGAATGATGCATGATATCTGTCACATTTTATCTGTCAAATATTTTTTAAAATTTTCGATTGTAACAAAACTACTTGTTCCGCTTCACCATCTTCTTTCTCCACAAATCTTTCTTCTCTCATTAATCCTCCAACTGTGAAATCTATGCAAATTAACAATGGTTTCTAGGGTTTTATAAAAAATTATTCTTTGACCCTATCGCGTGCGTGTTTCGTGCATGCATGCACGTGTCGAAGATGCATATATAGTTTATCAATTATTATACCATACCCAAGAGATATGTATCCCCCACCTTTGATCCACCTTTGATGTGTGTTTCACAATTATAATTGTGCATTCTATTTGCATATACTATTTATAGAAATTGTAAGAAAACAACTTTACAATGCACAATTATACACATAAAAATGCACATAATAAAATTTTAGAATGCACCTGGGGATACATACCCCAGGTATATGGTATAATTTGTGATAGTTTATATAAAATTAAAACTAATTAATCAACTAAATATATTCATTTTTTAAAGTCTAAATTAGATTTCTTCCCTTTTAACTGAAATCCAAATTTTATAAAATGATATATTTGGCGTGCAAAGAAATTAAATTCCATCCAACCAATTCTTTAAGTCTGAATATATTCAATCCAATAAAAAACATTCAGGAAATATAAATCAATCAACACGTAAAAACTTTAGACATTCAAATCATATAATTAGTAAACACTCCGAAAATATTATGAGACATACGTATTTCATACATGTATATAACATTTAAAAAATCTGATTTCTTTTCAAATTTTTAATTTTTAATTTCAATACATAAGGTTCCTACATTTCCCTGCGAGTCCTTGGAAAAATCGGACAACTGAGAGATATATAGGTATGTACGTGTTTTATTTTAGTTATTGTGTGTGCTGTTGAAATGGTAACTTGATATTTTATGTATTCAACAATTTTTGTGATTTGATGAAATGGGGTTTTGTATGTACTGTTGGTGATTTCTGATTCTATATGGTTTGGTTTAATTTCTATTCTCCCATCGATTCATTATAATTTAGAGAGTTTTTGACCGATTGATTTGATGATTTTCCTGTGTTTTGAATGTGATTTTGTGTTCCTCGGACTTTAATCCATGGAATCTAGGGTTCGTGGGATCATTAGGGCGCACTCATATATTCTTATATTGATTCATGTTTGCCGAAAGATGTGTAATTATTTGAATCATTAATAATTAGAATCATTTTTTGTGTAACTGTTTCACTCGCACAAAACTAATATTAATATTTTGTTAGCACGAACTTTCGTGCGGTGGTAGCACACGAGCTGCACGAATGAAACGTGCATATATTGTTAGGGGTTTTTTTCCTAATGATATATCAAACTATATACAACAATTCATTGTGTTAAAAATCAAACGAATAAGAAGTGAATGGCTAAAATATAAACAGAAACAATACGACCTATCATATGACCAACAGAATTGGTAAGACGATGATGAACTTAGCGTCTTAGATGAATGAAAAGCTAGTGTCCTGATTTACACAAATGCAACAATGTAGAGAAAATTAAAATATACAATCCTATAATAATATACCATCATTCGTACGTGAGGGTACAAAAATTAAAATAAATATGATAAGGATAATATATGCATTATATAATTAAGTATAGCTATCATATCTTTCATTTAAAAGGATTATTTAGCACAAATTATTTTATGCAATTCACCAAGAAGCTACTAACTCTATCGATGGAATCTTGTATAATTTTATTCATTCTGGAAATATTATTATGATTCAAGTCAAAGGTCTTAGGCTCTCATTTTCATCCATTCATTGTTAATATATAACTTCATGCTTTGCACTTTGGGGTTTCGTTCAGACTCGGACCAAGGCTCGAGAAGGTTCAGGGGCTCGATCCAAATTCTTATAAAAAACGCGCGTATATATTTTGAATGTCCCACATGTGGTTCTCAATGGGATTTTATAGGTGATGCAAAAATATTGTTTGATTGAGGGTTTTAACAAATTCAAATGGTGACAGTTTATACTATATATATTGTGATATCGATCATGGATTTGAAGAATTTATTATATGCTTACTTACTAATAAACAGTTAGGTTTCAATATCATGAAAATATTGGACCATTTTGATAAGCATGTATCAATGAGCAGCATTCAGTTTGAAGCCTGGAGCAACCCTGTTGCCTGTTGGATAGTCCATTCCCAAGAAGCAGCTACAAGTGATGCTACCAGTAAGGTCCGGGATACCAGCTCCGGTACAAGTAATCCGGAGAGAGCTGGAATCCTAGCCCGCGGCCAATCTCTCACCTAGGTCCTGCAAAACAAAGCTCCCGGGGTCACCCGAGGGTAGACGCTCTGGCGTGATGATGAAGATAGGGCTTTATGCAGAGGAGAGAGAATATGAAGAAATACAGAGAGTATTTAAGTCTGATAGAACATACATATTACTGTTGGTCACTCCTCTATTTATAATGGTGAGGATCAGAGAGGGTTTAGGCTAAGTGGTCCTCTTCTTGTCGCACATCCGGGGTTGCGGGGTCATTATCATGTCCTTCTTGTACCCGGGTGTGTCCAAGATAGGTGATGTCATGAGAGGACCACTGGTGGGCTTGACCCTCTCTTCTCCTTTGCCAATATGTCCACCGGGCCAGTGTATGGGGTGAGGCCCATATCACCACTAGCCCCCCGAGACCCTGGCTTCCGGGGCTTGGCCCGGTAGGCTGAGTCTCTAAAAGGAACCCAGCGGGTCACAGCTTGTATAGACCCGTATCTCCACGCGCCAAGCGTGTGTTTTCAGCGTGCGCGCCTCCTCGCCGTCCGCGCCCTAATTAATGCCCATTATTGCTTTTTCTCGAACGTTGAGTTTACTTTTCCCAACTTCGAGAAATTCCTTGTATCCTTCCCTAAAAATACCTCATCAAAACTTCACTTTCACTCCCCATAAACAAAACACTGTCACTTTCTCCATCCTTTTCTGCTTTCACCCATCACTTTCCATCTTTCTGATATGAGCCGCAACACTTCTGCCCCGGTAGACGATCACTCCTTAGACATCGAAGACCTTCCCCTCCCCCATCCGTCAGGCGGAAAAGGACTGATGACTTCCAAAGTGACGGTGGCTTATGGTGCCCCGGAACCTGCTGACCCGAAAGATCCCGGGATGACCCCGGTAAGCGAGGCGGTTGAGGAGCTCGTGAAGAAGATGTATGTGCCGTTATCTTATGATGCGGGACTCGAGCCATTTGCCGGTGACATGTCATCCCGGGCTTGCATCCCCCGGCATCATTTCCTGCACGGGCTTACCTTCCCTCTGCCTCCGTTATACATGGAGTTTTTGAAGTACTACTCCATATCCCCGGCCCAGGTGCATCCGAACGCCGTTAGCGTTATGATTGCCTTTATCTACTCTTGCCATCAGGTCGGGATAACCGGGACCGTGGAGATATTCCGCAGCTTCTACTACCTATCCGCAACCTCCGTCCCAGATGTGTTTAACGTCCTGCGCCGGAACAAGATAACGGCCATCTGCTCCGGGAGGCTTGATTCCGTAAAAACAAGTGACTGGATGAACAACTACTTCACCTTTAATGAAGAGAAGTACCCAGTCCCGGGGTGGAATCAGCAGCGGGCCGCGGAAACGAAGACCGCGCTTCCCCCGGCTCAATTTCGGCAAGTGTCCGAGAGCCATAACCAGATAGTTGGATTCTTCGTCAAGCTGAAGGACTATCAGAGGGTGGGGGGTTACGACTTTCCCCGGGAGGCGTATCCGCGGAAGTGTTCACTTGCCGCCGCCTATATGCCAAGCGGAGCCTTGGTAATTTTCACTTACTGCTTGTATTATTTCTTCTGTGTTCTTTTGGCTAACTGTGTTATATGTATCAGCCATATCTCCTCGGACAGTGATAGACCCACCCGGGTCGAAGTCCGTCGAGGAGGGAGGCAAGGATGCTCCCGAGAAGTTAAAGAAGACCAAGGCTGGGACCGAAAGAGCGGTCTCAGAAGCAAAGAAAAGGAAATTCGGGGAAGACAAATCCGGTGGAAAGGGCCCCGGGGCTTCCAGTGTTGTCGGGTCAACGGGGGTTCCCCCAATCGGAAATCGCTGTTTGGCGTTTGCCGTTCCTTCCTCCGGGGGCCCTCCCCACAAGAAGAAAAAGACTGAGCTTCACTCCGAGGGCTCGTCCCGGATTCCCCGGAAGGAGGAAAAGTCCACCGCCGATAGCAGGCTCGGACCGGTGAAGGAGAACAAGGATGGCTCCTCTTCCCAGCCCGTTATTCTGGACGACTCTCAGGTACATGTTTCCCTAACCTTTGCATTTTTAATTATGTGTATGGTACATTGGTTCTAAGTATTTTTACTTGTGTAGGACCATGTCTCCAAGCTTCTAGGGTTCCTCGGGTTACGGGAAATGGTCAACCAAGCTTGTGACTCCCTGTCCGAGGACCTTTCCCGGGAGGTTGACCAGTTGAGGTCGCAGAATGCCTCTTTGTACAAGGATTTGTCTGATACTCATAAGGAACTGTCCCGTGTGAAAAAGGACGGCAAGCGTGGTCAGGCCCCCGCGCAAGAGGCTCTCTGCCGGACCTTTGTCAACCGGGTTTTCAAGAGTCAGTCTTTCGAGGAAAGGATGCTGGCTCTTTGTAACGTCTCCAACGAGGCTGCCTTGCACTCTGCCTACACATCCATCCGGGAATACATCCCCCGGGAGAACAGGGCGGCGTTCCGGGATGCCTGGTATCGCCCGAAAGCTGATGATCGATTCAATTATGCGGTGGACAGGCTGATGAAGGAGGGCATCGACGGGATTACCCCCTGGGTGTTGTCTATTTTCGGGGGAGCTCAGAGCGTCGATCCCCGGGATATCAATGCTTATGTTGGCGATGCTGCCAAACTTGCTGAGGACAGGGCGGATCCCGGCCCAGATGACTTGAAAATTCTTGCTGCCCTCGAGACCCTGGTGACCTCAGAAGGAGAGGATGGGGACTCCGAGGAGGATGATGACAAGTCCCCTGCCCCGGAAAAGCAGTTCAAGCCGGTGCATGAGGAAGATGACGAGGAGCAGCTATCCCCGGAGAATGGCGAGAACCAGCAGGGGGAGCACTCTCCCCGGGACGAGGATGAGGACACCGATACTGAAGTATAACCTAGATACTTAGTCCTCTCTTTTCGTTTATTTATGTTTTTTTTTGTTTGCTTTTATTTTGAACTATTGTTCTGCCCCGGGCTCCTCCCCTGAACCGTTCTCTTTTGTAATTCAGGGAGGGGAAAAGAGCTCCGGGGAGGAGAGCGATGATTCTAACGATGTAAGAGTCCCTCTCTTCTTTTGTTTCCAAACATAACATTTATTCAAGTTTTCTTTTCAAGTTATGATTGGTTGTCGTTTTGGCATTCTTTATTCTTCCAATGTTTGTTTAGTTTGCGTTCAAATTTTCTTTACTTTTCAGCCCCGGGATGATCCTCCCGGTACTGTTCATTCCGGGGATATTCCGGACACCGAGAAGTCGTGCCCCCGATGTGAGGAGTTAGAAGAACAACTAAGTCGCTGGCAATTAGACGGCATACAGACTCGTTATCTTTTGGTTCAATCCGGGATCGGGTCGGTAATAGATGAGTTCCCGGATGTTACTTCACTAGTAACAAAACTTAGGGAAATATCAAATCAATTCGGGTCCCTTTCCCGGTGTCAATCCTTGGCTCGAGACCGGGTAAACGCTGTTTTGGACGCAGACAAAACCATTTCAATGCTACAGGCCGAACATGATGCCTTCAAGTCCCGCCTCAAGGAGGAGTTTGACTTGGTATGGTCCGAACTCCCGTTTTATTGCGACAAACTCAAGTGGTTGGAGAGAAGGGGCGATCCCCTCAGAAGGAATCTAATGCTGGAGAGGGAGAACCGGGAGCTGGCGGCCCGGAACTTGATACTCCGGGAGAATTTGGTCACCCTGCAACTTACCTATCACTTGACCGGGTTGCGTTTGGGTCGAGTTTCTCCCCCACTTTATACCAACTTTTCTCGTGAGGTCGGGGCGCTGTTAGTACGTATGTTTCGTATGGGCTGGAATGACCCCGAGTCTCGATACCGGCCTGCTTTCGAGGAAACCGCCGCTTGGTGGCAGCGTCAAAGAGAGGAGCAATATCTCCCCCATCCTTGGTACTTATTCCAAGTCGAGTTTCTCTTGATTTTACTGTCGAAAGGTATCTCGGATTCCGTGTCTCAGTTGATCCGGAGGAGTCTGCCCGGAGAGTGTCTAGACTCCGTGAAGATGCCGCCAGAATCCGGGCCTTTATTGCTTCCGAAGACGCCGCTAAAGAGCAAAGGTGTTTGGCCCGGGAAAGGAGCAAAGGGAAGAGCAAAGTCGTGGCCACAAAGAAGAAAAAGTCTCCCCGTGCTCAAGGGCCCGTTATTATTGGAGCTCCCCGTAGGATATCATCACCTGAGATTTCATCCTCAGATGATGATTTCGATCCATACGCCGAAGCTGGCACTTCGGGGGCCGGCCCATCTGGTTCTCACCCGGCTGAGGAGTCAAATGTCCCGGGAAATACTGTTGCTGACAATCAACCAAGTCATCCTGCCACTCAAGATGATCAGGGATCTCCTATTAGCTGGGATGGTCCTCCTTCCCTTTGTTAGTTTAGTTTGCATAATGTAAGATCTAAAGTTGTAAATTTTGTAACCATCAATCATAAGTTAATGATATGTGTGTGTATGTTATTTTCCGATACTTGTTCAAGTATTTGTTTCAACTGTTTCCCCTGGTCGCTTATTCAAGCGTGCCCGGGTTGTCTTCCGGGAGCTTGTTCAAGCGTTCCCGCTACTCTTGCACTAGCCCCCCGGGCGCTTGTTCAAGCGGCCCCGGATCGACTATATTTATGAAAAATATAAACTCGCAAAACAATCTTCATAAGCAAAATAATAGAATGCAAATGCGGGCCACGGGACAACCTAGGCTCAACCCTGGCCAGAGATTCCCGTGCCGCTCTCATGCTACCGTCCTAGGCATAATCCTTGCCAGAGGGGTAAATACAGAAAATAAGCTAGGCATAGTACCTACGTAAATTTGCAATGTTCCAGTGCCTCGGGACCTTCTTCCCGGCCTTGTCTTGCAATTCATAGTTCCCCCGGGGTGGGCTGCTAACACCTTATAAGGCCCCTCCCAAATCGGAGCTAACTTCCCACTTGCAACCTGCTGGCTCTTGTCGTTCCGGCGCATCACCCACTCCCCCGGGGTGAACTGTTCCTTGCGCACCCTCGTGTCATGATATTTCTTGACCCGTTCCGTTACCCGAGCCTCGTGCAGGGCTGCTTTTTCTCTCTTTTCTTCCTGTAAGTCTAGATCCAGCAGCCGGTCGTTCTGGTTTGCCTGCTCGTCCGGGAACTTCGATCGGAGACTGGGAACTCCAACTTCAGCGGGGATAACCGCCTCCGCCCCGTAAACCAAGCTATAGGGGGACTCGCCCGTGGCGGAGCTCTCCGTCGTTCTGCTTTCCCATAAAACACTTGGGAGTTCGTCAACCCAGTTTCCTCTTGCTCCTTGGAGACGTGTCTTGATCCCGTTAACGAGGGTCCTGTTGGTTACTTCAACCTGCCCGTTAGCCTGTGGGTGGTAGACCGAGATCAACTTCTGTTCAATCCCGTACTCCTTGCACCAGGATTTGAAAGGATCATTCTCAAACTGTGCTCCGTTATCTGTCACTATGAACCGGGGGATTCCGTAGCGACAAATAATGTTCTTCCAGCAGAATTTTACACAAGTACTTCCCCTAACGTTGGTCATGGGAGCAGCTTCTACCCATTTGCGGAAATAGTCAACCGCCACTATCAAATACTTGAACCCTCCGGGAGCAGTCGGGAATGGGCCTACCAGGGTCAAACCCCAATGGATGAAAGGCCAAGTTCCAGATATCCCGATCATCTCCCCGTGCGGCACATGGATCAAGGGTGCGAATTGCTGGCACTGTTCACGGGAGCGGACTGCTTTTTGGGCATCCTCAAACAGCGTAGGCCAATAGTACTCCGTGCACATGATCTTCCGAGCCATAGTCCAGGCCCCTTGATGACTTCCGTTGGGACCCTCATGCACTTCTTTCAAAAGGTGGCATGCTTCCTCCCCGTCCAAACACAGCATACCGGGGGGCTTTGACCCGGATTTTCCTGGCTTTTACCTTGTCATCCGGCAGCGTTCCTTTCTCCAAGTACTCCAGAAGGGGTGTGATCCAGGACTCAGTTTCTCGCACTGCCGCAACTTGGCCGGGTTGCTCATATCCCCGGGTAGTTATCATTTCCATGTACAGATTCCGGTCTTTACTCGGCTTGAGCTCTGAAGAGGCCAACTTACTTAACGCATCCGCCTTACAGTTTTCCTCCCGGGGAACCTGTGTTAGTGTCACCCGGAGAAAACCCTGCATCATTAACTTCACTGCCTCCAAATATTTCTGCAAACTTCTTTCTTTTGCCTCATACTCCCCATTGACTTACTGGACCACAATGGCTGAGTCACTGTAAGCTTGTATCACTTTGGCACCTGTTTCCCGGGCTAGGCGTAATCCGGCAAGGAGGGCTTCGTATTCGGCTTCATTGTTGGTGGTTTTAAACTCAAACTGCAGCATACCGATACTCCTTGCCATCGGGAATGACCAACACGACCCCGGCCCCGCTTCCCCCGGCATGGGAGGAGCCATCCACGTGCAATTTCCACTCCAGCTCACCTTCCCCCCGGAACTTCGACGGCATTGTCCGCCGTCTCAACTAGGAAATCAGCCAAAGCCTGCCCTTTGATAGACTTCCTCGCCTGATAAGTGATCTCGTGCTCTCCCAACTCGATCGCCCACTTCATCATCCGGCCAGATGCTTCTGGTTTCATCATGACTTGCCGAAGTGGGTGATTTGTGAGGACTGTGATAGGGTGGCCTTGAAAGTATGGATGAAGTCTCCAGGACGCGTGCACTAGTGCCAGCAGCAAACGTTCTAGTGAAGAGTAACGCGTCTCCGGTCCTTGAAGAGCCCTGCTCACAAAATACACCGGGCTCTGCGCCCTTCCGGACCCTCGAACCAAGGCCGCACTTATAGCTTGGTCTGTGGCTGCTAGATACAAGAACAACTCTTCCCCCGGAACTGGCTTGGACAAGGTCGGGAGTTTTCCCAAGTGCTCCTTCAACTCCTTGAACGCTTGCTCGCACTCGGGAGTCCATTCAAACTTCTTAGCTCGCCTCAAAATGTTGAAAAAAGGCAATTGCTTTTCTGCTCCCCGTGACAGGAATCTGCTCAACGCCGCCAAGGACCCGGTTAAGCGCTGCACATCTTTCACCTTGCTCGGGGAGGGCATGCTCAGGATTGCTTCAACTTTTTCTGGGTTCACATCAATACCCCGGTTTGACACCATATACCCCAAAAACTTGCCTGCCGCCACTCCAATGGTGCTCTTCTCCGGGCTCAGCTTCAGGTTTACCTTTCTCAACACAACGAAAAGCTCCCGGAGGTCATCCAAGAAAGCATCATGTGTCCTGCTCTTGATCACCATATCATCCACATAGACCTCCATGATTCTCCCCGGCTGGTTTTTCAACACCCGATCCACCATGCGCTGGTATGTGGCTCCTGCATTTTTGAGTCCGAATGGCATTTTCCTGTAACAAAAAGTACCAAAGTCAGTAATAAAAGAGGTTTTCAGCCGATCCTCCGGGGCCATGACGATCTGGTGATATCCTCGATGTGCGTCGAAGAAGGCTAGGAGCTGATAGCCCGTTATAGCTTCCACCAGCTGGTCAATGGATGGCAACGGGTAACTGTCTTTAGGACAGCACTTGTTCAGGTCTGTAAAATCGATACACATCCTCCAGGATCCGTCATGCTTTTTCACCAGGACCGGGTTGGCAATCCACTCCGGGTAAGTGATCTCTTCCACCATTCCCGCGTCCAGCATCCTCTTTACCTCCGCCCGGACGAATTCTACCCGATCTGCTGCCAAGACTCTTTTCTTTTGCCTTATAGGTTTCAAATCCGGGTAGACATTCAACCGGTGTATCGCAAACTCTTCTGGTATCCCCGTCAAGTCTTCCGTTCCTCACGAGAATACATCCTCAAACTCCTTGAGTAACTTCCGAAACTCCTCCTTCACATTCACCGGGAGATGCTTCCCGACACTCACCTTCCCCCGGGATCCTACCTCCATGTCCTCCACTTCAAAAGAAGCCGGGTCACCATGCACGGCTCCTACTGTGTTATCCTTCCCGGACACTCCCCGGGCTCCGATGCGTTTGTTCTTTCTGATCCTCCATTCTTTGCCTCCTTTATTGCAGTGAGCATGCAGCTGCGGGCGGTCGTTTGATTGCCAATAACCAAAGCAATTCCTTGGTCCGTCGGGAACTTCATGGTTAAATGGTAGGGTGAGCATATTGCCCGAGCTTGCGTCAACCAGGGACGACCTATAATCATGTTGTACGGGGAGGAAGCATTTATGACCGCAAAGTTACAAAGGACAGTGCACCTCTTATTAATATCCAGATGATCAACAAGGGTCACCCGTAGTGCTATAACACCTAGCGGGTGGACTGTGCGACTCGTAAAGCCTGATAGCGGGGACAGGCATGGCTCAAGTTCTGTCGGCCAATGTGCAATTGATCGAAACAATCAGCGAACATAATCTCTACGCTGCTCCCATCATCCACAAAAACTCGCTTTATCACCACACCTTCTACCTCGGCGGAGATCACCATCGGGTCAGAGTGAGGCACTTGGGCCGGGACCGCATCCTTCTCTGAAAAAGTGATTGTCTCATCATGTTTAAACCTCTTTCCCTGGATCTCCCCCGGAGGAACATACCTACTCTTGGCCTTCACCGCCGACAGTGTTTGCGCTCCATCTCCCACTATACCGTTGATCACGTTTATCATCCGGGGTGCTCCAGGTCCCGGAACTCACGGTCTAGGAGCTTGCGGGACGGGGTTAGGAGCGATGCCAGCTTCTGCCGGACGATTTCCGCCTTGGCCTCGGTTGTTCCTCCAGTTCCGCTTCCTCCCTTGACCTGCCGGAGCAGCCACCCGGTGCGCATCTCCTGCAACACAATCACGGAGCTGACCCCGTTCCACCAACTTCTGAATGTCTGTGCGCAAGACACGACAACCTTCTGTAGTGTGACCATAAGACTTGTGAAACTCACACCATTTCTGAGCATTCGCCGGGGCCGGGACCCCTTGTATGACCGGGAGATCCGTGAAGAGACCCCGATGGATAGCCAGAATCTCCGTCTTTGTCTTGGAGAGTGGAGTATATGTTGGTCTCACTACCAACGTCTGCCCCCCCGGCGCAGGTGCCGCTCCCTGAACCGGGGGACGTCTAGCTGGCTCCTGGCGAACCCCCTGATGAGGAGTCGCCCGGAGCGTGGTTGTTTGGGTTGCTGTGGCCGTAATCACCCGCTGCTCAAAGAAACCAACCGTGTTCATCCGGGTATGGTTAGCTTCATGCACCGTACAATGCATTTCCACTGTCAACTGGAGGTGGTAAAAAGTTCTCGGCATATTCTTCATTAACTCGATGTAGAACATCTCGTCTCTCAACCCATTCACAAAGTTGCCTATCAGGGCCTTCTCGTGCAAGTACCTATCCTGGACCATCATAGACTCAGCAATATACCGGACATAATATTGCGAAGTAGATTCCGTCTCCAACTGTCGCATAGCCAGGACCGTCGCTGGGTTGACAAAATTGGTCTTCATCGCTGCATATCGGTGTACCAGAACTGTAGCAAAATCCCAAAAAGTTTTCAGTGATCCCTGGGGAAGACTCTTGAACCAACTCAAGCAGTTGCCCCGGAGGTAAGAAGGCAACAGTTTGCACTGCAACGGCTCGTCAATGTCCCGGGCACCCATGACACTGAGATAGGTGTGGACAAACTCCTCCGGATCCCCATCACCATTGTACGTCGGAACTCCATCGGGCGCTTTAGTACCTACCGGCCACTTGTAGTTTAGCACCTCTGGAACCCACGGGGAATGAGGAACCATCCCCCTCCTACCAATCAGCCTGGTCAGCCGATCTTCAATGGACCCGTTGTTAAACGGGGTGTTGTATCCACCATAAAATGGTTGAACTTGCGGGTTTAAACCGCCTGGAAACTGCTGATCCGGATACTGCTGCTGTCCCGGAAGAATCTGCTGACATGGGGGCATCTGCTGACCCGGGGGCATCTGCTGATATCCGGGTCCTCCTCTTCCATCCTTCTCCAAATCCACTACCTCGGGTACCTTGTTATGGGCCGCGGCCTTGGCCGCTTTCCATGCTCGAAATTCTCCGAATTCCGCGGCGTTGGTATGAATCGTTTCTGGATCTCCGCGCTCCGGGTCTTCTTCTCCGGAATCAAAATACTCCGGTTCGGATTCACCACCTTCCCCGAACGCCTCCTGGTCCTGCCTCTCCTTTTCTTGCCGGGCCTTCTCCCTCTGCTCCTTCTGCATCTCCCTGAGGGTACGCTCCGGCACTTTCTTCTTTCCTTGACGCTTCTCAGCGGCCACACGAGCCGTCTCCTTGCGCGCTCGCTCCTTCTCCTCGGCCGCCTTCCGCCTGAGCAGCCGCGGCCCTCTTTGTCTTAGGGCCACCTTCTGCCTGATTAGCTTTGGCGGGGGGTTCTTCCCCTGTCTTTTTAGGTCTGCCGCGGGGCATGACAAAGCAAGATCCCACTGGGCGTGCCAACTGATGCTACCGGTAAGCTCCGGGATACCAGCTCCGGTACAAGTAATCCGGGGAGAGCTGGAATCCTAGCACGCGGCCAATCTCTCACCTAGGTCCTGCAAAACAAAGCCCCCGGGGTCACCCGAGGGTAGACGCTCCGGCGTGATGATGAAGATAGGGCTTTATGCAGAGGAGAGAGAATATGAAGAAATACAGAGAGTATTTAAGTCTGATAGAACATACCTATTACTGTTGGTCACTCCTCTATTTATAATGGTGAGGATCAGAGAGGGCTTAGGCTAAGTGGTCCTCTTCTTGTCGCATATCCGGGGTTGCGGGGTCATTATCATGTCTTTCTTGTACTCGGGTGTGTCCAAGATAGCTGATGTCATTGGAGGACCACTGGTGGGCTTGACCCTCTCTTCTCCTTCGTCAATATGTCCGCCAGGCCAATGTATGGGCTGAGGCCCATATCACCAACAAGTAATTCACCTGATACTGAAAATCATTTCATTTGTTTGAGCTGCATTTTTTGTTAGGTTCCAACTTTTGTAAATGCATTTTACAGAAATAAAACCTAGCTAGTCTTAGAGAGGATTCACTACAAAAGCTAGACACGGGCATGCGAATCTGTTTGAGCAACTCCCGATCTGTATTTCACCATCTAAGAGCTACTATTTGAGCTGTTCATCCCGGCATGCGAATGTGTGTTTTTCTCGTATTCGAGGTTCAAACTTAATCTGCGAATCTGTATAGGAGTTCTGGATTTCTTATCTTGACCTTAAAAATGTACACATCCTGTTTTGTTTTGTTCCTTGGATGCATGGGATTGATGGGTAGATTCTTCTGCTGCATTTTCATCTTCTCCTTGTTCTTGAATGATGATCAGTCAAATTTATCCTAGGAATTCACATTTGTTTGACATTCTTTATTGCATTTCTGAGCAACTGAGTTGCATAATTTCAGTGTTATTAGTCCTAATATGTTATTTTGCTGAATGAGTAAACCATACCATCCTTAGGAGTTAGGAATCAACACAAACTGAACTCAAGCATGCCTTGTTTGAAGAAAAAAATTAAAATAGTTTGTAGCACATTAACAACTTACAAAAATCATCAACAAGATAATCAACTGAGAAGCAAACAATACAGTCCACTGAAAAATAGAAGCCTGAGAAGATAGAAGCCTGAAACTAGTACTACATAATTGCTAATGCAAGAGGAATCAGATCAGGTTGCATGCTTGATGCTACTCGAGGTAAATTGGTTGATCCGAACATGTACCTACTTCTTCAACACAAGAAGGAGATGGATCAGTCCTCACTATGATAACCTTCAGCACAATTTTCTCCGGGCTGTTCTTCAATACCTCAAAGAAACAGGCATCCCCAATCTTCAGTTTGTTGTCAACTGCAAACTTCCTCCAGCCACTGATTTCAAATGATTTGACTTTACAATGTCCATTGTAAATCCCGTGCCAGATCGTTCCATAAGAATTAAAGACAAGAGGAACCTTCACTTGAGGTAGTACTTGAGCAGTTTTGGGAAGAATGTTCTACAAGGAAGAAAAAAAAGTAAAGCTCGGTTAAATTACAACCTGTCCATTTCTGAAATTTCCTTCTAACAATGCATAAATGGCTTCAAAGACATACTATTACAAATTTACATCTCTGTCACCATGAGCATTGGGAACTAAAACTTCATAACTTTACTAGCGGTTTAGCATGTAAAAATTGTATTTTTGATCTGTAAATGTAAATATATGTTGAGAAAAGAAATTACCACATAATACTTGTGCTTGATGTGTGATTTTGAAATAATGATGGAGAAGCAATAGTTTGTCAGCGAGAATGTATAGTAATCAATATTGTCGGCTTTTGTTGCCCCATCAACCGATCCAGGAGCAAGCTCTACTTCTTTGGGTTCCAAAGTTGTTGAAGGTTCCACATCAACATCTAAGACCTGGTTTAAACATAGCATATATTAGACATTTACTTGTACCCTTGAAACAGCCCTCATCAAGATAATTGATAATATACCATTAATAAACTTAGAATACCTTTTAGCAGGTAACATGCTACGCAGAAAAATACTAAATAAACTACAGAGAAGAAATCAATTCAGGATGAAGCAAAACCTAATTATATCACAGATAAACTGAGGCAATTTTTGCAAGCAGCAACCACAAGTCCCAAAAAGCAACATATTCATTGCACACAAGGACTCGCATGGAAATGGACATAATGAAAAAGGTCCTTTCATGAATCTACAATTGCTCAGAGAGCTAAACTATCACTTTTATGTACAATTCCTTTAACAAATTAGTAACAGTGTTTATTCATGCGTTATAAGCCAAGTAACTTAAATTAGTATAAGAAGCCAAACTCAAATGAGTAAGATTTGTAGCATACATACCCCCTTGACCTGAGACACCTCTTCAACCCCTGGGTGAAAATCCTTCGCCTCGAGATTCTTCACCTCACCATCCAGGGACGCAAACTCCTCCACTGGAATAAGTGAGGATTCAGACGGATCAGAAAAGTGCACCTTATCAGAAACCATTTTATCCACAGTTAGCTTAGAGGATTCAGACGGGCCAGAAAAGACATGTAGCTGATCAGAAACCGTCTTGGACTTTACATCAAGGTCCTTTGATAGAGGGGCACACTGATCAGACATTCCATCTTTGTTGTTGACATCATAAATGAGTGCAGGCATCTCCTGAAAAGGGACAAGCGAAGAGAACTTGTAAAATGATTCGGAGCCCTAATATAATGTGAACTTCATAACTCTTAATTACTTGCCTCATATTCCACAAAGCATTCAAGCTCGCCATATTCTACATCTTGAAGCACCGCCCCCACAGACGAGTCACTGGTAATGTTCTGCTTTACTTCTTCCTGCACCAAAAGAATTGAAACTCGCCATATGAACAAATTGACTCATGCATAGCATACACAAGCAAGATAATCTAGTTAAACAATACATATGTTTGACAGATATATACGTCCTTCAATCGACCCGTATCAAGAAATTAAAGCTACCTCCTTGTACACAACATACAGCAACTTTTAGCATATAATGTTTTACACAGTGTCTTTTTCAATGAACCAATACATATTTTTGCAAACACCGAAGGCAACATCTTCCAAACACACAGGGAGTACAAGGGCATCGTAACCAAACAAAAATGGAACAGCCTAAACCAGACCACATCGACGTCTAGTCCCACTGAAAAAAACAGATCAACAATGAGTTGTTATGTCCATTAAAATGACAAAATGGACAAAATCGAAAGTGCTCAAAAAGTGAAATAGGTAGTTTAATTTATTTTGCAAACTAATTTCTCATTTGATCATGCTATTAATATGTTTCATACGGCTAAGAATGTTCAAACTAAAAAGGCACACAGATTGGAAGATTGTTACACATGTACCTTCTTGACTTGAGACCCCACTTCAACCACTGGATCAACTAGCATAAGTTCACCATCAAGGGGCTTTGAAGGAGTGTCCAATGGGTAAGAGAAACCTTGTAGCTGCTGATCAGAAACTATTTGACACTGGTCATCAACTAGCATGAGTTCCTCATCAGGGTGCAGCGACGGAGGAACAGAAAATCCTTGTAGCTGATCAGAAACGACTGGAAACAGTTCCTTATCAGATCTCATGGATGGAGGATCAGAAGATCCATGTAGTTCCTCATCAGGGTACTTTGATGGAGGATCAGAAAATTCTTGTAGCTGATCATAAAACAATTGGGGCTCATCAGGTACCGGCATCAGTTCCTTATCAGAGTATATTGATGGAGGATCAGAAAATCCATGTGGCTGATCATAAATAAATTGAGGCTCATCAGCTACCGGCATCAGTTCCTTATCAATGGACTTTGATGGAGGGACAGACAGGTCAGACAAGCTGTGAAACACATCAGAATTTATCACTTCCTCCTCATCAGGGTGCTGGTGTGTAGTAGGATCAGACATTGTGGAAAATTGCTCACAAATCAAAGAAACTCAACCTTTTCTGCAATGTAAAAAAAGTGGCTATTAGATACCTAAAATTGGTACATATATGAATCTAATGTATCTGAATCCATACTTTTGGAAGAAGAAAAAACCTGGACACAAATAAAAGTTTTTAATAATAAGTAATGCTTGAGGACTAACACCTAACTACATCCTGACATCATGCAATTGACTCCTACCTTTTACCAATACTATCCCAGAACTTGTAATGAATTTATGATGCATATAAATACCCCCAAAAAAAAAAAATCAAATTGATCAGCATGAAAAGGACTATAACTCCATCTATAATGTACAGATAAAGTCAAGAAAGAACTTTTTAAACCTGAAATGAGGCAGTGTGTCCTGCTTCACTCTGCATGCAGCTGGGGAGATCAGATAAAAGTGAGGCGAATTTAAAGAAAAGAAAAGGGCTTTTCCCATCATATATTTAATAGAGAAAGATTTGAAAATCTGAGTGAATTCCATAAATGGAAGGATAGCAAGGTTCTTTTGGCTGTCCATGCATGCTTAGGTAATAGAGCCTGGAAAGACAAAAGAAGTAAGTTGGATTGGAGGGAGATACTGCAGCAGCAGACGAGCATTGAATATAGCAGCCAGCAATAGCCATGAAAACTCTATTACCCTGTGGCCTAAACGTAGCCTCCATATGATCAATTATCCCGAGTCCCGTTGCACATTCTGAACTACTTCTGATGCTCGATTTAGATAGACGTGTATCAACAATAAATGTACTCATAAATATTTTAAGGTGTCAACAATTGAACTTTTTTTTTAAAAAGCGTCAACAATTGAACATCGAAGGGTTTATAATTGGAAAATAAAAATGTTCAAAGGAGACCATCAAAATATAGACGGGACAAAATTTCTTTTAAAAAAATGCGGGGCTTTATTGAAATTACACGAAATGCACAGGGTTCTTTTTTTGACATTTTGAAAAACAATTATTATAGTTTAATAGATATCAAAAACTTTTTTCATCTCCTCACCTTTTCATCTTCCTTAAATATTCAAACCGCTCGCTCTCGTCTTCGTCCAAACCCAAACCCTAATTTCTTTCCTATTTGCTGCGGTTACTCAATTTCAATAGCAATCAGAGTGTGCACATTATCAAGTAATATGTAAATCTTTTTAATTTCGCCAACTTTATCGATTTTTTCGCAAATTTTGTTTTTCTTTCTTTTAATTTGTTTGTGTTCTTTATTGTAAATCAGAGCGTCATGGTGAAGACCAGACGAAATCCAGGTATTTCTGGCTAGCTAAGGTACTAGCGATTTATCTGCAACGATTGATATGGTTTTTTTATGGAGTTTCAAACAAAAAGGTCCATGTTTACAGTTCAAAAGTCTTGTTTGTCGATTTAAATTCTTTGTTTATTCTTTTACTTCTCGCATTATTTCTCTTCGTATGCTTGGTTGGTATAAACAGTTTGGATTGTATATGTATATGCAATCATCAATGTTTTATTGTTAAAAGTTGTTATTTAACTGTTGAAGGTTTTACTTATCAACATGATACTTTAAATGTTAAAGGTTGTATTTATATATCATAAGTTTGTCTATTTTTTGGCAAAACGTCTTGTATGTGTGCAACTTTTAATTGATGTTTTTTTGTTTATTTTTTTGCATCATGTGCAGATTTGATTCATGGCGTGTTAATTATCATCGATGTTTTGTGTTTTTATTCATGTCGTGGACATGAAACTGAACGTCTGGCTTTTTCGGGATTTATTTTTATTATATGTTCCCGACTTGGGCATTTAGGATTGAAAGGTCCGTGTTCTTTTTTGAAAAAATTTATGTTTATATTAACAGTTTAATATATATCAGGATCATCCTGATATTGGCAATATCAGGCACCAATTAAATAACGACACGTCATCTTTAACTAATTTATGATTGGGCCACGTGTTCAATCATCACCCAAACGGGTTTAGGCATTCTAAATTAGGGTTTAGAACTTTACTAAAAATATCTTAACCAAATCAAACATTACAATTGTACACGTGTCATTATCTTATTGGTGCCTGATAGGGCCTATATCAGGATCATCCGGATGAATGTTATTCTCTTATATTAAAAGGAACCTGTTTAATATCATAAGTTTTTAGAATGCAAAACATTCTATTTTAAGTGTTGAAAGTTAGCTTTTAAGTCTTAAGGTTTTTTTACAAAAATAAGTATATGTTTTATATTAAAAGGTGGCTAATTAATATCAAATATTTTTAGAATGCATAACATTCTATTTTTAGTGCCGAAAATTAACTTTTAAGTTTAAAAAATTTTTATTTTAGAAATATTATGATGTTACATGCATGTCTTGGCAAAGTATATGTTTCATATTCAAATGTGGTTGTTTAATATCAAAAGTTTTCAGAATGATTTTTTGCAGCGTGCAATGGTTGTGGGAAAGACAAATCGAGGTGTCATTCCAATTTTACAGCATTGGAGCTCAAGCAAGAGAAGAGCACGCTGCTGAGAGCAAAGAGATGTTGGACGATATATATTGGCATGCAAAGAAGAAGACGGAAACTGCGATGCCCGCCTTTTATTAACTTGCATCTTGACTCACCTAATGACGGTTTTTAGAAATTGAGAGAGTTGATATGTTCATTCTGTACATTTTAGAGTTCATTTGATTTCCATCAAAAACTTGATTCATTTATGTGTTGTATCATTTATAGTAAAACATCTATGTTTGATGTTATAATATCAACGTTTTAAGTTTTAGAATATTTTTACTTGTGTTGTTTTTACCAGTGCAGTCCATTGTTTAAATTGAATCAAAGAATTTTCTAATTAACATTTTTAACCTTTGAATTTATAGTAAAAAATCATTTTTTTAGCATTTGAACATAATCAATGTAGCAGATTGAGCACTTACAACAGGGGAAAGTACTCCTTTGCTTAAGGTTGCATGCAAAAGTAGTCCGGTGCTGGAACAAGAAAAGTTGAGGGTTTTCCCGCTTAATTTTCTTGGTAAAATTGTGGTCTTCTCAAACACAAAAACCTGTCAAGAAAAAATTCCAATTAAATGCATGCTAAACTCTTAAGCCCCATGATATATTTTGGGCTGCTATTTGCAGATTGTATATTATTTTTGCAATCCGCATTTTTCTTTAGATACCGTTCATATTGAAAGAGAGCATTTTCATTTTTGTTCCCAAGACTTGGACTATGCTTGTTGACTCTTGAAGTCATATTTTTGGGTAATTAATCAGAATAATCTGATTCTTCACTAGAGTTGGGATCTATGCATGGTTCTATTATTTCTATGATGTAAACATTTTCTGATTCATCAAATATACTTTTCTTCCATAGGTTCGTATCCCAATTAATAACCTAATTCTAATACCCTAATATTTTATTAGAAGTTTGTATATTAGGATATTCATTTACATAATGTCCTTCTATGTTTTGCATATCCAACATCTGCAATTTTTCTTTCCTTTCAGACAGAGTTTTTGCTTTTCTGCTTAGTCGTCTGATTTCTTAAATAATTTTCCGGGTTGAAATTTCTTTCTCTTTATAATAAATTTGTATTTACCAGAACTTTTCTTCTTTTTAGTATCTGTTTTCCAACCATACTCTACAGTTATTTCTCCCGTTATAAAATAACATATTTTATTGAACTTTTTAACCTTTTTCTGAGTTCTTATTAATTCACGGAATTCGGTCAATTCTTCTTTTACTATTATCATAGCACATCCTAAACGAAAGCTAGTGGTTGTATTACCAAGTTCAGTTTTAAACTTTTCTAATGCTTTTTCTCCAACCAAATCAATTTTTCTTAGATATTGAAGTATCACTTCTTGAAAATCACCTTGTTCTAGTTTGTACCAGTTTATTTCATAATCACAATTGAATTTTTCCACGTAACAGATATCACACAGTAGTAATTTTACTAGTCGTTTTTTAGCTTTCTTTTGCACTAGTAGTAATTCATACTCTTTATCTCCATCAAAATCAATTCCTAGGAACATGGTATAGAGTGCATCTAAGATGTGATCTCAAATATTGTATGGAAACCACCATTTGAATTCTTCCAGTTGGTGTTTTTAATGAATTCTTTGGCTATGCCTAGACTTTTATGTTCTATTAATAATATTATAGTTCGAGGATTCTCATAAGCTTCTTAATTAGTTTGAATTACCAAGCTTAATTATGCCGCCCATTTATCGATAGTTTTCTTTCTTTCATATTGACAGTCAATGTTTAAGAAACTACCATCAGATCTTTTAGAGCTTCCAACCTTACTTTTCGCACTTTCTTGAAATTATTGAGTTTGATTTGTTCTCCTTCTTTTAAAGCCCATGTATGAAATCTCAGTTTTCTTCTTTATTATCCATCCTAAAAGCTTCAGGCATGGTTTCTATATCACTAATTACCAGTTCTTCTGCTTATTAAACTCCACCGGATTCTTTGATTGAAAAAAAAAGACTTTTGATTTTCTTTCTCTCCCTACCGACATCCCCACTCCCGTCTCTGCTGAACTTTCTCAGGGAGGGATCGCCGGTGGCGACTTCGCCGCCGAGCAGATCACCTCCCCCACCCAAGCCCATAGTAGATCCAAGCACCCCTCCGAACCCAGAACCCGGAAACCCAAGAACACCATCGAAAAACTACGATTTTGTCTCAAATTTGATCCCTCTTCTGAATGTTTTCTCTCCAGGTTTGTTGCCCGTCGGCGGTTATTCTCCGGCGATATAGAATCGCCGTGGCGGCGCCCCATTACAGATCATAGGTATTGACTTCATACCATACAATAGTCGCAGCTCTAACTCCTCTCGCCGGAAGAGCTTCACGGAGGTAACTCTACGAACGGGTAGATTAATCGGAACAAGATCGGGCAAGCTAGATGGGCTGAGATCGACACCACGATGTAAGGGATTGGGGAGATCTCCGTCAGACGCCCTAGACACGCGCAGGAGTCTCCCCTTGCGCCGACACGGTCGCGCGTGTAAGTAACGTGCCGGCCTCTGTCTCGCGCGTGCGCCCACGCGCCTCCAGGAGTCCACCGGGAAGATCGGTTTCGCCAGAAATCTCAGCAGATTGGGTTATCCTTCTTTTAATTTTTTCTTTTACTTATTATCAGCTTTATTAGTGTTTCAGATGAATAATGGGGGTATGTGCTAGATATGGGTTTTTTGATAGAGTATTGGATTGGTGTGTTGTCTGCCAGTGTATTTCCTGACCGGTCCATTGATTTCAAAATATGCTGGTTTCTGATCTGATTCAATACATAGATTGGAGAAATCCGAGTCATTGGAAGTTTTTGACTCTCCCAATGGCGACTCTGTCTGAATCAGATTTGTAGTCGGTACAAGTAGAAATGTCTTTAGGCATCTCTGCTTGATGCGGATGGGCAGCATACTGATGTTCTGATAATGTGTGAACAAACTAGAAGGTCTCTTACTGTCATAGGGAGTCACACCGCGTGAAATGAGATTGTACTACTTTAGGCTATTACCGGCCTGATCATAGTGAGGAATGAGATAGTCTTATACCGGCAGAGCAAGGACGATAGTATATAGCGAGGATTGAGACTTTCTAGGGAGTGAACATATTTTTGGGATGTCAAACCAGTACTGTGGTCAGTATGCATTCAGCAAGACAGGCTGGGACTGTCCGAAAGCGCTGTTGGTTACAACCATCACCCTTTAGACCCCTTTTTTTAGTATTAGGTCTGATAGGCTATTACCGGCCTTTTGATATTGTGTTACCGCCATTGTTGCAGAGAATATCTAGTAATTTCATATTCCCAGGAAATTCTCAGTAATCAAACAAATAGGGTATGGAGGAGCCTCATATATAGACATATTTTTAGATTCTCCTCCTAATCCCACAAATTGCCTCGATATTTGGAGATCATTGTACTACACAGTTACCGTTAGGGTGTGGTGAGGCCATATATTTCACTCCACCACCGTGTGGTTTAATTATTTTTTAAAAAATACAGTTCTTCTGCTTCTTCTTCTTCTTCAATTTTCACTAGTATATCCCTTCTTCATTTAAGATTCTTATTTCTTCAAATCCAAACAAGTTTAGGATTTTTTTCTATTTCTTTATTTGCTAGTTCATCATTTTCTAAAGCAATCTAGTAGTATTTTCAAGTAGATCAAAATATTCTTCTTTTACTTGTAATACTTACGGATTTTTTTCTACCTTTATTCATACAACTGGTCATAATCTTTTAGTACTATTTGTCACCAAAAGGCCATGTTAGTGCTTTAGATCTTCCTGGTGAACCTAACTCCACATATCCTACTCCGGATACTGATACATATCCCTGGGAGGGAGGCACACTTCCTTTAACGTGGCAAGCCCTTATTGGTTTGTTATATTTTTATTTTCAATTTTCATTCTATTGTAGGCCATGCAAAAGGTCCCTTATCAGAAATGCCTTACCTTTATTTTTGCGGTTAAATTTTGAAATTGAACTGAATTATACTGAAGTGAAACTTAATTTGTTGAAAAATAAAATCAGTATGTTTAAATTTACCTGAATTTTATCAAATTATATTTTGATTAGACTGAATAAAACTGAAGTAAACTGAACTGAATTGAATTGAAATAAACTGAATTGAACTGAATTAAATTGAATTGAACTGGACTGAATTGAAATGAAGTGAAAATTAATGTATTGAAAAATAAAATTAGTATGTCTAAATTACCTGAATTTTATCAAATTATATTTTGATTGAACTGAACTGAAATAAATTGAACCGAAATAAATTGAATTAAACTGGAATGAATTGAATTGAACTGAACTGGACTGAACTGTTCTTATAAACTCCAGAAAAAATAGGGCATAAATCGTTATGTTTTGTATCCAATTGAAATAAAGTTAAAGTAATTATTTTATATTTTTATTGTATCAAATTAATCTCAGTTTATTCCAGTTGAACTGAAATTAATTTAATTGAACTGAGATTTGTTTAATTGAAATGAAATTAATTCAACTGAACTGAATTTAATTTAACTGATGTGAGATTATATTAACTGATTTAAAATTAATTTAACTGAGATTATTTTTCAATAATATGAACTTGACAGGATCTTACCATGTGAGTAATAAAAATACAGGCTTACAAGATCGGCCCACCATACCAGTGGGTCCCCGGGTCCATGGGGAGGGAGGCGCCCTCCAAGGGTAACCTAGACTTCGCATCCTACTCCATAGTTTGGATAGGAATACTTTTCTAAACCTATTGGTTTTTGTTTGTTTTCTACTTTTATCTGAGATATTATTAATTAGTTTTTCTTTATTGCTTCTAAGATTTCTTTATTGCTAGAACTTTCTTGAAGTACCGTTTTTAATTCACTAATGAACTTTGCCGCTACATCTTCTGCTTTCCATTTTCATTAGACATTACCTGCTTTAGGAGTTCTAGAATTTCTTCTAGTTTTGATTTTAAGATGTTGTTAAAATCTTCTTGAATTTCTTTAAGGCTCGTCCTAGTTAGGACATTAGTTCGATTTGCCGACCTAACTCGTCAATTCTTTTTGAAATACTCCTTATAAGTTTTCTTTCACTTGGTCCGAGTTACTACATTTTTTTTTGTGAATTACTTCTTAGTATTTCTCTTTCACTTGGTTCGGTGTTACTAAAACTTTTTCTGGAATGATCTCCTACTTCAAGGCCGTTTCTTTGTATTATTGGTTTTTAATTTTTCTTCTATAATTTTTTTTATTTCTAGCTATATTGATAGCCCAAGAATTGTCTATAGGAGTTATTTCAGAAATTATTTTTCCTCTACACTTCCTATTTCATTGAATGCATCTTCAAGTTCAATGTATATATCATTTCTTTTATAGTCTATATTGTGGTTACTATTTGTTAAGGCATAAGCAACCAAGTATGTTATGCTAAAAATTTTATCTCCCGTATTCATCAAATCAATTCTTTCAAATTGATGTATGAAAGATAAGACTTGATCTAAGTTTCTTGTGTTTAGACTAACCCAAACATAGGATAAACAGTAAATATGAATTTTTGGTAGGCTAAATTCCTCTAGCCGCTCCTAAAATACAGTCTCTTCTATTATTTAATCAATTATCAATTAAAACCATTTTAATTGGAGAATCTATTCATTCTTGAAATTTTGATTTCAACAAGATTTCTATGGCACCTAAGTGAACCATTCCAATAGTTGAACGAATTTTACTATCTATTTTCTTGTAAATTCATGTTAATCTCTTCATGAGTGATTAAAGGTAAATACACCGCTCTTGTATAATCTACATGCTTTTCCTTAGTACCTACAAAATAGTAATCATTGTTTTTTATTTATAGCCTATCCAAAAAATATATGTTAAAAATTTTTCTTTTCTTAAATTAAGCTTTGTAGACTTAATTTTTGAAAGTAGCTCTCGATTTATCAAGAATCTTTGAGTAAATCCATGACTGGATTCAAAGGTTTGAATATCATAAACATTTTGGTTTTCTTCAAAAGTTTCTTCTATTTCGTTAACTGAATTCATATTAGATTTGAATTCTTATAAAGTGAGCATATTATTGTTATTAACATATCTTAGATACCAAATCTGAAAAGCGTATTCATTTGTATAATATTCGTTATGATTTGAGTCAAATTATGATTTTACAACCAGTAGAACTCGTGTAATGTTTATAAGTTCTAATCTTCATCCTTCCTTAGCTATTTTGTATCAGACTATCAGTGTTTAACTATCCAATCCTACAAACCATGTTTCCCTGAACGACTTCTTGCCTAAGCGGTACTACCGGTTCTACGGACTTCAAGATTATTATAACAGATAAGCATACATACAAATAAAACTTTTTAAAGTAAGAAAGAAGAGTTATATAAGAACTTACCTTCAAATTAGACGAGCCCTAATGGACTTTTTATTCACACATAGTCATCCGAAGATGAGAACAGAAACTCCAGACCAGCATCCTTTTAAAAGGATCCAGAAGCAGAAGATATTACATTGATGCGAGGAAGTGAGTGTGTCCTCATTCCTCTAAATGAACTTCCTTACATAGAGTAGGAAGGATCTGCATTATCAAGAGGGGTGTGTCATCCCTTAGTACAAACGCACTTGAATTATTGCCCACTAAAGTAGATGCATTATTGCGCACTAGTTAAAGTGGATTCATTATTATCCCAATACTTGCTGTTTTTTGAAGTGGAGGAATCCATGCAGCTGTTGTCAGCTTTATCTTTATCTACAGAAGAGCTCTCTGAAAAGCACTATGGACGGCTATATTGATTGTAGTGTTGCATCAATTTCCTGAATTGGTCCTCGTGATGGTCCCCGAGAAGCCTATTTTTCAGCAAGGTGTTCTGATAGGTCACAAATCGCCCTTCATCTTCTTTGCTAATAGTTCTGCTTGATTTGATGTATACCGAGATAGTTGAATCCTGATAGTTGATAAACAGCTTTTTTCAGATGAAAAACTTAATATATTTTGATAAATTCTTCAATTCTTCTTTTGGCTAATGGTTGTAAATCAATAGCTTCTGGTTTGCAATCCATATTACTGAGAAGGATTGTAGTTTTCTCCCTCAAAAATGCCGATTTGGACTAGATGTTGTGCATGATAGATTAGTAATCCTTCTTGATTCCAGTATGGACCGGAAATATTAATCTTCAAAAATATCTCCTGACCTTCCTTAGCACAGTTTTTCCTGAAAGTTTTTATTGTTTGGAAAAACCTATGTAAAAATACTAATTTCCAGCATATTAGAACTTGGATTTATGGTTTTTACCAAACCATATTGAAATGCCTCATAAACTTGTTCAGGGTTGGCATTTCAAGAAAATTATAATAACTTAAATTCTTTCCATCGGTGGTAAAAAAAAAATTCTTCTTCATATTTTTGTTATGTAGCATGTCTGGCCATGCGGTAGCAATATAAAAAGCTCGTTTCATTGATTTCGGCGGTGTAGTCTATTTTCATTGAGTTCTCTTCTTTTTCCCTAACAATGTGAAGTCTTCCTAGAGAGATCAAAGATCTCTTTTTAGACAAGAAAGCATCGCTGAAGGTATTAGGCTTCATCAATTCCCACATGTAATCAAAGTTAGAGGTGGAGATCCTGAAGATCTGGTATACAAATATGCTAAAGTTCGAGCTTCCATAAAGTTTTTAAACTTCTTGTGTGCGATGTCGGGAATACCATCGGTAGTTTTTTTTTGTGAAACTTCATTCTTCATAGATGCCTGTGTTAGGGTCATTGTAAACCACATGATATGGTTTAGATATTTTCGTAACTTGAATTTACTCTTCTGATTTCTCATAAGCTAAAGGCGTAGCTTTGGTATGTGGGATTGGAATTCCCTGGTTAGGCCTAAAACAAAATTGATCTGGTGTAACCAATTTAATGGTAGAAGTTTGTATTTCTTTTTGGACTTTTGGCAAATCCACGGGCTTTATCGGGTTTGTTGATTCTTTACCAATTTTCGTTTGTATCGGAATAGCCTCATCTTTCTACTTTAAGGGAGAAGGTGATGAGATAATATTTTTTTAATTCATTGTCTGAAGCAATTTTTTTGTTTCCCGAACTTAATCAGGTTGATATATTTGATCTTAGCCTCAATGAGCTCAAGTTCTTTGATTAAAAGTCCAATTTTGCAACATCACCTGCTCTTGTTCATTCATCATGGATTTTGCATAAGAAAGTATATATTAGAAACACAAATATCTTCTTTAATTGCCTTGCTGGAATTCTCTTGTCATAAAATCTGCAAAACAATTCTTGGTTCCTACAATATGAATTACATCAAAATCATAGACAACCACATTTTCCATCTAACGAGGCGGCCTTGTTTATTATCTTCTTTCAAATTAATTTTATGGAAGTAAGTATAACTTTTGTTATCTCTGTTCTAACTAAGAATCTTCATGGTGTTTAATAAACAGAAATTTTTTTAATTACTCTAATTACAGAAAGATATTCTTTTTTCGTTACTATGATAATTTTTTTCGGCAACTTTAAAGCTTTATGAAGTATATCGACAAATATATTCTTTACCATTGTTTTCTGCTTTAAAAATTCCTCCCAAAACAAGTCTGATGCATCTATTTCAATGATAGTTTATCCTCTGGTTGAGGATGATGAAGTTTAAATGATAGTTTATCCTCTGGTTGAGGATGATAAAGTTTAGGAAAGTTTCTCAAACTTTTCTTTACTTTTACCGTGTATAACTGGTATCAGTATTTTTCCATTCCAATGGAACATCTTCTTTTAGTTTTGCAAGCTTAGAAATATAATTAGATGCATGCGTGAGTATTCCTAAAAATCTTTGCAACTACTTTTTATTTTCGACTATATCCGAGAAATTTGAATAGGTTATGAGATATGATCTTGAGGTCGATGTGATCCTTCTTCAATTTCTAACCCTGGAAAATTGATTTTATTTTTAAAAAGTTGTGTCTTCTTGAACAATATAGCTCAGACCAAAGCTTAGCATACATAACAAATTAAAGTTAACCATCCTGAATGATTCAGGCCTGAAACTAGTACTTACTTAGAAGTAGCTAAAGCAATGAATTACAGACTAGATTGCCAAAGAAACGATGCTAATCGTCAAGTACAATTGGTTTCTTGGAAGATGTACCATCTTCAACACATAAACCAGTAGTCCGAACTATAATAACCTTGAACAAGATCTTCTCCGGGCTGTTCTCCAACAGCTGGAAGAAGCAGGCATCCCCAACCTTCAGCTCGTTGTCCTCTAAGAACTTTTTCCACCCTTGGCAATGCAGTGTCTTTGAAGTGAGGTGCCCATTGTAGAATAAGCTCCAGGTCCTCCCATAGGCAGTGAGGATAACTGGCACCTTAACACCTTGAGGCAGCAGTCTGACAGTCTTTATTGGAAGGTGCTACAATGAAAACACAAGAGATTTTAGTCACCATTTTAACAGTACACAGATGGTTTGTGCTAATTAATGTGTAAATGAATAGATGTGATTAAAATTAATTACCATGACATAACTTGGGGCGAGATGAGATTTGGTCAGAATTATGGAAAAAATGTGATTGGTTCGGGATGTGAAGTAGTGGTGTTCTGCTGCTGGCGGAGTGACAGTTTCCGGGGCTGATATAGTCTGATTTGAACAGTACAGCGTCAGTTGCTATGGAAAAACAGTGTAAACAGGACATCTTCAGTCAATAACTCGTGTCCTAATATCTGACACGGGGATCGAGAACATGGCATTTTTATAGAAATTAAAGTGCAAAATATGGCACTTAAAAGTTTGAAATGTATTGTTTATACCCCTAAATAAAAAGTGCATAGTTTGTGGCCCCTTAAAGTATAAAATGCTTAATTCATAGCCCTTACCTATTTTATTTAAAAAATGAATTTTGTCAAGAGTATAATTGAAAATTCACATGTTAAAATATCAAGAAAAATAAAAAATAAAATGCGAGGATCATCTTCTCCTCAACTCCCTATAGATCCGCCGCAGTCCATCAATTCCCAGTCCATTTTCCCCGTCTGCCGGTCACTCCATCTACCAGTTCCACCACCGCCTCCGCCTCCATCTACACCGTATGCGATCTCTCAGCAAATAGTCATCTTCAGCGCGCGATGGGAAATTCCCCGTCAATTAATCGTCGACGACGGATTTAAAATTTTTGCAGGTGATGATTGAGATATTATTCAATTGTCGGGTAGAATTTGGTTAACATGATTCGAGTTTTATGTACTCCTCGAATACGGAGGGGACCAGAGTTTAATACTCAGCTGGAATCATTTGGTCGGTGTGTCGATGTTGTCTCCGATAAGGTAACAGACGTCGTGTAAGAAGGAGGCGGGTGATGCAGATGCAAGATATCACTATACATCATCAGCATGTTTTTTGTTTTTATTTTAAATATCTGATAAAATGCGAATTGACTAATATACCCTTCTAGAAATTAAATTTTTTTAACATAAATTACCTTGAAGCCATGTATACTACATTTTTATTTTTTAGGGGCCATGAATCATACATTGTTGATTTTAAGGGCCACAAACTATACACTTTTTATTTAGGGGCCATAAACAATACATTTCAAACTTTTAAAGGCCATATTTTGCACTTTAATCATATAGAAAAAATAGAATTATGTATCTGACACGGAGATACGACACTATACTGGCAAGTCGGAGCAACATAAGACTGAATACATTACCTCCTCGTTGTGGAACACTTGCTCGTCGACGGGCTTACGAGAATCAGACATAATTGCAGTTCTGCAGTGCAAAAAAGAGGCTATTAACACCCAAGAAATTGGTTCTTATACGGTATATGTGTTACATTTGATAATAAATACACTGAACTTAAACAGAAACGATACAAGCATCAACTTAATTCCAGTATCATATATATATATGACTAATGAATAAAAGCTTGTAAATACGAAGCGGGAATAAAGTCACAAAGATGGCGTACTTACCTACTGTTTCATAACAGAAGTTAGAAGTTTTATTTTGGGATAGAACTATAGGGTTCAGGAAGAAAAATACAAGATCAAACATATACACTACAATTACCTGCGAGAATTTTTAATTTTGTTATGTTTTTATGTGAAGTGAAGCATATAAATATGTTTCAAAACAAAAACAAAAAAGGTAAGTTGATATTTAAAGATTTGATGTTGACTTATAAGTATAAACATATCAAAATATAATTATTAGTATTGACAAAAATTGCTTAAATTATTTAATGTTATGGATACGTTATTCAATTTTCGTAAGAACAGATTAGAAAAATATCTTAAAGTCTAACTTACCTAAAGTATGTTCATTATTAATGACAAAATGACTTAATTTATTTAATGTTGAGGATCTGTTATTCAATTTTGGCAAAGAAAAAAAAACAAACTCTTTCAAGTCTAACTTATTAAATGATATCATATCCTCTATCCGTCTTAAGTCAAAGCGTATGATTTGACTTTCCAAACTCAAATTAATCCAACTTTGACAGTTGATATATATTAATTCTTGTGTTCAAATAATTTCTAAGAAAAATATCATATACATAAAAAAAATATACGTTCAAATGGATTCAAGAACATATCATCACAAAATAATAATTTTACATATTAGCTAATAAATATTAATTGTCAAATTAATCTCAGTTTGACGTTGAAATGTCAAACAAGACGTTTTAGTTATAACATAATAAATAAGTCCTATACAGTTCAGTTTATTTTTAATTTATACGAAGTAAGGCATATAAATATGTTTTAAAAGAAAACATAAAACGTAAGTTGATATTCTGAAATTTAATTTTAAGATTTGATTTTGACTTGTCAGTATAAACATATCAAAATATAATTATTAGTACTGACCAAACTTGCTTAAATTATTTAATGTTATGGATCTTATATTCAATTTTGGTAAAAATTAACAAAATAGCAACTCTCTTAAAGTCTAACTTACCTAATGGTGTCATTTGGATATTATCTAATTCAATTTATTTAGAAATATAACATCCAAAAGGATTGGGAGATTAAGAAGAAGATTGAATCTAGGCAAAGCAGAAAGCACCTGTTTAAACTTATGATGCTAGTAGCTGCTTTATGCAGTGTGAAGAGGGCTGCTTTATGCTAGTGATAGACAAAATGTGTAATCTTTATAATTTTTTATATGAAATGAAATCCTAATAAAAAATAATAACATCTGAAATATAAATTTAAATGTAGACCCGTTTGTAAATAAAGTGCAAAAATAAACTGAAATATAAATAACAAAATAAATAAAATAAGGTTATTTATATTAATCTCGAAAAATATGAATACATTACATATAGCAATAAATTAGTACAAGAATGGCATGTGCATTCCGGTACATTAAAGTGGTGGAGGTGAGGAACCCTCTGTCCTGGAAACGTTTTAGACAGTCGGTAACGATCCACGTACCTCAGGATTGAACCACTAAAGGCTGATCGGAGTCGAGCCCTGTACTAGAAACTAGAGCCGTAAAACAACTATCACCAATGCAGTAGGGACCTAACCTGATTAAGATGAGCTGACTGATCGACTTAGGAGAAAGCAATTTTTTGTGTTTAAGGCTTTAGAGAGAAGAGTAGAGAACTCGAAACTCGGATGCTTTAACTGGTCTCCTAACGATTCTACTTATACAACTCTAAACATGCTCCTATTTTTAGAACATGACTCAAATAAATATTCATGAATATTTTCGAGCATAGCAATCAGCCAAATAAGGTCATGTACTTAATTTATTTAATGTTGAAGATCTGTAATTCAATTTTGATAAAAAAAATCAAAATCTTTCAAGTCTAATTTACCAAATGATTTCACTTTTCAAAGTCATAGCGAGCCAACTTTGACCACTAATATTTTAATTCTCGTGTGCAAAATATTTCTGAGAAAAATATCATATATATACATAAATATATGTTCAAATAAATTTAACAACATATGACAAAATAACAGTTTTACAAATTAGTTACCAGTTATCTTTTACTAGGTATATATATAAAAGCAGAAAGTGGCGGCGTAAATATAAATAAAAAAGAAAAAACACCGCCGGACTTTCACAATTTAATGTATACATAGTTAAAACTATGTAGTATTATAGCGGTATTGTGATTTTCCGGTGATAATTTTTTATTAGGAAAATAAATATTTAAACACGGTATGTAAATAAGGGTATAATTAAAATTTATGTATGGAATGAAACACATACATTGCTTAAATATGTAAACGTTTACGTAATAAGTATTATGAAATTTTCGTGTATAAGTATATATTTTAGGAATCTTCTCTAAGGAAGACATATAGCATATTTTATTTTAGCCTTGCCATGTTTTTAAAAAACTATAATTATTGTTACGGCATTCTTTGCCACCGTTATCGTTTAATGAAATATGAATGTTATTCTATAATATATTCCTACCAAAAAATCAAAAAATCTTAATATATATATATTGTTCGGATTGTTTAAATCATGCGCCTAAAAAGAATATATATTTATATATTAAGAAGAGTTATTGCCCTAAACCCTAAACCCAGGAATTAGAAGAGTTATTGGTCCGGTCAATAAATAAATTAATAAAAAGAATTAAAAAGGATGAAACTACATAGTCTTGACTAAAACTGCCATATAACCACCGCAAATTCACCATTCATTTTGAACCACGCCGCCGTCGTTGGAAATAATTCGAGTGTCACTAATTATTGATTAACCTCTAACTATATAATTCCAAATAAGTGTCACTAATTATGTTAAGCCCTAATTATTGATTAACCTAATTATGGTAATTGATATATATTCTGATTTCTGATGTAGTAATTTTAGTTAATTAATTTCAGTAGTTTTTCATATACAAAAATTAATATATGTTAATTAAAGTCTGTCGTTTATTACCAAGATATTATGGCGGTCGATTTCCATATATAAATATTTATATGTGTTAATTAACGTCTGTCGTTTATTATAAACATACTATTACCATAAATTTATAATTACTAATATACTATTACTATAAATTTATATTAATCAAATCAAATTAAATATATTAATTTACTATTAACTATATACATATAAATAGGTCAGGGTTTGTGTTGAGTCAACTCGTCCAGAACAAAACTAAATTTGCATGAATACCTAGCCGTGGCATGAATATATAGAAGCGATACCGACCAGGCCGAAGGTTGTTTAACTTCCAGTGAGATTTGATGAATTTAAGGGTGGATAATAGAGATCTCCATGGTTTGGTAACTAATTTGAATCGTCCAATCGATTTCACGTTTTCAAAGCGAAGTTATGGCGGATAAGAACTTGGAGATTGATTTACTTCATGGACACATGGCGGAGATGGAGAGAGCCTTCCCGAAAAAGAAGATATTAGGTGTTAGAAGAATATGGGATGGAGGGGGAGAATCTTGGAGATTTTCTATGAAAAGCTTTTATTTTCCGGTTTGATTATCCTATGAACTTTGGTCCTAGAATGGCGAGCCAGTTTACATGGAAAAATCGGCTATCTTTGTGGTGAAGAGACGTGGTGCTAAAGATGACGTCCGACAAGGAGTTCACGCTGAAGAATGTGTTGTATGATTCGCAAGAACTTAGTGTTCGGTTCAATGCTGAGCAAACACGGACCAGCAAAGTATTTCGCAGCTGTGGGAACCTTCAGACTACCTGGATGTGGTCTTTTATGTCATATATGTGGTTTATCATATTTGATGACATATAATTAATAAGCATTCATATCTCATAATTAGTGAATTTCAAATCAAAGTTAACCATGCATGCCTCTTTATAATCACGTATGTGTGCATCAAAAACATGTTGCATAATTATATATTAGCATAATATATATCAATTTCGCATGCAACCATATAGCCATTCGATCTCACGTGTGTATATATATATACACTATATTCACGTAAAAACCATACCGACGTACCCATGTATGCATATAATTTGTATAATTCTTCTATCTTTTGAAAGATGTCATTTTGTACACGTTTTGTCGGATCTACAAATTACCAAAATATCATCTTTTGTTAACTGAAAAACTAAAATTAATGTAAACTTATTTTTAAATTTGATAAACTTTCTAAGTTGTACTTATCAAGAATAAAGAAAAACAGTTGATCCTGATATAAACAATATCAGACACCAATTAAATATCGACACAAATTAATTTTTAATTGAGTCACGTGTTCAATCAGAGCCCATACGGGTTTAAGCATTTTAGGTTAGCTTTTTAGAAATTTACTAAAATATCATAACCAATTAATAAAATATTACAATTATACACGTGTCATTATCTTATTAATTAATGCCAGATAAGAATTATATCAAAGATCATCTAGATGTTATTATCAAAGAAAAAATATCCTAAACTCATCACCAAGTTTAATGAAATTATTTATGATAATAATTTCTTTTCTTGAACTTAACAACTTTAATTTCATAATAAAATTTGTGGTCACATAATTGAATGATTATTGCATTTTGAACTAAAAGCTTTTAAAAAGAACATCAAAAAATCGCGCAACGCGCAATCCGGTTAGACTAGTTAATGATAAAAAATATCTCAGCTTGACGTTGAAATGTGAAACAAGACGTTTTGGTTAAAACAGAGTAATTTGTTGATCCATTAACAGAAATTTGTAAGGAACTGTGATTATTAGCAAGAGATATGTTTGATCCAGAAAATGAGAAAACCAATTCAAATATCACATGAATCAGGAGTTTTCTTTATTAAACAGTTTGTGTGTAATTTCTACTCTCAGAATTACATAATCGAGATGTCACAGAAAGTTAAAATATCACTTTTTCTTCTATTGAGAATGAGTATCATTAAATATCTGATCAAGCAAGCTATAACAAATCCTTTTTCCAGCCAGAGGTTACAAATATACCTCAGATAAGATGATTGTGGCTGATCAGAAATTATTTGACAGTCAACGTCTGATTCTAACTCAGACATAGTTCTAACGAATCAATATTTAACCAATTCTGCAGCGCAAAAGTGGTACATTAGAGTATGAATCCAGTTTCTGCAAATTTACAAACCTAAAGAGAAAAGCACCCAAAAATGTTTCAGAAAAGCTACTATAGCTATGGCCAGATTTTCTGCAATTTCTCTGATCTTTAGGTCAATCCAAACACACAATCGAAAAAAAGGGTACAACTTTAATCATCATTGTATAAACATGAAAAAAAAAAATCAACCCCGGGTTATTTTTGAACTAAAATAGTAATAAACTTAATTTTGAACTTATAAATTTCTTCAAGTCATAAACTTAATTGAGGGACCTCAGTTTGATCGATAACCCCTAAAGTATTCAGATTCTAGAAGCAAGACGGATCAAGAAACAGTAAAACACCATCAATGTACGTAGCAGATTGAGCACTTACAGATTGAGTCTCCTCTGCTTAAGGTTGCATGCAAAAGCAGTCCGGCGCTGGAAGAAGAAGAGTCGAGGGTTATTTGCAGTAAAATCGTGATCTTTCTCAAACACAAAAACCTGTCAAGAAATAACCTTTCAAATTTCCAATTAATTGCATGCTAAGCTATTTGGCGGCTATTTGCAGATTGTACATCATTTTTGCAACCGATATTTTTTCCCTGAAATACCAAATACATCCTCCGTATCAAAAAGAGCATTTTCATTTTTGTTCCCAATACAAAAATGATCTACAAGACAAACCCTCGGGTGGACAGGGGTAGACACTCCGATGTTTAAGTCAATGACAGTTTTGAGAATCTTATAAATGTAAAGCATAGTGTATGTAAGATAATTAGAGAGGTCTGTCAAACCTTTGTATTTATAGAGTTCTAATCCGTAGATTGGCAGGGTTTGTAAATCAAGTAAAGATACAACTCTTATGGTAAAAAGAGTTGTATTTTCATAATTAGAGGAAATGTATTCCTTGCAGGCAATTCAGAAGATACGCAATTCTTATTTGGATTAGGTCGATGGACCCGTAGCCCATCTTCCGCGTATCTCGAGTCCAAGACCCTCTCAGGCCTCGGTCCGAGTAAAAACGAAACCTAGAAGTGTGAACCATGGACTTATCATTTATTTAAAACATGGGCTAAAATAAGGACCCCGTTTTTTTTTGTTGGGAAAAAATCATCATTTTAATTTATCTTAATTCTTTTTCTTATTTGCGTATTAAAATTTCTCTTGCAACCAAATTTCACCTTCACCGGCAAACTGGACTTCACCGGGTTCTCTATTAGGGGTTTTTTAATGTTCGCCTCAATCCCCCAAATACCTTGGACTGGCACTGCCGAAAATCCTTAACGTATTGAACTAGGGAGTGAGCTATAATGTTATATCTCTAATCCAAGATAGACGAGGAAAATGATGGTGTGCAACTAAGAGTTTTTTGCCGAACTAACTTAATTTATGAAACTAATTCCCAAAGTAATACTCTTTCAGAACTACAGTAATAACTAATCATCATATATACATGCTGGAACTGCATTATAAATTACAAGAATCGTTATATTTTATTTGTCAATTTATGTAGGAAAATGAAGAAGATTGGAAGAAAACCATGTCTCCAAATACATGAACCAAAACAAAAGAATGAGAAGAGTTCAAGAGTTTAGCTCTATTCTTACAAGTGAAGAATATATAGTACAAGAGATAACAAAAAGTGAAATGACTAAACTATCCATGACATAATACTATTATTACTAACATGCCCCCTCAAACTCACGATGCTACAGCAAGAAGCATTGAGAGTTTGTCAGATAAGAAACGGAAGCGTGCTGATGAATGAGCCTTCGTGAACAAATCGGCAATCTGAAGGGAAGAGGGAACAAAGGGCAGTGAGATAGTACCAAGCTGCAAATGATGGCGTGTGAAGTGATAATCAATCTCAATGTGTTTGGTTCTCTCATGAAACACTGAATTACGAGCAATATGAATGGCACTCTGATTATCACAATGTAGCAGTGTGGGATGAGGAAGCTTAATGCCAAAATCAGAGAGCAGCCAACGCAACCAAACAATCTCTGCAGTAGTCGAGGCCATGGCACGATACTCAGCCTCTGTAGAAGAACGAGAGATAACATCCTGCTTCTTACTCTTCCAAGAAATGAGTGAGTCACCAAGAAAGATGCAGAAACCAGTGGTGGACTTGCGATCCTCAGGATCACCAGCCCAATCAGAGTAGTAAAAGAAGAGTAGTAAAAGAAGGTAAATGAAGAGACATATGATTAGAGGCGCCAGAATCCAAAATCCACAAAGGAGAAGAGACATGTGAAAGGGGCGATGATGAAAAGCCTGTAGAGGAGGACATGACAGAAGGCTGCTGAAATGCGAGAAACTTTTGAAACTGGTCAAACATATACGGAATCAATTCAACACTAAATGACTGAGAACCATGATCACTGCCACTTTCCATTATGATACTTCAAGGATCCAAGCACACCAAAAATACCACACAGCCAAAAAATTCTCAACACAGAAAATCAAACTCAATCCAAACCACAATAAGTTCCCACAAATCAACAACTCCGAATCAAAATCGAAACCAAATCCCAACACCAATATCAACAACCAATCAACAAACCACAAATCCAACAAATACTTCAAAATTCCATATCCATGCAATATCGAATCTCCAATTCAAAAGGTCTCAAATTTCATACCAAATCACTAAGTATGCTTAACCCACAAAAATCACCACCACGATTCCGAAAAATTCCAAATTAATACCAAATCCAAGAAATTCCAAATTGAGATTCAACCACAACTGCCCATACAATAATTTCATCCAAGAATGAATTTAATAATCGAAACAAATCGAAAGAAGCTCACAAATGCCAAATCTGAAAATTTTTCAAGAAACAACCAAAACTCACAGTTCAGTCTGACGAACACTGTAGAATTTCCAGGACTCCAATGCTCGATCCTAACGGTCAAACTGTTGATCCACGTCTCTCGAACAACCATCCAAAATTTCAGAATTTTCCAACGGTCGGATGAAAAGATAACTCAAATATACGACGGCTGCGCAGATAAATCCGAAGCAGAAACTCTTTTGACGAAAATTCAAAAAAAACCACTTCAACCTTGATCTTGTTCAACCCACAAATCTTCAACCCACAAACCCATGAATCATAACTCTGATATCATGTTAATTTATGTAGGAAAATGAAGAAGATTGGAAGAAAACCATGGCTCCAAATACATGAACCAAAATAAAGGAATGAGAAGAGTTCAAGAGTTTAGCTCTATTCTTACAAGTGAAAAATATATAGTACAAGA
Organism: Sherardia arvensis; assembly: GCA_948330725.1. Classification (NCBI taxonomy): domain Eukaryota; kingdom Viridiplantae; phylum Streptophyta; class Magnoliopsida; order Gentianales; family Rubiaceae; genus Sherardia; species Sherardia arvensis. The sequence continues at coordinate 37,568,194 of OX415239.1, forward strand.
GATAACAACAAGTGAAACGACTAAACTATCAATGACATAATACTATTATTACTAACATTATTTAGTATCACACCCATTAATTATATTATTTTTATTACTTTATAAAGAAAAACTCAAACTACCTTTCCCGGAGAAACTATCCACCTCTCAAACTGGAAGTCGGCGACCTTATGTCGAAATTATCAATACAGATTTTCTCGTCAATATTTTCATAAATTCGAGAATCCCGATCAAACTCTCCACCTTTACTCCTTGGACCACCCAAACTCATGGAAATTTCATGGCCATTGCAGATGTTCACCACATTGATGAAACTCATCATTGTAGCCAAAGCCTCATTCGATTTCAACCCCGGTAAAAACTCTGGTTAATATGAGAAGTAAATATAGGGCGTATTAGCGGCCAGTTCGGATGCTGGGTGCTAGCGGCCCGTTCAAAACTTGGGATGCCGGTGGCTGGTTTGGACGTTAGCATGTTATGCAGAGTGTAGGGGATGCTTTTGTTGAGAGTGGGAATGGGAAATCGGTGAATGTTTGCATGTTGCTCAACTGTGGGAGAATGACAAGGAGGGGTCGACCGATGAATCAGTGGCAGCTTCAGAGATGAGTGATTCTTTGCAGGAGTTGGGATTAATTCTATTGAGGACGAGGCGTGGAATTGAGTATGTAGGATGGCGGAGCTGTGGTCTAATTGAAGTCTAATTGAAACGTACGAAAATTCATTGGGTAATACTAATTAAACTCTAATCCAACAACTCTTGTAATTATAATGTGGTTCAAACATGTATATAGGAGTATTAGTTGTGTAATTAGTTTTGGAAGAATAATATTTTAGAAATTCTTTTCAAAAATAAGGTTAGTTAGGTAAAAAACTCGTGCAACTAATCTAGAGATATCCTTAATAATAGCCCTAAAGTTAGAAAGGTCCTCTTTAGGTTTTCTTACAGCATTTATGACAATCTGGGAATAATTTTGGATATTTCGGATATGGACTTCCTCATCTAAACCTAATTTTAGCCCCGATCGAAGAGTCAGAGCTTCTGCAACCTTAACTTCCTTAAAAGCGGTGATTCTTGTAGATTCTCCATATATCTGTCGATTATCAGAGTTATAAATAAACCATCCTAGACATGCGTTATCCGTAGATATGGCGGCATAAAAACAAGTGTATTTTCATTTAGTAAAAACAGAAAAATAGATTCTTGGATCAAGTTGGAGAGAGTCACGTTGTAGGTGGTTCTATATACGATCTCTTTTTTATCGTAACTAATTTTCTTTTGTCATTTGATATGTACGTAACTAAATCCTACATCTGAACATAATTACTCCTTTTTGTTTGTAAAAATATCGTTGTTGTCCTTTTTTGTTGAGGGAAAATATAAATATATTAGCTTTGATAGGTCATATTACAAATTCTTTTACACAAACGATTTGCTAATCTATGTTCTACCTCTAGATGATTTCTACTAATCTTAACTACTTTAGACTCCCTAAAATACTTGAGCAGATTACATATGCTAAACAGAACAGATTTAATTTCTAATGGCGCCTTGCTCGGATTCTGAATAGAGGTTGCTAAGATGGCCGAGTCTGTTACCACATTAATCCTTCTGCATCCTTGTCTAAGTGATGATTTCAATGCCCTCCAACAAGTTTCAGCTTCCGCTTGCAATGGTGTCACCACTGTAAAGAAATCAGTACCTTGGATACAATTCTCTACAGGTCATCCAGGTTTCCAGAAGCACCAACCTCCTGTCCCTAACCTTTCATTCTTTCTGAATGAACCATCAAAACTTAACACACAGGCTTCCTTGAGTAGATTTGGATCCTGTCCAAGCTTGATTTGGGTCAGAGTTAGTTCTTGTTTTCTGTTAAGCTGCACCTGTTCCAGATTTCCCTCAGCCAATTCCTGTTGAATCTGAGTTCTCTTGTCTTTGATCATAATATGATATTCAGATGTTGCATGATCTACACACCATTGTGTCTTAAGTAGTGTGTTATGGAACACCATGTGATTCCTTTGTTTCCATATCTCCCATAGTACAACCATATATTTGATAAGATCCTCATCCTGACCTGTATTTGTGAAAAGACAGAAAATCCAAGAAGTGAAGACATCATTCTGTTGCTGTTGTCTCAAACCTGAAGCATTCCATATTCTGGCTGACTCTGGACACTTGAGAAACAAGTGAGATTCATCTTCTGTATCCACATTGCACCTGTTGTAGATAAAGGAAGTAGACATCTTTCTTTTAAACATGTTCAACTGTGTTGGCAGGCAACCTGATACAGCTTTCCATAGGAAAGTAGTGATCTTATAGGGAATCTTGAGATTCCATAATTTAGCCCAGAATTTCCTTGCCTGTTCTGACAATCAGATACCATGTGATCCATTGTTGACTGAGCTCATTGCAATGTGATATCCGGTCTTAGCATTATATTCTCCAGATTTTGACCATTTCCAATATGGTGTATCAGGATCTGTTGGGTCCAAATGCAATGCTAAAATGTGTGGAATTATATCAGGAGGAAAAATGCACCTTAGCAAAGAGGTTCTCCTGCAATTATTTTGATGATCAATCAGGTGCTCCACTTTCATGTTAGTGTGTGTAGAGATCACTGCTGTGTTCTGAATGGGATTTTGTGTAGTTGGAATCCAGTGATCATGTAACTTGATCTCCTTTCCATCCCCCACTCTCCAGCACAGATTAGCTCTAATCAGCTCAGAAGCCCACACTATTGATCTCCAACCCCAAGTGTCACCTGGTTTAGCTTCTACCGTCTTCATAGATTCCTTCCTTAAGTATTTGGCTTTATATACCTTGCTTAAATGGGATGTTCCATCCTTAATCAAGGCCCGGACATGCTTTGCCATGAGTGCTTTATTTAAAGCCACTGTTGATCTGAGTCATAATCCTCCTTCCAATATAGACCTTGTAATATAACTCCATGATTTCCAGTACAAAGGTCTAGATTCCAAAGAACCCTCCAAAGGAATTTTGCTGTCAAAGCATCCAGTTTCTTTAGTATATTTAAGGGAATCCTAAAAATCCCAAGAGGATACACTGCTATAGATTGGAGAACATGCTTGGCTAATGTTAGTCTGCCTGAGAAATTCAGTAACCTTACCTTCCAGGATTCATATTTCTGCTTCACTTTAAGAATCAAGTTCTGGAAGATCTGTGATTTCCTTTGATCAAAAATTATAGATGTGCCCAGATAACTTCTCCTATTCCTTCTCCATGGATATTCAGTCTTTCCCTGACAAACATCTGCATTTGATTATCAGTGTTGGGACTGAACTTTATAGAGCATGTGGAATGATTCAGCTTCTGCCTAGAAAAGTTGACATAGGCCTGAAGAACTTCCTGTAGATCCATAATTGCCTCCTTTGAACATTTGGTAAACAAAATGCAATCATCAGCATACATAATATGAGAAACCACAGGGCCTCCTCTTGACACCTGAACTCCCAGATTCCTATTCTGAGTTAGCTTGTGCTCTAACCAAGAAGAGAGGTATTGCTGGCAGATTATAAAAAGATAAGGTAACATAGGGCACCCTTGCCTGAGGCCTTTTTTTGGTGAGAATATTTGCCCCAACTCCCCATTTACCTTGATCTGATAAGTTACTGTTTGAACACATAACATTATCAGGTTTATCAGACTCTGAGGGATTCTCATGTGTGACAGTGCACTCTCTAAAAAAGGCCAAGACACGGTCATAGACTTTGCTCATATCTAATTTGATGGCTGCCAATCCCAATCTCCCTTGCTTGTGTTTTCTAATATGCTCTACCAATTCATGTGCCAGTAATACACTCTCAGAAATATTCCTTCCAGGCACAAATCCATGTTGATTCTCAGATATTAAGAAACCAATATGCTTCTTCAATCGGATTGCTATCATTTTTGCAATGACCTTGTATTTCACATTACATAGAGAGATAGGTCTAAAATCTAATTGGGGTTTTTGGAAATTTTACCTTGGGGATGAGGATTATTTGTGTACAATTCCATTCAACAGGGAATGAGCCACCTTGAGTAATGCTCAGAACTGCTGAAGTTAGTGTATCTCCCACTATCCCCAATATTTCTTGTAGAATCCTGCTGGAATGCCATCTTTTCTAGGTGCTCCCCAAGGTTTCATGCTATTAACTGCCTCCTTGATATGTGCCTTAGTGAAAGGAGCTTCTAATTCCTTTATTTGATCTTCTGACAAAATTTGGTTATTAAAGTCCAAAAGATCTTGGAATGAGCTCATATCAACCTGATGTGCTTGGTGTGTTTGGTTTTGAAGCTGTGACTCCACTTCATGTTGGTAAATATACACCTCCTTAATGTGTTGATTCAGGATCTGAATGATCTGTGCCTGATCAACATTCCAAGCACCACTATTATCCATAATCCCTTGGATAATATTAGCCTGTTTTCTTCTTGTAGCTCATCTGTGGAAAAACTTGGTATTCTTTTTCCCAAACCTCATCCAATTTATCTTTGTTCGTTGTTGCCAATACTCGGCCTGTCTTTGCTCGAGCTCCTGTTTCTGAGCAATTAAAATCTTAATCTGAGCATGGTTTGAGTGAAATCCTTCCCCTGCTTGTGCTCTACCTAGCTGTTCTATTAAGGTCTTTAATTTTTTTGTCCATTTGCCCAAAGGACTGCCTGTGCGAGTTGCATAGATGAACCATAGAGAGCCTAAGTCTATCGGATAATAGTTTAACAGGATCCATACCAGTAGGATTTCCACTTAGTGTTGTATCCCACACTCTTGAGATAATTTGTTGTACAGGTTCCATGTTCACCCACATGGCTTCAAACCTTTTCAGACTCCTTGACCTTCTAACCTGAGTTCTTAGCTCCAACAGAATTGGACTATGGTCCGAATTTGAGAAAGGAAAATTATTCACCTTAGCATTAGGCCACATTTTCCTCCATGGTGTGTTTGCAAAGGCCCTGTCCAGCCTCTCCGCAATTGTATTAGGAGGATCTTGATTATTACTCCAGGTATACCACAGCCCTGTTGATGAAACTTCCTCCATCTGATGTGCTTCCAAAAGATTATGTAACTCTGAAGTGAAATTGGGAGGCACTGGATTTCCTCCTCTCTTGTCTTGCTGGCTGAGAATCTGGTTATAATCTCCAACCACAATAGTAGGAAACACTAGAAAAATGGGGCAAAGATGAAAGTGAATTCCAAAAGAAGGGTCTATCAGATGCAGAAGGTGGCCCATAAACTAGTATTAGGCACCACTTCTGATCATTTGCCCTTGAAACCAAACATACTATAAAATGACTACTTATCTGATCTACCACAAGATCTATCTGATCAGACCAAAAGAGAGTTCAACCCCCGATCTACCAGCTGCTTCTACTATTCTAGACTTCCTAAAGAAAGTATTTTCTTGCCAACGATCAAAATGGCTACCATTGGCTTTATTTTCTAGCAAACATAACAAATTAGGCTTATACCTATTCAGCAGATGATTGATCCCTTGCATTGTAGGAGCGCTGTTGCAGCCCCTACAGTTCCAAACAACTCCTATTATGGCTGTTAAGGTGGTTGATTTGGCTCAACCACCTGAAAGCCATCATGCTAGGCAGCTTCCTCCACCCTTTGCAGTTCTGGCAACCTTCTGGAAGACACCTCTTCCTCACCAGAGCTGGTTGAAGTCAGTGGATCTTCATCTTTGAGCAATTCTAGAAACTCCTCCACCTGATCTTCCTTTGTAGATCCATTCTGTGTCTCCTCTCCCCCAGGTCATCTTTTGAATCCGAAGAGATCACAAGAGTCTCTCTTCCCATTCCCTCTTCTATGATGTTCTGATCATCCTTCTCTAAACCTTGTGCTTGGCTGAGCTCATTCACCTCCTTGATAACATGATTAAGGATGATTTTCCTACGCTTTGGAGAGTTCATATCAGATGGTGCTGCCTCATCCACCTCATGATCCGCTGTTGAGTAGGCTCTCTTCTCCCCTCTTCTCCATGATTGTTGAGTAATAGGCTCAGAATTCACTCTATCCACTCCCCTCACATTCCAATTAAAAGTTTGTTGAACTTCAAGCAGGGGTTCCTGTACACTAGGAGCTTCCTGTACTCCCTCCAGCTTCTCAGAGATTGTTGCTGGCTCTGGTACCTCTTCTACCAGTTGTGCCTGAGCCAGATTGTCTTCAATTTCCACTGCCCTTGAGGATTGACCGATTTTAAAGTTAGGCCTCCTCCTTCTCAGGACAAATCTTGTACGTCTGCTGCTCCTCTTCTTGCTCTTCTGTCCCATCTCCATCTCCATCTTCTTCTTATCTCTGCCTTCTCCCTCCTCCTGCTCCACTCTTGATCTCTTAGGTCTTCTGTCTTCCAATCACTATAGCAGGTCCCCTAGTGGATCTAGAGGAGAGTGATTCATTATCAGGGGAATCAGAGTCACTATCATCTGATGAAATGACTATCACTTCATTATCTTCTTCTTCTGGCCCCTGGATTCTCCACACCTGATCTTCCCTATTCACAAGTGGTGGAGGAATTTCCGACACTGCCCCGCCCCAACCTGGAATAGCTGAAGCTCCTCTAACAATCACTCTCAACTGTAACATATCCGGATTCTGTTGAAGCGCAGTAGTCATTATCGCAGTGAGTGCATCTTCAGCTGCTTCCAAGTTGCGCAGATCCACCGTTACTCTCTCCATTTCCATTCTCATAGCTTCCTCCAGTCTGTCTTGATCGCCTATCCAAGCTCCCAGATTTTGCCGCTCTGCTGAAATCATTTGTGGGATATATCCCTGACTATCTATGAGCATGTCTGAAGGAGAAGATTGATTTGGAGGTGGACCCCTTGGTTGATGCTCAACTTGTTCCCCGAAGTAGGGATCAAAAATCTGGTTCCTTTGTTGAAACGGATTACCTTCAAGCCTGTCTCCAAAAGTGATTCTTCTATTGAAACCTGGCTCCACCATCATTGAAATTAAGAACCCTTTCTGGACTTCTCTATCTGGCATTTGTCTGTATCTCAGTCTTCTTGAGTCCATAAAATCAACTGGAATATTTGTATTCCTGTGCCTTCTTCTATGATTGTAGGCCCTGACATCTCCAGCATACATCTGCCTATTAGGATCATAAATGATTCCCACCCCTCTGTCAGCAAAATGGGACCGTACTTTGTTTTCAATGAACTCATCCAGCACTTCATAACTCACAATTGGACATCGATCCATAGGATGCCCCACTACACCACATCTCCTGCAAAACCTAAAGAGACGCTCATACTTGACTGTCACCCAAATCCTTCTATTTTCTGGAGTCTGTACATACTCCAGATCCACATAGAACCCAGTCACCAGTGGCTCTCCTGGTACAATCCACATTGTAGAGCGCAAATATGAGACATTTCTCGCCGGTGGGGGTTCAATTTCTACCTCTATATATCACCCGCCATATTAGCCACCTTGATGGCCGCCGTCGGTGCAAATGCCTCCGCAGGTAAACCATGCAACTGGATCTTGACTTTAACCTTCTCCACCCTAACATCTCTCAATACAATACCAGATCCCCATATTCTAAATGCAAGCATCACCATGGCATAAGAACTGCGGTGCAGGACTGCTAGCGCCTCCTCACGTGAATCAAATCTGACTACAAAGAATTTAGCATGAGAGTGGATTACCTCAGCATTCACCGACCAGAAACGTCTGAAGTAATCATCCAAGTCACCCTCTGTGAATCGTCTGTTATTTAACCAGTATGCAAGCAAGCAGTGTTGCTCCACCGGCACAGCTTCTGCAATGTCAGCCCTTGTTAGAGACATGACGCCTCTCCTCCGAGTTGGCCTAGCATAAGAATCGAAATCGACCCTTGCTGTTGTCGGCTCTCTCCTCTCCTCTGAATACTCTGAGCCATCATGAGAGAGGGCTCTCTCTACTGAATTCAAAGACTGGCTATCCTCCATATTTAGCGAAAGTGATCGCTTGGGAGTTGAAGAAATGGGGGAGTATTTCTGTTGTAAATCTCTGAATATAGACTTTGATGCTGTTTTCTGAAGGAGAGAAGGCCTTTCCCTCTGACTATTTATAATCCCCTTCGTTCCAAACATCCCATCATCTTCCTGGCAACTTAATTAAACTAATTTGAACTTTTTTCTGGGAGTTCCAACCCTCATGATTATAACTTCTAGAATCGATGTGTATGTCTATTTTTAATATAACTACGCCCAATGAGAAAATTAACCGTCCACTAACCTCGTGCTCCTCTGACGCCTTGGAGAATCACGCAATTACTGTTGCACGCAAACACCACTTTTGATGTAGAGAACCGAGTCCCCTTTTCCTTCAGGGATTGGGTTGTTGTCCTTTTTAGTTTTAAATAGTTATTTAAAATTTTAGCATGCATTTGTGTGATTCATCTAAATTCAAACATTTAAACAAAATGCAACATAAATTCTCGTATATACTAGTTAAATCACTAGTTAAAATAGTTAATACAAACGGTTAACTGCTAACAATTCATCCAATCTACTAACAACTAGCATCTTTTTTTTTGAAAGATACACTAAAACGATCTAATCTGATACATGAATTCTACAACTATCCTAGTCTAATCCTATACTATCATATTCTACTGATCTAGTATGTCGAGTGGCTGAGGTCCTCACTTTGCTGCTTAGAGTGCGGTGAAGCTCCCACTTTGATACACCCGCTGATGCATTTCGCCGCATCGCACTTCATGCGCCAGTTGATGCAGCTCCCGATACTCACTTGAGCACGCCACAGGGGAACAGAGACTTGCAGAGACTGGAAGAAGCCACATGGGGCTTGTTGGAGGGGGGATTTGAACCCTGGACCTCTCTCCAGCCAAGACCTTGGGAAGGATTTTGACCAAGTGGGTTAGGCCACTTGGTTAACAGCTAACATCTAATTGAATTAAATTGGGTTCATATCCTCTGAACTAAACTAAACCGAGCCGGACTAAAATTTTGAACTAAAATAAAAAAATATTGGAAATAGTAAGAATAATAGGAATGTAGGATTGAGTTCTAAAATAAAACAGGGTAGAGCACCTATTTTCTTTGTACAAAATTTCAAACTACAAAACAAATGGAATGCACAGGCCTCCGATTCTCCCTCCGCCCCCACCTTACCGCTACCGCCACCTCTTCCGCTGTCGCACGTTTCTCCGCCTCCCTCAAACGTCGGCAACCGCTGAAGAACCTACTCTTCCTCCATGTCAAACCCCTTAAATTTCCATTACCCCACCTTAAACCCTTCCAAAACCCCATCGCTCACTGCAACATAGACAATTCCGGCGGACCGAATGGTGGAGATAGAGCTGGCTACGGCGGGAATGGAAATGGAAATGGCGATGATTGGAACGGGTTCTTCAGTTCTGATAAGAACCCTCTTCTGGCTTTTTTGATATACCTCTATTTATCTGAAAAAGACTGGATTTTTACGTTCAGTGAGCATAGTTTGAAGCTCTTTGTAGCAGCTTTGTTTGGTTATTTTCTATGGCTGCCTTCACTAGCAGAGGCTAAAACCCCAATGAACGAGGAGGGAAATGATCATGTAGAGAAGGAAAATGGCTCAGTGTGTGAAATTATTGGTGGGAAGAAGGTTGGCTTGGTTCCAGATTTTGAAAGGGATGTGTTTATTGTTCCTAGGACGCTATCGCCATTTCGAAGGCTGTGGGGGCAGGATTCGGAGCAAAACATCAAGGTTTCTGTTGAGGAATTGTGGGTCCAGTGTAAAGACATGGTCATGCAGTTGATGCTACCAGAAGGGTTTCCGCAGAGTGTTACCAGTGATTATTTGGAGTACTCACTTTGGAGGGGAGTTCAAGGTGTTGCTGCTCAAGTTAGTGGTGTTCTGGCAACTCAGGTGAGCGATTTTCTGTTGTATTTTGTTTCTGTGGCTGTGTATCATTTGTTTATGTATCATCTGTATGTGTGATATATATATGTTTCCTGCCCTTTAAATTTGCCCTTCACATGTCATGGTTATTGTTATTCCTGTATAAGAGTCTATTTCTGGTCCCAGTGACCGTTAGAATTACTATATATTCAATGAATTGTTGTTAAGAATAGAATTGGGATTAGTAACCATGTGGCATTTTCTGTATACAGGGGGAACATATAGCTGGGTGATTACTTTGACATAGTTCCCCAAAATTTTATTTTGTCCAAGTATATGACTCTTCCCCCCCTGTAATTGGGATTAGTTATGCGAGAAAAAAGATAGTTTTTACAATACTTTGTGTTCGATCCAGTATATTTTTATCAGATCTAGGTGTTACAATATCATTATGTTTCTGGTTTAGAATCTTCTAAAATTTAGTAATTTGATTGAAAAGGCAGTTATTTATATGTTTTGGCGAATGACAGCTTCTTCTTCTTCAAATGTTATGTGATATGTAGGCTTTGCTTTATGCTGTTGGACTGGGTAAAGGAGCTATTCCAACTGCAGCAGCAGTAAATTGGGTTCTTAAGGATGGCCTGGGATATTTCAGCAAGATATTTTTCTCTAATTTTGGAAGGCATTTTGATGTGAATCCCAAGGGTTGGAGGTTATTTGCGGATTTCTTGGAAAATGCAGCTTATGGATTGGAGATTTTGACTCCTGCATTCCCTCATCTCTTTGTTCCAATTGGTGCTGCTGCTGGAGCAGGAAGATCAGCTGCTGCACTTATCCAGGTAATGAACAGTTCTCTAAAAAGCTACATAACTCTTATTTTGTTTAAAACCTATCCTTACTTTAGTCAAGTGGAACAAAGGGAATACGTTTGAAAATCATATTCGAAATCCTAAAATATTAGTTGCTGACAAAATTAAAGTAATGATGCTATAAACTTTCAGCATGGAAAGAGAAAATAAGAGAAGTGTAGACATTTTGTGAACTGCGCTCTTGTTAAATATATCAGTTGTTATTGATGAGTATACATGTTAGTCTTCTTTATGGCTGTGAATGTGTAATTTCTTTCACGTTGAAGAAAACAATTTTATTATATTATTTTTAGCAGTTAATTGATGCAGCTTTGGGCCTAAGATTCTCTCACAGATGTGAACAAGAAACTTAGATTGTGATGTACCTTCAGGTTTTATAGTAGTAAGGGTTGAATCCACTTAGCTTACATTTTATAATTCGAACCTTTTGAACATTTACAATAATGTAAATGGGATCATTATGAATTTTGTCACAAACCTGCTGATGACGGCCACATCATTAATGTTATTGTTTGGAACATAATCCAAATTTGGCCTTAGCTCAGTAAATAATTCGTTTGTTAGACTTGATATCAAAGGTCACTATCTCATTCATAATTTTCTGCTCACAGGCTGCAACGCGGAGTTGCTTCTATGCTGGTTTTGCTGCTCAGAGGAATTTTGCAGAGGTAATCTGTTCTTGCACTGTCTATAGCCCTGCTTCTGTATTCTGCAGCTACTTGCTGATGGTCTATAATATATCCTGCATGCATGGTCTTCTTAAAATCACTTGTATAGAGAAATACATGCTTATGTTCAAATTTAAACAAAACAGTATGTCTTGAATAAATCCCCATGATATATCTGAAAAGCGGGATAAAAGCTTACTTTTCATTGCTATTGTAATCGTCTTAAAGAATAAAATGATTGCAGGTAATAGCTAAGGGTGAAGCTCAGGGAATGGTGAGCAAATCTGTTGGAATTCTTCTTGGCATAGTGATAGCTAACTCCATACAATCTTCTACATCCCTAGCTCTTGCTACTTTTGGTGCTGTAACATGTATCCACATGTTTTGCAATCTAAAATCTTATCAATCCATACAACTGAGGACTCTAAATCCATATCGTGCAAGTAAATTCTGCTCTTTCCCTTCTTTCTGAGCTCTCTTTACATGCTTGTAGAATTTAATATAACTCTTCCACTGTTTGGTTGGAAGCCATTTTAGTTCAGACCTTCATCAGTTTATCAAACAATTAGAGGAAATAGTTGGGCCTGGGCATAATTACAATTTTCGTTCTTGTTGTTTAGAATATTTTTTTATTAGAAGCTGCTTTAATCGTAATAATTTAAAGGACCACAAATGTTTTGGACAGCGGAAATGGAGAAACGTGATACCTAAGTTATTCAATTTCATACATGCTCTCTAAGTAGCTGAAGCTCTGTTACTAAAAGGATGCTTCCTTTTAACTGATCAAACTGCGTATATCAAAAGAATCAGTGTCAGATTTTGCATTTTTAAGTACATTACTAGTTTATCTTTTACAAATAATCTTACTTTATTCTTTTTGTGGCCCCGCTCTTTCAACCGTTGGATAAACCATTCATACTCTCAACTCCAAACCACCTATACATAGAATACACTTCATTTAAGTATGATAGTTGTTAACTTGTTATCATGCAATTAACACACTCTCAACTTAACTGATAGAACTACCATCACATCTGCCTTAGTAATGTAGTTTTATAGTGGCAGGGATAACAAATTTGAGTGTAGCTTGTCGATTCCTACGAACATATTTGTAACTTAAAAACATTATTTTAACCTTGATAAAATGATACATAGACTGAAGCCCAGCATTGCTAGTGAAACTTTTTTTATTGCCTTTTGCTTGTTAGGATATTAACTTTTTTTAATCTTACATTAAAACCAGATTCTGGTACAAAATCAGAGGACAAGAAGTTTGACTTGATTTCTTGTTTCTGAATCATATTGCAGGTTTGGTCTTCAGTGAATATCTTCTCAGTGGCCTAGTTCCTTCAGTTAAGGAGGTTAATGATGAGGAGCCACTGTTTCCTGCATTTCCACTTGTAAATTTAAAGCCACATACTGTAAGCTGCACTTATTTCTAGTCAATTAAGTTTTAGTTTCTTTCTTGCAGTCAACTTTCTTTTTAAAAAAATCATCATAGGAGTCCAATGCTTTTTGAAATCTGAACATTTATCTGGATTCTTTTACTTGTTAGCTAAATTGTTACCTGCATTTATGAAGGCCTGTGTACTGCCAACAATTGTGGATGGTCCATGTATTGGCTATCTAGGTCTAATTTTGAGTCTGTGCATTTGGCTGTTAGCTTTCAGTTTCCTTGAGTTTTATTAATTTGGTTGTACGTTTAAGTGTGAAATTTCTAAATTTTAGTATTGTTTTAATAAAATTGTCTTAATTCTGGATATGAAATAGGATTGAGATCTCGAAAGATAAGTAATCCAATCGATATGATGGTTTCACAGCTTGCTACAGTGTTGAGTATCTTGTTTTGGAAACTTTGTCAGTAGTTGGCAGGAATAAATAACGCTCTTTACTAAATTGAACTGCATTTTATTCTAGGCAGGATCAGAAGTACTTTCTGTGGAAGCCAAAGAAGCAGCTGCACAGATAGACCAAAGGCTGCAACTTGGTTCCAAGTTGTCAAAACTTGTGAAAAATAGAGAAGATGCAAGCGCCCTGTTTGAGCTATATAGAGATGAAAATTACATTCTGACGGAATATGATGGAAAGTTCTATGTAAGTCATATCTATCATTGAGCTTTCTGTTTCTTTGTACCTTTGCCATCAGTGTCGTGATGCTGTTGTCAAACTTGTGATTGATCGATCAGGTGGTGCTAAAAGAGAGTGCCTCACCTCAAGATATGCTCAAGTCACTGTTTCAAGTGAATTACCTGTATTGGTTAGAAAAAAATGCAGGAATAGAACCAAAGAGCGCCTCCATTGACTGCAAATCAGGAGGAAGGCTGAGTATGTCTCTGGAATATACAAGATGGGAGTACAACCATGTTAAATCTGATAGTGAGGCAGTAGGATGGGTAGCTGATAGTCTGATTGCGAGGCCCTTACCAAACAGAATTCGGGAGGATTCCAAAAACGCATCTCTTGGCTCTGAAGGTGGCTGATGAATTGAGATGAGTAGTTTCCATCGGTGGAGTCAATGTCTACACTGTGATATTGCGTATAAGCCCTTTAGCAGGAGATTATAACTGTCTTACTGCTAGGTACACAATTAGCTGGTTCTTAACACGCTTTTTCTCGGTGGTTTGCTTGAGATCATAGTTGCAAGTGATTAGTCTAGTGTTAAGGGATCTTGTGTTTTTTTGCTATAGTAGCATTGATTGCTGCTGGCCATTTTGTATCGTTGTTCCTTTAGGTGATCTTGTAACTAATTAGTAATGATAATCTCATGCGCGTTAGGTTATGAAATCGTTATTATTAGAGGAATATATTTTTATTGCTGGTTTTTTTTATCGATGTAGGATTCAACATAATAAATTTCACCAAAACTATCATAAAGAAAGCATAAAATACGAGCTGACCTCATTTCTAACCCTTTATGTAACTCTGTGGAGTAACTAAGCGCATCTCCGATGGAGCTCCTTAATGCACATTTTCTTAATAAGGAGTGCTCCTTCATTGTTTACCATTGTGGATTTTTAAGTAACACTCTTTATTAGGTAGTTACTCCTTACTTAAGGGGCACTACCTAATTTAATGGGGAGCATTTTGAAACTTTATTATTGCAGTTATTAATTAATGATGGGTAGAATTTAAAAACCATACCATTGTTGAGTTTGATTCTTACTTAGTTTCTATCAAAAGTGATGATGTGGAATTTAAAAAACACTCTTTATTTTCTTACCATTGGAGATGCTCTAATAATGAGTGGAAAGAATGAAATTAACAATACATAAGACCATAATTTGTGTTAAATAAATAAGTATGTGCTCAATCCAGACTAGCCTTGTTCAGTCTAGTTTGCTAGGTGCTAGCTTAGTTTAGTCTGACTAATCAAATGTACAGTTTTACTGTTATTTTAGTCAGTTACTTAGTTGGTTAGCTAGTCAGTTACTTAGCTCATTAGTTAGCTTCATTCCGTTAGCTTTCTGTTCTTTCTGATCAGTCCATATACAGACTGGATCTTCCCTGTAAATCTCGTGATCAATAACTGAAATAATACACAGAGTTTTAGCTTTCAATGGAGCAATTCTTGTTATTCAATATGGTACCAGAGCAGCGTTAGCTCTCGATCCGGTTCAAATTACTCGGCAAAATTGGGGCTTTTCTGCTCAGATTTTGATCAAATTTCCAACTGCTGTTACGGCATATGCGGTAGGCGAATCACTTGATCGATCGATCAGATGACAATCTCTCAGGGAGGAAAGGGTGGAGGAGCACGCAATGGAGGAAACAGAGAAGGCATCAATGGTGGAGGAGGCGCTGGAGCAACAAACAACGCTGCCGGAAATGCCACTGGAAAACTGTTGGAGCTGCATCACTCCGACTGTCCTGGGTTGATTCTCGTCACCAAACTCTTAACTGAGAACAATTACGCGTCGTGGAGCAGGGCGATGAAGCTAGCTCTTGGCGCAAAGCAAAAACTGCAATTTGTAGAAGGAAAAATCAAGAAGCCTTTGGAGAATGATCTGTTGTACGATCAGTGGATGAAAGTCGACTCAATGGTGATGTCTTGGCTGCTAAATTCCATATCTTCGGAGGTGGCTGAAGGTTTCATGTATTCTGGAGGAGGTGTTGCTGAAATTTGGGTGGACTTACAACAGCGTTTTGGAATTCCAGATGGAACTCAGATTTATCAGTTGCAAAGGGAATTGGTCTCTCTGAAGCAAGGTAACGACTCACTGTCCACATACTTCAATAAAATTAAGAGTCTGTGGGATAAGTTGTCTACTGTCGATGCAATTCCTAGCTGTGACTGTCTTAGATGTACCTGTGGTGCTGCTAAAAAGTTAGCTGACAAGGAAAATAGAAATAAGATCATACAGTTTGTGATGGGGCTCAATTAAGATTTTGACAGTCTGAGAGATCAAGTCTTGGTCATGGATCATGTGCCTACTATTACAAAGGTCTTTAACATGATGATGCAAGTAGAAAACAAGAAAAATGTGCAAATTGTATTTGCTAGTGACAGTGAGAGTGTGAATCAAACAGCATTTCTAGTTGCAGGGAGTAAGTTTAACTTCAAGAAAAAGGATTCTGTGAACAAGAAGGATCTCAAGTGTGACTACTGTCATAAGGAAGGTCATACTTCAGAGACTTGTTTCAAAATCAAAGGTTATCCAGACTGGTGGAAAGGCTCTAAGGGCAAGCAGCCTGAAAAGGCATATGCTAATCAGACAGAAGGAGTATTTGATGATTGTGAGTCACTTCAGCAAGGAAGAGCTGATGGCAGTTCTGATGGAGGTAATCTCAGACTTCTTATTCAGCAAGAACTGAGGCAAATGATGAAAGGGAAATGGAAGACTGATTTGCCATGATTAATTTTGCTCATTTTGAGGATTTTGCAGGTATGAACACCTACTATGCATTAAGTTCTCTAAATGCAGCTTTTTCTGGTTTTTGGATATAGATTCTGGAGCATCTATGCATATGTGTGCAAAGGAAAATACAATGGATTCTTATAACTTGCAAAAGGATTTTACTCATGTATATCTTCCAGATGGAACTATTAAGCATGTTAAACACATTGGTAGTGTTAATCTGCATTCAAAAATTAAATTGACTAGATGTCTGCATGTGCCTGGCTTCAAATACAATCTTCTCTCTGTAAATAGACTAGCTACTGATTCTCTGATGGGCTGTTTGTTCTATCCAAATGTCTCTTGCATTCAGGACCTGAGGACTAAGAGAATTGTGGCAGTGGGACGAGTGGAGAAGAGGCTGTATGTGGTTTCTAAGGATTCTTTTGATCAGACTGTAATAAAGAAAGCTTTGCTGAATCTCAAGCTTTATTTTTTTGCCTTAAGAAGTAGCTCTATAGATTCATACAGATGCAACTTTGTAAATGGTGATTCAAAGAGTAGGCTTTGGCATAGAAGAATGGGACATCCTTCTTTGAAGGTTTTACAACATTTGAATATTGGAATTTCTTTTTCTTGTGAAGACACTCCATGTGATATTTGCCCTTTGTCTAAGCAAAAGAGGCTCAGTTTTGTGAATTAAGGGACCAGTGTGCTCTTGCATGTTTTGATTTGGTTCACATTGACATATGGGGACCATTTAAACAGAAGGCTTTATGTGGTGCACAATTTTTCTTAACAATTGTGGATGACCATTCAAGGGGGACTTGGACTTTTCTTATGTCTTCTAAGTCTCAGGTCTTGTCTATTCTTCAACAGTTTATGCAGATGGTGCAAACACAATTCTCTACTGTCATTAAAGTTCTCAGATCTGATAATGATTCAGAATTTCTAAGCCATAATTTTCAGAAATATTTGACAGATAAAGGAATCCTTCATCAAAAGAGTTGTGTCTATACCTCTCAACAAAATGGAGTAGTTGAGAGGAAGCATTAGCATCTTCTTCAATTGGTTAGGGCTATTATGTTTCAAACTTCTCTACCTCTAAAGTTTTGGGGTGAAGCTGTCTTGACTGCAGCATATCTCATTAATAGGACTCCTAGTAAAATTTTGAACTGGAAGACTCCTTATGAGATGTTGTATCATACAGCTCATGATCTCTCCCTCATCAGAATTTTTGGATGTGGCTGTTATGCTACCAACACCTTTCCTGCCAAACCAAAGTTTGATCCAAAG
The DNA here is from genome assembly GCA_948330725.1 of Sherardia arvensis. NCBI lineage: Eukaryota > Viridiplantae > Streptophyta > Magnoliopsida > Gentianales > Rubiaceae > Sherardia > Sherardia arvensis. The sequence continues at coordinate 37,585,698 of OX415239.1, forward strand.
TTCATACAAGCCATTTTACTTGGATATGCTCATGGTCAAAAAGGTTACAAGTTATATGATCTGATAGATAGAAAGGTTTTTGTTTCAAGGGATGTCAATTTTCATGAAAATTTATTCCCTTTTGCATCTGTTTCTCAGAAGACTAATGATGTGTGCCTTCCTATCCCAATTGGTGACATAGAAACTAGTGAATGTGTTGTTATTTCTCAGGAAGAGGATATGTCTTCTCCTACTCAAATTCCAGCAGTTGAAGACATAAGTGACAACATTGATCTTTCATTTTTCTCTAGAAAATTTTCCACCACTGGTTCCAAGAGTCAGACAGAAGCCTACTCGATGAAAGATTTTGTCATAAATAATGTTACTAATATTTCTGACAATCCACTTGTCTGCAATACTTCTGTTCCAGCTGAAGCAAGGGAGCCAGAATCATATGAAGAGGCTTCCACTCAGTCTGAGTGGATATTTGCTATGCAAAAAGAGTTTAATGCTCTTGAACTGAACAACACTTGGGAGGTAACTACTCTTCCTAAAAACAAAAAGGTTGTGGGATGCAGATGGGTGTATAAAGTAAAGCACAACCCTGATGGATCCATAGAAAGATGTAAAGCCAGATTAGTAGCAAAAGGTTATACTCAGAAGCTAGGAGAAGATTATACTGAAGTGTTTTCTCCTGTAGCAAAGGTAGTAACAATCAGAGTTTTGTTTTCTTTGGCTGCTGCTCATAACTGGCCTCTACATCAATTTGATGTAAACAATGCTTTTCTTCATGGCCATTTGGAAGAAGAGGTTTACATGGATCCCCCTCCAGGCTACTAGGTTCCATTTTCTCGACATAAGTGCATGCTAAAGAAATCTCTTTATGGCCTGAAACAAGCAAGCAGGCAATGGAATCAGGTGTTCACTACAAAACTCTGTCTTTTTGGTTTTGTTCAATCTCCTCATGATCCTTACTTATTTGTCTTCAAAAATGGTTCAAAGTTTTTGGCTTTACTAGTTTTTGTGGATGATGTACTGTTGACTGGAAATTGCTCAGTAGCTATAAATGATGTCAAGACCTTTCTAAATCAACAAATCTCCATTAAAGATCTTGGACTAGCAAAATTCTTTCTTGGTATAGAAATTGCTAGAAGTTCAGATGGTCTGTTGATGCATCAACATAAATATGTTTTGGATTTGCTAAACCAAGCTGGCTTGGCAAATACAAAGCCTGTTGCTACTCCTCTCCCACCTGGCACTCAGTTGACTGAGGATAAAACTCCTCTATTAGAAGATCCTAGCCAGTACAGAAGATTAATTGGCAAGTTGTTGTACTTGAACTTCACCAGACCAGATGTGAGTTTTGCTGTACATCATCTCAATCAATTTGTTCATTCTCCTACTGAAGCTCATTTTAGAGCTGTCATTCATATACTAAAGTACCTATTTGGCTATCCTAATCTTGGTCTCTCCTTCAAGAATGGATCCTCTTTTGTCATTTCAAGTTATGCAGAATCTTCTGGAGAACTTTCAAGCTTTTCAGATGCTGACTGGGCAGCTTGCAAGACTACTAGGAAATCTCTTTCTGGTTTCTGTGTTTTCCTTGGCACTTCACTGGTCTCTTGAAAAACAAAGAAGCAGTCTATTGTCTCTAGTAGCACTGCTGAGGCTGAGTATAGGAGCATGGCAGCAGTCACAAGAGAGTTACAATGGCTCTCTTATCTTCTTGCTGATTTGGATGTCTGTGTTTTCAAGCCTATTCCTCTCTTTTGTGATAACAAGGCTGCTCTTCACATATCTTCCAATCCTGTTTTTCATGAAAGAACGAAGCATATAGAAGTGGATTTCCATGTGGTTAGAAACCAATTCTTAGCTGGCTTTCTGAATCCTCAATTTCTGTCCACTAAACTACAGCTAGCTGATGTTTTTACAAAAGCACTTGCTGCTCCTCAATTTTCCTATTTTCTTGGCAAGCTGGGATTGTCCTCTCTGCCAATTCCATCTTGAGGGAGGTGTGTTAAATAAATAAGTATGTGCTCAGTCCAGACTAGCCTAGTTCAATCTAGTTTGCTAGGAGCTAGCTTAGTTTAGTCCGACTAGTCAAATGTACAGTTTTACTGTTATTTTAGTCAGTTACTTAGTTGGTTAGCTAGTCAGTTAGTTAGCTCATTAGTTAGCTTCATTGTGTTAGCTTTCTGTTCTTTCTGATCAGTCCATATATAGACTGGATCTTCCCTGTAAATCTCGTGATCAATAACTGAAATAATACACAGGGGTTTAGCTCCAATGGAGCAGTTCTTGTTGTTCAATAATTTGTGTAGAAGTTGTAGATAAAAAGCATCTCTAATTATCTTATCTTATATGAATTTATCATAAGGCTTTTTGTGTGTAGTATTATTATTATATTTCTTCTAGCCGGGAACAAGATTGAAAGTGATGGTAAAAAGGGATTACTGACATCTGTAATCTCTTTTAAATTTGTATCTTACTCGCTTTTAATAAGAATTTTATTGCTAATAAGATTACAAAAGGTAAATGTAGTACGTCTACAATGTATCCATCCTTTTCATTATAATGTCATTTTGCTTTGTAGAAAAATAGTTATAATAAAAATTAGTAAAAATGTTGGTTTTTGCCTAGGTGTTTTATATAAGTTCCTAAAAAAAAGGTGTTCTATATAAGAATTTTTATGTAGAAATCAAATTTTGAGATACTTAAATAAACATTCTCGAAAGAGACCGTCTAAATTATAGACGGGATTGATATGTAGTAAAAATAATGTGGGGGTTTTCGTGCAATTCCGACACTTTTCTCTCACTCAACACATATTATAAATATTTTAAAAATATTTTTCTTTTCTCACTATTTCATCTTCTTCTCGCTCTCACCGTCCAAATCCTAAATTCGGGCATGACGCGTTCAATTTGATTTTTGAAAAATTTGGGGCAGAATGAGTTTTGATTTGGTTTTATATAGGGGGGCGTGTGGCTAAAACGCGGGTCATGACATGAATTCAGGTCAGCCCGCAAATATGGCTCTTGTTTTCCTATTTTTGCTATGAAGTACTTGGTTTATATAATAGACGGTCTCTCCATATAATAGAAGGTTTATGGAGAGACCGTCTATTATATAAACCAAGTTATAATGTAGTCCTTGGTCTCTAGAGTGACCGTCTATATTATAACTATAATATAGATCAAGGACTACATTAGAATATGGAAGGAAGGATGTCCTTATTTGCAAATTTTGGAAAAGTACTGTTCACGCGCACTGTTCATCGTCACTGTTCACACACACTATTCACCTGCACTGTTCACGCAAAGAATATGTACTCAAATCAGCTAATATTTCACATTAAAAGCTACAGTTTTCAACCTATACAATCAAGTTTCACAAACAGCACAGTTTTCAGTCTAAAAAATCAAGTTTCTACAATTATTGTAGTTTTCAGCCTAAATAACCAAGAATTCATGCTAAATAACCTAAACAAACAATTACAACAGTTTTCAGGCTAAATAATTAAGTTTTCACAATCATCACAGTTTTCACAATAAATAATCAAGTTTCACAAACACCAAAGTTTTCATCCTAAACAATCAAGTTTTCACAATCATCACAGATTTCAACCTAAACTATCAAGTTTCACAACACCACAATTATCAGCCTAAAAAATCAAGTTTCTACAATCAATGTAGTTTTCAGCCTAAATAACCAAGTTTTCAAGCTAAATAACCTAAACAAACAATGACAACAATTTTCAGGTTAAATAATTAAGTTTTCACAATCATCACAATTTTCACAATAAATAATCAAGTTTCACAAACACCAAAGTTTTCAGCTTAAAAAATTAAGTTTTCACAATCATCATAGTTTTCAACCTAAACTATCAAGTTTCACAAACACCACAGTTTTCAGCCTAAAAAATCAAGTTTCTACAATCAATGTAGTTTTCAGCCTAAATAATCAAGTTTTCAGGTTAAAATAGCCTAAACTAACAATCACAACAGTTTTCATGCTAAATAATTAAGTTTTCACAATCATCACAGTAATTTTCACAATAAATAATCAAGTTTCACAAACACCAGAGTTTTCAGCCTAAACAATCAAGTTTCCACAATCACAGCAGTTTCGAAAATTAAACACACAGTTCTAGCATCACGAGCTAAACAGTATCGAAGATTAACGAAGAAATGATCGACAATTCAATATTCATCAGTTTGAACACATACAAATACACACAGAGTTCCAACATCACTATATAAAAATTCAGCAAGACATTGAATCATGACCTGAAATCACAGCAATCAGAGCATACATAGAGATCACAGAACCGATCAACAACTAAAAACAGCAGATCCTAACATGTGAAGCATAAGCGATGATCTTATCATTGAATCGAGAAGTTACCAGGTGCGAGAGCCGATCAATCAAAACGCCGATCTGTACAAAGCGCCGGGAGCGCCGGGAGAGCGACGGGAGAACAACGGGAGAGCAACGGGAGAACGCCGGATCAAAATGAAATTGGGAACGACGACTGTGATTCGACTAATCGACTGTATATGTAAATATTTATGAATTGGGAAATTGCAGAAAAAGGACCTGCCCAAAAGTAATTTGCAAAAAGGGGGCTGTACATAATTTATATTGTTGAAAGGGGGTCATGCATAATTTATATTGTAAAAAGGGGGCCGTGTATAATTTATATTGTAAAAAGAGACTGTCAATATAGACGGTCTATTCCAATTTCCAAGACTAGTCATTTTAACTTTATTATATCAAAACTTCAAATAAATTATGAGATTGCGTTGGCGCGCCTATAGTCAAAACCCCCCATGAGTTTATTTTAGGGAACTCCGCCGCTGAGTGCCACCGTCAAACCACCGTGTCCGCCATGTCCGCCGCCACCAAGCAACCAATCGAAACCCTGTGGGAAGAAGTTCGAGAGCTCAGCCTCGGCCACCAAATCGACCACCTCCAATCTCCACCCACCGCTCTGCAGTTCCTCCGAGATCACGTCTCCCCAAACAAACCCTGCCTCATCTCCAACGCCCTCACTCACTCCCCAGCCCTCTCTCTCTGGCGCTCCACCGCCTACCTCCGCGAAGCCCTCTCACGCGCCGCCGTCTCCGTCCACCTCACCCCGACCGGCCGCGCCGACGCCGTTGAAACGACGCCGTTCCGCGCCTTCGCCTCCGCGCACGTCGTGAAGATGCCCTTCCCCGACGCGCTCGAGATGGTGACGGCGGCGCGTAGTGGGGATACGCCCGCGGTGGTGGCGTACCTGCAGGAGCAGAACGACTGTTTTAGGAATGAATATGGTGGACTGAGTCGGGACGTTGATGATCATGTTCCATGGGCGTCTGAGGCGCTCGGTTGTCATCCTGAAGCGGTGAATATCTGGATTGGTGATGAGCGGTCGGTTACTTCGTTTCATAAGGATCATTATGAGAATCTGTATGCTGTGATATGCGGAGAGAAGCGGTTTCTGCTGCTTCCTCCTACTGATGTTCATAGGATGTACATTCGCGATTATCCAGCCGCTCAGTATCGCTACTCTAAGGTAATGATCTTGGACATGTTTACGACTTTGATTGTTAACACCATATAGCTAGTAGATGATAATAAAAGAAGGCGTTTTTCTTTTGCATTTTCATTTTGATGAAAAAGATAGTTACTTTATAGCACTTTAATGCAGTTCATGTGTTTGTGTTGGTAGAATTGTTGAGCTGAATGTGTATTTGCAGGAAGAACTGTTGCTGAAACTATGAATGTGGCTTTTGTTGAGTTTTAATTGGTCTTTTCTGTGTAGGATAGTGGTGAATTTACGTTGGAGGATGAGAATCCGAGGAGAAATGTGCCATGGTGTAGTGTTGATCCTTACCCTTCCTCGGAGGATAGAGACAAGCATATGGCTCAATTTCCGCTGTATTTTAATGGCCCGAAACCTTTTGAAGTTACTGTCAAGGCTGGGCAAATGCTTTATTTGTGAGTGCTTTCTGATTGACTTTAAATTGTACTATTGTCTCATATTTGTGTGAGACATTAGTTGATTTTTTAAAAAATGGTAGTTTTTTATGATTGTGGTAATGTTGCTTTGGCCTAAGCTTGACTTAAACTGATGTATTCCGTGTTTTGGTAGCAAAGCTATGATCACTGGTTTTGGTGGATATAACGTTCCACTAAATTTGATTTCTAGTGCTTAATGCCCTGACATTAGTTCGGGAAAAGAGCCATGTGGTGAAGAAAAAGAAAAGTATTTTTTGCTTGATAGATAGGCTATCTAGACATAAGATATGGTCTTGCTATATCAGTGTTGTTGTTGAGTTGTTTAATCGCATTTATATCAGGCTGCTTCTGTGTTGAGAAAATGCTAACTCGCGTGTTCATGCAGGCCAAGCATGTGGTTTCATCATGTTAGTCAGCGTCCAGACGATAGGGGACTGACTATTGCTGTAAATTATTGTAAGAAAACCAGAAGCCGTGAAACCTTTTCTTCAGAACGTATAGTGTCAACCATAAATAACTTGCACTTGATTGTATACAGGGTATGATATGCGGTTTGACATCAAATATTCCTTCTTCAACTTCCTGCAATCCATAAACCACTCATCGCTCAGTGATTCAGCACATCTGGAATTATGTCATACAAAAGAGAATTTGAATGCACAAAATGGATCTGCAGCTGATGGAATTGATGACGGTGAGGAAGAATAAGTTATAACTTGGTTGCATGGTGATATCTGAATTCCAGCGAAAGTAAGTAAACAGGAAATCCATTTCTGTATGTATAATCATATACTGTGCCTTTTAGTCTTCCGTTATCTCACCTACTCATTTCATCTCTTGACATGTAAAAGGTTTCTTCTCAAAACTCAAATTCTCGTTTCTGGAGAAATCGTCATAGGCTTTTTGACTGTATATATGTCATTGCAGTCTGAAATTGCTAACTGAAGAGCGTGCACATCCACTCAGTTTGGCAATGGAAGCAAACTCTGGATGGGCATCTGGCTGTTGCCTGTTGATCAAGACTTTAGAACCAACTATGCAGATGCAAGAGGAGAGTTTGTTTGGTTGCAGAATGTTCGAGTTTAGTAGATCAGTTCATCTCAGCTGTGAAACTGTATTCTGCCTCATTGCTTAATTAAAGTGTATGTTGAGAATGTCATATTAGCAAAGGTTGAACATTCCATATTACTGCAAATGCTACAACAGATGACAGATTTTCACCTCCAACAATCATAGAAATCACCATACCTCTCCACCATTATACATGCATAAAACAAAACCAACTGAATGACCAATTGAATATGATTATAAAGACTCCTTGATAATACTTGACCAATTGAATTGTTCATATTATTGAAAAAAGAAAAGAAAATTCCGGATAACCGCGAAGGATGAGAACTTTCAGAAGAGCATATGATTCAATATCAACCACAGTGACCTCCCCATCGAAAAAATCAGATAAGCATTGCAAAATCCGTCAACAATGTCGCTGATTCGGAGCAAAAATACCAACGTGTTCGACCCTGAAAACCTGAGATCCCTTCACTAGAAACCTCTATCACTTAATGTTTGAGACGGAATTGTACAAATTTATTATTTCCGGTTTTCCTCATTAATACCATGATTGTTTTTGATAGTGCTTTGCTCATACGCCTTACTTCATTAAGAAAAACTATTTTAATAAAAGAATCAGGTATACTTCGACATGAGATTTAAAAAAACAAAAAGAACTAAACACTACATGTATATGTTAGATAAGGATTTCGGCACGGGTCCCTAACTTGAATATAACTAGAGATTGTAAATATTTGAATTGTAATATGTTTCATTGTATCAAATGTATAACTATATATGTCTCCTAACATTCTTTGGACACCTTCATTGATCTCTTTTGAAGAGAATAATTTAGCAAAAAAGATCATGAATGTGATAAATCCTATAGAATGGATCAGAAGTTTTTACTATGATTAAACTTCTATTCACAATTTAACAACGATGAACTTTACCTCAAACTTTGTTATCCTTGATCCTTTTAGCACACAATCCTTTGACAATGTAGAATCTAACTAATCTATGGAGGATTCTATTTCGTAGTATTCAGTAACATAGTTGCATAAAAAAAGGTTTCAAATATAACATAATGTACCATTTTGGCCATTGTATATAGGTATGGCTTATAAAATCCAATTCACCCTAAAGGTTTTGTTCAACTAATTTTTCCACTTATTTACCAAATCCCCACCAATCACTATAATTGTTAAAGACAACACTTTTTATTCAACGAATCTCGAACAACACAAACCTCTAAGCATCCCTAATGGTAGAGAGGCATGGAGTACTCATTTAAGTGCCATAATGATAAAAAAACTTAAAGAAGAAATAACTACACTATCCTGACTTTTTTTTCTTCTGGATAAATTCAGATGAAAAAAACATGAATTGAAATAATTATTTAGGATAAATCAACGACCAATCATTCATACATTTAAAAATTTATTACAGACTTCATGTATAAAACTCATTTCAGTACAGATTTAAAACAAGAAACAAAAGTACTCATGAATGTTAATTTGTAATCATAGATACTGTAAGTTTAGAAGGAAGGAACGATCCATAATGCTGAACATATGCGGTTAGGAGGCTCACTAACGAATAACCATTGAAAATAGTCATGTGCAATGCTATAAATTGCCATCCTCTTCCTATTTTCACATGGGCACACAAATTGTGGCAAATAAATGCAGTTCGGATATATGAAATTTGGAAATGATGAAGCGTCCATAGATATTGAGACGTTTTCACCCAGAAAAACTGCATCACTTCCCAAACCAAAAATCTGCTCACCTCTTTGTTTCACAACATCTAATCTCATAATTCGAACAACCTTCCTTCTGGCATTAATGACATAAGAGACTAAAAGTAGCTCTGCATTAGACGACTCAACCATAAATATATCATACACTATTTCCCTAGGATATTGAACCTGAAATATGACTTCTGCTTTGTTAGGATTGGGACATCCAGAGGGATCCCAAACCCAAATTTCCTTAGCCAGCTCATCAACAACATAAAACTTTTCCTTGTAATAAATTATATCACTAAATGGTACAGTTGGAACAAATGGTTCTATCTTATTCTAACAATCTTTCCAACCTTCCAGAATCCCAAACCTAATGGTGAGAATGTGGCTAAGAGAACAAAATTTGAAGAGTTGGATGGATTTGCTGACAAAACCGCTCTTGTTATAAAACCAAACTCATCAAGATAGTGGGGTCTAGAACAAGGCGGAGACTTTAAGTTCGGGAGTTGAATTTGCTCTCGAGAAAATGGGTTCAACAGTATCGCATCCCCGGAAGATGCTACGGTAAGAATCCATCCGAATCCAACTCCAAAACATCGTTTAAGCTTTGTTTCTGGAAGTGCTAGTCTCATAACAATCTCTCGCTTTGTCAGGCTAAAAAAATTCACGCTCATCATTTTCTTTTTTCTTCACTGGAATTATTCCCGACAGCATAAGGAGAGGATAGCTAGATCGAGAATTGACTTTATTCTTACTCATAACTACTCTCCACGAAGAACACACTCCTCTCATAGCCATTACATCCTCAATTAAGGGCAAACGGAAAGTTATCTCTACCAATACATCTGATTGAAGGGAAGACCAATCTCGACGAAAGTCCATGACTAACTACTGCCTACTGATTAAAAATGAAAATAAGAATATATTAATGACAAGCGCAAAAAAGACAAAGCAAAAACCTAGAAATTCTAATAAACTATCAATTCTCACACATCAGGAATATGAAGAAAGATTAAAACTCAAGCAATTAAATTCATAAGTTAAATCCAAACTAGTAATAGTCATAGGGGGTTTTATAACCAAAAAAAACATTGAATTCGCAGAGATCTAGAGCTAACCTGTTGCCGTCGACCACCACACACTAAATCTTAGACCCGTTTCCCCGGTCACATCGCTTTCGCCCCAACCCTAACGTTATTCTCAAGCAATGTGGTTGAATTGTAGTTTTGATTTGTAGGATATCAAGCGGGACAATGAGTTGGTGTTGGTGAGATGGTGAAAATACTAAATAGTTCTCGATTTTTCTTTTCTTATGTTAAGGGGTGTGAACTCTGTTTGTCAACGTGTCTATGTTCAATCTAAAAAGATTGAATTTCTTTTTATGGCCACACAAATTTTAAAATTTTGAATTTACCCCAACAAATAAAATGAATGTTTTATAGGCCCAACAAATAATTTTAGTTAAGGTTTGACCCCTGAACTATATTTGTTAGAATCTAACTTTCTGTAAAGGTACTTTAGTCATTTCATATGTTTATTTTTATTTATTTCTCAGAGACTAAATGTCAATTTCTTTTAAAAAATACATTAATATAAATATTTTAGATATTTCAGTTTTCCAAAAATATTTTAGCCTTTTAATATTAAAATTTCAAATATTTAAAATCTGGAAAAACCATGAAGACTACAAAACTACTAAAATACCCTAACAAACGTTAAGACATCATTAAGGGGATAGAAAGAGAATAACATTCATTAGGATGATCTTGATATAACATTTATCATGTACCAATAAAAACATGATACGTGTACAATAAAATATTTTAATTGGTTAAGATATCAGGCCTAAACACGTCTGGGTAATGTTGAATACATGATCATATTATAAATTACTTTAAAATGACGTGTCACTATCTGATTGGTGCTTGATACATGCTTATGTCAGGATGATCATGATAAATATTAAACTGTAGAAATTAGCCAAAATTATTTGTTGGTGCTAAAATATATCCATAAGTATTTGTTGGGCTGAAAAAATGTATATTTTTTACATTTGTTTGGACCATAAAAAACAATTTAGGATATGTTCTCGTTAGCTTATTTCTTGCTGAACTGAAATGAACTAAACAAAAATGAATTGAATTGAACTGAACTAAACTGAAATGAAATGAAAAGTTATGTATTGAAAAATGGAATAATGTAATTAAATATAACTGAATTTCATCAAGTTATAATTGAACTAAACTAATTTAAACTAAAGTAAACTAAATTTAATTTAATTAAACTTTTTTTAAACAGCTGAATTTCGTTGAACTGGTCTACTAATGAACCCAAGAGAACAAAGACTATAAACAAAGTTTGGAAAATGTATTTAATTTCCGTTTTTTTAAATTACTTGATAAGTACGATCCAGAGCACATTACCATGTTTGTTGATAAATTCCCATTGAAGAGTTATACCCTGTTTGCCTGAACTTATAAGTACAGCAGTTCAGTTCAGTTTATAACCATTCACTTTAATTCAATTCAGTTCAATTCAACAAAAAAATAATTTGAAATAATTCAACTAACTTTAGACATGCTGATTCTATTTTTCAATGCATTAATTTTCACTTCACTTCAGTTGTTTAATCACATTTATATCAGGCTGCTTCTGTGTTGAGAAAATGCTAACTCATGTTGTCCGTGCAGGCCAAGCATGTGGTTTCATCATGTTAGTCAGTGTCCAGACGATAGGGGACTGACCATCGCTGTAATTATTGTAAGAAAACCAGCGTGAAACCTTTTCTTCAGAACGTATAGGGTGTGTTTGGTTGGAGTGGATTTTGAGAGTCTGGACTTTGATTTGGGATTTGGAGAGTCTGAGATTTTGTTTGAGATTTTGTAAGTCTGGATTTGCTAAAATCTTGTTTCGTTGGTTTGGGATTTTGTAAGTCTGAAACAAAAACCTTGTTTGGTTGGAGTGAATTTTGTAAGTTTATAACTAAATTCTTGTTTGGACTTTGACTTTTGCAAAACCTGGATTTTGTAAAGCAAAACTTTGACTTTCAAAAAAAATGAACCAAACAAAACCTTGCAAAATTGGACTTGGATAGTCCAAATTTTGCAAGTGTTTACCATAAGTAACTTGCACTTGATTGTATGCAGGGTATGATATGCGGTTTGACATCAAATATGCCTACTTCAACTTCCTGCAATCCATAAACCACTCATCACTCAGTGATTCAGCACGTCTGGAATTATGTCATACAAAAGAGAATTTGAATGCACAAAATGGATCTGCAGCTGATGAAATTGATGACGGTGAGGAAGAATAAGTTATAACTTGGTTGTATGGTGATATCCGAATACCAGCGAAAGTAAGTAAACGGGAAATCCATTTCTGTATGTATAATCATACAATGTGCCTTTTAGTCTTCCGTTATCTTACCTACTCATTTCATCCCTTGACATGTAAAAGGCTTCTTCTCAAAACTCAAAAGTTCTCGTTTCTAGAGAAATCGTCATAGGCTTTTTGACTGTATATATGCCATGGCAGTGTGAAATCGCTAATTGAAAAGCGTGCACATCCACTCAGTTTGGCGATGGAGGCATAATCTGGATGGGAATCTGGCTGTTGCCTGTTGATCAAGATTTTAGAACAAACTATGCAGATGCAAGAGGAGAGTTTGTTTGGTTGCAGAATGTTCGAGTTTAGTAGATCAGATCATCTCAGCTGTGAAACTGTATTCTGCCTCATTGCTTAATTAAAGTGTATGTTGAGAATGTCATATTAGCAAAGGTTGAACATTTCATATTACTGCAAATGCTACAACAGATCACATATTTTCACCTCCAACAATCATATAAATCACCATACCTTTCCAACATTATACATGCATAAAACAAAACCAACTGAATTGACCAATTGAATATGATTATAAAAGACTCCTTGATAATACTTGACCAATTGAATTATTCATATTATTGAAAAAAGAAAAGAAAATTCCGGATAAGCACGAAGGAAGAGAACTTTCGGAAGAGCATATGATTCAATATCAACCACAGTGACTTCGAGAAACGTCATACGAAAATGTGTGAAAATGCTAGAATCATCCTTTTCGCTAATATATATACACACCTATGATCTCCTCATCGATAAAATCAGATAAGCAAAGCAAAATCCGTCAACAGTGTCGCTGATTCCGAGCATATTAGGTGGCAAACAGACCAACGTGTTCGACCCTCTATCACTAGAAACCTGGGATCCCTTCATTAGAAAGAAACCTCTATCACTTAATGTTTGAGAGGGAATTGTACAAACTTATTATTTTCGGATTTCCTCATTAATACGATGATTGTGTTTGATAGTGCTTTGTTTATACGCCTTCATAAGAAAGAATATTTTAATAAAAGAATGAAGTTTACTTCGACATGAGATTTTTTTAAAAAAAATTAAAAGTACAAAACACTTTATGTATATGTTAGATAAGGATTTCGGCATGGGTCCCTAACTTGAATATAACTAGAGATTGCAAATATTTGAATTGTAATATGTTTCATTGTATCAAATGTATAACTATATATGTCTCCTAACATTCTTTTGACACCTTCATTGATCTCTTTTGAAGAGAATAACTTAGCATACAGATCATCAATGTGATAAATACTATGGAATGGATCCGAAGTTTTTACTAGGATTAAACTTCTATTCACAATTTAACAAGGATGAACTTTACCTCAAACTTTGTTATCCTTGATCCTTTAAGCACAATTCTTTGAATATGTAGAATCTTACTTATCTATGGAAGATTCTATTTCGTAGTATTCTGTAACATAGTTGCATAAAATAAGGTTTCAAGTAGAACATAATGTAATATTTCAGTCATTGTATATAGTTATGCCTTTTAAAATCCAATTCACCGTGAAGGTTGAGTTCAACTAATTTTTCCACTCATTTACCAAATCCACACCAATCACTATAATTGTTAAAGGCAACACTTTTTATTTTATAGAGCTAAAACAAATGAAACTTTATTCAACGAGTCTCGAACAACACAAACCTCTGAGCATCCCTAATGGCAGAGAAGTATGGAGTACTCCTTGAGTGCCATGTTGATAAAAAACTAAAGAAGAAATCGCTATACTATTTAGATGAAAAAAACATGCATTAAAATAATTATATAAGTTAAATCAACGACCAACCATTCATACATTTGAAAATTTATTACAGACTTCATGTATACAACTCATTTCAGTACAAATTTAAAACAAGAAACAAAAGTCATGAATGTTAATTGGTAATCATAGATACTGTAAGTTTAAAAGGAAGGAACGATCCATAATGCTGAACATATGCGGTTAGGAGGCTCACTAACGCATAACCATTTAAATAGTCATGTGCAATGCTATAAATTGCCATCCTCTTCCTATTTCCACCTGACACAAATTGTGGCAAATAAATGCAGTTCGGCTTTATGAAATTTGAAAATGCTGAAGCGTCCATACATATTGAGGCGTTTCAACCAAGAAAAACGGCATGACTTCCCAAACCAAAAATATGCTCACGTGTGCGTTTCACAACATCTAATCTCATAATTCGAACAACCTTCCTTCCGACATTTTTGACGTAAGAGACTAAAAGTAGATCTGCATTAGACGATTCAACCATAAATATATCATACACTATTTCCCAAGGAAATCGAACCTGAAATAGGACCTCTGCTTTGTTAGGATTGGGACATCCAGAGGGATTCCAAACCCAAATTTCATTAGCCAGCTCATCAATAGCATAAAACTTTTCCTTGTAATAAAATATATCACTAAATGGTACAGTTGGAACCAATGGTTCTATCTTATTCCAACAATCTTTCCAACCTTCCAGAATCCCAAACCTAATGGTGAGAATGTGGCTAAGAGGACAAAATTTGAAGAGTTTGATGGATTTACCGACAAAACAGCTCTTGTTATAAAACAAAACTCATCAAGATAGTGGGGTCCAGAACAAGGCGGAGACTTTAAATTCGGGAGTTGAATTTGCTCTCGAGAAAATGGGTTCAATAGTATCGCATCTCCGGAAGATGCTACGGCAAGAATCCATCCAAATCAAACTCCAAAACATCTTTTAAGTTTTGTTTCAGGAAGTTCTAGCTAGGCTCATAACAATCTCTCGCTTTGTCAGGCTAAAAAATTCACGCTCATCATTTTCTTTTTTCTTCACTGGAATTATTCTCGGCAGCATAAGGAGAGGATAGCTAGATCGAGAATTGACTTTATTCTTACTCATAACTACTCTCCACGAAGAACACACTCCTCTCATAGCCATTACATCCTCAATTAAGGGCACACAGAAAGCTATCTCTACCAATACATCTGATTGAAGGGCATACCAATCTCGACGAAAGTCCATGACTAACTACTGCCTACTGATTAAAAATGAAAATAAGAATATATTAATGACAAGCTCAAAAAAGACAAAGCATAATCCTAGCAATTCTAATCAGTTATCAATTCACACATCAGGAATATGAAGAAAGATTAAAACTCAAGCAATTAAATTCATAAGTTAAATCCAAACTAGTAATAGGCACAGGGGGTTTTATAACCAAAAAAACATAGAATTCACACAGATCTAGAGCTAACCTGTTGCCGTCGACCACCACACACTAATCTTAGGCCCGTTTCTCCAGTCACATCACTTTCGCCCCAACCCTATTGTTATTCTCAAGCAATGAGGTTGAATTGAATTTTTGATTTGTAGGATATCAAGCGGAACGGTGAGTTGGTGTTGGTTAGATGGTGAAAATACCAAATAGTTCTCGAATTTTCTTTTCTTATATTTTAAGGGGTGTGAACTCTTTTTGCCAATGTGTCTATGTGAAGCTACTAGTAAGCTCCGGGATACCAGCCCCGGTATGAGTTGTCCAGGGAGAGCTGGAATCCTAGCCCGCGGCGGATCTCTCAGCTAGAACCTGCAAAACAAAGCCCCCGGGGTCACCCGAGGGTAGACACTCCGGCGTGATGATGAAGATTGGGCTTTATGCAGAGGAGAGAGAATATGAAGAAATACAGAGAGTATTTAAGTCTGATAGAACATACCTTTTACTGTTGGTCACTCCTCTATTTATAATAGTGATGAGCAGAGAGAGTTTAGGCTAAGTTGTCCTCCTCTTGTCGCACACTCGGGGTTGAGGTATCATTATCATGTCCTTCTTGTACCCGGGTGTGTCCAAAATAGCTGATGTCATGGGAGGACTACTAGTGGGCTGGACTCTCTCTTCTTTCCTGTTAATATACTTTACGGGTCTATGTATGGGCTGAGGCCCATATCACCACTAGCCCCTCGAGACCCTGGATTCCGGGGCTCAGCCCGGGAGGCGGGGTCTCCGTAAAGAAACCTGGGGGGAGGCCAATTTGGCGGTCAGTGTTATCACGCGCCAATTACGTGTTTGTCGCGCGTGCGACTTTGCGCTTTCTGCTACCCCATTAATTCTCATTATTGCGTTTCTCGAATGATGGGTCTGCTTTTCCAAACTCCAAGAAATTCTTTGTATCCTCCTCTATAAATACCGATTGTAGATTTCATTTTCACCTTCTTATTTCACAAAGTGTTGTCGCTTTTCTCACTTGTAAAACTTTCTATCTCCGTCTTTACTTTTCTATCCGCTGCATCTGTTTGATATGAGTCGTAGCGCTATCGACATAATAGACGATCATTCTATGGACATCGAAGACCTCCCTCCCCGTTCAACAAGTGGGAAAGGATTGATGACGTCCAAGGTGACTATGGTGTATGGTGCCCCTGTTCCTCCTGACCCCCAAGATCCTGGAGAGACCCCGGTTCACGATTCCATCCGGGAGCTTATCAAACGGATGTATGTCCCGCTATCCTATGACGCAGGGCTTGAACCGTTTAGTGGTGACATGGCGTCCCGGGCTTGTGTTCCCCGACATCTGTTCCTGCACGGGCTCACCTTTCCTCTGCCGCCTTTGTTCACCGAGTTCTTGAATTATTATAACATGTCCCCGGCTCAGGTGCACCCCAACGCTGTCAGCGTTATGCTCGCCTTTATGTACTCTTGTCACAAGGCAGGGGTAACTGGAAGTGTTGCCCTGTTCTGGAGTTTCTATTATCTTTCGGGCACCGCTGTCCCCGGAGTATTCAACGTCCTTCGCCGCAATAAGACGAAATGTATCTATTCCGGGAGGCTCGATTCCGTCAAAACGAGCGACTGGATGAACAACTACTTTACCTTCAACGAGGGAAAGTATCCTGTCCCAGGTTGGAACCAACAGCGTGTGGCGGAGATGAAGTGTGCTCTTCCCCCCCGCTCAGTTTCGTCAGGTAGCGAAGGAGTATAATCTGGTGTCCAAGTACTTCGTGAGCTTGACAGATTATTAGATGGTGGGAGGCTATGATTTTCCCCGGGAGGCGTATCCCCCCGAAGTGTTTACATGCCGCCGTCTGTATGCGAAGCGAAGCATCTGTAAGTTTTTTGTTGTTGTTGTTGTTTCTAATCTTTGTTTGTTTCAGCCATCTCCCCCAAACCCTCACCAGCGATAGTCCCTCCCGGGGCGAAGTCCGGTGAGGAGGCGGGGAAAGTTTCTTCTGATAAGCTCAAAAAGGCCAAGGTCGGGGAGACTAAGAAGAGGAAGGCTGAAGAAGAGGGTTCCAGCGGGAAAGTCCCCGGTGCGGAGAAGGAGGCAGGGTCTTTGGCCGGGATTCCTTCGACTGGCAACCGCCGGTCCTTGGCTTTCCCCGTTCCATCATCCGGGGGTCATCTAATTAAAAAGAAGAAGACCGATCCACGTTCCCAGGATTCGTCCCGGGTTCCCAGAAAAGAGATGCTTGAAAAATCCACTGCTGAAAGCCGTCTGGGACCTGTGACCGAGATCAAGGCTGGCTCTTCTTCCCACACTATCCTAGTGGATGACTCGCAGGTGTGAATACTTGTGTTTTTATTTATTTATTTTATTTCCCTAAATGGTGTATGCATGTATGTATGTCATTTTCCTTGCATGTTTTAAAATGCATGCTTCCATCCTCATATAGGATCATGCTTCCACACTGTTCGGCTATCCCGGTATGCGAGAGTTGATCAACGAGGTATGCGACTCCATGCCAGCTAGCCTTTCCCAGGAGATGGAAAAACTGAGGTCGCAGAATGCCTCCCTTAGTAAGGAACTTTCCATCGCCCACATGGAGCTTTCCCGTGTCAAGCGAGATGCGCAAACCACCGGTGAACGTGGTTTGGCCCCTGATCAAGAGGCTCTATGCCGGGCATTCATTGACCGGGTTTTTACGAGCCACTCCTTTGAGGAAAAACTGCTGGCTCTTTGCGACGTTTCCAACGAGGCGGTCCTGCATTCCGCTTACAAATCTGTCCGGGAGTATGTTCCCCGGGAGTATAGGGCGGAGTTTCGAGATGCCTGGTATCGTCCCAAGGTAGATGGGAGGTTTAACTACGCCATGGACAAGTTCATGAAGGACGGCCTCCAAGGGATCTATCCTGGGGTGATGACTGTTTTCGAGGGTGCCAAGAGTGTGGATCCCCAGGACATAACTTCGTTTGCTGAAGATGTCGCCAAACTGGCGCAGGACAGGGAGGATCCTGGTGCGGATGATCTGACCAACCTGGCTAGCCTCGAGACCCCGGCAGCTTCTGAGGAAGAAGATGGCGGTTATGAGGAGCAGGATGACCAGCCCCTGGCTCATGATGTTGAGCAAGAGCCCCAGGAGAATGAAGAAGCTCAAGCTTCCCCGAATGACAACGAGGCTCAGCAAGGGGAACCATCACCCCGGGATGAGGACGAGGACACTGACGAGGACGAGGAAGTATAGTCTAGATACTTTGTCCTTGTAATTTCATTAAGTTTTCTATGTTTTGAACTATCATTTCCCCGGGCTCCCCCCCTGAACGGTTCTCTTTTGTTATTCAGGGAGGAAAAGAGAGCTCCGGGGATGAGAGCGATGACTCCAACGATGTAAGAGTCTCTCTCTGTTTGCATTTTTTAAATATAACTTTTATCCAATTTTTCAAGTTATGAATGTTTGTTTATACATGTTCTGAGATTGCATGCATGTTGTCAAGTTTGTATCTGAGTTTTCTTGCTTGTGTAGCCCCGGGATAATCCTCTCGGTACTATTCCTTCCGGGGCCATCCCAGAGAATGAGACGTCGTGTTCCCGGTGTGTGGAGTTAGAAGAACAGCTAAGTCATTGGCAATTGGACGGCATCCAAACTCGTTATCTTTTGGTTCAATCCGGGATCGGGTCGGTGATAGATGAGTTACCAGATGTCACTTCGTTAGTAACAAAGCTCCGGGAAATATCAAATCAATTCGGATCCCTTTCCCGGTGTCAATCCCTGGCTCGAGACCGGGTAACGCTGTTTTAGATGCTGACAAGACCATTTCAATGCTACAAGCCGAGCATGATGCCTTCAAATCCCGACTCAAGGATGAGTTTGACTTGGTGTGGTCCGAACTTCCATTTTATTGCGATAAACTCAAGTGGCTAGAGAAGAGGGACGATCCACTCAAAAGGAATTTGAAGCTGGAAAGGGAGAACCGGGAATTGGCGGCCCGGAACTTAATCCTTCGAGAGAACTTGGTTACTCTTCAACTAACTTATCACTTGACCGGGTTGCGCTTGGGCCGGGTCTCACCCCCGTTATACAATAACTTTCCCCGCGAGGTTGGGGCATTGTTAGTGCGTATGTTTCGTATGGGTTGGAACGACCCCGAGTCCCGCTATCGCCCTACTTTCGATGAAACTTTCACGTGGTGGCAGCGTCAAAGAGAAGGTCGTTATCTTCCCCCTTCCTTGGTACTCATTCCGAGTCGGGTTTCCATAGATTTTACCGTGGAACGGTATCTCAGGTTTCGCGTGTCTGTTGATCCGGAGGAATCTCCTCGAAGGGTGTCTAGACTCCGGGGAGACGCTGCCAGAATTCGGGCCTTTATAGCCTCCGAAGAGGCCGCCAAAGAGCAAAGACGTTTAGCACGGGAAAAGAGCAAGGGAAAAAACAAAGTTGTTGCAAAAAAGAAAAATTCTCCCCGTGCCCAAGGACCCGTTGTTATTGGAGCCCCCGGATGGTATCGTCGCCTGAAGTTTCGTCCTCACATGACGATTTTGATCCATATGACGATGCTGGGCCTTTCGGTGTTTGTCCTTCATGTTTTCCCCCGGCGGGGGAGTCTAGTCCCCCGGGGACTGCAGATGCTCCTAATCAATCAAGTCATCCCCCTTCCCAGGACGACTAGGCCCAATAATCCTCTATTAGCTGGGATGGTCCTCCTTCTCCTCGTTGATTAAGCTTGCATAGTCTAGGTTTTAAAGTTGTAAATTTCCACAGTTATTCATTGCAAATATATAGTATATGTTTGCAAGTTCTTTCTTAATACTTGTTCAAGCATCGTTTAGTTTCCTTCTCCACCGGGTTGCTTGTTCAAGCGTACCCATGTATGTTCTTAGCTGTTACCCGGGCGAACTGCTTCTTACGAACTCGCCTGTCGTGATACTTCTTGACCCGCTCCTTCACCCGGGCTTCGTGCAGGGCTGCTTTTTCCCGCTTCTCCTCCAACAAATCTAGGTCCAGCAGCCGTTCATTCTGGTTTGCTTGCTCATCCGGGAATTTCGAACGAAGACTGGGCACTCCAACTTCTGCCGGGATTACCGCCTCCGCCCCGTAAACCAAACTGTAAGAGGACTCGCCCGTGGCGGAACTCTCTGTTGTTCTGCTTGCCCATAAGATGCTTGGGAGTTCATCAACCTAGTTTCCCCTTGCTCCCTGAAGACGCGTCTTGATTCCGTAGACTGAGGTTAACTTCTGCTCAATCCCGTACTCCTTGCACCAGGATTTGAAAGGGTCATTCTCGAACTGTGCCCCTTTATCCGTCAATATGAACCGGGGTATCCCATAACGGCAGATAATATTCTTCCAACAAAATTTCACACAAGTGCTTCCCCTAATGCTGGTCAATGGAGCGGCTTCTACCCATTTGCTGAAGTAGTCAACGGCCACTATCAGATACTTGAAACCTCCGGGCGCTGTCGGGAAAGGGCCTACTAGATCCAAACCCCAACAGATAAAAGGCCAGGTCCCGGATATTCCAATCATCTCCCCCTGCGGCACATGGATCAAGGGTGCGAATTTCTGGCACTGCCCACAAGAGCGAACAACTTTTTGGGCGTCCTCAAACAGCGTGGGCCAGTAATACCCCGTGCACATGATTTTCCGGGCCATAGTCCGGGCCCCTTGATGACTCCCGTTGGGACCCTCATGTACTTCTTTTAACGGGTGGCGTGCTTCTTCCCCGTCGACGCACTTCAGCCAATGTTGAAGGTATCCTCTTCGGATCAACTCCCCGTCCAAGACAGCATACCGGGGGGCTTTCACTCGGATCTTCCGGGCTTTAACTTTGTCGACCGGCAGTGTTCCTTTCTCCAAGTATTCGAGGAGGGGCGTGATCCAGGACTCCGTTTCCCGAACCACTGCGACTTGGTCGGGGTGCTCATAACCCCGGGTAGTTATCATCTCCATGAACAGATTTCGATCCTGATCCGGCTTGAGCTCCGACGAAGCCAACATACTCAATGCATCCGCTTTACAGTTCTCTTCCCGAGGGATCTGTGTCAGTGAAACCCGGAGGAAACCCTGCATCATCATCTTCACCGCCTCCAGGTACTTCTGCAAACTTTTTTCTTTAGCCTCATACTCCCCATTGACTTGCTGAACCACAATGGCTGAATCATTGTAGGCGTTAACCACTTTTGCACCTGCCTCCCGGGCCAGACGTAACCCGGCAAGGAGGGCCTCATACTCAGCTTCGTTGTTGGTGGTTTTGAAATCAAACTGAGCGCGTATCGATATTCCTTGCCCCTGGGACTGACCAGAACAACCCCGGCCCCGCTTCCCCCAGCATGGGAGCAGCCATCCACGTGCAATTTCCACCCCGGCTCATCTTCCACCGGGTCTTTTACGGCATTGTCCGTCATTTCCACTAAGAAGTCAGCCAGAGCCTGTCCTTTGATAGATTTCCTCGCTTGATAAGTGATCTCATGCTCTCCCAGCTCAATCGCCCACTTCATCATCCGGCCCGACGCCTCCGGTTTCAGCATAACTTTGTGAAGTGGTTGGTTTGTGAGGACTGTGATGGGATGGCCTTGGAAATACGGGCGGAGTCTTCGAGACGCGTGCACTAGGGCTTCTATTGAAGAGTAACGCATCTCGGTCCTTGAAGGGCCCTGCTCACAAAATACACCGGACTCTGCGCCCTCCCGGACCCCCGAACTAAGGCTGCACATATAGCTTGATCCGTGGCCGCCATGTATAGGAATAGCTCTTCCCCCGGGACTGGCTTGGACAAGGTTGGTAGTTTCCCTAGGTGCTCCTTCAATTCCTTGAACGCTTGCTCACACTCGGGAGTCCACTCAAACTTCTTTGCTCGCCTCAAATATTGAAGAAAGACAGCTGCTTCTCCGTCCCCCGCGCCAGGAATCTGCTCAATGCCGCCAAGGACCCTGTTAAGCGCTGCACATCCTCAACCTTGTTCGGGGAGGGCATGCTCAGGATTGCATCAACCTTCTCCGGGTTCACATCGATCCCCCGGTTTGACACCATATACCCCAAGAACTTGCCTGCCACCACCCCGATAGTGCTTTTCTCCGGGCTCTGCTTCAGGTTGACCCTCCTTAACACAACAAACAGCTCCCGGAGATCCTCCAAAAAAGCATCATGTGTCCTGCTTTTGATCACCATGTCATCCACATAGACCTCCATAATCCTCCCGAGCTGATTTTTGAACACCCGATCCACCATACGCTGGTATGTGGCTCCTGCATTTTAAAGACCGAATGGCATTTTCCTGTAGCAAAACGTACCAAAGTCAGTAATAAAAAAGGGTTTTGGCCGGTCCTCCGGGGCCATGACAATCTGGTGGTATCCCCGGTGTGCGTCAAAGAAAGCCAGGAGCTGATAGCCCGTTATTGCTTTCACCAGCTGGTCAATGGACATCAACGGGTAATTGTCTTTAGGGCAACACTTGTTCAAGTCTGTAAAATCTATGCACATCCTCCAAGATCCATCATGTTTTTTCACCAGGACCGGGTTAGCAATCCACTCCGGGGAGGTGATTTCTTCAACCATGCCGGCATCCAGCATCCTCATTACCTCCGACCGAACAAACTCCACCCGATCCGCTGCCAAGGCTCTTTTCTTCTGCCTGATGGGTTTCAGATCCGGATAGACATTCAGCCGGTGTATCGCAAACTCCTCTGGTATTCCCGTCAAGTCTTCTGTTCCCCACGAGAACACATCATCATACTCTTTGAGCAGCTCCCGGAGCTCATCCTTCACATTCCCCGGGAGATGCTTCCCGATACTCACCTTTCCTCGGGATCCTACTTCCATGTCCTCCACTTCAAAGGATGCAGGGTTACCATGCACTGCTCCCACCGTATTATCCTTCCCGGAACTCTCCCCGGGCTCCGAGGCGTGTATCCTCTTAGACGCTCCGGCCTTGGCCTCCTTTATCGCGGTTAGCATGCAGCTGCGGGCAGTTGTTTGATTACCAATAACCGAAACAATTCCCTAATCTGTCGGGAATTTCATGGTTAAGTGATAGTGAGAGCATATCGCTCGAGCTTGCGTCAACCAGGGGCGGCCTATAATCATGTTGTACGGGAAGGAAGCATTTATGACCGTGAAGTTACACAAAACGGTACATCTCTTGTTGATATCTAAGTGATCAACAAGGGTTACCCATAAGGCTATAACACCCAGAGGGTGAACTGTCCGGCCTGTGAAACCTGATAGTGGGGACAAACATGGCTTCAGGTTCTGGCGTCCGATGTGCAATTGGTCAAAACAGTCAGCGAACATAATCTCCACGCTGCTCCCATCGTCCACAAAGACTCGCTTTATCACCACTCCCTCTACCTCGGCTGAAATCACCATGGGGTCAGAGTGAGGCACCTGGGCCGGGACCGCATCCTCTTCTGAAAAGGTGATAGTCTCGTCGTGTTTAAACTCTTTCCCTGGATCTCCCCCGGAGGGACATATCTACTTTAGGCCTTCACTGCCGACAGTGTTTGTGCCCCATCTCCTACTATTCCATTGATCACGTTTATCATCCGGGGCGCTCCGGGTCCAGGAGCTCCCGGTCTATGAGCTTGTGGGGCGGGGTTAGGAGCAGTATTAGCCTCCGCCGGGCGATTACCGCCTTGGCCTCGGTTGTTCCTCCAACTTCGCTTCCTTCCTTGTCCTGCCGGAGCAGCTACCGGGTGTGCATCTCCCACCACGCAATCCCGGAGCTGACCCCGCTCCACCAACTTCTGAATATCCGTGCAAAGGACACGACAATCTTCTGTAGTATGACCGTTAGACTTGTGAAACTCACACCATTTCTGCGCATTGGCCGGGGCCGGGACCCCTTGTATAACTGGGGGGTCCGTGAAGAGACCCCGGTGAATGGCTAGAATCTCCGTCTTTGTCTTGGAGAGTGGAGTATACGTCGGTCTCACCACCAGCGTCTTTCCCCCCGGTGCAGGTACCGCTCCCTGGGACGGCGGGCGCCTTACTGGATCCTGGCGAACACCCTGGTGAGGAGTTGCCCGGAGCGTGGTCGTTTAGAAACTTTAATTTCTAAACTTAAATTGTGTAAGGGTTAAATTGCTAGATCCAATTCGAACATTTGTTAAAGATGCTAACACTTACAATAAACTTCCTAGGAGCCACGTAGGAATTTTAATGATTTTAACGTGGTATAATTATATCGGTGAACGTTATAAAGGAACGAGTAACAACGCTGACATTAGATCAGAGCTAGGTCAGTTGACAAGTATGGGGCTAAAGCCATTGGTCTCAAGATTTTTAGCAGTATTGGATACAATGCACAAAATAAGCACATGTTTATCTTGATTTGTCCTATAGTCATGTCACTCAGCATTTGATTTTTACTTATTTACTTTTACACATGTTAAGATAATTTTCATTGTTTCTAACACATTTAGACATATTTTCATGAGATGGGGAAGAGTATTATAATTGGTTAGTCCTCAACTAACTCATAGTGAAATTGGTTCAATCCATGTAAAGTATTACTCATAATTATTTTGATAAGTTTTTTTTAAACCTTTTAATAAATTGTGGTAGATCACACTAATTATTTCTTTTAAGGTTGACTCACTATTTGTTAAGTTATTTTTAGGATATGTTGTACACTACATGTATACATTACCACTATAGATATGCAGTGCAAATGCAGAAACCTCTCAGATTTCTCATAATTGTTGTATTTGACACTATAATTTTGAACAACTTCCAAAATAAGTTCACCCAGCAACTTTCCGGAACCAGTTGACTCTGATTCTTCAACTCTTGATAAGTATTATACTCAGTAAGGTGTGAACACGTCAAAATGACCCATCTATAGCTAATTATATTTAACAAACGCAGAATGCAAAAAGCATCGTCCATATCTACATTTTGATAATCCTGCATGTTTTGTTGTCGTTTTCTTATTTGGCATGAGAGACCGTGATAACCTCTCAGGACCACACAGTACTTTATCCTGCATTTTTCATGTACTTGTAGCAAATTGCTTACGAAAGTGAAGTTAAATTTCCTCCTATGGCTATAGGCTGTTAATCCAAATAGCAGCTTGGGGAAGTTTGATGAGGTTGATTTTTCCCCTTTTTCAGGATCAGCATCAACCCCAACTAGAGTTGGAGAATGCTACTGTAAAGAATGGGTAATGTTTGGCTGATTTTAGTTGGTGGTGAAGTGAAGGGCCTCGTTGATGTTGACTTGTTTGCTGAAGAAGTCAATAGCAAGGAGGCTAATAAGGAATCAGTCTGCTAACATCGAATATGGTATAACTATATTTCTGGTTCCTTACCTTGCTTTGATGTGTTTTCATGGAAGTGCTGAATGTACCTCCAAAACAGCGTCATTGTTTAACTTATTATCGTGTTTGATGCAGAAGCAGTTCCCTGACTCCTCCAGAAAAGAATGCAAAGATTTACAAAGGGATGAAGCAACTCAATGAGCTCATTTCCACCTATGGTTGCTGAACTCGATGGTCGCTGCTGGGACGAAAGGGATCTTGTGGTGGGATGAATAATTTTCTTGACAGGGCAGTGAATATGGTTACGTGAGGAAGACAGCAATGTAACAAGCCAAGGAACTTGGGACGTATATTCTCTCCAATTGTTTCTCGCATGAAGTCCTTAATCTGAAAGAAGTGGTGGAGTCTGCCCCTCGGGAAGAGTAGTTTCTCGGCCATATATCGTGGAATGTTGAGTAGTGAAATCAATGAAGCATATGGAGGTGAACTTCTCATCATCTGTATTTTGATAAAAGGGATGCATTACATCTGGGAGGTTAGTCTATTTTCTGCTTTATCATTTCATTATAATGCTTCTGAATAGTTTGTTTAAAAAATATAGTTTTAAAGTTCAATTTTAAAACTTTTAGAAATATTTTTTTTATAATGATCATGAATCCATTTTTAATAAAAAATGAATAATTGAAATATTAAATAATCAAACACAAATGAATTTTGAGTTGGTCTATGGAGTGACCGTCTATATTATAACTATAATATAGACCAAGGACTACATTAAAATATGGAAGGAAGGAGATCCTTATTTGCAAAATTTGGGAAAGTACTGTTCACGCGCACTGTTAACACAAAAAATATGTACTCAAATAAGCTAATATTTCACATTAAAAGCTACAGTTTTCAACCTAAACAATCAAGTTTCACAAACACCACAGTTTTCAGTCTAAAAATCAAGTTTCTACAATCATTGTAGTTTTCAGCCTAAATAATAAAGTTTTCACAATAAATAATCAAGTTTCACAAACACCAAAGTTGTCAGCCTAAACAATCAAGTTTTCACATTCATCACAGTTTTCAACCTAAACAATCAAATTTCACATACACCACAGTTTTCAGTTTAAAAAAATCAAATTTCTACAATCACTAGTTTTCAGCCTAAATAACCAAGTTTTCAGGCTAAATAGCCTAAACAAACAATGTAGCAGTTTTCTGGCCAAATAATTAAATTTTCACAATAATCACAGTTTTCACAATAAATAATCAAGTTTCACAAACACCAAAGTTTTCAACCTAAACAATCAAGTTTTCATCCTAAACAATCAAGTTCCCACAATCACCACAGTTTTCAAACTAAATAATCAAGTTTCCACAATCCCCACAGTATTCAGATTAGACAATCAAGTTTCACCACAGGTTTTCAGATGTGAATAGTCACATTAAAACTGACATAATTCACATTAAAATTTACAGTGTTCAGACTAAACAATCAAGTTTTCATAAATATTAAAATGTAGACCAGAGATTTAGACTCCATAATGTAGACTATTATAAGCATCAAACCCCCAAAATCAACCAACGGCACCACCACACACACACAAACTCTATGCAAAAAACACACAGCAGCCTAAATCGTTTACTGCTACATCATCACCCACACAACAGCCTATTATTAGGTCACCCACACAGTAGCCTATCCTCAATCTTCTCTAATTCAGAATAAACTAGCAAAAAACATTTAGATTCAAATCAAATCAACAATTACCTTCCATTGAGAATCGTGCAATTGCGGTGGATAAATCAAGCGTTGCGATGGATGAATCGAGCTGCGGTGGATGAATCGGGCTGCGGTGGATGAATCGTCGTTGCGGTGGATGAATCACCGTTGCGGTGGATAAATCGAGCGTTGTGGTGAACAAATCGAGATGGTGGATGAATCCCCGTTGCGGTGGCTGAATCGCCGTCGCGGAGGATGAATCGTACTGGCTTTGGGTTTGGGGGTTTCGATCAAATTTATCTGATGAAAGAAAATAAAATTTGGTAATATATATTTTCCAAATATTTGCAAGAGAAGGCTATAAAGAATAACTATTTACAGAAATGTCCCCGCGTCCATAACTTCTTTGCAGAAAGGTCCCAGCATTCATAATTTAATTGCAGAAATAGGCCGTCTATATTATAGCTATAATATAGACGGTCTATTCCAAGACTAATATATGAATTTTATATTTTGATGGAACGTGAAAGAGTTGGTCTCTGGAGTGACCGTCTATATTATAACATAATATAGACCAAGGACTAAATTACAATATAGAAGGAAAGAGGTCCTTATTTGTAAAATTTGAGAAAAATACTATTCACGGCACTGTTCACGGCACTATTCACGCGCACTGTTCACGACACTGTTCACGCAAAAAATATGTACACAAATCAGTTAATATAATTTCTGGATTTTAAACACTTGTAAACACAAAAGAATTCAGGTTAGAAAGACAAGTTTCCATATTATAAACATCAGATTTTTGGTACATAAAAACTAGGGTGTTTAGGTTAAATAATGTTGTGTCAAGTATAGTCAAGTTTCACCAAAGTTTTCAGCCTAAAAATTCACAATCATCACAGTTTTCAACTTCAATCAAGTTTCACAAAAATCACAGTTTTCACAATAAATAATCAAGTTTCGCAAACACCAAAGTTTTCAACCTAAACAATCGAATTTTCACAATAAAAACAGTTTTCAACTAAACAATCAAGTTTTACAAACACCACAGTTTTCAGCCTAAAAAATATAGTTTCTACAGTCACTGTAGTTTTCAACCTTAATAACCAAGTTTTCACAATCACAGTTTTCACATTAAAAAAATCAAATTTTACAAACACCACAGTTTTCACAATAAATAATCAAGTTTTAACACAAATCAAAAAGCCTAGTTTTCAAGTTAAACACATAAAATTTCATATGCAGACAAAAACCACATTAAGCAGTCTAGTTTTCAAGCTAAACACATAAATTTCATAACAAGACAGAATCCACATTAAAAAGTCCAGTTTCCAAGATAAACACATAAAATTTTAAAAGCAGAAAGACATCACATTATACAGTCTAGTTTTCATAGTAAAACACATAAAATTCATGGAAGAAATTTGCAGAGCAACACAAAGTACAAAAAAAACAGTGAACCGTCATCTCGTAGAGCCCGATCGCGAAGAACAATCCTCGAGAAACGCTGCAAGCTCTGCTACTTCTCCGATGAATTTCCGGCGCCAGTAGCTGAATCTCCATGCCTAATTCAACAACCAACACCAGAACACAAATTATCAGCCAGACGGTTGACAGACTGCGGCGATTGCGATTGCGATCGCAATAGCCGATCTCCGGCGAGCGGTGGAGGAGTAACCGAACCGGATCCACTTTGCATGCGGCGGAGGAAGGCGGCGACTGCGAGGAAGGAGAGGAAGGATCAGAAACCTGATTGTAAATCGACTCGATTCTGGTTCGCAGACCTAAACCGAACATTGCCTCGTTGAATCCAGTCCTGACGAATTGATCCTTTTCGCTGCTTTCGGGAACCCTAACCAAGCCGATTCTGCTGTCACCGTACGGGTCCAGTTCCTCGCGGATGAAGAGCCGATCAGAGCTCTGGAGAATTTGGGGGAAAGGGGAAAAAACGCGTTTCAGAATTTGGGGGAAAAGGATTGTTCACGTGTATATATATTTATTAGATTTCGGAAATTGCATAAAAAAGACCTGCACAAAAATAATTTGCAGGATGGGGGCCGCTTCCTATTTTAATTGCAGAAATAGACCGTCTATATTATTGGTATAGACGGTCTATTACAAGACTAATATAACGTGAAATGACTAAAATTAAAAACATGCTGTAGAATATGTAATTTGACTCTTTGACTAAGTCAAATATGACCGTTGCCAAGACGCGTGGAGCGTCAGGATTGTTTACGTGTTCAGAACGCGCGGCCAAAGTTTGTGGATAACCCTAATTCCCAATTATAAATAAGGGGTGGGGTCATTTGGTCGAGGCACCAATCAGTCATCCTGTCCACGCTCTCTCTCTCTCTACTACTCTTCGATTTCCATACTCTCTGCTTCCTTTCCGACCGCCGGAAAGTTCCATACTTTCTCGATCGTGTGTCGCCGCTGATCTATTAAACGCCTTCGCCACCCGCCGGCGATTTCTTTACCTTTCTGTTTGTCTTTTTATAACGATTTTTGATTTCCCCCAAATTTTAACCCTAAATTTTTATCTCGGAAATTCCCATTCATCTTCTTCTCATTTTCAGATCTGAAACTCGAATTCTTCGGTAGATTTCATAATGGAGAGTATCGATCTCAATCGAAGTCTTGCGAAGAGTATCGATCTCAATCGAAGTCTTGCGAAGAGCATCGATCTCAATGCTGCGATTGCCGATACCATTGATCTGAGCCTTGGCCTTTGCACCAAGAAGCGCCGCCGTGAGGATAGCAGCGCCGCTGCAGAGAAGCGCCACCGTGAAGATAGCTCCGTTGGATTTCTTGGCCATGGAAGATACTGGAGGCGAGAGGAATTGCTGGGCCAAGGGAGTTTCGGCTCTGTGTTCGCCGCATCCCGCAAAAGAGGCGCTCCATCTTCCTTTTCATTAAGAAGGATCCCAACTCGATTTCCGAGCAAAATCGCCGTAAAATCAGCCGACCTCTCTTGCTCTAAAACTCTCCGCCACGAGAGGACTATCTTGGATCATTTTTCAGGTTTTTCCGGTATTGTCCAGTGCTATGGTGCGGAGACTACACGGAAGACCGGTGGCACCCAGATCTATAACATTCTCCTAGAATACTGCTCGGGCGGAACCCTAGCCGACAAACGCGATCAAACCAGAGGCAGGGGGATCCCGGAGCCGGAGGTCAAGCGATACACCAGATCAATTGTCGAG
Source organism: Sherardia arvensis (assembly GCA_948330725.1). NCBI lineage: Eukaryota > Viridiplantae > Streptophyta > Magnoliopsida > Gentianales > Rubiaceae > Sherardia > Sherardia arvensis. The sequence continues at coordinate 37,616,231 of OX415239.1, forward strand.
GCACTGGTAAGAATTCACGAAGCTGGCTTTGTACATTGTGATTTGAAACATGAGAATGTTCTGCTTGACGAATTTTTGCAGGCTAAAATCTGTGATTTTGGGGTGTCCAAAGGGGCCACGGCTGACAGGCAGAAGAGGAGTTCCGATCCCAACTGGCACGGAAACCCGCACGGAACCCTATGGTTCATGTCTCCAGAATCTTTCAACGAGGATTGTATACAGGAGCCTCCCTGTGACATTTGGTCCCTAGGAATCATGGTGCTTGAGATGTTGACTGGCCATCCTGCTTGGGACAGCTACGACTGCAATGTTTTACGCAAGATTAAGGAGCCTGATGGCGGGCCCAAAATTCCAGCTGATTTGTCACCTGAGGCCCGCACCTTTCTGCACTCATGTCTGAAGAGAATGCCCTTGGACAGAGGAACGGCTAAGTCGCTGCTTCAACATCCCTTCATCAGCGGGATCAAAGTCGGGCCTAGATCACGACCTGAGAATATCCATGGGTCCTGCATACATCCTTCTTCACAGCTCAATCCCAAAATCCTCGTTCCTTTTGATTAGTTTCTGCCTTTCTGGTATGACTCAAATTTTGTATCATGTTGATATATACTGCTTTAGGCCCAACAACTGTAGTAGGTTTGAGAGTTTTGATGTAAAGATCATTTTTTGACACTAGTTTATATAGCTTTTGAAGCTCAGTAGATTGCATTTGAATCAGTTTCATCCTTAGTTTCACATTAATGAAAAGGGATGGTTTTTTCTCATTCTGTGTTCTTTTACATTATTCTGTCATTTATATTACACTTGTTCACCTTTTAGTTTTCTCAAAGGTTTCAAATATTGTTACCATGATGAAAGGTTATTAATATGATGAGGAAAATCATAGTAATGGAAGTTGTTATTAAATGTCATTCCAGAAATCAGACTGCTAACTAGTGTAAAACAAGGAACATAATGCTGCAAAACACTTGAATATTTACTATCTGGGTAGCAAGGAATTCTGAAAATAGCCTGGAGATGGGTAGTTTACTTGGTATGGGTTTCTTCTGTGCTATACCACCACATACTGTATAATACCGGTAAGTCCTGGTCAGGCTTTTATATGTTCCTTGTCAATTAAATCTTAGCTGTCACAAGGTGTTGCTCAACGAAGCCCCTTGGGAGATGGGAGACTGTGCTCAGTCTGGGATATTGAAATAACTGGATACAGGCAAGCAAGTTAGTACTTTCATTTTTCATTTCTTTCTTTTAGGCGAATACATATTTAATGCACCTAAATGATGATTGATGAGTGCAGGGTGTGGCTGGATCTCCCATCCTCGTCATAGCTTCTGTTAAGATTAATACAAGCTTAGCTCTGGCAAATCCCGGAAACAAGCATCATAGTATATACGATGTGTACCAGGTTGGGAAAATGGGTACAGAAGCTATAGCCATTTCACTTATTTTTCTTGTGCTCTTGTTCTCTTAGCATCTATGACCTCTTCATCAATGGGTATGTTACTCTCTTGATTTTAAAAACAGTTTATCAAACATTACTGTATTCCGCGAATCTTGATATACTTCACTTACGATTAGGACAGGTTTATGCCTCCATTCAGTTTGCTGCTGTTATTTTTGCACATATATTCTATTAAGTGGCAAGAATAAAAAATTGATCATGCATTCATAATTTCATATTACTTTTAGTGGGAGCTGATTCCTGTCTTTGTTGTGGTATGGGTTGCTGGGTGGTTTTGCCACATGCGGCTGAAGGACAAGAAATCTGAACAGGAGGACTTTCTTACTATGCTGAAGAGCCTGTTTACAACCACTCACCAGAAGTTTCCTTGGGTCCGAGGCATCATAGTTCACCCCCTGTAAGTTGAAATAATCAAAGATTTATGGACATTTCCTTTTTGTAATACTGATCATTCCAAGATATGTACAATTTGATTCGTCAATTGTTAGAAATTGGAGTATGTGCTGTTGTTTGATATTACTGCCAAATTGCTAGTATCACAGTGATATTTTGTCAGAATGTTTTCCTCAAGGGAACTAGGATTCGAACAGGCACATCTTCACTATTTTTGGGTTGATGAATTGTGGATATTCCTTCCTTTTCAGTGATTCTAAAATCTGACCCTACTATGTGTAGTTAGGTGTCGCTTATGCCTTGGTGTCTCATTTCGAGTTACAGTTAATTTTGAAACAGGATTGAGCTCTTTATAGGTCTAGTATCTTTATGCTTCACCCTGAAAGCATAAACTTACGTATTACTTTGATATGTGTCCTCTCCTTAAGTATATGAACTCGTATATACGGTAGCACATTGTACAGACCAACTGATCCATACTATTGCAGGATTATCGGTCTGACTCAAGAATGCACCCTCAACTCTGAGAAGATGGTTCAAGGTTTAAAAGGGCGTGTGGATCTGATCATCCTGATAGTTATTATCAGTATGATATATTTCAGGCAAGAGGTTCAACTAATGTTCACGAGTTTTCTGTAAAAAGAGCACGTGGTTATGAGAGCTGGGACGTTGATCAGAAGGCTTCACATTGGAGCTCAGATCAAATTTCTGGACATAACCTATCTCATCTCTATAATGCAAAAGTCAGTGGGAAACAACCGAAACCTTTGCACACTATGAGATCCAGGGTTTCCGCATCAGACCACTATGATTCCAGCCGATTACGTTTGACTTATGAGAGGGTAATGTGTGAGGATTCTAGGGCGTATGGACCACCCAGAAGAATAGCTAAGGTGTGATTTGGACTCATTTATTCTGTCGGTATTTCAATGTATTTTCTTCCCTTGGCTTTGACAGTGATGTTTTTAGGAGTCCATACTACCTGCTGAGGGGCCAGCTGTGAATGAAAATCTTGGTCATGTGCAGGCTGCTAAAAGAGTCAGGGGTGAACACCTTGAAGATTATGGTTCGAAGAAACCATATCGGAATGAAATGATAACTGTGAGTTACAACAACATAACTGACATATCCTCTGTTAATGAGGGTAGATCCTAATTGTGATGTATATCTCCAATGTGCAGGCTGCTACGGGTGAAACTCTTGAAGATTTATGTTCGAGCAAACCATATCGAAGTGAAATGTTGACAGTGAATTTACCACCTAATTTTCATTCTCTCTGACATAGATCATCTGTTATTGAGGACGCATCTTAATTATGACGAGAATGTCTTTCAATGTGCAGGCTGCAAATAGGGCCATGGGTGAACATCGTGAAGATTACGCTATGAGGAAACCATTTCAGTCTGACATGTCGGGTCGAGCTCCAAGGGTTGGATATATGCAAGAACCTCTTGAATGTTTTTGAGTTTTATTTAATTTTCAATTAAAATCCCTTTTCAAGAACCTCTATACTATAGTTCTTGACAATTATCCCTTATACCTTAAGACTGAGTGTGTACACACACAAGATATCAAGCAGTTAAGATTTAATGTGTGGGGGTTGTGAATTCAGTAGTATGATGGTTGCATTTTGAGCTTTTCAGAGAAACCAGAGAGACAGGATCTCAAGCTTGATTTTTGAAAAGATTGCATTTTGGGGTAAGAAAATAAAAAAACAGGATCTTAGAGGCAAGAAAAGCTTGATTTTCTTACCCCCCAAACATACCGTCGTCGTGGACAGCTAGAGAAACCAGTCTAGTGAGGCCAATGCTTCTGCCGCCGTAGACAAGATCCATTTTACTCGCCACCAGCTCATGGCCGAGCTCCACCGCCGCCTCTCTCTAGCGATCTCTCATCCCGGAACTGCTCCCTGCAGAAGACGCACAGTCTCTTGAGCCGCGAAACTATATCCGATGAGTTGGTTTTTCTATAGAGCTTTAAGCCAATTCAGGTTCTTACAGGATAACTGCTTCACGTATGTTGACTGTTTAAGACTTGCTATTGTGGGACTTTTCATATTACAGGGCACGTGACTGAAGTGTTTAGCCAGACAAAGGCCATCCTCGAGGAAGTGTTGGAAGAGCAACTGGATATTTTGTTAAAGCCGGGACATGCTCTCCCTTCTCTATTATCATGTACCAATAACACCGTCGTTCATGAGAGATTGCAAGTACTGAAAAGGTCCTTAAACTTCATCCGTTGATGTAACAGCCAAAAGACCTACCTCACAATCCAGGATAATGACGAAAAAGTTGAACTCTAGCTAAAGATTCAAATATAAGGTTGCACAAGACAGTATATTGGTCAAAACTTTCATGCTCAGAAAAAGAAACTGTTCGAATTAGCTCCTTGTCGAAAATTCGTAATCATTATGGCAAAACCTTGTCTTCAAATTTAATATCATGAAACTATATTGAATTACAAGGGAGGGATCTAATTTTTATTACAAGTGACCGAAAGAAGTTTATATTTTAATTAATCAAAAAAATAGTGAAATTCAACATATACCCAAAATGTATAATAGTGAAATAGTGAACATATATCAAAATTCAATGAACTCAGATTACTTAATTAACCAAATCAATTGAACTCAATTGAAAATCATGAAATTATTACAAAAACAGGTCTAATTGAATAAGAATGATTGATACCAATTCAAGAGAAACGCTCTCTCCTCTCTCCCCAAACAGCAACCGACTCCATTTTCAGATCTGGCGGGGTGGCCGCCGGCATTTCGCCGCCGAGCAGACCACCCCTCCCACCCCATAAACCTTAGTATTTCTAACCTCACCCCAACCCCCAACCATCAATTCAAAAACCCCATCTCAGTCGAACAACTACATCCCCTTTTCGAGATCTCCGACCACCTCTCCTTTGGCGGCGTTTGAGCGGGTCGCCACCGCACAAAAACGCCACAGCTCACAACCGGCATCGGTCAACGGCCAGATCCGGCCGGCCGGAGAAGCCGAGGCCGAAAGGACCACGGATCCGACACGAGGAACGCGACGAGGCTATCTGGAGTCACGACAACGCCGATGGGCTTCCTGAACGTCCACGAATCCGGCAGGCTGACAGCGGAATGACTCTCGCAGGGATCCGAGCTGGCCACGGAGGACACCGATGGGCTTCCCGGACGAATCCGGTAGGCAGACTCCGGAGGATCACCGACACAGCCCAGGAGGGGCTTTGACGGGTTTGTTTTGCAGGAGTCCAGGATGCTTTGGCTGGGCCCGGATCCAACTGATTGACTCGGTCGGGGCCTGGTTTGGGCCGGCCGGCCGGGTCGGGTCGGGTCGGTCTGGCCAGGTCGACTCTTATAGGACAGGTTCGGCTGTTTCAACTGGAGATGGCCCAATTAGGTTGAGATGACAGGTTTTTTGGTCCAACAGGTATCGTTTGATTTGAGCTGGTCTTTCAAGCGCCCCGGTACTCTACGCGCCGCCGCCAGGCATACCAGTGTGTCCATCACCGGTTGCCCCACACGGATGCTGACGCGCTACGCCGGAGTTTCCATGTGCTGCGCAGGTTTATTCTGGTGATGTCTTTTTATCGGTGCTTTTATTGGACAGGATTGTGGTTTGATTCTTTTTATGCTTTCTTAGAGTTTTTAGATTTTAAGAGATGGGTGATTGAAATTTCGACTTTTTGCAAAATTGCTTTGACTAATTTATTGAGTATCCCTGCCCATTTGTTTGTCGCCTCCCTCTTTCTTTTGGGAAGACCCCTTGGGTTTCGGTGTGTGCAATTACAGTAGAGGAGAAATCCAAGTCGTAGTAATTTCTTAAATTTACTATCGGCGTCTCTGTGCATACACTTGTAGATTTGAGCACTTAGTGCAGACTTTGTGTTTCAAATTAGGGATATTACACCTGTCAAAGCAGTTTGACGCTTTTGTGTCGGTCGTTTAGGAATCTTTTGTTTCATCTCTTTTTTAGATACCCCTATCGAAGCAGAGAATTAGTATGGCTGTATTTAGCTACTAAGGCTTTAGTTCTTGCTTCAGATACTGAGAAGGTTTAGAATAGTTATATCCTTAGAAACCTCTCTGTAATCTTACAAATTGCCTCCCATAGAGGAGATCATTGTATTTTATTTTATGTCAATTTCATGGTTTGGGGATGCCAAATATAATATCCCTGTTTGCCCAAAAAAAAAAGAATAAGAATGATAAATATAGAATCAAACAAAATCGTAAAATAACATAACTAAAAAATTATAAAAGAATAAAATTATGGTGTGATTGAGAGACAATTTCAAATAAATACAATTAAAAATTAAAATTATAAAATTAACCACTAATTAAATTTCAATTAAATACACTAAAAAACATATTTTATATTAGAATAATTTCTTTTAGTTTGGTTAATGTTAGTGACATTTAAATCAGTTTAGTTTCATTATATTCCATTAATGGTGTTACCGTCATGAGTATGGAGAAGGTTTAGATTGATATATGTGTAGAAATCTCTCCTAACCTCAACAACTTTGTAAGCCTAAGGGTAACTCTTTGATTGCAACGATAAGGAGAGAACACCCTCAAAACCCCGTCAATGACGGTTTCAATTTAAAAAAAACTGAAAGATATGCGCAGAAAAAAATAATTATATTCCATCAAATTGGGCTGAATTCAAATTTTCCTAGATGAATTCATTCAAGTCATATGTTGTTGTGATTTGTGAACAAGAACACAGAGGGTATCATCACAAAAACACAATTTTTTTCAATATAATCAAAGGTTTTAATAGAATGATTGTTCTTCCAAAAGCAACTACATTCTTGATCAGCTCAACAAAATTCCTCATCAGAGGACATACTATTCAATGATAGAGTAAAAACATGAAAGTAAATGAAACAAAGGCTTCAAAAATGGATATTGTATGAATGGACAATAGTTTTATACACTTGTTCGAATCGATCCTAATATTTTCATACAAAGAATGTGACAGATTGATGTCTGCTCATCAGCATAAAAGCTCTAAATCATCCAAATAATTGCTGCTATCGAATTCATCAAAGAAATTTTGGCAAGATGGCACATATTCAATTCCGGCCAATTCTTCAAGCAAACTATTGTTATAAGGTTGTTATAATACATTACAAATTTTGTAACTCACACAATATACAGTGAAGTGGAGATTGGGAGTCCTTTTTATGAATTACAGTAAAGTTAATCCACGATGATTACAAGCCATTCTTGTGGGTGATAGCCATACGTTAGAGTGAACCATATACATTGTGAATTGATTGACTGACTGGAAGTTGGGCTAGTTACCCATCAAAGTCTCAGTCACTTGCTTTGTCAAGTTATCATAATCCCTTTCCTCTATAACATCTAGAATATGTTCAGCCACCATCATTGCTGACAATAACTGCAAAAAATATCATAAAGGACATGTATTATTTATCAAAGTGATCAGCCATTTTGAATTTCATCCGAAAAACAACACAAACTAATGTACCTTAGAACGACTAGCCTTGTCTAGTTGAGAGACTGCTTGTTCGGCTAAATTATAGTAGTACCTTGTGCATTGAATCTGTTTTTCCATGAACTTTCTCCATGCATCACTTACCTTCCTTGATAGTATATCCTCATCACATAAACCGAACTGCACCAGCTCATCTTGTGGAAGATAAATCCTCCCTATTTGTGCACTGAATTTTCACAACACATAATTAACTAGCAGGTATATGTGTTATTCTGAATAAAATAGCTACATGCATCTGTACTTACTTTTCTGATACATCATTCAGAATGTTTGTAAGTTGAATTGCTATTCCTAAATATACAGCCCCCTCATATATACCCTTTGAAGAGACTGTAGATTCTGGGGATATCCTAAGTATCTGGAACATCCCTAGTCCATCAGTTCCGGCCACATAGTAGCAGTAGAGGAAACGTTCATCAAAATTAGCATACCTATATTTTGTTACATCCATTCTCATCCCCTTCATCCCGTCTTCGAAAAGCTATGAAAAATAAAATTATCCATCAATGAAGACCTATGCTTTAGAGATCAAATCAGGCTTTATTACTTTAAGTGCTAGGTACTTACACTGGTATCTAAAGGGTACTTTGATAATGTATCTACAAGTGCAGCATCAAGCACGTCATGAGGGCGACCTTTGAGGATATCCTTTGTTCTCTCTCCTTATTGATCAAGATGTTCAGATTGTATCTTTTCATCACTTTTGCTGTCAACTAAGTCATCAATCCTCCGAGCCCAAACTAGAGAGCAAATTGAAATTTACCCAGAAACAATGAACAAAGTTCAAGATTACTGAATGACAATATGTATCCATGTAGAATATGATGTGAGATCAAACTATTAGATCATTAACGTACCATGAAAAGCCCACATAGCTCGTCGCTGATCTTCTGTAAACGCTTGTAAAGCTGAAAATCAGTAAAACAAAAAGTCGCATCAAATTGCACTGATATTTAAGTAGATAATATTAAAAAGTTTTCAGAATTGACCTCGGAAGAAAAATTTGTCACGTTTTTCACCATTGGTTCCGCAACTTTCATAGGCTTGTTCCAGAAACAGAAGATCAGATTCCGTCTTTCTCAATGCACCATGATTTATTAAAATATGTTCTTTACTACTTATTTTGGAATCGAAATCAATTGAACGTAACTGAAAAAAAAATTATCCTAAAGGAACTAGAAGAGTTATTCTCCAATTAAATATATATTATGTATAGGTATCAAACGACGTCGCATAGATTCAAAGCCACCGTGAAACTACCACATAATCACCGCAACTTGCCGGTTTTCCTTTTTATATTTCCTCTAGCGCTTGCAATGGATTTAGATTCCTTATTTTCGTTTCCTGTATTTTCTTTGCGTATAGGACTGTTTCTTCTTGACATTTATATATATTCATTTTCCTTCATGTATACCTCTATCGCATATTTCGTTTGGTTTCTTCATATATTCTGTGTATTAGTATAATGACATATGGTATCAACAGTTTTGCTCTTAAAGCTTGATGCTACCAGTAAGCTCCGGGATACCAGCCCCGGTATGAGTTGTCCAGGGAGAGCTGGAATCCTAGCCCGCGGCGGATCTCTCACCTAGAACTTGCAAAACAAAGCCCCCGGGGTCACCCGAGGATAGACGCTCCGACGTGATGATGAAGATTGGCCTTTATGCAGAGGAGAGAGAATATGAAGAAATACAGAGAGTATTTAAGTCTGATAGAACATACCTTTTACTGTTGGTCACTCCTCTATTTATAATAGCAATGAGCAGAGAGGGTTTAAGCTAAGTGGTTCTTCCCCTGTCGCCTACTCGGGGTTGGGAGGTCATTTTCATGTCCTTCTTGTACCCGGGTAGATCCAAGATAGCTGATGTCATGGGAGGACCACTGATGGGCTGGACTCTCTCTTCTCCTTTGCCAATAGGCTTATCGGGCCAGTGTATGGGCTGAGGCCCATATCACCACTAGCCCCCTGAGACCCTGGCTTCCGGGGCTTGGCCCGGTAGGCTGGGTCTCTGAAAAGAAACCCAGCGGGCTACAGCGTTGTCAGCCCGTATCACCACGCGCCAATTGCGCGTTCTTAGCATGCGCGTCTCTTCGTCGTCCGCACCCTAATTAATGCTAATTATTGCTTTTCCTTGAATGTTGAGTTTTCTTTTCCCAATTTCGAGAAATTCCTTGTATCCTCCTCTATAAATACCTGATCGAAACTTCATTTTTACCTTCTTATCAACAAAGTGTTGACACTTTCTTTGCTCGCAAAACTTTCTTCTTCTATCTATCACTTTCCCATCTATCTGATATGAGTCGTAGCGCCACTGTCCCCGTAGACGATCACTCCTTAGACAACGAAGATATTCCTCCCCGTTCAACAGGTGGGAAGGGGTTGATGACTTGCAAAGCGACGGTGGTTTATGGTGCTTCCGTTCCTCCTGACCCGCAGGATCCTAGCGAGACCCCGGTACATGAATCGGTCCGGGAACTTGTCAAGCGGATGTATGTTCCGCTATCCTATGACGCGGGGCTTGAGCCGTTTAGTGGTGACATGGTGTCCCGGGCTTGCGTGCCCCGACATCTTTTCCTTCACGGTCTTACTTTTCCCCTCCCTCCATTGTTCACCGATTTTTTGAACTTCTACAACATATCCCCGGCCCAAGTGCATCATAATGCTGTCAGTGTCATGATCGCCTTCCTCTACTCTTGTCACCAAGCAGGGGTGAACGGGACTGCTGCTGTGTTCCGTAGTTTTTACTATCGATCCAGTACTGCTGTCCCAGGGGTATTCAACGTTCAGCGCCGGAACAAAATGAAGGCTATTTGTTCCGTGAGGTTTGATTCTGTGAAGACAAGTGACTGGATGAATAACTATTTCACTTTCGATGATGAGCAGAAATATCCCGTCCCGTCATGGAATCAACAACGGGCCGCAGAGATGAAGGGTGCACTTCCTCCGGCTCAGTTCCGCCAAGTATCCGAGAGTCACAACCTGATATCTGGATTCTTTGTCAGTCTGAAGGATTACCAGATGGTGGGCGGTTATGATTTTCCCCGGGATGCGAGAGATAATCAACGAGGCTTGTGATACCCTGTCAGCTAGCCTTTCCCAGGAAGTTGACAAGCTGAGGTCGCAGAATGCCTCTCTTTGCAAGGAGCTTTCCGTCGCCCATAAGGAACTTTCTCGCGTGAAAAAATACGGTGAACGCGGTTTGGCCCCCGTGCAGGAAGCTCTTTGTCGGGCATTCGTTGACCGGATTTTCACAAGCCACTCCTTTGAGGAAAAAATACTGGCCCTTTGTGATGTCTCCAATGAAGCAGCCCTGCAAGCTGCTTATAAATCAGTCCGGGATTATGTTCCCCGGGAGAGTAGGGCGGAGTTCCGGGCTGCCTGGTATCGTCCCAAAGCGGATTGGCGGTTTAACTATGCGGTAGACAAGTTCATGAAGGAAGGCGTTGATGGGATATCCCCCGGAGGTATGTCTGTTTTTGAGGGTGCTCGGAGTGTTGACCTCCAGGATATCAGTACTTATGCTGAAGATGCCGCCAACCTTGCGCGGGACAGGGAGGATCCTGGTCCGGATGATCTGGTCAATCTAGCTAACATCGAGACTCCGGCAGCCTCAGAAGAAGAAGACGGGGGTTCTGATGAAGAGAATGATAAGTCCCCAGTCCATGAGGTCGAGCAAGTGCCTTTGGAGAATGAAGAAGCTCAAGTCTCCCCGGATGGTGATGAAGCCCAGCCCCGGGATGATGACGAGGACACTGATGTGGAAGTATAGTCTAGATACTTAGTCCTCGTATTTTGATTTCATTTTCTTTTCTTTGGATTGTTGCTTCCCTCTTTTGGATTGTTTTGAATTGTTGTTTTCTCCGGGCTCCTCCCCTGAACAGTTCTCTTTTGTGAATCAGGGAGGGAAAAAGAGCTCCGGGGATGAGAGCGATGACTCCAACGATGTAAGAATCTCTCTCTGTTTGCATTTTTTTCTAAGTACAACTTTTATCCAACTTGTATCTAATTTTTCAAGTTATGAATGTTTGTTTATACATGTTCTGAGATTTCATGCATGTTGTCAAGTTTGTATCTGAGTTTTGTTGCTTGTGCAGCCCCGGGATAATCCTCCCGGTACTATTCCTTCCGGGGCCATTCCGGAGAATGAGACGTCGTGTCCCCGGTGTGTGGAGTTAGAGGAACAGCTAAGTCGTTGGCAATTGGACAGCATCCAAACTTGTTATCTTTTGGTTCAATCCGGGATTGGGTCGGTGATAGATGAGTTCCCAGATGTCACTTCGTTAGTAACAAAGCTCCGGGAAATATCAAATAAATTTGGATCCCTTTCCAGGTGTCAATCCCTGGCTCGAGACCGGGTAAACGCCGTTTTAGATGCTGACAAGACCATTTCTATGCTACAAGCCGAGCATGATGCCTTCAAATCCCGACTCAAGGATGAGTTTGACTTGGTGTGGTCCGAACTTCCATTTTATTGCGATAAACTCAAGTGGTTAGAGAAGAGGGGCGATCCACTCAAACGGAATTTGAATATGGAAAGGGAGAACCGGGAATTGGCGGCCCGAAACTTAATCCTTCGAGAGAACTTGGTTACTCTTCAACTAACTTATCATTTGACCGGGTTGCGCTTGGGTCGAGTTTCACCCCCGTTATACACTAACTTTCCCCGCGAGGTTGGGGCGTTGTTAGTGCGTATGTTTCGTATAGGTTGGAACGACCCCGAGTCCCGGTATCGCCCTGCTTTCGAGGAAACTGTCGCGTGGTGGCAGCGTCAAAGAGAAGGTCGTTATCTTCCCCCTTCCTTGGTACTCATTCCGAGTCGGGTTTCCATAGATTTTACCGTGGAAAGGTATCTCGGGTTTCGCATGTCTGTTGATCCGGAGGAATCTCCTCGAAGGGTGTCTAGACTCCGGGGAGACGCTGCAAGAATTCGGGCCTTTATAGCCTCCGAGGAGGCCGCCAAAGAGCAAAGACGTTTAGCCCGGGAAAAGAGCAAGGGAAAAAACAAAGTTGTTGCAAAAAAGAAAAAGTCTCCCCGTGCCCAAGGACCCGTTGTTATTGGAGCCCCGGATGGTATCGTCGCCTGAAGATTCGTCCTCAAATGACGACTTTGATCCATATGACGATGCTGGGCCTTTCGGTGTTTGTCCTTCATGTTTTCCCCCGGCGGGGGAGTCTAGTCCCCCGGGGACTGCAGATGCTCCTAATCAATCAAGTCATCCCCCTTCCCAGGACGACTAGGCCCAATAATCCCCTATTAGCTGGGATGGTCCTCCTTCTCCTCGTTGATTAAGCTTGCATAGTCTAGGTTTTAAAGTGTTAAATTTCCACAGTTATTCATTGCAAATAAATAGTATATGTTTGCATGTTCTTTCTTAATACTTGTTCAAGCATCGTTTAGTTTCCTTCTCCCCCGGGTTGCTTGTTCAAGCGTACCCATGTATGTTCTTAGCTGTTACCCGGGCGCTTGTTCAAGCGTGCCCGTTTTATACTTTCGCATTAGCCACCGGGTGCTTGTTCAAGCTGTCCCGGTTTAGCTGATATCAAGAAAATAAAGCTTGCCAAGCAACTTCATAGACATAATCATAAAATGCAAACGCGGGCCATGGGACAACCTAGGCTTAACCCTGGCCAGAGGTTCCATGCCACTCTCATGCTACCATCCTAGGCATATCCCTTGCCAGAGATGTGAATACAGAAATGAACTAGACATAGTACCTACGTAAATTTGCGATATTCCAGTGCCGCGGGACCTTTTTCCCGGCCTTGTCCTGCAACTCATAACTCCCCCCGGAATGGGCTGCTGTCACCTTATAAGGCCCCTCCCAGTTGGGAGCTAATTTCCCGCTTGCAACTTGCTGGCTCTTGTCATTTCGGCGCATCACCCACTCCCCCGGGGCGAACTGCTCCTTGCGAACTCGCCTGTCGTGATACTTCTTGACCCGCTCCTTCACCCGGGCTTCGTGCAGGGCTGCTTTTTCCCGCTTCTCCTCCAATAAATCTAGGTCCAGCAGCCATTCATTCTGGTTTGCTTGCTCATCCGGGAATTTCGAACGAAGACTGGGCACTCCAACTTCTGCCGGGATTACCGCCTCCGCCCCGTAAACCAAACTGTAAGGGGACTCGCCCGTGGCGGAACTCTCTGTTGTTCTGCTTGCCCATAAGACGCTTGGGAGTTCATCAACCTAGTTTCCCCTTGCTCCCTGAAGACGCGTCTTGATTCCGTAGACTGAGGTTAACTTCTGCTCAATCCCGTACTCCTTGCACCAGGATTTGAAAGGGTCATTCTCGAACTGTGCCCCGTTATCCGTCACTATGAACCGGGGTATCCCATAACGGCAGATAATATTCTTCCAACAAAATTTCACACAAGTGCTTCCCCTAATGTTGGTCAATGGAGCGGCTTCTACCCATTTGCTGAAGTAGTCAACGGCCACTATCAGATACTTGAAACCTCCGGGCGCTGTCGGGAAAGGGCCTACTAGATCCAAACCCCAACAGATAAGAGGCCAGGTCCTTGATATTCCAATCATCTCCCCCTGCGGCACATGGATCAAGGGTGCGAATTTCTGGCACTGCCCACAAGAGCGAACAGCTTTTTGGGCGTCCTCAAACAGCGTGGGCCAGTAATACCCCGTGCACATGATTTTCCGGGCCATAGTCCGGGCCCCTTGATGACTCCCGTTGGGACCCTCATGTACTTCTTTTAACGGGTGGCGTGCTTTTTCCCCGTCGACGCACTTCAGCCAATGTTGAAGGTATCCTCTTCGGATCAACTCCCCGTCCAAGACAGCATACCGGGGGGCTTTCACTCGGATCTTCCGGGCTTTAACTTTGTCGTCCGGCAGTGTTCCTTTCTCCAAGTACTCGAGGAGGGGCGTGATCTAGGACTCCGTTTCCCGAACCACTGCGACTTGGTCGGGGTGCTCATAACCCCGGGTAGTTATCATCTCCATGAACAGATTTCGATCCTGATCCGGCTTGAGCTCCGATGAAGCAAACTTACTCAATGCATCCGCTTTACAGTTCTCCTCCCAAGGGATCTGTGTTAGTGAAACCCGGAGGAAACCCTGCATCATCATCTTCACCGCCTCCAGTACTTCTGCAAACTTTTTTCTTTAGCCTCATACTCCCCATTGACTTGCTGAACCACAATGGCTGAATCATTGTAGGCGTTTACCACTTTTGCACCTGCCTCCCGGGCCAGACGTAACCCGGCAAGGAGGGCCTCATACTCAGCTTCGTTGTTGGTGGTTTTGAAATCAAACTGCAGCGTGTATCGATACTCCTTGCCTCCGGGACTGACTAGCACAACCCCGGCCCTGCTCCCCTAGCATGGGAGGAGCCATCCACGTGCAATTTCCACCCCGGCTCATCTTCCACCGGGTCTTTTACGGCGTTGTCTGCCATTTCAACTAAGAAGTCAGCCAGATCCTGTCCTTTGATAGACTTCCTCGCCGGATAAGTGATCTCATTCTCTCCCAGCTCAATCGCCCACTTCATCATCCGGCCCGACGCCTCCGGTTTCAGCATAACTTGGCGAAGTGGTTGGTTTGTGAGGACTGTGATGGGATGGCCTTGGAAATACGGGCGGAGTCTCCGAGACGCGTGTACTAGGGCTAAAAGTAAACGTTCTAGTGAAGAGTAACGCGTCTCTAGTCCTTGAAGGGCCCTGCTCACAAAATACACCGAACTCTACGCCCTCCCGGACCCCCGGATTAAGGCTGCACTTATAGCTTGATCCGTGGCTGCCAGATACAGGAACAGCTCTTCCCCCGGGACTGGCTTGGACAGGGTTGGGAGTTTCCCCAATTGCTCCTTTAATTCCTTGAACGCTTGCTCGCACTCGGGAGTCCATTCAAACTTCTTTGCTCGCCTCAAAATATTGAAGAAAGGCAGCTGCTTCTCCGCCCCCCGCGCCAGGAATCTGCTCAATGCCGCCAAGGACCCTATTAAGCGCTGCACATCCTTAACCTTGCTCAGGGAGGGCATGCTCAGGATTGCATCAACCTTCTCCGGGTTCACATCGATCCCCCGGTTTGACACCATATACCCCAAGAACTTGCCTGCCGCCACCCCGATAGTGCTTTTCTCCGGGCTCTGCTTCAGGTTGACCCTCCTTAACACAACAAACAGCTCCCGGAGATCCTCCAAAAAAGCATCACGTGTCCTGCTTTTGATCACCATGTCATCCACATAGACCTCCATAATCCTCCCGAGCTGATTTTTGAACACCCGATCCACCATACGCTGGTATGTGGCTCCCGCATTTTAAAGACCGAATGGCATTTTCCTGTAGCAAAACGTACCAAAGTCAGTAATAAAAAAGGGTTTTGGCCGGTCCTCCGAGGCCATGACAATCTGGTGGTATCCCCGATGTGCGTCAAAGAAAGCCAGGAGCTGATAGCCCGTTATTGCTTTCACCAGCTGGTCAATGGACATCAACGGGTAACTGTCTTTAGGGCAACACTTGTTCAAGTCTGTAAAATCTATGCACATCCTCCAAGATCCATCATGTTTTTTCACAAGGACCGGGTTAGCAATCCACTCCGGGTAGGTGATTTCTTCAACCATGCCGGCATCCAGCATCCTCATTACCTCCGACCGAACAAACTCCACCCGATCCGCTGCCGAGGCTCTTTTCTTCTGCCTGATGGGTTTCAGATCCGGATAGTCAAGTCTTCTGTTCCCCACGAGAACACATCCTCATACTCTTTGAGCAGCTCCCGGAGTTCCTCCTTCACATTCCCCGGGAGATGCTTCCCGACACTCACCTTTCCCCGGGATCCTACCTCCATGTCCTCCACTTCAAAGGATGCAGGGTCACCGTGCACTGCTCCAGCCGTATTATCCTTCTCGGAACTCTCCCCGGGATCTGAAGCGTGTATCCTCTCAGACCCTCCGTCCTTGGCATCTTTTATCGCGGTTAGCATGCAGCTGCGGGCAGTTGTTTGATTACCAATAACCGAAACAATTCCCTGATTTGTCGGGAATTTCATGTTTAAGTGGTAGGGAGAGCATATCGCCCGAGCTTGCATCAACCAGGGGCGGCCTATAATCATGTTGTACGGGGAGGAAGCATTTATGACCGCGAAGTTACACAAAACAGTACATCTCTTGTTAATATCCAAGTGATCAACAAGGGTTACCCGTAAGGCTATAACACCTAGAGGGTGAACTGTCCGGCCTGTGAAACCTGATAGCGAGGACAAACATGGCTTCAGGTTCTGGCGTCCGATGTGCAATTGGTCAAAACAGTCAGCGAACATAATCTCCACGCTGCTCCCATCGTCCACAAAGACTCGCTTTATCACCACTCCCTCTACCTCGGTGGAAATCACCATGGGGTCAGAGTGAGGCACCTGGGCCGGGACTGCATCCTCTTCTGAAAAGGTGATAGTCTCGTCGTGTTTAAACCTCTTTCCCTAGATCTCCCCCGGAGGGACATATCTACTTTTGGCCTTCACCGCCGACAGTGTTTGTGCCCCATCTCCCACTATTCCATTGATCACGTTTATCGTCTGGGGCGCTCCAGGTCCAGGAGCACCCGGTCTATGAGCTTGTGGGGCGGGGTTAGGAGCAGTGTTAGCCTCCGCCGGGCGATTATCGCCTTGGTCTCGGTTGTTCCTCCAATTCCGCTTCCTTCCTTGTCCTGCCGGAGCAGCTACCGGGTGTGCATCTCCCGCCATGCAATCCCGGAGCTGACCCCGCTCCACCAACTTCTGAAAATCTGTGCGAAGGACACGACAACCTTCTGTAGTATGACCGTAAGACTTGTGAAACTCACACCATTTCTGCACATTGGCCGGGGCCGGGACCCCTTGTATAACTGGGGGTCCGTGAAGAGACCCTGATGAATGGCCAGAATCTCCGTCTTTGTCTTGGAGAGTGGAGTATACATCGGTCTCACCACCAACGTCTGTCCCCCCGGTGCAGGTACCGCTCCCTGGGCCGGCGGGCGCCTTACTGGATCCTGGCGAACACCCTGGTGGGGAGTTGCCCGAAGTGTGGTAGTTTGGGTTGATGTGGCCGTGATCACCCGCTGCTCGAAGAAACAAACGGTGTTCATCCGAGTATGGTTAGCTTCGTGCACGGTACAATGCATCTCCACTGTCAGCTGGAGGTGGTAGAAGGTTCCCAGCATGTTCTTCATCAACTCAACATAGAACATCTCGTCTCGCAATCCGTTCACGAAGTTGCCGATTAAGGCCTTCTCATGTAAGTGCCTATCCTGGACCTTCATAGACTCGGCAATATACCGGACATAATACTGCCAAGTAGACTCCGTCTCCAACTGCCTCATGGCCAGCACCGTCGCCAGGTTCACAAAGTTTGTCTTCATAGCTGCATACCGATGGACCAGGACAATAGAAAAGTCCCAGAAATTTTTCAACGAACCCTGGGGAAGACTCTTGAACCAACTCAAACAGTTACCCCGGAGGTAGGAGGGTAATAGCTTGCACTGCAACGGCTCGTCAATGTCCTTGGCACCCCTGGCACTAAGATATGTGTGAACAAACTCCTCTAGATCCCCGTCCCCGTTGTACGTCGGAACTCCATCGGGCGCTTTGGTACCTGTCGGCCACTTATAATTCAGAACCTCTAGAACCCACGGGGAATGAGGACGCATCCCCCGCCTTCCAATCAGCCTACTCAGCCGATCTTCAATGGAACCATTGTTGAACGGGGTGTTGTATCCGCCATAATATGGTTGAGCCTGCGGGTTTAAACCACCTGGGAGCTGCTGATCCGGATGCTGCTGCTGACCCGGGGGCATCTGCTGGTCTCCGACCCCTCCTCTCCCATCCTTTTCCAAGTCCACTACATCAGGTACTTTGTTATGGGCCGCTGCCTTAGCCGCTTTCCATGCTCGAAATTCTCCAAATTCCGCAGCGTTGGTATGGATGGTTTCTGGGTCTCCATGCTCCTCTTCATCCAGGTACTCTTCCCCGGAATCAAAATATTCCGGCTCGGATTCACCGCCATCTCCGAAAGTCTCCTGGTTCAGCCTCTCCTTTTCTTGCCGGACCTTTTCCCTCTGCTCCTTCTGCATCTCCCTGAGAGTACGCTCCGGCACCTTCTTCTTTCCTTTGCGCTTTTCAGCGGCCACACGGGCAGCCACCTTGCGCGCCCGTTCCGTCTCCTCGGCCACTTTTCGCGCCTCCCGGGCAGCCGCGGCCCTTTTTGTCTTAGGGTCACCCTCTGCCTGACTAGCCTTGGTGGGGGGTTCTCCCCCTGTCTTTTTAGGTCTATCGCGGGGCATGACTAAGCAGAATGCGATCCCACTGGGCGTGCCAACTGATGCTACCAGTAAGCTCCGGGATACCAGCCCCAGTATGAGTTGTCCGGGGAGAGCTGGAATCCTAGCCCGCGGCGGATCTCTCACCTAGAACCTGCAAAACAAAGCCCCCGGGGTCACCCGAGGGTAGACGCTCCGGCGTGATGATGAAGATTGGGCTTTATGCAGAGGAGAGAGAATATGAAGAAATACAGAGAGTATTTAAGTATGATAGAACATACCTTTTACTGTTGGTCACTCATCTATTTATAATAGTGATGAGCAGAGAGAGTTTAGGCTAAGTGGTCCTCCTCTTGTCGCACATTTTACCCGGGTGTGTCCAAGATAGCTGATGTCATGGGAGGACCACTGGTGGGCTGGACACTCTCATCTTTCCTGTTAATATACTTTACGGGTCTATGTATGGGCTAATGCCCATATCACCACTATGTATATCTAAAATGATTGAATTGTTTTTTTATGTCCCAAACAAATTTTAAATTTTAAAATTTACCCCAACAAATAAAATGTATATTTTATAGGCCCAATAAATAATTTTGGTTAACTTTTGACCCCTGAGCTATATTTGTTAGAATCTAACTTTCTGTAAGGGTATTTTAGTCATTTCATATGTTTATTTTAATTTATTTCTCAAAGTCTAAATGTTATTTTTTTAAAAAAATACATTAATATAATTATTTTAAGTATTTCAGTTTTCCAAAATATTTTAGCCTTTTATTATTAAAATTTCAAATATTTAAATCTGGAAAAACCATGAAGCCTACAAAACTACTAAAATTCCCTCACAAAATGTTAAGATATTGTTAAGGGGATCGAAAGAGTATAACATTCATCTGAATGATCCTGATATAACATTTATCATATACCAATATAAACATGACACATGTACAATATAAATATTTTAATTGATTATGATATTTTTTGTAAATTTCTAATGCCTAAACACGTAGTGATTTAATACATGACCATATTATATATTATTTTAAGATGTCGTGTCGCTTTCTGATTGGTGCTTGATACATGCTTATATCAGGATGATCATGTTAAACTGTAGAAATTAGCCAAAATTATTTGTTGGTGCTAAAAAATATCCATAAGTATTTGTTCGGCTAAAAATATATATATTTTTGACATTTGTTTGGGACATAAAAAACAATTTAGGATATGTTCTTCTGAGCTTATTTCTTGATGAACTGAAATGAACCAAGCAGAAATGAATTGAATTGAATTGAACTGAACTAAACTGAACCGAAGGGAAATTTGTGTAATGAAAAATGGAATTATATAATTAAATATAACTGAATTTCATCAAGTTATAATTGAACTAAAATTTAAATAAAGATTATACATATCATTTTCTGAATAAATAATCATTAAAACAATCAAAACTCCCTCCATAATCGGCTTTTTCTAATAATATATATCAGACTGCTTCTGTGTTGAGGAAATGTTAACCCGTGTTGTCCATGCAGGCCAAGCATGTGGTTTCATCATGTTAGTCAGTGTCCAGACTATAGGGAACTGAGCATAGCTGTAAATTATCGTAAGAAAACCAGAAGCTGTGAAACCTTTTCTTCAGAACGAACGGTTTGACATCAAATATGCCTACTTCAACTTCCTGCAATCTATAAACCACTCATCGCTCAGTGATTCAGCACATCTGGAATTATATCACACAACAGAGAATATGGATGCACAAAATGGATCTGCAGCTGATGGAATTGATTTCGGTGAGGAAGAATAAGTTATAACTTGGCTGCGTGGTGATATCCGAATACCAGCGAAAGTAAGTAACAGGAAATCCATTTCTGTATGTATAATCATATTCTGTGCCTTTTAGTCTTCTGTTATCTTACCAACTCATTTCATCTCTTGACATGTAAAAGGCTTCTTCTCAAAACTCAAAAGTTCTCGTTTCAGGAGAAATCGTCATGGGCTTTTTGACTGTATATATGCCATGCAGTGTGAAATTGCTAATTGAAGAGCGTGCACATCCACTCAGTTTGGCAATGGAAGCAAAATCCGGATAGGAATCTGGCTGTTGCCTGTTGATCAAGATTTTAGAACAAACTATGCAGATGCAAGAGGAGAGTTTGTTTGGTTGCAAAATGTTCGAGTTTAGTAGATAGATCAGATAATCTCAGCTGTGAAACTGTATTCTGCCTCATTGCTTAATTAAAGTGTATGTTGAGAATGTCATGTTAGCAAAGGTTGAACATTTCATATTACTGCAAATGCTACAACAGATCACATATTTTTACCTCCAACAATCATAGAAATCACCGTACCTTTTCCACCATTATACATGCATAAAACAAAACCAACCCTGAATCAGTCACCGGAGATCCAGTGGTTGAGGAAGAGTGTCCAGTCACTAAGGAGGTATGTAATAATAATAAAAATTTACATCTGGAGTTAGGTTACTTTGGAAATTATTTCATTTGTATGAATTGATGAGCTCAAGTTAAGAACAATATCATCTGTTTATGGTATAGTTGGTGTATTACAGGCTTCTGAATTCGCACATGGATCTGACTAACATATTGTTCAAATTGGGTGCTTAAAAGTGATCAGGAAACTCTCTTAACTCCAGAACTGGAGAAGGAGAAATTAGATGTTACTCGTGAATCTGTCACCGGAGCCGAAGATCCTGAGAGTATTGAATACTACACTTTCTCTGAGGCAAATCTGATCTTTAGCTCGATTATCTCCTTCTCATACCCCAAGCCAAAATATTATTTGGTAATTTCTTTTCACTAAATCCATTCCATTAGTTAGACTAATAGTACTGTTTTGGTTGTATAGCAGTGATGTGGTGCTTAATCTAGCAGGCCATTTAGGGATCATATAAATGTCAATCAATTTTCAATGTCTGCATTTTTGCTTGTAGGTTATTCCATCCAAAAATTGCTGATGAGCTGCCTCGAGAAAAGGTTCCGGCTGTCCTTAACTCTTACGGAAGGAGGTGGACGAAGGCTAACAATGGCCACCTAGTACATAGAAACTTGGATAGGGGGGATGGAAGGCTTTTGGATATGACAATGAACAGAATTACGGAGACTGCTGTTTCTTCGAGATCACAGAGAACAGCAGAACGAGGATTGTGTTCAAGGTCATTATAATAAGGAACAACCCGAACTTGTTTTTGTTGATTTGAACTTATATTTGCTATAATTAAGTTGAACTGTTTTTGCCTAGTCTTTGTCCTTCAATGTCAATTTTTGAAAAGAAGCTGCTGTAGCATGTAACATAATGCAAATGTAGTTCTTAGAAACCAAACACTGAACGTAGAACGAGGCCTTATTTGTCCGAGTTTGAACTAAATTGAAATGAAAACTAATGCATTGAAGTACGACTTAATTTATCGATTTTTTATGAAATTATATTTCTGCTGAACCGAGCTAAATTGAAAGATTAAGTACCACCATAGGACACTATTTTTTTTTCTTACTACTTGATAATACTTGATCAAATTATATTTCAGTTCAGTTCAATTTAATTTTTTTTTGTTCAGTACAAATAGTTCAGTTCAGTTCAGGCGTATTAAACAGATCCTAAGTCCTTAATTACATATTAATCATAGGGTGGTTCTATATGCAGGTCCAATTTACTTCTGCAGGTCCAAATTAAATTTGAAGTGACAATAATATCTCTCTTAAATATGTATTATAATCCACGAAAAAGTAATTTATGATTTGGACACGTATTCAATTATTACATAAATGGGTTTAACCATTCAATGTTAGGGTTTGTATTTATAAAAAGTAATAAACGGATGAAGGATAATTATGGTATTTTCCCACATCCATTAGACCTGCCGAAGTAAATTGGACCTGCATAGAGCAAACACCATCACTAGAAATCTCTATCACTTTATGTTTGAGACGGAATTGTACAAACTTATTATTTCCGGATTTCCTCATTAATACCATAATTGTGTTTGATAGTGCTTTGCTTATACGCCTTATTTCATAAGAAAAAATATTTTAATAAAAGAATCAGGTTTACTTCGACATGGGATTTTTAAAAAAAAAAGGAAGAAAACACTACATTTATATGTTAGATAAGGATTTCGGCACATGTCCCTAACTCAAATATAACTAGAGATTGCAAATATTTGAATTGTAATATGTTTCATTGTATCAAATGTATAACTATACATGTCTCCTAACATTCTTTGGACACCTTCATTGATCTCTTTTTGAAGAAAATAATTTAGCATAAAAGATCATGAATGAGATAAATCCTATGGAATGGATCAGAAGTTTTTACTAGGATAAAACTTCTATTCACAATTTAACAACGATAAACTTTACCTCAAATTTTGTTATCATTGATCCTTTTAGCACAATCCTTTGAAAATGTAGAATCTAACTAATCCATGGAAGATTCTATTTCGCAGTATTCAGTAACATAATTGCATAAAATAAGGTTTCAAGTAGAACATAATGTAATATTTCAGTCATTGTATATAGTTATGACTTATAAAATTCAATTCACCCTGAAGGTTTTGTTCAACTAATTTTCCACTCATTTACCACATCCACAACAATCACTATAATTGTTAAAGGCAACACTTTTTATTTTATGGAGTTTAAGTGAATGAAACTTTGTTAAACGAGTCTCGAACAACACAAACCTTAGAGCATCCCTAATGGTAGAGAGGCATAGAGTACTCATTTAAGTGCCATAATGATAAAAAACTTAAAGAAGAAATAACTACACTATCCTGACTTTTTTTTTTCTTTTGGATAAATTCAGAAGAAAAACACATGCATTGAAATAATTATATAGGATAAATCAACGACCAACCATTCATACATTTGAAATTTTATTACAGACTTCATGTATATAACTCATTTCAGTACAAATTTAAAACAAGAAACAAAAGTACTCATGAATGTTAATTGGTAATCATAGATATACTGTAAGTTAGAAGGAAGGAAAGACCCATAATGCTGAACATATGCGGTTAGGAGGGTCACTAACGAATAACCATTCAAAATAGTCATGTGCAATGCTATAAATTGCCATCCTCTTTCTATTTCCACCTAGGGACACAAATTGTGGCAAATAAATGCAGTTCGGCTTTATGAAATTTGGAAATGATGAAGCGTCCATAGATATTGAGACGTTTTCACCCAGAAAAACTGCATCACTTCCCAAACCAAAAATCTGCTCACCTCTGCGTTTCACAACATCTAATCTCATAATTAGAACAACCCTCCTTCCAGTATTATTGAGATAAAAGACTATTAAAAGAAGTTCTGCATTAGATGACTCAACCATATATATATTATACACTATTTCCCAAGGAAGTTGAACCTGAAATATGACCTCTACTTTGTTAGGATTTTGACATCCAGAGGGATCCCAAACCCAAATTTCCTTAGCCAACTCATCAACAGCATAAAACTTTTCCTTGTAATAAATTATATCCCTAAATAGTACAGTTGGAACAAATGGTTCTATCTTATTCCAACAATCGTTTTCAACCTTCCAGAATCCCAAACCTAATGGTGAGTATATGGCTAAGAGGACAAAATTTGAACAGTTTGATGGATTTGCTGACAAAACAGCTCTTGTTATAAAACCAAACTCATCAAGATAGTGGGGTCCTGAACAAGGCGGAGATTTTAAGTTGGGGAGTTGAATTTGCTCTCAAGTAAATGGGTTCAACAGGATCGCATCTCCTGAAGATGCTATGGTAAGAATCCATCCGAATCCAACTCCAAAACATCTTTTAAGCTTTGTTTCTGGAAGTGATAGTCTCGTAACAATCTCTCGCTTTGTCAGGCTAAAAAATTCACGCTCATCATTTTCTATTTTCTTCACTGGAAATATTCCCGGCAGCATAAGGAGAGGATAGCTAGATCGAGAATTGACTTTATTCTTACTCATAACTACTCTCCACGAAGAACACACTCCTCTCATAGCCATTACATCCTCAATTAAGGGCACACGGAAAGCTATCTCTACCAATACATCTGATTGAAGGGAAGACCAATCTCGACGAAAGTCCATGACTAACTACTGCCTACTGATTAAAAATGAAAATAAGAATATATTAATGACAAGCGCAAAAAAGACAAAGTGTAAACCTAGAAATTCTAATCAAACCATTAATTCTCACACATCAGGAATACGAAGAAAGATTAAAACTCAAGCAATTAAATTCATAAGTTAAATCCAAACTAGTAATAATCATAGCGGGTTCTTATAACCAAAAAAACATTGAATTCACAGTGATCTAGATCTAACTTGTTGCCGTCGACCACCACACACTAAATCTTAGGCCCGTTTCTCTAGTCACATCGCTTTCGCCCCAACCCTTTTTTTATTCTTAAGCAATGAGGTTGAATTGAATTTCTGATTTGTAGGATATCAAGCGGAATGGTGAGTTGGTGTTGGTGAGATGGTGAAAATACCAAATAGTTCTCGAATTTTCTTTTCTTATATTTTAAGGGGTGTGAACTCTGTTTTCCAATGTGTCTATGTTCAATCTAAAACGATTGAATTATTGTTTATGGCCAAATAAATTTTAAAATTTTGAATTTACCCCAACAAATAAAATGAATGTTTTATAGGCCCAACAAATAATTTTGGTTAAGTTTGGACCCCTGAACTATATTTGTTAGAATCTAACTTTCTGTAAGGGTAATTTAGTCATTTCATATATTTATTTTTAAATATTTCTCAAAGACTAAATGTCAATTTCTTTTAAAAAATACATTAATATAAATATTTTTGGTATTTCAGTTTTCCAAAATATTTTAGCCTTTTATTATTATTAAAATTTCAAATATTTAAAATCAAGAAAAACCATTTAGACTACAAAACTACTAAAATACCCTCACAAAATGTTAAGACTTCGTTAAGGGGATAGAAAGAGTATAAAACTCATCAGGATGATCCTAATATAACATTTATCATGTACCAATAAAAATATGATACGTGTACAATAGAAATATTTTAATTGGTTAAGATATTTTAGTAAATTTCTAATGTCTAAACACGTCTGGGTAATGTTTAAATACATGACCATATTATAAATTACTTTAAGATGACGTGTCACTATCTGATTGATGATTGATACATGCCTATGTCAGAATTATCATGATAAATATTAAATTGTCGAAATTAGCCAAAATTATTTTTTGGTGCCAAACAATATCCATAAGTATTTGTTGGGCTACAAAAATATATTATTGACATTTGTTTAGGCCATAAAAAACAATTTAGGATATGTTCTCATGAGTTTATTTCTTGCTGAACTGAAATGAACAAAGTAGAAATGAATTGAATTGAACTGAACTAAACTAAAATGAAGTGATAATGTATGTATTGAAAAATGGAATAATATAATTAAATAAACCTGAATTTCATCAAGTTATAATTGAACTAAACTAATTTAAACTAAAGTAAACTAAATTGAATTTGATTAAACTTTTTTTAAAACAACTGAATTTTTGAACTGATCTACTAATGAACTCAACAGAACAGAGACTTATAAACAAAGTTTGGAAAATTTATTTAATCTTCCAGTAAATGTTTTTATTAACTACTTGATAACTGCGATCCAGAGCACATCACCATGTTTGTTGATAAATTCACATTGAAGGGTTATACCCTGTTTATTTCATGTTTGTTGTACAACAGTTTAATTCAGTTCAGTTCATAACCATTCAATTTAATTGAATTCAGTTCGATTCAATAAAAAAATAATTTTAAAAAATTCAGATAACTTTAGAAATGTTGATCCTATTTTTCAATACATTAATTTTCACTGCACTTCAGTTCAGTTCAATTCAGTTTAGTTCAGTTCTGTACAATTCGATTCAATTCAGTTCAGTCCAGTAAGAAATAAGTTCATGCAAACATGCCCTAAATATTGTAATATACTAAAATAATTTCAAAATGCTTAACCAAATTTGTATAAGTTACACCTTTTTTTTTTTATCAAATATCCACCCAAAGGTGGTGGGAATTATATAAGGCTTCCCATGCCAAAAAAGCCAAAAAAGGCAAAGTATATTTACAAGAGGGGGAATGATCCCCAAGCGTGAAAACGCTTCAAAAAATTCCCACAGCTAAAGTAGGCAAAAATTGCTAATAAGCCTAATAGCAGCCTCTGTGTGTAATGAAAGATAATCATTGAAGCCTGTTAGTGAATCGACTAAGCGAAACACAATTCGGCAGCAATTGATGTCTAACTACACTAGGATTAGGCTGAAAAAAGGGGGGTAGCTTCAGTGAGCTTCAGCTTGAGAGTATAGAAGTTAACCAGCAATGAGCATTGATCCTCCAGTTGGAGATGTACTGAGAAAACCTAATGGTGAAAACCTGCACATGAACACAAGGGTTAGTATTAACTGCTCATAGGAATTCTGGTGGATGGTGTACCTGTCCTGTCAAGGTACAGCAAGCCTCTGATCTTTGGTGGGAGCAAATCATGGGACAACACTGAGGAGAGTTTTGAGGCCTGAGCCAGTTTAGAAATGGCATCAGCAGCTTGATTGGCTTCCCTGAGTATGTGGTGAAGACAGAAAGCTTTGGACTTTAGAGGATACACAAGATTGAACAATTGCCGGGGGCATTTGTATGGATCTTGTATAGCCTTTATTGCATGTAAGCAATCACTTTCAATCACAAATATGGAGGACGGCCTTTCACCAATGAGTATACCCTCTGAAATTGCATGAATTTCAGCCTCTAGTGGAGAGGGGTACTTCTGAAAAATGTTGTAACTGATACAGTCTGTCCTGAGTTGTTTCTAACAATTACTCCAATCCCTGTGTTTGTGTCTTGATGCCATGAGGCATCAACGTTCACTTTGAAGCCTGACACTGGGGGGACCATTTGATAAGCACAATCTGAGGTTGAGGAGGTCTGGTGTGTATAGGCAAGTAGCCCAAAGCAGACAATTCCCTGTCAAACTCAGATGTAGCATAGAAAGGTTTTGCAGTAAAAATGTTAAAAACCTGCTCTCTGATTCCTTTTTTCATCAGTTCTGGACATGGATTGATATTCTCAAAAAATTTTGCATTTCTAGCAAGCCATAGAGTCCAGCATGTTATACTAGGAATAATATGAAACAATGAGGTGTGTAGTTTAGTAGCACCCTGAAAAGACCAATAAAAGGATAATCTATCCCAAAGAGTGGGAAAAGACTGGTCTGCAATCCCAACCATCTGGTGAAAATTAGACCACATAGAGCCAGCCAGTGTGCAATCATTAAAACAGTGTTCTATGTAGTCATCTGAACTACAAAATAGGCATTTTGAAGGTAAGTGAAATCCCATTTTCATTAATATATCTGGAAAGGGTAAAAATGCATTCACAAGTTTCCACATGAATACACTAACTTTCTTTTGGATTCTAGGGTTCCATACCTTATTTAGTGAATCTGAGTTACCTCTATTTTGTTTCAGAGCAGCATATGCTGACTTAAATGAGAAGGTTCCAGTCTTGTCCAAAATCCAGATAAGCCTGTCATCCCTGCCATGAGTCACTGAAACTTCCTGTAAGATAGTTAACATGGATGGATTAATAGCAGGGGGAATAGAGGCAATGTAATGGTCCATGTGTTCAATAAACTGAGCCACTGAGCAGTTAAGTGGGATATTGGTACTGGCTTGGTTTATGGTTGCCAAGAGGGAACCAAAACCAGTCCAGTTGGCTAACCAGAAATTACACTTCCCTTCCCCGTGGATAACTCTGATGAGTGGCTCTGCTTTGGGATCAATATAGAGGATCCTCTTCCGGGTGGGAGAGTTTCTATAGGATTGAGGCAATGCCCATAATAGCTGGGACCAGAGAGATGAACCCTGTTGGAATTTCCACCAGAGTTTTATTGAGCAAGCCTTGATGATTGTGGAAATTGATCTCAGCCCCAAGCCATTCTGTTGAGTAGGGTAACATAATGCCTCCCATTTTCTCCAAATTTTCTTGGGCTTAAGGTCTGTTTCTCCCCAAAAGAACAGTGATAACATTTTCTGTATCGTCCTCACCACTGTCAATGGGGGAACCATGACACTCCAGATGTGCTGTGGAATGGAAAAAATACAAGACTTTATTAGTGTCAGTTTGCCTCCAGTAGAGAGCCACCTATTCTTCCAGTTAGATAGTCTATTTTGAATTCTTTGTATCACTGGCTGGAAGTAAGAGGAAAGTGATCTGCCCGTAAATATTGGGACTCCTAAATAGAAAACTGAACCTATTAAAGTCACTTTCTGAGACTAATTATTTGTGGAGAAAAATAATGGCACACATTAAGTAACGAACCAAGAAGTCTAGCCCATTTGGTCTGAGGCCAAGTTTCACTCAACTGAGGTCAGAGGGTCGAATCTCTCAAACACATCATTTCAAATCATTTCTTCTCTGACCCCTGGTTTAAGTCTTATGAAGTGCTCGATCAAGAGACGGAGCTGCATTGACGGTGTCTAAGACATGGGAACATCAAAGCCGATGTAAGTGGGATTTTCACCCCACTCTATTTTTTTTAAAAAAATTAAACCATCAATGACGGGGTTTTGAGGGTGTTCTCCCTTTTCCATTAAGATCAATATCAGTTGCCAAAATAGGCTTACAATTTGTTGAGATTAGGAGAAGTTTCTAAGAATATAACTATCTAATTCTTCTCCATACTCATGGCGGTAACACCATCCTCAGGGCAGCATATTACAAACTAACAGATTTTCTTCCTCCTCTTGAATCTAGATACCTCACCAATGTACAGCATTCTAGGGCTCCAAAGAATTCACCCTCTCAGTTAACCGTGTCAAGACAGCCGGTTCTATTTAAATAAAGACTCTCTACCTGTACCCCTCAATCACGTTGCGGAGTCCTAGGGTAAAAGAGAGTTCCTTATTGTGTTTTGGGCTTACAGTAGAGCAATCCATAAGCATACCGGACTTACATCTAGCCACGAAAACTAAGAAAGATTCATCTAGAACTATAACTAGAGATTGCCATATGGATTTCTCCTTTAGAGGTGATATAGTCCATCATCAAGAAGAGAAATAAATCACAAAAACCATGTATCTAAGATAAAATAAATTTTAAAAAGGAAAAAAGAAGTAAAACCACGTTTTCAGTCTAATTGTGCCAATTCCAGTATTAACCTGTCCAGGTCTGCCCAACCCGACCCGGCCGAGCCAACCCGGCCTGACCGAGCCAACCCGATCGAGCCGACCCGACCGAGCCGAGCCGACCCGACCGAGCGGGCGTTGACCTTCCTTTCCTGCCCAAGATCTGGCCGCCTTGGATCGCGACGGAGTTTGGGGACTTTCCGGCGGCGTGGGGCTCGGCGTCTGCGCGGAGTGCTTCGGCTCGATCCCTGGCGTTGTCTGCAGCGTTCGGTCTGATCCATCCCGACGGCGATGCTCTATTTGCGAACTGGGCTTGTTGGCGATGGGAGCGGTGGCGACCCGCTCCGACGGATGGCCCGATCTTTCGACCTGTGGGAAGGGTGGCGGCGTGCGGTCCGACCGGCCGGAATATTCTGGAACTGTAATTTGTCGAAAGAGAAGAAAGAGAAGAGTTGTTTCGGATGTATGATGGTTTGGGAGGGGGTGGTTCAGAAATTTATTGGGTTAGGGGAGGGGAGGTCACTCCTGCCGGCGAGGGGCGCCGGCCGGAGCCTCCCCGTCGGCGGATCTGAGAGGGGAAAAAGGGGGCGGGGTTTTTGGGAGCGTTTTTTGGTGAGAAAAAGTTTGAGAATGGGTGTGATTTTCACCCCACTCTAATCAAGCATCATGGTTAGTATTAACATAGGGATAATATATTCACGTCCTTATATGCCATTCTATACGATTAATTACAAAAACAATTATTGATTTTAATTTTTATAAACACATTTAAATAATCTTCTAGTCGAATTAACTAATACATTTAAATAGTGAAATAAGTTAACAACTAATTTTCAAACACCCCTTATTTTTCTATAGTTTTCAGGAAATTTAATACATTTTAATTTAAATATTGAAAGTAAACCAACCAACCCTAAAAATCTTACTTCCCATATTAATTTCTTGCATTTAACATTTAAATTTTAAGTATTGGAAGTTGATTTTTTCCAAACACTGAACTGAAAATAATATCAATTAATGCTCCTAAAAAAGAGAAAATAATTCAATTTATTGGCGGATCAAATGAAATGAGCGAAAATAATCTGTCCGATTTGTCCGGAAACCGACATTACTCGGTTATAAAAGCAAAGCTAGTGAGATTAACTCGCTACTGTTCTTTTGACTCTTGAAAACGATCGATCATATTCTTCGCTCTCTGCAAATCCATTTTTTCTCTCTGCGAAATCTCATCTGATTTCCGATGATGATGGCCGACGATTGCGAAACTCCACCACCCACTCTCCGCAACCGCGCCTCCCCTTCTCCGGCAACCCCACCACCCACTCTCCGTAACACCACGTCCCCTTCTCCCGTAACCCCACCACCCACTCTCCGAAACCTCGCCGTCCACTCTCCGGTAACCCCACCACCCCTCCGAAACCCTAATTTCAGCGATTCCCCTGATGATTTGAGCGTCGAATGCCCTATCTGCCTAGAGATTCCCCACAACCCACTTCTTCTCGTCTGCTCTTCCCAAGGCTGCCGGCCGTTCATGTGTGATACCGGCGAGCTCCTATCGAATTGCTTCTCTGAATTCTGCGCCGTTCGGAGAGTAATTCCGATGGACTCGGGTTCGTTTGAGGGTGATCTACAATGCCCGCTCTGCAGAGGTGAAATAACAGGATGGGTGCTGGTTGAGCAAGCTCGGCGAGGGATGAACGCGGCGGTAAGAAACTGTTCTCTGGGTGATTGTTTATTTTGTGGAAACTATGTCGAATTGCAGGAACATGCTGCAAATGAGCACCCGGAGAGTAGACCGAGGGAAGAGTTCGTGGTTGATGATGGTGATGTTCCATCGGAGTTTGACTTGGACAGTTTAATGGATCTTTTGTTTTTCTCTGATGAACAGGTTCAGGAAGAGGTTAATATTGATGATCTAAGTCAATATCTATTTGATGATACTAATTTTGATGATGTCACATTTGATTTTGATGAACAGGTTCAGGAAGAGGTTAATATTGATGATCTAAGTCAATATCTATTTGATGTATTTGATGGTACTGACTCTACTAATTTTGATGATGTCACATTTGATTTGAATGATCTTGAATCGCACTTGTTCTGAGAGGAAAAGATTTCAGTGCTCCGGTTCAGAACAAGGATAAGACGATCAATGTGGAGGAGGAGGAGAGGAGGGCAGCAACACGAGCCCTCCTCAAGTTTTACCGATAATTTCTTTTTCTGCTTAGTGTCAATGTGCATTCTGTGCTCTATTTGCTTTGTTTGAAACTAATTCACTTGTTTTCAATATTGTCATGGTGTGTTTGTTGCCTGATTGAAATCTGACTTGTTTTCTGCCCTTTTCAGTATTGTGATTGAAATCTATCTGTTGCCAAAAAGCCTTTACTTTATGATTGATGGTTTTAACAGTCGTGTGATTTGAGCATTGTCTGCATAGTATTTGGTAATTAAGCTATTTCTGAATTGTGTCTTAGGTGTCTTGAATATATATCTCCACTTTAAGTCTTTTGCAGAATTGTGTTTGAGATGAGATGGTTGGCGATCAAATGCTTAAAAGACTTGTGTTTTGCAAAGGTTGATCGTCACCTTATGAGAGTTGCTTCAGTTGCTTGCAATGTAGGGTAGGCGGATGTCAAAATGCTTCTTTTATTTGACGATATGCTGATGATTATGATGTCAAAATGCTTCTTGCTGCTCATGTACGCAAGCTTTCATGGAAAGAACACTCAGACACATTATGAAGCTAGTACTGAAGCTTGATAGGGTAAGAAAACCACCTGCTTATGCTTTGCCTGATGGACAACATTCATCCTGTACGAGGATGAGATGATTGATTCTGCATAAGCTTGATGATAGTTTGGAATCAGCAATAGGGCTAGTGGTATATATATACTCTACTACAAAATTCAAAGTAGATCTTATGCTTGTAAAATTATTTTTCTTTTGCATTGAACAGACAGATGAATATAAAAGATGATTTTGGCTGTTACATTATGAAATATACTTTCTTTAGCACATTTGCTTCAATTTATATCAGTTTGGATTAGTTTGACATCCTTCAAATTAAGTCCAGATATGTCCTTCAATAAGGGTCGATTCCAAAACCAGAACTAAAGGGGGAAAAAATACGTAGCATGAAAGTGAAACTTAACAACAATTCTCTTACATAAAAAAACAAAACAAAAAACAGTTCTCTTACACCCTCCAGTGAACTCAGCAGCAGCTTGTGACAAGTTATTCGATGACGAGGATGGCTTTAGGCACTGCAGTAGCTGTCGCTCCTGCGACGATGCCTGACTACGTAAATGTTCATTACACATGTTTGTAATGAATAACTTTAGCATTTAATCACTTCAAGTCCACACATGTTAAAAATTGCTGAAATTCTATCTGCAATCTTGTCATAACCATCATATTGACTTCCAATCACGAGTTTGATCTTGAATATCTTGCACCAAAGCTTGTTCCATATCAGTATCACGAGTGCTTTCCGGTTTTAATGATCCCCCAGCATTGCCCGAATCGGATTCTGCGGCTGCACTACCAGTAACTCCAACAAGTAAATTGTGATCAATTTCCACTAGCTTCTTCTCTAAATTTAGCTTCTAGTACTCTTAAGGCCGAGACTAGACCATCCAATTCTCATCGAGGTACCTTCTCCTCATCCCTCAATAATCGCTTGATTTGTAAGGAACCTGTAATGACTAAAACGTATGATAATTTACAAATTTTGGGGTCTCCCACAAACATGTTTTCCGAGAATTAGCCGCCACTGATCAAGAAAACCTCTGCTTTACATTAGCCCTTTGTTTATATTGAAAACATTGTGTTTCAACCTTGTAATGTAAAATGGATTCTGATATTAGATTCATCTGACACATTCTTTATTATACTTGCTGCTGCACTCACAAACTGAAGAAAGAAATCCATTCAATGAATTACACAATCTAAATGTTCAACCTTTTTCTTCAATTGAGTATTGTTTTTGATTTCTTGCACCGCCTTAAGTGTTTGATACTTGCAGTATTATGAATGGTTGTGTATGCAGTCGTTGATATCTCTTTTACTGCTTGCAATAAGAAGAATAAAATTCTAAATACTGGCAATATTGTTTTTTTGGATGATTAGGGCAATAGGAATAAAGTCAATAATTTTGGATGTTTTGTTTAAAGAACCCCGTGATTATTCTGAAAAATATTACCTTATGTGGTTGTTTGATATGGTTAATGGTTTGAGTAGTTTTGCAATGTAGCTGGAATCGAGCTAGATATTTTTTAGATGCTCGTGTCTTACTTTCCATGGTAGAGACTAGTCGGACTACTTGTTCCACTAAATCGAAAAGAGATACCTGAAACTGTCTATTAAAAGGGCGAGCAAGTGTTGATGTGTCTATCTTAATGTCTTGTTGTGGATAAATTCTTATTCTATTCAGATACCGAATTCATATCTAGTTTTCTCTATCTCAATCGGTTATTTATGTATGTAGGTTCTTGTGCCGGGCTCGTCCACTAATAGCCCTTACCAAAAGAATGTTGATGATGGATGGCTCAATGTCACCGTCCTCTCATTTAATGCCAATTACGAGGCATAAATTTATTTTCAAAGAACTTCCTACATTGTATATATGCAGTCTAAATCTCCTAATGCTATAGTTAAAGGACTTCAGAGGTGACTGTTCAGAAAGCCATGTTGTTCTGGTTCCTGTTGTGTGGTTCCACAGTTGTTATACGACTAATAGACGCTCTTTTGCAGTCAATTATTGCCACTGAATGCTTGAGGATTAAATTGGAGCATATCCCTGCCTTAGCTAAGGAGAGATGGGTGGCAAATGGTGAAACTAAAGCTGAATTATATAAGAGAAGCATAAATGATGAAGAACTTTAAGAATACCTGATAATTTACCTGTTGGTGGCTTGTACAGCTGATGCTATTGCAGTAGCCAGTAGATGGGGATGTCGAAAAATACAAAAGTTTATCAATTACAGAAAAGGGTAAGAGTGCGGACGATGAAGATGATTACATTCTGAATATTGTTGATGGTGATCCCGACTCAGACTCATAGTGACCAATTGAAAAATTGCTTGGTGGTGAGCGGCCGATGAAGTGTAATTCAGTCTGGTGGTTACTGGTAAAGAAACAAATGACAAAGCACTGCTCCATAGCTCTAGGCTTGAATTGTTTACCAATTTTGTCCCAAAACATAGCATTATTTACTTCATTGTCAGAGACTACCTTGATCAACTTCTCTTGTTATATGTTGCTCAGTCTTTTAGAACATGTCTTTTGGTGCAATTACTGCTGATCTAATTTGATCGGATTCTTACTACTAATGTAGCAATTTCTCATCATTTATCACCAGTTATATCCGATATTTTTCAAAAGATATTAATACAATACAGTGATAAGATAGGTATCGTGAACTAATACTCAAAATTTACCAAGGAGATTTTCTAGACTATTAATCAGTGCATTTTTGGAGAAAAGGTGATCACGCTCCATTTTAGGTTCCAACAATTTTATAACAACCATCTTCAATATGTCTGGACCTGGAATGATTAAATGCTGATTTTATTATTTCATATTGTATAAATTTAGGATAAGGTTCAACGAAATTAATATACGAAAGTTTAGTTAATTCCTTTTCGTTGTCATCAAAATAATTTTAGTTTAGTTTAATTTATATTTGATTAAAATTCCAGTGATTATGATTCAGTTCAATTTATTTTTGTTTCGTTATGTGCATTTTATTTAAATTAAATTTACGTTGATTATGATAATTTCAATTCAGTTATACGAATTTAATTCGATTTATTTCAACTATAAAATAGAACGAAAAAGAATAAATATAAAAATGAGTATTTTGATAATAAAATAATTCAAATAAAACTAATAATTAAGCGTGATATTAATTGGGATTGAAAAGTTTTGGTACAATAAAAAATTATATTTTAGTAAATAATAATCCCACAAGTGCAGCGTGAATAGCACACTCGGGCTGGAAATATCGGATCCGGATATTACCGAATCCAACGGTCAATTTGGGGCTCTATTCTCTATATAAATCTAATACATTTCCAGAGAACACTACCAACAATTCCTATCATCAACTCTCTCCCTCATCTTCTCTCTCTTAACTATCAACAGAACCGTCGAACCTTAAACCCTAGATATCACGCACTGTTCATTCACTCCCCAATTCATCTTAATCCTTTGAAAGAAGAAGAAGAAGAAGATGGTGATGAAGAAGTCAGAGATTGACACAGCGATTCACCGGTTGAAGAAGATGATGATGGGGCTCGATCTCTCTGAATCGGCGCCCATGATCATCGATCATCCCAAAAAGCGCAGCGAAAGAAGCACCCGGATCCGAAATAAGGCTTTCAAGAAACACTCCAAAAGGGTTAGTGCCGCTGCCGAATCATATACTTTGGATGAATTACTGAATGAGCATGTCAATTTTGATGAACCTGCTGTCGGTCCGTCCAATGAATTACTGAATGAGCTTTTCAATTTTGATGAACCTGCTGTCGGTCCGTCCAACAAGGACGCTTCAGAAGATCCCATCCTTGATTTCGATATTTTTATGTCTGATTTGGAAGCTTTTGCAGAAGACCCCATCCATGATTTCGATGTTTCTTTGTCTGATGTCTTGGAAATTAAAGATTTCATTTTCTCAGAAGCAGGGCTTGATTAGCCTTTTTTTAGTTGTTTTTAGGGTACAGATAGATACTCCTTGTATGTACAGACATTCATTCTATGAATTACACAATCTATCTTAAGATTCAACCTTTTTCTTCAATTGGATAGCTTTTGATTTCTTGTACTGTCTCAAGTCTTTGATGATTGCAATATTATGAATGGTTTTGTATGCAGTCGTTGGTATCTCTTTTGTATGCAGTCGTATGCACCAGGTGTTTGTTCCTTTTCTAGTTTGAATTTGTTATCTTAAGCTGCTTAGTAGGACTGATAGGGCTGCTCCTTCAATTGGCGCTGTACAGGCTAATTTGTGAATGAAATATGCATTCTAATTTGTGGCTACTAATTTGTTGTAGTTTCAGACCGATTGTTGGTGTTTTTTAGTCCTAGTGTTCCTGATTCAGGCAATGAAAAGGGAATTGTGAAAATTTTCAATTGTGTTTGGGGATGCAACTCTATGGCAGGGTAAAATAGTTTTGTTGCAGAAGTGCAGTTTTACTCTATGATTTGACAGTGTTTTAGTTTGATGTCCTGATTCTTGTCATGTAATTGTGATGCATGAATTCAGAAATTGTATTCAATGGGGGAAGAAACCTTGAGTGCTGGACAAAGTATGCATTTTCTCTTTAATCCTGAGCATAGATGAACTGTCTCTGTTACAAGTTAAGCGACGTTTATTTCATTATGAATTTTGTGTAGGCTCCAATAAAGAGGAAGCGAAGGGTGCAGGAGAGCTCGGGGCAGAAGAAGGAGGGGATGTTCTCATGGTGTGCAGGACGTATGGGAAGAAGGGTGATCACTGGACATCAAGGTGTCCCTATAAGGATCTTGCCGTCCCAACTGATTCCTTTGTTGAAAAGCCTTCAGAACCTGGCCAATCTAGTGGTGGTACAAAGTCCTCATCCTATGTTCCTCCTAGCACGAGAGCATGAGCTACAGAGAGAGAGAGGTGGAACTGACATGAGGTGCAGGCATGAAGAGAATTCTGTCAGGATTACCCCAACCTTTCAGAGGGCACGAGGGAGCCGAGCTGTTCGGTCCTTTTGGTGCTGTGAGCCGAGTTTATGTTGCTATCGATCAGAAGGGGCTTTGTATTTGTTAATTTTGTGAGCAGGGAAGATGCTGAGAGAGCCATCAAGAAGCTAAATGGATTTGGTTATGACAATCTCATCCTCAGAGTTGAATGGGCAAACTAGTTGTTTTCTTCTGAGTCTGGTGTTCTATCACCTATCCATAGACTTCAATCTTTCCCTCAAGTGTTATTGCCTCTGATCTCAATGGCCCCATCTTCGGTTGGCCCGTATGACGTCGGTTTCAAGCCCAAGCTGCTGCGCTCCCTTCTGAGAGACCGCGTTCCCGATGAGAAGCGTCCCTTCACGAATCCTTCCGACCTCGCTTTCGTGGCCAAGCAGGTTGAGAGTCACGGCCTCCTCTACGAATGTGCTGTCGTCCCGAAGCTTGCCAGCACCTAGAAGTCTGCTGTTGATGCTTGGGTCAGCCACCTCACCGCCCTCGCCTCCTCTCAAACGGTAATTTACAATTCTCCTCTCAGTGTGTGTGACTGTAAATGCAAAGCAATAATCTTGCACCATTTGTGTGTATTTTTGAATGATTTGAGTGAATAAATGCATTCATCAGTTTGATAGCTATGATTGTGCGTGTTATCGGCACATGCATACATATATTTCTGAAGAATGTTTAGGCAAATATGTTAGGAGAAGGATATATTGATTGACGTGTGCCTGTGCTGTGCTCTCTATACAGCCCAATAAGGTTTGGGCTGCAATGTGCCTGCTGGGATTGACATGCCAGGGATGCAATTCAGAACGTTTTTTGGCCTCATACAAACAGTGGTTCGACTCTATCTTCACTCATATCCAGGTAGTTGCCGTTTTGTTGTTGTAAAGGTTGATTTTTTTTTCTTTGTTAAAAAGTTGACTGATAGTTGCTTCATTACCTTATGCAGAGCGTTTCAGGATCTCAATATGTGAGGGTGGCTTCTCTTGCTTCAATGTCTGACCTGCTCACAAGGTTAGTTTTTTTAACACCTTTCCTGTTAATATTGTATAGAATGTCAACATCTGAGACTGGAAAATAGAAAATATAATATGTCAGTGGCTTAGTTATTTCTCATTCATTGCTTCAACATTCATAGTAGTTGTGAACCTCCTCTTTGAAATTCTCTTTTCTCATAACCAACTTGGCCATATACTACTTGCATTAGGCTGGCCAGATTTCCTAGCGAGAAGAAGGATGGGACCTCATTAGCTACAAAATTTGTTCGGCCAGTGTTAGAGCTTTTGAAGTGGATTCCTCTGATTTTGATCTGGTGCGAACAATTTTAATTTATAAGAAGTTTACTATGTTTTGCTACTATATGCACTTTCTTTCTCCTTAATTGAATATGACATATTATTTTGTTCTTCATGGGCTTATGCAGGAGGAAGCTGTTTCTTTGTTGTGCAAGCTAATTAATGTCTTTCCATCTTCTGTCTGTCGACATTATGATGATGTAAGTATTTGTTTCTTGGTCTAATGTGAATGTAGCTGTCTTACTGTCTCATTTCATTAATTAATAGAATGTACAAATGCAGGTTGAATCCTCTATTTTTTCAAAATTTATGTCAGAGAATGGAAGCATTAATTTATATAATGTGAGAATTTTCTAGCTCTCATTACACTGGTAGTATCTTGTATCTAAATAACAGATTATGAACTAAATGCAGAAACTTGGTCATTGTTTGGTAATGCTTCCAAAATCAAGAGGGGATGAGGGTAGCTGGTTACTGATGATGCAGAAACTCATTCTATTCCTCGATAATCAATTGACCTTTGCATTTCAAGGTCTAGAAGAAGGTAATGTTTAAGTACTTTTGCATTTCAATCAGACTCTAGCTAAAAATTTATTGATGCTCATGTTTTACTTACCATTGTAGAGACAACTGGTAATGAGATAGTCAGGCTACTAGTTCCACCAGGGAAGGACCCCCCACCTCCATTGGGAGGTCTCAAAGACTTAGAACCGTCTATTGAAAGGCCTGAGCAAGTATTGGTGTCCAGAGTGTCTATCTTAATGTCTTGCTGTGGCATGATGCTTACGAATTCTTATCCTGTTCAGGTAGGGTGCTTTACTAGTTCTTATCCTGTTCAGATAGTGTGCTTACCAATTCTTATCTTGTTCTGTCTATCTCAATTAGTTATACATGTAGGTTCTTGTCCCGGTTCGTCCACTAATAGCCCTTATCAAGAGAGTGCTGATGGTGGATGGCTCAACGTCACCGTCCTCTCATTTAATGACAATCACGAGACATGAGTTCATTTGTGCAGAACTTCCTACATTGCATGTATGCTGTCTAGATCTCCTCAATGCTATAGTTAAAGGACTTCGAAGGTGACTGATCATCTCTTACCTTGTACTTTCTTCCTTTACTGTTCAGAAAGCTGTTTGCATACTGTACATGTCTTGTTTTTTGTGGTTCCAGAGATGCTATACGACTAATATCTGTTCTTTTGCAGTCAATTATTGCCACATGTGGCAGGTATAATCCGATTGCTTACTTATTATATTGGAACATGTTCCCTGCCTGAGCCCAGGATTAAGGTTTATTCAGTTCTGAAACTCATGCTGCTTTCCATGGGTATCGGTATGCTACCATTTACTATTATGGACATTAAATTGTGGATAGTTCCTGCTTGCATTTTGAATTCCTGTTCCTTCTGATTGCCAAACCTTTTTGCTAATAGAATACTATGTATTGTATAGCATCCCAAGAATTCCATGAAACCGGTTAGAAGTTCTCTTTTGTAATATGAGATGAAATAAAATGTAGAGATAGCAAGTGTAGCAAATAAGTTGGTGCAGGGTATGTATGCGTGTCTTCTGAATATTATGCTGATCGAACGTGCTTTATTGCCTATATATTTGAATCAATTTTCATGACTAATATGCTTCCTTGATATGAAATTAACTGTGAATTATCCTTGATTTTTATCAGCACCTGCTCTTTAAATTGCCAGCCAAAATTTCCATTTACTTATAAATTTGATTTCAATCTAAAGTCTCTTGGCATCTCTAAATACTTCTTAGTGAAATATCTGACTTGAAAACTAAATTATTCACATT
Source organism: Sherardia arvensis (assembly GCA_948330725.1). NCBI lineage: Eukaryota > Viridiplantae > Streptophyta > Magnoliopsida > Gentianales > Rubiaceae > Sherardia > Sherardia arvensis. Next base: position 37,656,817 of record OX415239.1, read on the forward strand.
TTTAAAGATAACAGTTGTCTGAAAGTGTGTCTTGTTATTTCTCCATGTACATTCTTTTTTAATAGATGTGCAACTGAGAATATTTTAGAATTCAACTAGTACCAAATGCCTGTATGCTACTCAGTAATATTTGAGTAAATTACAACTTATGATTAATTTGTCAATAGTAATATTAACTCATTAACTCATGTAATGTGAGGCCCTTTTGTTTGACTTGTGCAAGTTCTATGGATCTTACTCTGCTAACCAAATCTACAAGTGTATCTTTTAATGGTAGCTAATTCTTTCTTGAAATTGATATCTATTGGCAATTTGGCAGGGATGGCAATACACCTTGTTGATGTTGTTATAAACAACACTTTTGTTGATCTGGATTCCTTTGTGCATGACTCGAAAGTAGACGGCATACAGAAAATTTCTCACAAAAAAAGGAAGCATGCGGCTTCAACCGGCTTACTTGAAGAAGAAGCTCCCATGGCAATGGAGAGATCTCAAAAATTGGCTCCAATTACTGTCAGGATTGCTGCATTAGAAGTGTTGGAAGCACTCTTGACTGTGGTAAGCTATCCTCTGAATCCAATAAGCCTTTCCCATTTGACTCTCCTCTTTCTGTAGCAACAATTAGGTTTATGAAGCAAGTCACGGGATTTTACAATCTGTTAACTGTTTATCTGCACAGTTTTATAAGTTCACTTTCCTTTTTTCTCCTGTTATTGTTTCTCAAAGCTTTATGATAGAATTGCTGTGTTGTACAAATATCCTGTTCCTTCTAATCTACAATACCTTGTTAAAAATCCTTACTTTCTTAGCCAAGTAATTGCTGTTACAATTTTCTGGTTTTGGACTGATGTCTACAGAGTATTTGGTGACGAAGCTATTGAACAAAATTGAATAAATCTCTTCAAAGAACATCTGATCCGTACTTACTCTGCCTTCCTTCTTTTGCAATATTGTCTATAGGTTGGTGCTTTGAGATCAGGTTGTTGGCGATCAAAAGTTGATCTTCTCCTCATGAAAGTTGCTTCGAATGCTTGCAATGTGGGTTTAACAGATGACATAGGTAGCACTGTTATTGGTGAAGCAACTCTGATCTGGCAAGATCTTCAACTTTCTGCTTTACGTGCACTTTTTGCATCTCTTCTTTCTACTGGTCGTGTTCGACCACCGCATCTTGCTCAGAGTCAAGAACTCTTCCGTAAAGGTGAGTACCATATTCCACAGATAAATTCTCTAAAGCTTGAGCTGAAGTTGCAGAATTAGAGCATTTATGAGTTCCTATAATTGGTCTGCAGGTACCCAAGAGAGGAGGACAAATTCAGAAATTGTCATGTAATTACATGACAAGAGAGGACAAATTCAGAAATTACATGACAAGAGAGGAGATTCTTGTCATGTAATTGTGATGCACGAATTCAGAAATTGTATCAAAAATGCAGGAGAGCTCGGGGCAGAAGGAGGGGATGTTCTCATGGTGTGCAGGACCTGTGGGAAGAAGGGTGATCACTGGACGAGAACCTGAATTCCTTGCCTTCCCAACTGATCTTGGGTGTCCCTACAAGGATCTTGCCGCCCCAACTGATTCCTTTGTTGAAAAGCCTTGAGAACCTGGCCAAGCTAGTGGTGGTACAAAGTCCTCATCCTATGTTCCTCCTAGCATGAGAGCAGGAGCTACAGAGAGAGAGAGAGGTGCAGGGGCATGAAGAGAACTTGCAACCTTTTGGTGCTGTGAGCCGAGTTTATGTTGCTATCGATCAGAAGGGGCTTTGGATTTGTTAATTTTGTGAGCAGGGAAGATGCTGAGAGAGCCATCAACAAGCTAAATGGATATGGTTATGACAATCTCATCCTCAGAGTTCTTTCCTTGTGAGTCTTGAATGGTGTTCTATCACATAGCTGTGGTACTTTAAAATTATGTAGTAGAGATGATATATTTCAGCGTGCTCAATAATGGTATTGTAAACTTATTCTCTTCGAGATGGAGGTGCATTGTGCTGTTCTTTAGTATATGGAAAATGCATTGCATAGCCTGTAAATCATACTTAAATATTCAGTTCTGATTTGGATGTTTGCCTTTATCTTATAATAAGTGTTTATAATAACATGTAGTTGACAAAAAATCCTACTTGATGAAATGGTAGAGTAGGAAGCTCTTTAGTATTGCAGGGAATCAGATGTATAACTATCTTTGTCTGTATGTTCATTTCTCTTGTCGTTGAAAATGAAGTTTGAGCTCATTTCACTTGTTAATGGTGATTGATGAAGATTGATATATCAATTCTTATGCCAAGAACTAAGCAAGTTGTTGGTTGATGAAAATGAGTACAAGTCTAAATCGATGCAAAATCAGCTCCAAGATTCCCTTCTTACAACTTAGATAGAAACTCAGTTGATGTTGTTTTGTTTCGTCAGTTGTTTTGGGATTTAAGGTGTTTGTGATCTGTTACAAACCAACGATGCCAGTGATTTCTTACAATTATCTGAAAGATATTTGGTCAGCATTGGATTACTTTCTGCTAGATATTATTTGGAATTTTCAATGCATGATTCATTTATCCGACTGCAAAATTCTTTTCGGATACGAAGATATGAGCATCGATATAGAAGTGGTGGTGAGAAAATGAGGCATTCTACCTGAGAGGAAGGAAATGTACTCCTCTGAATGTGCTACACTACAGAACTTGAATGCCAAAGCTCTCATCTAAATTAGACCTGAGTTTATAGAGTGCCTTTGGAGTCAGAATTTTTTCTAACCATTTTATTATAGAATGGAAGATAAATAACAATTACAACTAGATGCAGCAATCACAACTTTCTCAGGTATTATTCAAACACAAAAGACACAATTAAAATAAGAAGAGCCAAAACAGGCAAAATCATCTTTATATTCATCTGTCTGTTCAATGATATTAAAATGCAAAACAGAAGATCTACTTTGAATTTTTATACAAGAGTAGAGTACAGATACACCACTAGCCCTATTGCTGATTGCAAACTGTCATTGTAAGCTTATGCACTGCATCACTTCTCCTCAAGCTTCAGTATCATCATAATGTGTCTGAGTGTTGTTTCCGTGAAAGCTTGAGTACATGAGCAGCACCATCAGCATATCGTCAAGCATTTTGACATCTGAAGCAACTCTCATAAGGTGACGATCAACCTTTGCAAAACACAAGTCTTTTAAGCATTTGATCGCCAACCATCTCATCTCAAACACAATTCTGCAAAAGACTTAAAGTGGAGATATATATTCAAGACACCTAAGACACAATTCAGAAATAGCTTAATTACCAAATACTATGCAGACAATGCTCAAATCACACGACTGTTAAAACCATCAATCATAAAGTAAAGGCTTTTTGGCAACAGATAGATTTCAATCACAATACTGAAAAGGGCAGAAAACAAGTCAGATTTCAATCAGGCAACAAACACACCATGACAATATTGAAAACAAGTGAATTAGTTTCAAACAAAGCAAATAGAGCACAGAATGCACATTGACACTAAGCAGAAAAAGAAATTATCAGTAAAACTTGAGGAGGGCTCGTGTTGCTGCCCTCCTCTCCTCCTCCTCCTCCACATTGATCGTCTTATCCTTGTTCTGAACCGGAGCACTGAAATCTTTTCCTCTCAGAACAAGTGCGATTCAAGATCATTCAAATCAAATGTGACATCATCAAAATTAGTAGAGTCAGTACCATCAAATACATCAAATAGATATTGACTTAGATCATCAATATTAACCTCTTCCTGAACCTGTTCATCAAAATCAAATGTGACATCATCAAAATTAGTATCATTAAATAGATATTGACTTAGATCATCAATATTAACCTCTTCCTGAACCTGTTCATCAGAGAAAAACAAAAGATCCATTAAACTGTCCAAGTCAAACTCCGATGGAACATCACCATCATCAACCACGAACTCTTCCCTCGGTCTACTCTCCGGGTGCTCATTTGCAGCATGTTCCTGCAATTCGACATAGTTTCCACAAAATAAACAATCACCCAGAGAACAGTTTCTTACCGCCGCGTTCATCCCTCGCCGAGCTTGCTCAACCAGCACCCATCCTGTTATTTCACCTCTGCAGAGCGGGCATTGTAGATCACCCTCAAACGAACCCGAGTCCATCGGAATTACTCTCCGAACGGTGCAGAATTCAGAGAAGCAATTCGATAGGAGCTCGCCGGTATCACACATGAACGGCCGGCAGCCTTGGGAAGAGCAGACGAGAAGAAGTGGGTTGTGGGGAATCTCTAGGCAGATAGGGCATTCGACGCTCAAATCATCAGGGGAATCGCTGAAATTAGGGTTTCGGAGGGGTGGTGGGGTTACCGGAGAGTGGACGGCGAGGTTTCGGAGAGTGGGTGGTGGGGTTACGGGAGAAGGGGACGCGGTGTTACGGAGAGTGGGTGGTGGGGTTGCCGGAGAAGGGGAGGCGCGGTTGCGGAGAGTGGGTGGTGGAGTTTCGCAATCGTCGGCCATCATCATCGGAAATCAGATGAGATTTCGCAGAGAGAGAAATGGATTTGCAGAGAGCGAAGAAGATGATCGATCGTTTTCAAGAGTCAAAAGAACAGTAGCGAGTTAATCTCACTAGCTTTGCTTTTATAACCGAGTAATGTCGGTTTCCGGACAAATCGGACAGATTATTTTCGCTCATTTCATTTGATCCGCCCATTAATTGAAGGAAAAAATGCTTATATAACCCCGAGTTCTTAGTTATGTGCAAATATAACCCCAGTTATTGAGAAGTGCTATCATAATCTTGGACCGGCATTAACTTTGAAAAATGATAACCCTCCATGTTTTCCGGCAATGTTATCACATAAAATAACAAAAATATCCCTGGTATTTTGCTGAAATTTGAGCAATATTGTTTTTCTCTGCGACGACACCGTATTTTTCTTCCCAAACAAAAGCAGACATCTAGTATCTACAATTAATCATAAGAGGCAGACCATCTGTTAAGGAAGAATATGCAGGATGCCCACTCCCAGCCTGGTTTGCATCATGCTGCCTTTTCTTATTTCCTTTCTCGTCCACCTTATTCTTCTTATAAAGATGAGGCACGAATTTCCAGGGGAAGAACATGTTCCACAGGGGATTCAGTATCACATTCGGTCATTATTCCTCCAAATGATTCTTGAATCTCTGCATTTTGTTTCTCTGAATCGCCGAATTTCCTAAATTTGAACTTTGGGAGTCGATCAATGTCTTCCTTTGTTGCTCCTTCCTGCATGGACATGAGAAATTTTCAAACAACAACATCAAAGGCCAGTTCACCAAAAATGAAAAATGAACAGACTTTAAAAGTATAAAAGACTTATCTATACAAAAAGAGAGAATTTTTGTAATCCTTGCTATACAAAAAGGCAAATCCTTCATATTTTAGTTCAGTGTCTAATAATTACATATAACATATTCCTATATAACCAACCTAATCAGCCACTGCGTATAAGATTGCAATGATGCACGGTAGACAGCAACAAACTGCTATCCCGATAACACACGCCACGGCCACACAAACAACAGAGACAAAATGTGATCACGAATTGTACGAATTGCAATGATGCCCTAAACCCTAAACCCTAAATGTGATGCAAACCCTGCATAAAGGCTGGATAGCATGAATTGTACCATCTACCTTCGCAACCACATCCGATTTCGTCTTCGCATACTGTATTTTTAACGGCTTGTCATAGAACGGGAAGCCCTGCAGCTTGCTGATAGCCATGCCGGCGGAGGCGGCGTTTTCAAACATAATCCATGCCTGCCTTTTGTGCTTCCGCGTTTTGAAAGATAACACTTCCAGAATGTTCCCGAACTGTGAGAAAACCGCCTTCAGCGTCTTCTTCAGCTCGTCGAACTTTATTTTCTCGTTGAGGTTGTTGATGTAGATAGTCTGGTTCTGGGGAGCGTCGTTCGCCGGCGCTGTTGCCGGAGCCTCTGAAAGTTCCGCCACTATTGATGCAAATGAGCACAGTCGGAGAGGGGTTTTGTGAGCGGCTGTTTTCGGGTTATGCTGAATTCAAAGAAGTTAGGATGGTGGAAGCAAAACCCGGGATTGCTTTTGTTGAGTACGAGAATGAGCTGCAATCCACAGTTGCTATGTCATCACTACAAGGCTTCAAGATAACATCTTCCCTTAACACCATCATCACCGAGGCGAGAACATCGACTCGAACGCACCTTTTCTTCGCGTTCGCCGATCTCAATTCACAGACGAACAGAGTCACCCACCACTTCATCCGCCAACGCCGCTCCTTTCTTGTAGTTCTTCGTGAAGCAAAGAAACCCGGTGGTGAAGGCCCTTTCTCTACAGCAGAAACGGTGCCTGCAATGACGCGGCATTCGTTGTCATCCACAGCAAGCTCGAAAAAATTCACGATGACAAATCCCTAATCTGGAATTAGATTGGATTTATCGATTCTCTTTGGAATGTTGAGATGTCAACTAGGGCGCTCCTTTGGATGAGTGGCGACAGAGGCTAGGAGTTCCGGCCGGGTGGCGTGCTTCTGAGGGCGCGGTCTGTGGATCGGGTTGCGGAAATCGAGCGCAAATGGAGGAGATGGTGAAGGGGAATTTTATATTCAATTTTATATCGTGGGCAATTTTGTCAATACACATGGTTGCCGGAGTTCACTTGCCTGAATTTCACCGGAGATGTAGCTTAGGGTTATAATAGCACTTCTCAAGAACTGAGGGTTATATTTGCACATAACTAAGAACTTAGGGTCATATACACACTTTTCTCTTAATTGAAACTATACTATTATTTTCAGTTCAATGTTTGAAAAAAAATCAACTTCCTATACTTAAGACTATTGTACATTAAATTTAAGATTGATTCTTTAATTTGAAAACTATATTTTATTTAAAGTAATAATAAACCATCGTACATGTTAAATGCAAGAAATTAATATGGGAAGTAAGATTTTTAGTTTCATTTCAATATTTAAATTAGAATGTATTAATTTCCTGAAACTAAAGAAAAATAAGGGGTGTTTGAGAATTATTTGTTAGTTTATTTGACTATTTAAATGTATTAGTTGATTTGAGTAGAATACTATTTAAATGTTTTCAGAAAAATTAAAACCAATAATTTTTTGTGTAATTAATCGTATAAATGACATATAAGAACGTGATCCAACTTAAAAACTTTTACTAACTTTTTTTTGATATTACAATGACCTTAATCCAATACAAGAATCATAACCAAGTGGGCTAGCCCACTTGGCCAAACGTCATGCAATAAGGCCTTGCTAGGAGAAGGTCCAGGGTTCAAACCCCCACTCCCTCGCCCCCTGTGGCTTTCTCCTAGTCTCAGAAGTCTCCAGTCCAGCAGAGGTGTGCTCATCTCAAAAGCAGTGAGTAACGGGAGCCATCAGCTGCCGCATGAAGGGCGAAGAAGCGAAGTGCATCAGACGGTGTAAAGTGGGACCTTCACCCCACTCAAAGCATTAGTGCAGGACCGAGTAGAGGATCAGTAGATTAGGCTAGAATAGGATAGTTGTAGGAGATCCTTATACTTGTACTAAAAAAAAAAATACAAGAATCATGCATCTATTCTAATCTAACCCTACTCTACTGACTACATTAAGCTGCATATCAACAATGCAGCTGATAAATAATTGTAATATCAGAATTTTTTTAACTTCACTAGTAGGTATAGCAGTTTTATCTCTTGATGCTTGACGCCTTGACCCCAATCGAACTCTCACCGGAATCCACTTTTCCGACATTTAACCACCACTCTCCGATGTTAGAAAGCATTTTCAATTTTGGTTCCAGGCTGCCATCATAGCGCAATCCGACGTGAAGAATTTCTCCAGTACATCGATGAATTGAAGCTCGAAAATGATTTCAAATTCCAAGGAAGATTTCCGGCCAGCTTGTTTATAGGGATGGAGAAGTTGATGAAACTCACTCAATTGAGCGGAAAATGTCCCAGGGTTAATTGGGGGTATTATGGTAATGTACCTTTGAATATGTTTGTTAGAACTTTTGCAATTAAATCACTCCCCTTCTTATGAATCAGGTGAAAGTTACACCCTATTTATGAATTATAAGAGTTCCACTTTCCCTAATGTGTGTACGTACAGTTTTCAAAACTTACATATTACTAATGTAGTAATTTCTTATCATCTTATCACCAGTCATACCCGAGACTCTTTAAAAGAGATGAGTAAAATACAGTGATCAAATAGGTATATAGAAATAATACTCAAAATATACAAAGGCGATTTTCTCAGACTATTGATTAGTGTATATTTTGGAGAAAAGGCGACCACGCTCGCCCTCAGACCCTGTCACTTCCATCTCTATGTGTTGATGATTAGTGTGTTTTTTTATTACTGGAGTAGTGGTGCTGGAACAAATAATCAAGTATAATATCTCGCTCATGAAAAGCAAGACTATCACATTTTTGTTTAGTTTACCAGGATATTCACGTCACGAAATCTAAAGAAAGAAACAAATATTGATGATTATGACACGTGTTAATTTTATTTTGAAATATCACATGCACGGTAGTTTAGTTTAATTCCTTTCCGTTGTCACTCACCGTCAAACATAATTTTAGTTCAGTTTAATTCATTTTTTATTAAAATTTCATTGATTATGATTGAGTTCACTTTGAATATAATTTAGTTCAATTTATTTATTTTAGTTATATTCAATCCAGTTTATCTTATTTTAATTAAATTTACGTCGATTTTGATCATTTCAATTAAGTTACAAATTTAATTCCATTTATTTAAAACACGTGAGCAGATAATAAATGAACATTGCGGATGTACAGCTCAGCAAAGCGTGAATAAAGAATTCGGGCCGGAAATATTGGATCCAGATAAAAATGAACCCAATGGTCGATTTGGGGCTTTCGTGTCTCTAAAAAATTCCCCTAGTTGCTCTAAAAAATCCATTGGGCCTACCATTTATGAGTACTGAGAAATAGGCATTGCTAAGATTCTTCATAATGCATAAGATTGTGTTGCCATTAAAACCAAACTGTAACAACACTTTATTTAAGTAACCCCAATTTACCCTATCAAAAGCCATTTTTAGGTCTAGTTTCAAAACAAGGTTAGGGTTTCTTCCCTTTCTATCCAGGAATCTGATGAATTCTTTAAGACAAATAACATTGTCAGCAATGTCTTTATTTTGAAGAAAAGCAGATTGAGTGGGAGATATAATTTTTGGCATCAGGGGCTTGATTCTTTCCATTAGCAGCTTTGGAAAAATCTTATTGATGAAATTTGAAAGGCTAATTGGCCTAAAATCATCAAATGTTGATACCACTTCTTTTTTAGGGATAAATGCAATCCAGGTGGCTGTGATGCCCACTGAAATGTTAGCTCCACTCATAAAGTGATGAACAGCACTTAAGAGGTCAAGCTTAATAATATCCCAGGCCTTCACAAAGAATTTAGATGAGAAGCCATCTGGCCATGGGCTACTGTTTTTATTCATACCAAAAACAGTGGCCTTCAACTCATCAAGTGTTACTGGTTTGGTAAGCTGAGCATTGTCAGTTTCAGTAATCACCTTAGGTATCTGGCTCAGGAAATGATGATAAAACTCTCCCTGAATGTTCATAGGGGGTTCAGACAATAGATCTGAGTAATAATTCACTGCCTCAGTCTGAATCTGTGTATTATCATCTAGCCATACACAACTAAAGTTTTTAATTTTAGTGATGCTAAGAGAACACCTTTTTTCCTTCACTGATTGATGGAAAAATTTAGTGTTATCATCCCCTTCTTTGAGCCACTTAATTCTGGATTTTTGTTTCCAGAATTTTTGTTGCTCATTTAGGGTTCTCAGATGCAGTGCTCTTAATTCTTTTAGGGTAATAAGTTCATTTATTGAATTATTCCCATCATAAATTATTTCTTGCAGTCTGAGACTTTCAGTAGCTTGTCTGACATTAAGATCAACTGAACCAAAAACTGTTTTATACCAGTTTTTAATTTTTATCTTAAGTCTGTGAAGTTTCAGGTGGAAACCAAGCATGCCAGTATGATTAATAGGTTGATTCCAGTCAGTTGCAATAATTGACATAAAATCACTTCTATTAAACCATACATTAAGGAACCTAAATGAATTAGGGGAGGAAATGATATCAGTGCCTATGTTAAGAGCATTGGAGAGTGGTCAGAGGTGTTCTTGTTCAAGATTAGAATGGAGGAAGATGGATACTTGCTCATCCAACCTTGGGAACACATTCCTCTATCCAATTTCTCAGCCAATTGTTAGACCATGTAAAGGAATTACCAACTAAGTTAATCTCTAACAAAGCATTAGCAGAAATGAAATTGTTAAATTCTGTCATGCTTGTTGGGCTAGGCAGTGATGGACCCAAATATTCTGTTGGTGACCTTATGGCATTAAAGTCCCCAATCATAAATGATGAATCCATGTTTCTCTGAGATAGTGCATCCCAGAGATAACCTCTACCAGGGATAGTCCTTAATCCATAGACAAATATCCCCTCCATAGAGGAGTTTAGTCTAGAACTAAAAATATCCACTGCCAGAAACTGTAAATGATCTTGTGTTAGAGTTACTTTTATTGACTCATTCCACATGAGCCAAATTTTGCCACCATGTGCAGTCATGCAGTTATTAAAATGCAGTTGTCTTCTAAACCTATCACATTTTTGATTTTTGTGCCAAGGTTCAATGATGCACAAAAGTTTAATTCTGTGTTCTCTTATCAGATCATGAAGCCTTACCATGGAAGTTCTCATGCCTCTGATATTCCACACTAGAAATCTAATTTTAATGGTGTCTAACATTAAAAATTATTTTTAGTGCTTTTTGATCTGGTGAGAACCAGATTTGGAGAAGGAGGTTTAGGGGGTGAGGTCCTTGCTTCAGTTTCTGGAGGGATTATGGGGCATGGAGTGTAGAGAGAAATTTGAAGGGGGTTGGGGACCTTCTTTTTCTTGGTAAGTTTGGTTTTTTGTGTAATAATAGGAGGCTGTGAGGCATTAGGATGAGTCATAGCAGCTTCAGCATCCTTTGTGTTTGGTGTAAGACCTGAGGGACCAGCATTGGGATCACTATTCTTAGAGGTAGGAGGTACTTTGGCTAGCTCTAGAGTGGTATCATTTTGAGGCTTAGTGATGGTATCATGGACCACAGCCTTGCCTTTTGGAGCAGTTGTCTGAGGGAGGGGTCTAATAGGCTGTTTGAGCTCAGGGTGAAGGACTAGGCAGTTAAGCTCATCATGGCCTAGCATACTACATTTGCTGCAGTATTTTGGGATTTCTTCATACTCTATGGGATATTTTTTGATAGAACCCTCTTCTATACCCAGTCTAATTGAGGTTTGAAGCTTATTTCTGAGGTCAACCTCAACACACATCTTAATTGCTGAAGGCCTAGTAAAGGAGGATGTTGCAGCATCCATTTTAATAAAGCTACCTATTTGATTACCCATGGCTTGAATCATTGTGTCATTATGTAGGTAAAATGGTACCTTAGGGATGGTGATCCAAACTGGGACAATTGATGACTCCTCCTCAGGGCAGAAATCAATGGTCCACTTGAGCACCTTCATTTGAGCTCCTGCAAACATCCAATAGCCCTTCATCCAGCAGCGTTGGTAGTCCTCCATATCGTCAAAGCGTATCAGAATGTGCCTGAAGTCAACGCTTCCGATCTGGTATTTACCGTTGAATCCGGCAGTTCTGAAAGCATCATGGAGCCTCTCCATCGCTGGTTTGCCCCTAGCAAACTTGCCAATCAACACATTGGTGTAGTGGGAAGCCAAAGATTCAACTTGATTTCTTGTTACAATACATGCGATTTCGCCTCGGAATTGTGTAATGGGGGCAATTTCTGGGTTAGAGGGGAGATTGGTAGAGGGGGGGGGGGGGTGCGGTTGGTCAGAGCATGAAGAAAAGATTTTCCGGCGGCGGCGCCACCGCGAGGATGCGGTGGCTCAGCCATAGGGTTTGCCGTTTTGTGACCGTTAGAGAGTCGTTGGGGGTGGAGGCTGATCGGAAAAGAGGAAAACGGGCATAAGTTTGGGAATTTGTGAACAGTTAGTGGTGCTAAAATTTAGAGAGCGTTTTCAGACTTTGAGGAGAACTTTAGACGTTCATTAAGAGATGATGTCTTGTATAAATTACACCTAAACTTACCTTGTTAATTTTTTTTCTCTAACAAATTATTTAAATACTTTCTTGTATATAATTTTTCTGAAATGAAGAAAATTGGGAAAATTTCTATTAAGAGCGTGGGAAGATTCAAAATTATTATAAAGGGCATAATTACTTAATATTTATTATGGAGGGAGTTCATATTGTTTTAATGGCTATTTAATTGAAAAATGACATGTATAACCTTTTATTTTTAAAATCTAGATTACGTTAACTTTAAAAATTCAAAAAAATTAAATTAAGGTACCGTTCTCACAACTTATTCATCAGTTGGTTCTATTTAATTTATTTCAAATCAATTCACAACCGTTTTGATGGAATATATTTTGATAAAATTCAATTTAATTTGGTCAATGCTTCTAACATTTACTTTGATTCAATACATTACCGTTCAGTTCAGTTATGATCAATTCAGTTCAAATATATATGATCTGATAAAATTCATCTTAATTTAGTCATACTATTACTGTACATTGATTTTGCACCAATTTAGTTTAATATATTTTATTTCACTCCAGTTATCACCAAATAAGATTGTGTGTTAAAATTAAATTAAAATCGTAGGATAAGGAACGATAAAATCTATAAATGATAGTTAAGAAATAAAGGGTACATATGTCATTTTATGAATAAATAATCAATAAAACAATCAGAACGTCCTCCATAATATATATTAAATAGTTACGCTTTTTCTAATAATATGTATCAGGCTGTTGTTGTGTTGAAGAAATGTTAACCCGTGTTGTCCGTGCAGGCCAAGCATGTGGTTTCATCATGTTAGTCAGGTCAGCGTCCAAACGATAGGGGACTGACCATCGCTGTTAATTATTGTAAGAAAACCAGAAGCTGTGAAACCTTTTTGTACAAATTGATAAAAAAGTATCAATGTGGTAGCCCTGACTCTCATATATATACTCAATATTTACATGGAAAAGTCTATACTAGCCTTTACCCCAATACACCCTCAATCTTTACGGGGTGCAATTACGGAAAGATTGGATCTATGTTTACAAAACAAATCATTAGAATGACCCTTAGTAAATATATCAGAAACCTGCAACTGTGTCCGAATTGAATGAACGCGGAGAACACCAAGGGCAACCATTTCTCGAACAAAATGATACTCAACATCAATGTGTTTGCTACGATCATACTGAACCGGATTGGAAACAAGATATATCGCAGAAACATTGTCACAATAAAGAGTAACCGGATGACGAAGATAGTACCACTACTGGAAAGCAAGGCTACAACGGCGCCCGAAAATGGCGTTTTTCCATAAACGCCGTTCTTCTTAACGTTCCGATATCGGAACGTTGGTGATGATGAGGGTCAACCAGAATTTACGGCGCATGGCTCATAAACGCCGCACAATTTACGGCGGAACATGTTAACGGCGCTTGTGTGACGACGGAATTCCAAGAACGCCGTTCTCTGTGTAGGTTCCGCAATCGGAACTAATCAAAATCTGTGTTTGCGTTGAGCGGGTCCCACTTGTGAAGTCATAATATTTAAGGTGGAACAAGAAAGCCCGTGTTATATGGTTGAACATAATGTGGTTCCGGTTCAGGAACACGACTTGATATATAATCTCAGTCTGCGGATTAGATGCTATCTTTCTACCCACAATCTTATCTTCTCACATTCATCCCCAATTCTCCCAACTTTCTCCCAAATTTATTTCTATCATTGATTCTACTCAAAATCTCAATTCCAGTCACTCTCTTCTCTAAATGTTAAATATTTTCCTTGATCTCTTAACTCTTTTCAATGGAGATTCAATCATAAAGAGGTAATTTGTATTTTTCATTGATGTTTTTGTGAATCTTAGTTTCTTGATTTTGATTGCATCGGAACCCATTTCGAATTTATGTATCTAATCGATGAATTTGTTGTTGTTGAAGTGTTAGAATATAATGTTATTGATAGATCTCTATATATGTGTTGTTGTTGATGAATTTATATAAAGACTAGTTTTTTGTGATTGATTTGAGGATGAAGTTTTTTTTGGTTGATGAATCTAATGTTGATGAATGTGTTTTTGAGTATGAAGTTGTTAGTGTGATTTGTAGATAAATTTCTTGATGTTAGGATGAATCTATTCTTTGGTGTTGTTAGGATGGATTTGTTCTTGACATTCTTCATGTGTTCGTCATGTTCATCTGAGTTTTTTTTGTGTTCACTGGGTTTGTTCTTCGTGTTCATCTGGGTTTTCCGATTTCGATCGGAAAGCCCAGATTTTTTTTGTTGAATTCTTAACTAGTTCCGATATCGGAACACCTAATCTAGTTAGGTTCCGATATCGGAACCTATAAACGGCGGTTCCATGAAACGCCGCTAACGGGTGAACCCCTACGACGTCGCAGCCACCGACGGCGGTCGGAAACGCCGTCATAGGGGTGGGTCTTGCGCCGTGATAGTTGTATGCGTCCAGTAGTGACCCAAGTCTACAAGCAATTGACGAAGCCAAATAATTTCCGCCGCAGTGTAAGCAACGACACGATATTCTGCCTCCGTAGAGGATTTCGACACAGTAGGTTGTTTCTTAGAGCGCCAGGAAATCAAATTCTTCCCTAGGAACACAACATAGCCTGTGGTGGAGTGACGAGTGTCCGGACAACCAGCCCAATCAGCATCGAATAAGCAATCACAATCTCCGGAGAATTTGCTGCATGGAGAAAAAGACCAAACTCCATAGTGCCCAGCAAATACCTGAAAATCCTCTTCACAACATGAAGATGAGTAGTATGGGGAGCATGCATAAACTGAGAAACCATATTAACAGCATAAGCAATATTTGGACGAGTCATACTTAAATATTGCAATGCACCAACTATACTATGATATTCAGTGGGATCAGCAAGAAGGTCACCATCAACAGATGACAATGTAACTCGAGAAACACTAGGGGTCCGTACAGGTTTAACTGCGTAAAGGTGAAACTTGCGCAACAAATCAGACACATATTTTTGCTGAGACAAAAATAAACCCTTAGGAGTACTAGCCACCTGTAAACCTAGAAAATAATGAAGATCCCCTAAATCTTTCGTATCAAACTCAGAAGACAGAACAGAGATGAATTTGTGAATCAGGTCATTACTACTACCAGTTAGGACTATATCATCCACATAGAGAATTAAGATAAGCATGTGAACCTTGTATTTAAGAACAAATGTAAAAGAATCACAATTGCTACATTTAAAACCAATGAAGAATAAGAACTTGCTAAATTTAGAGAACCAAGCTCGAGGAGCTTTTTGTAACCCATAAATAGACTTACGTAACCGACAAATGTGATGAGGACGAGAAGGATCAGAAAAACCTGGTGGTTGACGCATATAAACCTCTTCATTCAAAAAACCATGCAAAATGTATTTTTAACATCAAGTTGACGGACAGTCCAATTAAGATAAATAGCAAGAGTTAGAACCAATTGCACAATAGTCGGCTTAACAACATGACTGAAAGTTTCAAAATAATCGATCCCTGCGTGCTGGTGATTTCCGAAAACAACAAGTCTGGTTTTAAACCGCTTCAATGACCCATCAGAATTGTATTTACTTTTATACACTCATTTACATCCAAGCACATTGCGATTGAAGTCGCGAGGTACCAACTCCCAAGTATTATTTTTAAGTAATGCATTACACTCATCAAGCATAGCTTGTCGCCAACGAGAATCTTTGGACGCTTGTTTGAAATTAGAAAGCTCTAATTCTACAATGTATGATTTTAAATTCATTAACCGACGAGGCTTGAAAATTCCAACTTTAAGATGAGTAACCATGGGATGAGCATTGGAAATCAACGACTGTGAGGAAGAGGCAATGGAAGGCAAAATAGGAGAGGAAACACTCGAATGGATAACCGACTGGGAAGGTAAACTAGACGGTGACGGAGAAGGACTGGAGGTAGCAGACCGAAGCTCAGGAGACGCAGATACAACCGGTCTAGACGCAGGAGATCCATAGACAAGAGAGAATGACTCAGTAACCATGCTAGACAATGAACTCGACCTATCTACAATTTCTGGCGACACAGGTCACAATCAGAGGTGAGCTAGGAGGCGACGCGGTAGAGGAGGAGCTGGGATGTGACTCAATAGAACGTACTAGAGACGTGCTAGAAGGAGGAGACAGTGACACTGGAGAAGGAGAAGACGACAATGATGGGAATGTTGACTGAGTAGACGAACCAGATCCCGTAGACACTACGACAGGTGACCAACTCTCAGAGAGGTCAAGCGGCGAGGAAAAAGGCATGCTCGACTGAGAAGGAAGTAGACTACGATAGGGAAATTGTTTTATATGGAAAAGAACATGACGACTAACATAAACTCGACCAGTGACAGTGAGAGGATCAAGACACCTATAACCCTTATAATCAGATGCAAAACCAATGAAAATATAATGTTTTAATTTATGTTGCAATTTGTTGATTTTAGATCCATTAGAAGAGGAAAACAAGCACAACCAAAGACTTAAAAAAATCATAAGATGGAGAACAATGAAACAATTTTTCAAATGGAGACACACCACCTGAGTTCAAGCTTGGTAAACGATTAACAGTAAAAACAGATTGAAACACAGCATCAACCCAGAATTGAGCAGGAAGATCTGACTGAATAAGCATTGTGCGTGCCATTTCAATGAGATGACGATGTTTGCGTTCAGCAACTCCATTTTGAGCTTGTGTGCCAGGACATGATTTCCGAAAAATTATTCCACATTCATCTCTTGACATGTAAAAGGCTTCTTCTCAAAACTCAAAAGTTCTCGTTTCTGGAGAAATCGTCATAGGCTTTTTGACTGTATATATGCCATTGCAGTGTGAAATTACTAACTGAAGAGCGTGCTACATCCATTCCCTCTAGTCTTTGTACTTTAATGTCAATTTTTGAAAAGGAACTGCTTCTGTAGTATGTAACATAATGCAAATGTAGCTGTTAGAAACCACACAACAAACGTAGAATGCGGCCTTATTTGTCCGAGCCTGAATTAAATTGAAATAAAAACTAATATATTAAAATTTGACTAAATTTATTTATTTTTCATGATTATATTTCGGCTGAACCAAGCTAAATTAAAAGATTTAAATACTACAAATGATGAAATTCAAAGGAAATTTATAGGTTTACTGAAAAAATAATAATTTCCATTACAGTTCCGTCGTATTTTCACCTGAACTACAATAGTACTTTATCTCTAAAATTTAAGGAACCCCTAGTTCCGTCCATCCACTGGAACCTATTTTTTTACATCATGACTCCTTGATAATACTCGACCAATTGAATTGATCATATTATTGAAAAAAGAAAAGAAATTTCTGGATAAGCGGGAAGGATGTAGAACATTCAGAAGAGCAAGGGCGTGTTTGGTTGGACAAGTTTTTGCAAAACTTGGACTATCCAAATCCAGTTTTGTAAAATCTTGTTTGGTTCACCAAGTTTTCCAAAATCCAGACTTGCAAAATCCTAAAAACCAATCAAAAATTTTGTTTCATACTCACAAACTCAACCCAACCAAACAAGGATTTTGCAAAACCAGACTCTCAAAATCCCAAACAAAAACCCAAACTCTCAAAAACTCAAAACAAAATCCAAACTCTCAAAAACCTTGCGAACCAAACACACCCCAGATGATTCAATATCAACCACAGTGACTTCAAACGTCATACGAAAATGCCTGAAAACGCTAGACTCATCCTTTTCACTGCTATATCTACACACCTCCCCATGGGCAAAATCATAAAAGCATTTCAAAACACATAAAATCCGTCAACAATGTCGCTGATTCCGAGCATATTCGGTGGCAAGAAGACCAACGTGTTCGACCCTCTATCACTAGAAACATGGGATCCCTTCAGAGACTGTCCGTTCTTACAGAAACTGGCGAGCTTTCCTGATGTGGAAGGCGGTGAAGTTGCACCGCGGATTGACTGGAAAGAGACGCCGGAGGCTCACGTGTTCGTGGCGGATCTTCCGGGGGTGAAGAAGGAGGAGGTGAAGGTGGCGGTGGAGGAAGGAAGCGTGGTGGTGATTAGTGGAGAGAGGGCGGCGCGTGGAGTGGAGCATGGAGAGGGGGATGTGAAGTGGCGGCTCGTGGAGAGGAGTGGCGGTGGCGGGAAGTTTCTGCGGCGGTTCAGGCTGCCGGAGAATGTTATGTTGGAGGAGGTCAAGGCGAGCTTGGAGGACGGGGTGCTCACGGTGGTGGTGCCAAAGGCGGAGGTGAAGAAGCCGGAGGTCAAGGCCATTGAGATATCCGGCTGAATTGTTTCTTGTACTAACTGTTTTTCACAAGTTCCATTTCATGTGTGTTTGTGTGTGTTTTGTGAGAATAATTTGACTTATGATTCTGTACTGTGTGTAATAATATGATCTGGCCATATGATCCAGAGGTGTACTGTATTTGTTTTGCTTGACAGAACAAGAGTGGAGCTTTTCAGCTGATGTTTAATGAGTATTTTTAGCCTAAAAGTGGCTCAATTCAGGTTTTGTTAAAAGTACAGCTCTATCAAACACAGATGGAACCAGCTCAGGCCTACCTATCCTAAAATTCGAAATCCAGTCTATATTATAGTAAACCGATTAAATTAGGGCTTTTCCGCTCTCCGCGAGACGACAGTTATGAACCTGCATTTATGCTCTATGTTTTTTTAACCATTTAAATCTATCCTAAAATAAATTTCTGGTTCCGCCACTTATTCAAACACATCCTAAGATTGATCTCTAGCAGGGAACAACAATAACCATAAAATTGCATACAATATGGTGATTGAAATTGATTCATCATAGAGCTCTAAACATAACCAAATGAACATTGAATTAAGAACACAAAGTATGCAATAACAAGCTACAAACAAATAACAAAGACAGGATCACCTCTCACTCTTGGTCTCCTCCTCAGCTCCGGCCAGCGCATCGAAAACCGGCAATGCAGCAGAATCCGACAGCTTCAAATGCAGAGCGCGAACACCTTTCCACTTCTTCGGAACAATCCCCTCAACAACCTTGATAGCAGCAACCACATTCTCAGCAACCTCATCACACGACATCTCGCCGCCACAGACTCCGACCTTCACAAAGCTACACGTCCCTTTGCCGAAACACACGACTGCAGAATCACAGGCCTGCTCAATCTGCTCCCTCCACCCAACTTTCCCGCGCAAATCCAACGGCACGGGGACCTTCCTCTTCTTCTTGTAGAACTGCTTCCCCAGGATCCCAGGAAGCAGAGGAAAGACACGCTTGTCTGCGAGGAAGACGTCGAAGGAATCATAGAGCTTTCGCTTTCCTTCTAACGACCCACACTCTGATTTCAGCTTGGAGAGCTTGAGCACTTTCGTGATCGGAATCTGTTCGGATTTCACCCTCTTCAGCGCCGCCTCCGCCGTGATTCTGTCCGGAGATTTGATCGGGCGGTCGTCGATGATGAGGCAGAGGTTTCTGAGCTCGTTGCTGGCTTGGAGGGGGTATGGGAGGGGGATTTTGTGAGGGGTTCTGGAGAGGTTTTCTGGGGGGATCTTTTTCAGGGTTAGGAGAAGGAAGATGAAGTCTTGGGTATCGGTTTCATCATCGGATTCCTCCTTTGGGTGGAGTTTTCGCCATTTTTGAAGAGCTCTCACGGATTTTTTCACCGTCTTTATGCTTATTCTGCTCTCAGCCATGGAACACGAGAGCTGTGTACGGTGGCGATAGCGGCGGCGGGTGGTGGCGGCTTTTGGGGGTTTTGGTTTCAAGGTTTTAGGGTAGGGTATTTCTATCATGTAGTTCAAGTTGTTATGATATTCTGGGCCATCTCACCGGTACTTTGAGAAAAGAATATTGGATCTGAGCCCAGAATTGAATAATTTGTGAATAAAATCTATTTTTATCATGTTATTAGAAAAGATGTAGTTGCTATTGTGCTAAATTTCTGAATAGGGGGGAACTTATTTTCCGTGCCAATTATACACACATAGTCCTACTACCGAAGGTTACTCGACCCGAGCTCATAACACAGTTCAGGCTGATTAGCTTGTGTAATGTGTCCTACCAATTCGCCTCGAAAGTGGTTACAAATAGACTCAAACCAATTATGGATAGCATCATCTCGCTCTCGCAGTCAGCCTTCATTCCAGTCCGTCTGATTACAGATAATGTGTTGGTGGCACATGAGATTCATCATTCCATAAAGGCAAGAGCAACAGGCCGCATAGGAGAGATGAGTATTAAGCTGGACATGAGTAAGGCTTTCGACCGCATCGAATGGATATTTGTCACGATGACCTTGGAGCGTATGGGCTTTCCTCCTGCTTTTGTGGCCTTGATACGAAGATGCTTGTCAACAATGCAGTTCTCATTCATATTGAATGGCGAGGAATTCGGGCCGTTAACTCCGCGCAGAGGTATTAGACAGGGGGACCCCCTTTCTCCCTACTTGTTCATAATTTGTTCAGATGTGTTGTCTATGTTGCTGTCGGGTCTGGAATCTGCGGGACGAATACATGGGGTGAGTGCCTCTTATCGCGGCCCGAAAGTATCGCATTTACTCTTTGCAGATGATACCCTCCTAGTTGGGGAGGCGACGGTTGAAGAGGCGAGGAGATTTCACTGGGCCCTGTCATTATATGAAGATATCTCTGGCCAGAAGATCAATGTTGACAAATCAGGGGTACTGTTCAGTCCAAACACTGCGGCTGAACTTCGGCCGCAGGTATGTGATATACTAAAAATTCCTGAAGTAGAGTCGCATGGAAAATACCTTGGTCTTCCTACTGTTATTGCCGGCAAAAAGGAGAGATTTTTCAGTTTTTGAAGGACCGGATTCGGGAAAAGATTGATGGCTGGAGCGAGCGGAACCTTTCGAAAGCCGGGAAGGAGATTCTCATCAAATCCGTTTTGCAGGTGATCCCCAGCTATACGATGAGCTGCTTCAAGGTTCTAGACACCATCATTGAAGAGATACATGGATTGTTGAGCCGATTCTGGTGGGGAAGCTCGGATACGGAGAGGAAGATCCCATGGGTATCTTGGAAAAGAATGACGAAAGCCAAGGATAAAGGAGGCATCGGATTCAGGGACCTCAAAGCTTTTAACCAGGCTCTTCTGGGTAAGCAGGCTTGGAGGCTCATAACTCAACCCCACTCATTGCTAGCACGGGTTCTTAAAGCAAAATACTACAAGAATTGTGATATTTTCTCGGCTGCCTTGAATAACAGACCGTCATGGAGTGGACTCATGGACTCATGGAGTGGCAAATCTGCGGACTCATGGAGTGGATATTGAGCCAACTTTCCCTCTTTGTTTGGAGCATGGAGATACTGCCACTCATTTGTTCTTTGAATGTAACTACGCAAGGGAGGCTTGGTTATCACTTGGCTTGCTGAATAAAGTACTAGAGCTAGCCGGCTCTCGCGGCGATGTTTGGGTAAGAAATCTCTTGAAGGATGATGATGCTGGGTTTTGCAGCTTAATTCTGGTAGTCTGCGATGGTATTTGGATCCAACGGAACCGGCAGGTCTTCGATCAAATCCACATGGGGGCCAAAGAAATGGCAGCCACAGTTACTGCCTGCCAGAGGAGCTACACAGCGGCACAAGGATGGAGGGATGCGCAGTCTCATGCTTTGCTACCGGCTGCTTTGTTGCGACCACCGGATACGGGCCACTCTATTTACTTTGATGCAGGAATTCTCCAATCCAACGCAGGCATTGGTGTGGTAGTGTTAGAACCAGGCGGAAAGTTCATGAAGGTTTATGCTCGCAGGTTTCCGAATGTCAAGGAACCAGCGCTGGCCGAGTGCCTGACTCTTGAAGAGGCCCTTATGATGTCCGCAGAGCTACAACTTGGCTCAATAAACATAGTGGGAGACGCGTTGCATGTTATTTACATGGTACTGGGCGAGATTGAATGTGCCGTGAATTGTGAATCTGTTATGGCTAGAATAAGGAGTTTGCTGGAGCATGACCCTAACACGGGACTCTACTGGGTACCTAGAAGCATTAATCATATAGCTCATTCTCTAGCAAATTATGCTAAGATATGTCCCCTACTTTGTAACTCTTGGAACTCTCCTCCGAGCTTCTTGTCTTTCGTTTCTGAACGTTTTCCAGAACCCTGAATGAATGAAAGCAATTTTTTCCTAAAAAAAAAAGTTTCTTCACCTCTTGCCTCATATCAAATTATAAAATTCTATATTTCTTCGCCAATAGAACTTGGAAGGAAAAAAAATCATATTAGCATAAACTTGTATTCCTTCCACAGAATGCTGATCGTTCACATATATGGCAACTTCTTCAGGTAAATCATATGTAATAATTTATTATTTTCGTTTCAAAAGTTCCTAGATCAAATGTAGATCAGGAACATAAGATAACCAACAATTGTCTTTGTACTCTTATCATGTATTTTCCTCAATTATATAAAAGGATTTTTTATGTATAAAAAGATATTGGAAGAAATTTAGCTCTTGTGTATAAAACTTAATGTTTGAGACGGAATCGTACCAACTTATTATTTCCGGATTTCCTCAATTAATACCATGATTGTGTCTGATAGTGCTTTGCTTATACACCTTATTTCATAAGAAAACTTATTTTAATAAAAGAGTCAGGTTTACATCGACATGGGATTTCAAAGACAAAAAAAAACACACCATGTATATATTTGATAAGGATTTCGTCACGAGTCCCTAGCTCGAATATAACTAGAGGTTGCAAATTTGAATTTTAATATGTTTCATTGTATCAAATGCATAACTATGTCCCCTAACTTTCTTTGGACACCTTCATTGATCTCTTTTGAAGAGAATAATTTAGCATAAAAGATCATGAATGTGATAAATCCTATAGAACGGATCAGAAGTTTTTACTAGGATTAAACTTCTATTCACAATTTAACAACGATGAACTTTACCTCAAACTTAGTTATCCTTGATCCTTTTAGCACAATCCTTTGAAAATGTAGAATCTTACTAATCTATGGAAGATTCTATTTCGTAGTATTCAGTAACATAGTTGCATAAAACAAGATTTCAAGTATAACATAGTGTAATATTTTGGCCATTGTATATAGGTATGGCTTATAAAATCTAATTCACCGTGAAGGTTTTGTTCAACTAATTTTTCCACTTATTTACCGAAACCCCACCAATCACTATAGTTGTTAAAAACAACACTTATTATTTTATAGAGCTTAAATGAATAAAATTTTGTTCGACGAGTCTCGAACAACACAAATCTCTAAGCATCTCTAATGGTAGAGAGGCATGGAGTACTCCTTGAGTGCCATATTGATAAAAACTAAAAAAGAAACCACTATACTATCCCGAGTTCTTTTTTCCTTTTGGATAAATTCATATGAAAAAAAACATGCATTGAAATAATTATGTAGGATAAATCAACGACCAACCATTCATACATTTGAAATTTTATTACAGACTTTCTGTATACAACTCATTTCAGTACAGATTTAAAACAAGAAACAAAAGTACTCATGAATGTTAATTGGTAATCATAGATACTTCAAGTTTAGAAGGAAGGAACGATCCATAATGCTGAACAAATGCGGTTAGGAGGCTCACTAACGAATAACCATTCCAAATATTCATGTGCAATGCTATAAATTGCCATCCTCTTCCTATCTTCACCTGGGAACTCAAATTGTGGCAAATAAATGCAGTTCGGCTTTATGAAATTTGAAAATGCTGAAGCGTCCACAGATATTGAGACGTTTCCACCCAGAAAAACTGCATCACTTCCCAAACTAAAAATAGGCTCACCTCTGCGTTTCACAACATCTAATCTCATAATTTGAACAACCCTCCTTCCGGCATTATTGACATAAGAGACTAAAAGCAGTTCTGCAGTAGACGACTCAACCATATATATATCATACACTAATTCCCAAGGAGTTTGAACCTTAAATATGACCTCTGCTTTGTTAGGACTGGGACATCCAGAGGGATCCCAAACCCAAATTTCCTTAGCCAGCTCATCAACAGCATAAAACTTTTCCTTGTAATAAATTATATCACTAAATGGTACGGTTGGAACAAATGGTTCTATCTTATTCCAACAATCGTTTCCAACCTTCCAGAATCCCAAACCTAATGGTGAGAATGTGGCTAAGAGAACAAAATTTGAAGAGTTGGATGGATTTGCTGACAAAACAGCTCTTGTTATAAAACCAAACTCATCAAGATAGTGGGGTCCAGAACAAGGCGGAGACTTTAAGTTCGGGAGTTGAATTTGCTCTCGAGAAAATGGGTTCAACAGTATCGCATCTCCGGAAGATGCTACGGTAAGTATCCATCCGAATCCAACTCCAAAACATCTTTTAAGCTTTGTTTCTGGAAGTGCTAGGCTCATAACAATCTCTAGTTTTGTCAGGCTAAAAAATTCACGCTCATCATTTTCTTTTTTCTTCACTGGAAATATTCCCGGCAACATAAGGAGAGGATAGCTAGATCGAGAATGGACTTTATTATTACTCATAACTACTCTCCACGAAGAACACACTCCTCTCATAGCCATTACATCCTCAATAAAGGGAACACGGAAAGCTATCTCTACCAATACATCTGATTGAAGGGCAGACCAATCTCGACGATAGTCCATGACTAACTACTGCCTATCGATTAAAAATGAACATAAGAATATATTAATGACGAACGCAAAGAAGACAAAGCATAAACCTAGCAATTCTAATCAACTATCAATTCTCACACATTAGACATATGAAGAAAGACTAAAACTCAAGCAATTAAATTAGTAAGTTAAATCCAAACTAGTAATAATCATAGCGGGTTCTTATAACCAAAAAAACATTGAATTCACAGAGATCTAGATCTAACCTGTTGTCGTCGACCACCACACACTAAATCTTAGGCCCGTTTCTCCAGTCACATCGCCTTCGCCCCAACCCTATTGTTATTCTCAAGCGATGAGGTTGAATTGAATTTTTGATCTCTAGGGGAACAATGAGTTAGTGTTGGTGAGATTGTGAAAAAACCAAATAGTTCTCGAATTTTCATTTCTTATATTTTAAGGGGTGTGAACTCTATTTTCCAATGTGTCTATGTTAAATCTAATAAGATTGAATTGTTTTTTATGGCCCAAATATGTTTCAAAATTTAAAATTTACCTCAACAAATAAAATGAATGTTTAATTGGGCCAATAAATAATTTTGGCTAGCTTTTGATACATGAACTATTTTTGTTACAATATAACTTTCTGTAAGGGCATTTTGGTCATTTCATATGTTTATTTTTATTTATTTATTTTTGTACTCTCCCTTCATGTATTTTCCTCTATTATATAAAAGGTTTTTTATGTAAAAAAAGATATTGGAAGAAATTTAGCTCGTGTGTATAAAACTTATTGTTTGAGACGGAATCGTACCAACTTATTATTTCCGAATTTCCTCAATTAATACCATGATTGTGTTTGATAGTGCTTTGCTTATACATCTTATTTCATAAGAAAACTAATTTTAATAAAAGAGTCAGGTTTACTTCGACATGGGATTTCAACGACAAAAAAAACACGTCATGTATATATTTGATAAGGATTCTGCAGTCGGCAGGGGTCCCTAACTTGAATATAACTAGAGGTTGCAAATATTTAAATTTTAATATGTTTCATTGTATCAAATGTATAACTATGTCTCTAACTTTCTTTGGACACCTTCATTGATCTCTTTTGAAGAGAATAATTTAGCATAAAAGATCATGAATGTGATAAATCCTATAGAACGGATCAGAAGTTTTTACTGGGATTAAACTTCTATTCACAATTTAACAATGATAAACTTTACCTCAAACTTTGTCATCCTTGATCCTTTTAGCACAAATCCTTTGTAAATGTAGAATCTTTCTAATCTACGGGAGATTCTATTTCATAGTATTCAGTAACATAGTTTCATATAACAAGGTTTCAAGTAAATCATAATGTAATATTTTTGCCATTGTATATAGTTATGGCTTATATAATCCAATTCCCCCTGAAGGTTTTGTTCAACTAATTTTTCCACTTATTTACCGAATCCCCACCAATCACTATAATTGTTAAAGGAAACACTTTTGTTTTATAGAGCTTAAATGAATAAAATTTTGTTCAACGAGACTCGAACAACACAAATCTCAGAGCATCCCTAATGCTAGAGAGGCAGTGAGTACTCCCTAAGTGCCATATTTGATAAAAACTAAAGAAGAAACCACTATACTATCCTGAGTTTTATATTTCTTTTGGATAAATTCAGATGAAACATGCATTGAAATAAATATATAGGATAAATCAACGCCCAACCATTCATATATTTGAAAAAATTTTATAGACTTCAGGTATTAAATCTTTTCAGTACAGATTTAATTCAAGAAACAAAAGTACTCATGAATGTTAATTGGTAATCATAGATACTATAAGTTTAGAAGGAAAGAACGATCCATAATGCTGAACATATGCGGTTAGAAGGCTCATAAACGAATAACCATTCAAAATAGTCATGTGCAATGTTATAAATTGCCATCCTCTTCCTATTTTCACCTGGGAACACAAGTTGTGGAAAATACATGCAATTCGGCTTTATGAAATTTGGAAATGCTGAAGCATCCACCACAGATGTTGAGACGTTTACACCCATGATGCTGCCCGCCTGTCGGTCCGAATGGTCCCCTACTCCCTGATCCAATAACCTGACCCTGCAAGACAGAGCCCCGGAAGGTACCCGAGGGTAGACCCTCCGGCGTGATGATGAAAGATGGATCCCGGGAGAGAAAAGGGGTAATCACTAGAATAATGAGAAGATACTTACTTGGAGTAGTGCTGAGGAGCACTATTTATACAGTAACTCATTCTCTCCATGTGGTCCATGCTCTGGGTGTCTTCTAGTGTGCTTGTCCCTATCCGAGTTGCACGAACCCCGATACTGCCAAGCTATGCTTACCTTATAGTTGGCCGAGCCCATGCTACTGCCGAGTAGCTGGGCCTGGGCCTGGTATCACCAACCCAGAAAAATTGCATTACTTCCCAAAACAAAAACATGCTCACCTCTGTGTTTCACAACATCTAATCTCATAATTCGAACAACCCTCCTTCCAGTATTATTGAGATAAAAGACTATTAGAAGCAGTTCTGCATTAGACGACTCAACCATAAATATATTATACACTATTTCCTAAGGAAGTTGAACCTGAAATATAACCTCTGCTTTGTTAGGATTGGGACATCCAGAGGGATCCCAAACCCAAATTTCCTTAGCTAGCTCATCAACAGCATAAAAATTTTCCTTGTAATAAATTATATCACTAAATGGTACGGTTGGAACAAATGGTTCTATCTTATTCCAACAGTTGTTTTCAACCCTACAGAATCCCAAACCTAATGGTGAGAATGAGACTAAGAGAACAAAATTTGAAGAGTTGGATGGATTTGCTGACAAAACAGCTCTTGTTATAAAATCAAACTCATCAAGATAGTGGGGTCCCGAACAAGGCGGAGACTTTAAGTTAGGGAGTTGAATTTGCACTTGAGAAAATGGGTTCAACAGTAGCGCATCTCCTGAAGATGCTACGGTAAGAATCCATCCGAATTCAACTCCAATACATCTTTTAAGCTTTGTTTCTGGAAGTGCTAGGCTCATAACAATCTCTAGTTTTGTCAGGCTAAAAAATTCACGCTCATCATTTTCTTTTTTCTTCACTGGAAATATTCCCGACAACATAAGGAGAGGATAGCTAGATCGAGAATGGACTTTATTATTACTCATAACTACTCTCCACGAAGAACACACTCCTCTCATAGCCATTACATCCTCAATTAAGGGCACACAGAAAGCTATCTCTACCAACACATTTGATTAAAGGGCATACCAATCTCGACAAAAGTCCATGACTAACTACTGCCTACCGATTAAAAATGAAAATAAGAATATATTACTGACAAGCGCAAAAAAGACAAAGCAAAAACTTAGCAACTCTAATCAACTATGAACTCTCACACCTCAAGAATATGAAGAAAGACTTAAACTCAAGCAATTAAATTCATAAGTTAAATCCGAACTAGTAATAATCATAGCGGTTCTTGTAAATTCACAGAGATTTAGAGCTAACATGTTGTCGTCGATCACCGCACACTAAATCTCTGGCCCGTTTCTCCAGTCACATCGCTATCGCCCCAACCTTATTGTTATTCTCAAGTAATGAGGTTGAATTAAATTTTTCATTTGTAGGATATCAAGCGGAACGGTGAGTTGGTGTTGGTGAGATGGTGAAAATACCAATAGTTCTCAAATTTTCTTTTCTTATATTTTAAGAGGTTGTGAATTCTGTTTGCCAATATGTCTATGTTCAATCTAAAAAGATTGAATTATTTTTTATGGCTCAAACAAATTTCAAAGTTTAAAATTTACCTCAACAAATAAAATGGATGTTTAATAGGCCCAACAAATAATTTTGGTCAACTTTTGACCCATGAACCATATTTGTTAGAATCAAATTTTGTAAGGTTAGTTTAGTCATTTCATATGTTTATTTTTATTTATTTCTCATGTACTAAACGTCAATTCTTCTTAAAAAATACATTAATATAAATATTTTAGGTATTTCATTTTTCCAAAATATTTTAGCCATCTATTATTAAATTTCAAATATTTAAAATCTGGAAAAAAAAAAACCACGAAGACACATAACTACTAAAATAACCTCACAAAATGTTAAGAAATCGTTAAGGGGTAGAAAGAGTATAACATTTATTAAGATGTTCCTCATATACCTCTTATCATGTACCAATAAAAACATGACATGTGTACAATAGAAATAATTTAATTGTTTAAAATATTTTTAGTAAAATTCTAAAATACTAAGTTTTAATGCGTAAACACGTTTCGGTAATGATTGAATACGTGACCAAATTATAAATTACTTTAAGATTACATGTTTCTATCTGGTTGGTGCCTGGTACATGCATATATCAGGATGATCAAGGTAAATTTTGGGTGGTTCTATATACAGGTCACTTTACCTTTGCAGGTCCAAATTAAATTTGAAGTGACAATAATGTCCCTTTTAAATATGTATTATAATTCACAAAAAAGTAATTTATAATTTGGACACGTGTTCAATCATTACATAGACGGGTTTATGCATTCAAGATTAGGGTTTTAAAAATATATTTATAAAAACTAATAAACAAATGAAGGGAAATTATGTTATTTTCCCACTTTCATTAGACATGCAGAACTAAAATGGACATGCATATAGCAACCACCTGAATTTTATTAAAATATAGAAATTATCCAAAATTATTTGCTGGTGCTAAAAAATATCCACAGGTATTTGACAATTATTTGGGCCATAAAAAACAATTTAGGATATGTTCTCTTGAACTTATTTCTTATTGTTGTGTCGCTACTTTGAGTTTAAGATAATTTATCGCTATCTGATTGGTGCCTGATACATACCTAAATCAGGATGATCATGGTAAATATTAAACTGTAGACATTATCCAAAATTATTTGTTGGTGCTAAAAAATATCCATAAGTATTTGTTGGGCTAAAAAAATATATTTTTTACATTTATTTAGGCCATAAAAAACAATTTAGGATATGTTCTCATGAGTTTATTTCTTACTGATCTGAATAAACTAAGTAGAAGTGAATTGAACTAAACTGAACTGAACTGAACTGAATCGATGTGAAAATTTATGTATTGAAAAGTGAAATAGTATAATTAAAAATAGCTGAATTTCATCAAGTTATAATTGAAATAAAATAATTTAAACTAAAGTAAACTAAATTGAATTGGATTAAACATTTAAAACAGCTGAATTTAATTGAACTAATTTACTAATAAACTCAAGAGAGCAAACACTTATCAACCAAGTTTGGAAAATTAATTTTATTTTCAAATAAATATTGTTATAATTACTTGATAAGTACGATCCTGAGCACATTACCATGTTTGTTGATAAATTCACATTGAAAATTTATGTCCTGTTTGCGTGTGTTTATAAGTAGAGCGATTCAGTTCAATTCAATAAAAAATAATTTGATAAAATTCAGGTAACTTTAGACATGCTGATTTTATTTTTAAACGCATTAATCTTCACTTCAGTTCAGTTCAGTTCAGTTTAGTCTAATTCAGTTCAATTCAAATCTGTACAATTCAATTCAGTTCAGTAAAAAATAAGTTCATGCATAGATGCCCTTAATATTGCAATGTCTTAAAATAATTTAAAAATGCTTAACCAGATATAATTTACACCTATACTTAGCTTATTAATTTTTGTCTCTAACAAATTATTTAAACACTTTCTCTTTTACAATTCTTCTGAAAAGAAGAAAATTGGCCTCTTTTCACAATCACATATGATTTGTCTTTCAAAAAAATCACCTATGAATCCTGTGACAAAAATAATATTGCTTCAACAAAGTTAAGAATAAGATCTTTTTGCTTCATGTTTATTTCTGAGAATTGAATATGCCGTACTTTGGCAAGAGGGAAGATTCTTTGAATTTCGGTCTGTGCAATACAGTAAAGGAGAAATTCGAATCATTTTTATCTATGATAGTGTACCAAAACGGTTACCCCCATTCGCTTCTCTCTCTAACTCAATTCTCTCTCCCCACTCTCTACCTTTATTGCTGAAATCTATGCTTTCCCTGAAACAGTTACATTTCTTTTCGTTACCGACATAAAGACCCACCGCAACGGTTACAAAACGGCAGATTCGATGGCGGAGCCACCGCAGTTTCGCGGTGGCAACGCTCCGTTCCGGTCGTTCGCACAAGCTGTCATCAACAAACCTCCCCCTATGTCATCCAAACTACCCAATAATCCAGATATCCAGTCAATAGGCGAATTCAAGGGCAAAATCGCATGCATTGTATCACCGGAGCAGGCTTCCCAATTGGCCGCTCATTACCAGTACACGCTGGTCGGAAAATTCGAGAACGGGAAGCCGTCGATGGAAGTACTAAATGAAGCTTTCAAATCCATCGGTTTCACCTCCAAATTCCAGCTTGGCTCGCTCGATTTCAAGCATATTCTCATCCGATTCCAAGACCCCGAGGACTACCAGAGATGCTGGATTAAAGGCATTTGGAGTTTCAGAGGAGTGCCTATGAAAATACTCAAATGGTCAACTGATTTTGTTCCTGGAACTGAGTCCTCAGTAGTTCCAGTTTGGGTAACCATTCCTAACGTCCCTATTTTCTTTTACAACACTGCTATGCTTGAGTTCATTGGCAATAGAATATGAAAATTCCTGAAAATGGACTATGCAACAGCCTCCCTCACTAGACCTTCAGCAGTTAAGTTTTGCATAGAGGTTGATCTACAAAAAAAACTTCATACTGAGATAACTATAGGAATGCCTGGCCTGCTAGCTGACCTTGAAATCATCTATGAACAATTACCCCTTTTCTGTCCTCACTGCCAAAAATTAGGACATGGTTTTGACTACTGTAAGAAAGCTCACCCCAATCTTATCCTCCCTACTAGACCACCCATCCCTGTCACTCAAGATAACAGGCCTAAAGTAGTGCCCAAAGTGGTTAAACCTAGAGAAGGGGCTTCTGGACTTACCAACAAGGAGAAAGATAGGCTGTTTAAATCTCAGAACATGACTTATGTCAAAAAAGCTCCGCAACCTACTCCTCAACCTTCAAAACCTGCCAACATTCCCCCACAAGATAAAGGAAAAGAGAAACTTATCTTGATCAATGATGAAGAATTTGTTCCCCAGGCTAACACCATCTGCATCAGTAACTCCAGTTCAGACCAATCTGCCTCTCCTGAAACTAGACTAGACTCTGATGTCTGCTTCCCTGCACCTCCTAATGAAAGCACATCTAGAGAACTGCACCCTGAGATCACTGAGGATGTAGAAAAATGGCTGATGGAGGACAAAAGACCTACATACTATGCTAAAGATGATTCTGCAATCTCCCACTCAAGACCTCCCCTTTCCTCACCTATCCATACTAATCAAGTTTCTTTTTTCTCCCAGGAAAAAAATAGGAACAACAGATTTCTTCCATTGCAGGTACTCACAGAAGAGGAGGAAAAGGAACCCCAGGAACAAGATCAGGCTCATGACTCTTCCGGTCACTCAGATGTTCCCCCCTCACAGCAATCTGAGCAACAGGTAAACACAACTCAGGTGAGAAAATCCAATAGACTTATGGCAAAAAATACACCAGTGATTAAGCTTCAGACCTATTTCACTCAACTGAACCAAATTATTGCTAGTTCATCTACAAATAGCCCTAAAAATCTTTTCAAATGAATAGTACAACCCTGAAAAATAAATTCCTTGTGTGGAATGTGAGAGGGATGGAAACTTCTATGGATAGACTTCATGAACTCATTGCCAGTCATAATTTTGATTTAATTTGCCTGATTGGACCTATGCATGATAATTCTGAATGCAACCATTATATGACTGTTTTAGGCTTCCAATTCTGCTTACATGCTAACAATTCCAAAATTTGGATTTTTTGGAGAAATGACATCCAGATGCAATTAATTCTTGATAACCCTCAATTTCTACATGCCTCAGTCCATAGCCAAAAATTAAATGCTTCTATGGAGGTTGTTTTTGTATATGGACTGAGAACAAGAAAAGAAAGGGAAAACTTATGGATTGATCTTCTGAAAATTAAAAACCCTGATACTGTTTTTATTGGAGATTTCAATGCCATCACCTCAATTTCTGAATATAAAGGTCCATCAACTCCTAGTCTGCACAGCATTAGGGATTTCTCAAAATTTATTGATGACATGGCTTTAGAGCAAATCTTCACTGTAGGAAATCCTTTTACCTGGTCTAATGGTAGACATCAAGTCCCTCTTGATCTCAGTGATAGTGGAAGGAAAAAAATCCCCACAATCCAGAGACTTGATAGAGGCCTTTGTACATCCCACTGGAACTCAAAGTTTCCAAATTCTTCTATTTTGGTTTTAAATAAATTATCCAGTGATCATTGTCCTCTATTTTTAAGTATTGGTAGTGATATAAAGTCTGGCCCTAGGCCTTTTAGATTTCTGAATACTTGGTTCAAAAGAGAAAAATTCAAAGAAGTTATTCAGGAGAACTGGGAACCTCCTATAGGTAGTACTGGTATGCTAGGTTTTTACCTCAAACTTCTTAGGCTTAAAAGATTTCTTAAAATTTGGAACAGAGAGGTTTTTGGTAATTTACACAAAAATGTTTTGATTGCTGAAGAAAAACTTAGTCTCTCAGAAATTGCTTATGATGCTGTTCAAAGTGAAATAAATTTGGACAGTCTCAAAGAAGCAAAATCTCTCCTCTCCAGAGCTATTAAAGAACAAAATCATTACTGGAAGTATAAGTCTAAGGTCAAATGGTTAAGAGAGGGAGATGACAATACAAAGTTTTTTCACAACTCAGTAAGGGAAAGGAAGGGAAAAATGTCTATCACTAAAATACAAAAGTCTGATGGCCAATGGATAGATGATTTTACAGCTATAGAAAATGAGGCAATCTCTTACTACTCTGAGTTTCTTACAGCTGAAAACAATCCTGAGCAACAAACCTTTTTCTCACATTTTTTATCCCAGATCCCAAAGCTGATTACTGTAGATGATAATTTAGATCTGCTCAGACCTGTCTCATTGCAGGAACTCAAGGAGATTGTCAGCTCTTTAAACAAACAAGGGAGCCCTGGTCCAGATGGTTACACAGCCCAGTTCTACATCAAAGGTTGGGATTTCATCCACATGGATCTATTATGTGTTGTTAATGATTTTATGTCCAGTACCAATATTCCTAAAGGAATTGCCAGTACTTGGATTGCAATAATTCCAAAAATTAAAACTCCATCTTCCTTTAGTGATTTCAGGCCCATTAGCCTTTCAAATGTGTTAAATAAATTTTTTTCAAAAGTGTTAATGGAAAGGCTAAAACCCCTTATGCAAAAAATCATTTCCCCTCAGCAGACTGCTTTTCTGAAAAATAGAGATATTAGTGATAATATCCTATACCTAAATGAGATGGTGAGATTTTTAAACAAAAAAGGCAGAAACCCTAATTGTATTTTAAAACTAGATTTGAGAAAGGCTTTTGATAGGGTATGTTGGAGATTTCTCACCAGCATACTTTTAAAGTTTGGTTTTCATGGACAATTTATATTCTCCATCTTAAAAAATCTTTCCCAAGCCTGGTTCTCTATACTTATTAATGGTAATCCAGTTGGTTTCTTCCAAGCCACAAGAGGTATAAAACAAGGTGATCCTCTTTCTCCCTTTCTTTTCAATATTTATTCTGAAGCATTCACTAGAAGTCTTGCATATATTTTTGAGTCTGGTAGCCTTCAATATTACAGTCTGCCCAGAAATGCTTCTCTTATATCTCATCTATCTTATGCTGATGACACCGTAATTTTCATGCAAGCTAGTAGAGCTAATATCATCAAAATGAAATCATTTCTTGTTGTGTTTGAAAATGTCTCAGGACAAAAAAAAATTATGACAAGAGTGATTATTTTATCAGCAAGCATGCTTATGTGGCCAATATTAGAGAAATGAACACAGTACTTGGAATGAAAAAAGGAACTTTTCCTTTTAAATATTTAGGTGTTCCTATTTTCTCTGGTAGAATAAAGAATATTTTTTTCCAGCCACTCATTGAAATGATTGACAATAGACTTTTCAACTGGAAAAATAAATGGCTGTCCTCTGGAGCCAAAATGGTGCTTATCAACTCCTGTATATACTCCCTCCCCCAACATTTTTGGGCTGTTATGAAGCCAACATCCCATATTATGAAACTGATCAAAAGAAGAATTTCAATTTTTTCTGGGGATCAGTGGATGACAAGCCAAAAAAAGCATGGAAAAATTGGAATGATATGTGTTACCCTATTGCAGAGAATGGCTTAGGTTTTAGAAACCTTAAATCTATAGTTTCAACCTTCTCTGTAAAACTCTGGTGGAAATATCAAACTGCCTCTGCCCCATGGATCTCTTTCATAGCCTCACTGCCAATTTCCTTACAAACCTCTCACACCTGGAAGAGGATATGTGAAGTTAACCAATTTGCAGAATCTCATTCCAAGGTTATCCATGGCAAAGGTTCCTGTAATTTTTGGAGTTCCAACTGGACTGATAAAGGGCCTATTTCTGATATGGTTCAGGCACAGTCTACAGACATCCCTGAGTCTTGTTCTGTTGCTCAGTTCATTGAAAATAAGCAGTTGTTCATCCCTCAAATTTTGCCTTTCATTGATACTGCTCTTCTTCATATCTTACAGGAAGCAAAAATTGTGGATCACAGGGAAGACAAGCTGATCTGGAAGCCTAACTCTAATGGTGCTTTCAATTTCAAATCAACTTACAATCAGATCAGGCCTAAAAGAGGTACTTCTGTATCTCTATCAAAATTATGGAACTCTAGAATTCCAAAAAAGTGTCTGTATTCATGTGGAAAAACTTGAACTCTCTTTTACCTTTTGACAATGTTCTGAAATACTATGGTTTTAGTATAGTCTCTAAGTGCTGCTTCTGTAGTAATTTAGACTCTCTTGACCATTTTTTTAATAAGTGTCAATTGGTTGTCCATGTTTGGGAGGGTGTGAATAATTTTATAGGAATCAGAACCCCTCTTTTCTCCACAATTTGGAATAGGATCTCATATTATTTGACCAAACCTGGAATCACTGCCATACAATCCCTCATGACTAAAAATATGGCTCTTTTCTCATGTTGGATCCTTTGGAAATCTAGGAATAAGTTTATCTATGATAACATTACTCCTAGTATCCCCAGTATCCTCCATGAGATTAAAGCCATGTCCTATGACTCTTTTGTGGCTAAACCCTTCTTTATACACTCCCAACATGATTTAGACCTAGCTGCTAATGGCTACTTCCCAAAAACCACTAGACCCCCTAAACCTATCATTACTAAAGTCCTATAGTCCAAACCAGACTCCCATTTTAAGGTCAACTCAGATGCCTCCTGGCATTGTCAGGGTACAGGACTTGGTGTTATTATTAGAGACTCAAAAGGGGAGCTAGTTACTGCACAGGCTATCTATACTCAATCCTCTTCACCATTACATGCAGAGTTGTTAGCCATTGGCCTGGGAATCAAAATCAGTAAGGAAATGAATCTCACTTGCACCTATGAGTCTGACTGCAAACAAGCATCAAAAATTATTAAGTATCCAGATGATGCTCCCTGGAGATTATTTCCCTTAGTATCTGACATTGCTCAAGCTTGTTCTGAAATTTCTCACATTTTTAGAGAGGGGAACCAGGTTGCAGATTCTCTGGCTAAGTTTGCATCAAAAACTAAACAGTCTCATGTTTTCAACTCCCATCAGACTCTTCCTATATCTGTTAAAGGCCTATACATTTTAGATAAAGAGGGTACTCCAACATTAAGAGTTCATCCTCCCTGAATAGGTACTACTCTCAGTATTTGTTTTGTCTTTGCTCACACAGGTACATTGCTGAAAAAGAAGACAATCAAATCCACAGATGTCACCCAAGATGCTGGTTCTCAAACATTACAGGAAGGGATGGTACTACTGACAAGCTGCAGACATTTCAACCTGGATCTAAAGCTGTTTCAAGTCCTACATTTCATAGATCTGGGGTTTTTTAACTGTGTACCGATTAAGGAAGTTTCTAATCTAGTTGGGTACCGCTTTTAGTTTTGCATAGCAATTCTATCATAGGTTTCCAACTTAGTTTTTAGCTTCCTTGTCTAGTTTTTGTATTAGGCTCATAGAGCTTGATCTCTTTTGAAAAGCATTTCTAATGCTTTTGGAGTTTATCTCCGCACAATTCTTGCCTGTTTCCGGGGCAATAGTTGTATCATTGGTCCTATTTTTTGTGGTACGGGATGCCCAATATAATTTCCCCCACTTTATAGTGGTTTGCCTTAAAAAAAAAAAGTACTAATAGCGTTTCTGTGCATGGACTTTGTAGATTCTGAGTATTTTTATACTGTAGAGTTAAGGATATTATAGTTGTCATGTAGTTAGATACCCTTGGATATTAGACCTAAATTTTCTTACAATGTATCCTGTGTTTTAGTAATACATGCAACTACCCCGAGGCGGAGTAGTAGTACGGTTTTGCCGGAGTCACTCTGCACCTCACTCAAATTGTCACATAAATCTCAAAAATATTTCATGTGTATTATTAAATTCAGTACCCGATCATTTATTTTTACCGCTTTTAAGAAGGGTTGAGGAGTCGTGAATAATACTCCCGCCTACTTGGATGAGTTTGACTTTAAAAGGAAGAGAATTGAATCTGCCGGGAAAAAAAATTCAATATCATGTGTTCCATTGTATTCCCACGGCTATTTTGTGGAATTTGGTATTTGAGATTGTGACTACTACATCAATTTTGCAACTCACAAATACTATTCAGATAGTGTTTTTAAAGAATAAAAGCCCTAACAAAAAACACACACAACGAGTGCTTGTTATTTGTTATCAACTGACAGAGATTGTGTAATTTTGTGTTTCAATCAAAAAATTGTGTGAAGGTAAATTGTTTTAACACCGTCTTTATGATGTCAAGGAAATTGGCCTAGTTTATGTAGAATAACTACTACTAGATTATGATACAATCACACGGCGGCAAAAGACACGTAAAACAAGCACACGTATTAAAATGCATATTATAATACATTAAAGTGCAGCTAATTTAATTCGGAATGCGATGAGTAAATCTAGACATGAGACACCTTGGTTCAACCCAGGAAAAAAAAAACATAAACCCATAATGTAGAACAAGACTAACTTCAAATGACCATAAGAGCTAACTTGGAGTAGAACAGATTGATCAAACCAAAAATGAGATTACTTGGCCACAGATACACTTCGTTTTGCTTTGATACCAGCCCAAGTTTTCTCCAACTTTGAAACCATAGCTCGCACTTCTTGAATACTATATTTACTGCTGCTTCTGGACTTCTCCTTCACAGGAATCGGATCATCATTCTTCTCAGAAGATGGTACCTCCAATTTTTCAGGAATCTCGAGTCGTCCTGGCCCTAAATCATCTCCAACACCACCCAGAATCTCCAATTTTTCAGGCTCAGAATGATCATCAACACAACCAGCAATCTTCATTATCCCAGGCTCTGAATGATCGTCAACAAAACCAGGAATCTCCATCATCTCAGGCTCTGAATCATCTTCATCGCCACTTTCTCCGCCTTCTTGAGAAGAAACAGATAAATGATCAGTAAAACCCCTCATTTCTCTCATCCGACAAGTCCTGCTAGATTCTTCAATCATTCCCAGAATCTCCATATTTTCAGGCCCTGAACGATCTTCAATAAAACCAGTAGTCTCCATCATTTCAGGCTCTGAATCATCTTCATCGCCATTTTCTTCACCTTCTTGAGAAGAAACAGATACATCATCAGCAATATACCTCATTACCTGCATCTGATGAGCCCTGTTCCATTCAACCTGATACCTCTTCGTACTATCTGACTCGAACAATCTAGCAGGCAAATAAACCTTAGCATCTCCAACAGGGCGGTTGAAATGTCGCCAAGCAGATTGACGTCCATTTAACCTTCCCACAAGCCCTGGGATTTCCTGATCGAAACCAAATTGCATCCCAACTCGATGAGGGAGATATTTCTCCCCACAGTCAATCCCAGATAGCTCTGAATATCTCCAACATCTAATCCAAACCTGAACAGCTTCAGAATCCATATCAGAGCCAGCCATAACATACATTTCACTCTCATTGTACAGCTTCTTTGCATCCCAGTTTGGCAACATTCGAGTATAAGGCCTCCACAGAAAATCCTCCCCAGATGAATCCAACATTTTGGAAATCTTACGAACCTTTAAAACCAACGGATTAACCTCGTGCCATCGCGACAATCGCGGTTCCCCCAATTTAATGGGATTAGGAGAAGGGCTAAGGTTCGGAAACCTCTCCCAAACCCAAACCTGAACCAAACCAAGAGGGGAACACAAGACAATCTCCCCATCATCATGAGAACCCATCAATAAACATTTCTTCAAAGTACCCAAATCTCTGTAAATACTAGCAAGAACAGCAGGGGCTAATGCAACAGGAATCCCTCTAGACAGGTTTATAGCAATCAAAAACAAATCTTTCGAAACAAGGCCATGTTTACCAGCAAAAATATACCTTGTGAGCCACAGTACGATAAATGCCTCATGCTCTAAACCCTCATCATCGCCTCCATCAAAGTAATCTAGCCAGGTGGATTCCCTCACTGCTTGCTGCGTATTGCGATGTATATTCGTATGCGCATCTCTCAGCTTCTTATCCAAACGAAGCATCTCATTGGACTTCTGAGGACCCCAAGCAGGCTGGCCTAAAACAGGCAGTCCACCCAAAACCTTGACATCCTCGAGAGTGACAGTAGATTCACCCCATGAAAACAAGAAGATGTTGGTTTCTGGGCACCATTTCTCAGCAAGCTTTAGCATCAGATCCTTGCTGAACTTTCTCTTCAAAATGATGCAAGTTGAGGCCAGAATTGCATCAAAGATTCCAACTTTTTTCCATGTCTCTCCATAAACTGGTTGCAGCTTATGAACCCATCTCTCCCACTCCTTCTGCGAGCATTTCGTTAGTCTCCTCCACCCTGGGAACGTAACATTGAAGTTCTTTTCTTTCAATTTTAGGTCGATGATGGCCTTAGAAGAAAGGGTGGAATGAAATGAGCTGTTTTTAGAGGTGGGTTTGAGGAAATGGGCTCGCCGGAGAGTAGGTTTCCCGCCGCCGGGCGCCAACATTAGCTCCTCCCTTTCCTCCATCATAGTTTCTTTGGAGTGAAACTCCATTTCAAAAGCTGAATAATTTATGTACTAAGTTTGCAGAGACCGTGTGGTCTTTTCATAAAAGTGATGATGATGATTAGGAAAGGTTTCTATTGATACGGAGATTACGTAAAAGTTGTATCAAATTTTAAATGCAAAGAGTCCAAAAACAAAAGACAAAGTGTATTCTGTTGAGCATGATCACATCATTTGGTTTAAAAAAGAGATTTTCAAGTAGTTTTGAAATTTGAGATTACACTAGTGGACACAAATGGGAAGCAGGGCGGGGAATAGGGGGAAGCACGGCGCCGGGTAAACCCCGCGGTACTACTCTTTTCTGATTTCGTAAATGTCTAGCCTCATCCGGAAAGGTTTTGATTTGTGATGTCCTTTCCGAAATCGTAATGATGAATCACTGGCCGTGAGCTAAGAGATACGATATCGGAAACTTTTGTTGATAAAATTGTTTACAGTGTCGGAAATGACTTTCAACGGACAATTATCCGATATCGTAAATAGGGGCCGAAGATTACTTTCCGGTAATCTTTCCGGGATCGTAAAGTTTAGCTAAAAATGTTCTTAAAATGAGTTTCCGATACCGTAAATGGATGCCTGTGTTGATGTTGTTTTCTTGTTTACGATGACGGAAATTTGTCTGGAAATACATTTCCGGACACACTTCCCGATATCGTAAAAATATTAAGTGGCTAATTTCCAAATTCGTAAATGTAGTTACTGGAGACCAACATGGTGGTCTGTTTACGAGTCGGACAACGTGCCGGGTTTACCACTGTTTTTTTTATATAAGGAAAACCACACTGCTTTCGATGTCGGAAACCACCCGAAAGATCTTGTGGAATTTTGTTATGGTTTCCGAACTCGTAAATGAGCCTGGGCGTGCCAAAAAAAATTTCTATTTTGATCCGGGGCGTGCCAAAAAAATTCCAATTTTGAATTTGCTTTACGCGATCGATGAGCATCTAATCGAAATTAGATATAATAGCCATAATAAAGAACCTAATCCTTCAATATTGGATTTAACTAGCCAAAAAATGCTTCATAGCAAAATGAATACACCTAGTAGTTGATTACACTATGTAGTGCACAATTGTAACTTACGCAGCTACGACGAGGATCACAATGATGTCGTTGTAGCCGGGTGTTCTATGCATGAAGCACACTCATCCAAAATAAAGTTTGCCAATGCACTCCTTGCTACCTTCAACTCTTGCAAGGTGTATGGGGTATAATCATCGTCGAAAACCTGCGATTTGAAAAAGTAAAGCATGTTGGTAACACATTACAAGGATTTACATTAAATCAAATAAGGAATGGAAGAGTAAGCTCACACTATGAATGTTAAGCTGTGAAAGCCGTGCACGTGCAACCACCCTCCATGCAAACATCATCGTGTAGTAACCGCATATCCAATCATTATCTTGGACCTTATACTAATAGTGACAAAAGATACACAATTTAGGTCCTAATAAGGTACAAATTTGAGGAATAATAAGAATAGATTACCTTAATTTGGTAGAACCTAAATTTGGATGGTTTAGGATTTACGAAATTCAAGGCTTCCTTGATAATATCGTTAAATGAGTGGATTGGAGGACGGTTAAGTGGATCTATCCAACATGCTTCTTTGGAGTTTGTGTTTATCGTCACCAAACGCCAATGTTCGCTAATCCATACGATAATTTGTACATGAGAGTATAATGTTAGGTAAACACAAAATAAATCATTGAAATATATATAACTTACTTACTTTTCAAGGTATGGACAAATGAAGAAGTATTTTGTTCGATCTCCTAAGGCAACCTTCAAATAAGCTACCCTTTCCTCTGTTGAGTGGGTCCCCACTTGTACGGAGTCGGGGCATATGAAGCCAATAAATGCCATTCCACGACTTTGTGCCAAATGATGCATTTGTCTATGATGAATTGTAAAGAAAGTGTTACTACCTATTCAATTGTAGTTGGAATATAAAATAATTATATTCGGAAAATGAAGAATTACAGTTGAACGAGGCACATTATCATGGAGAGTAGCCTTTGAGGTCGCCATATATCGTCAAAGTCTTGCTTGCATAGTACTACTAATTTATCAACACCAAAAACCTCTTTTGGTGCGGGAAAGTTATATGTACTAAGAGATGGATGTTTTGACAACTTGTCAAAGAGTTTGCGGATTGACGATGAAGGTTGGCTATCTTCAAATGGATGTGAAAGAGATGGAATTGTGGTTGGCGCCTTGGATTTAGTATATGCAGTTACGGTTGGCACCTTGGATTTAGGAGATGGTATTTTGGTTGGCACCTTGGATTTAGGAGATGGAATTGTGGTTGGCACCTTGGATTTAGGAGATTGAATTGTGGTTGGCAGCTTAGATATCTCATTTCTAGTTGGAGAGAACATCGATTCCACAATTTAACAATGCAAGATTTAAAGATGAGATGACATACCTTAACGATTCAAACTTAGATCAAGAATTCAGGCAAGACTTTCCCCTTTTTCTAAATTTTCAAAACTTTCTCCCAAAATAAAAATGCAGAGAACAGACTTTTAAACGCCATCAAACCGATCAATTTCCGATTTCGTAACCTACCCAAATACCTCCCTGCCGAATTCGGATTATTTACGATTTCGGATACCTACCAAAATACCTTTTCGAGTGGTTTACGATGTCGTAAGAAATGCCACTACTTCTGAGTACAATATCTGGCTTATTTACGGAATCGGAAACTAGCTGGTGCCATATATTTAAATACAGAAATACTGGCATGTGCTTTGCAAGTGTCACGGCCAAAGTACAGGCCCATTTCCGACATCGGAAACTTTGGACAGCACGGCGGGAAATCGTTCCCGCCGTGCATTCTCAACGACGTTTTTCAAACAGCACGGTGGGTTTTCCATTCCCCGCTGTCCTACACGTAAGACATCGGCTAGCCTAATTTTGACCTCCGATACCGGACCATTTCCGATTTCGTAAAGCAGAAGCACGGCGGGAAAAACAAGTTTCCTTTTTCCCGCGTGCTTCTGTGCTGCGCATCCACCAATTTCCACTAGTGTTAGGAAAGTAATTTTAAAATTGCTATCCAGTGTCCATTCAGGACATGTCCAGTTCAAATTATTTGGTGTTGTACTGTGCTGATCAGTGTTGTGCTGTGCTGAATAGTGCTGAAAGTGTTGAATAATGTTCATTAGATTTGAAGAAAAAAACGTATAATGTTAATTACTCAAGAAATAACCATTTTTCTTAATTAATATTAATTTTACAAAACATAAAATAATGTCCATTAGAGTTTAAATGTGTTGAGTTGAACAGTGTTGTGCTGATAAGTGTTGTGATGTGCTGATGAGTGTTGTGTTGTGCTGACCAGTACCGTGATGTGTTGAAATGTGCTGCAATAAGTTGAACTGGACATGGCCTTATTTAATAATGATTAAATTTGCCTAAATTATCCAATAATGTTATAAAAATTGCTTTTATAATTTAAAGTCCGTTCTCTAATTATCTTAACCTTATTTCTTGCGAAAAAGAAATAAACAGAATGGAAGATTTATGTTTTGTAAAATAAAAATAAGTATAATTAGTTTTACTTCAATTTCATCAAATTATATTTTATTGAACTACTTTTTAAAAATATCCACATTTGATGGGGGAAGTATGACTTCCTAAACCTTTTAAGCTTAAATGCTAATAATTCAAATAGTCAGCTTTGAAGCCAATTTGATGAGAAAATTTTATATGTGGGTGTTTCTTCTATGTGGGGATGTGTGCCAAATAATAAATTGACACTTGGCAAAGTGGAACCAATACTTAATGTAGTAAATTCTTTTCCTTTGTTTTAGGTTTAGGTCCTTATTTCTATTCTTTTTCTCTCTTTATCTTAATTCTTTTCATCCTCTCTGAATTTTCCCCTTGCTGATCCTCTTCTATCTCCACAACTAATAGAGTGTTCTTTTCCAAACAAATCATTTGCTGAACGAAATAGTTCAAACAAATCACTTTCTTTTTTATTTTATTTTTCAATAAATTTACTAATTCATTAATATTAAAAATAATAATAGTAATTAAAATTAAGTTAAATTTAAACTGAATTCAACTGTAAAATACTGAACTGAGTTAAACTTAATTAAAGTGAAGTTTTTTAGCGATCATTAAGTTCTGTGTAAGTACTAAATAAATTTGACGAATATTAGACTCGTTATGAATATTTCAATGATAGTTATTTAGCTAATTTTTACCATGTGTGTGAAAGAATAGATTATTATTTTATTAATTCCTACAAAATTTAATCATTTATGCATCTTATAGGCTTTTAACCTATTCCTTTGGCATTGTTCTATGGATTTTATAAGTAGAACAATTTAGTTTAATTTAATTCAATTCAATTTAACTCAATTCGATTTGGTGAGAATATATTTTGATCAAATTCAATAAATTTTAGACATATTGATTCTATTTTTTGATATGTTAATTTTCACTTAATTTCAATTCAGTAGTTCAGTAAAAAAATAAGTTCAGGCAATTAGGCCCTTAGAATCAAAGTAGAAGTTAGAAAAATGAGTAGAGAGGTTTGGCGAGCCGTAGACATAACTTGACAATATATGTAATCAACCTCCATTTACGCACGTTTTCTACACTTTATGTTCGTATATTTTTTTGTTTCAATTTAATTAAATTCAATTTAGTTCAGTATTTTACATTTTAGTGTTCAATTTTAATTGAATATGATCTGATCAAATTTAACTTAATTTAAATATACTATTATTATTATTTATAATATAAATGAATTAATACATTTATTGACAAAAATAAAATGAAAAAGCAAGTGATTTGTTTGAATTATTTAGTTCCACTTGAAACAAACAATTATTTTTGGAAAAAAACAC
Source organism: Sherardia arvensis (assembly GCA_948330725.1). Taxonomy (NCBI): domain Eukaryota; kingdom Viridiplantae; phylum Streptophyta; class Magnoliopsida; order Gentianales; family Rubiaceae; genus Sherardia; species Sherardia arvensis. Next base: position 37,701,665 of record OX415239.1, read on the forward strand.
TCGATGAGTGGTGGAGACAGAAGAGGATACAGGAGGGGGGGAATGTAGAGTAAGAGGAAAGAATTATGATTGAGAGGAAAAAAAGGATGAAAAGAAGGACCTAAGACTAAAACAAAGGGAAAGAATTTTCTCCATTAAATATTGGTCTCACTTTGCCAAGTGTCAATCTATTATTTGATCCACATACCCACATTGAAGAAACACCCACATATAAAATTTTCTCCAATTTGATATGATACAAGAATCCTAGACTTGTACAACTTTACAAAATAATAGATATGAACTCTACATAGAAATCTCTAATGAATATCAAATTTTATTTTAAACCTATTAGATAATTACCAAGGTAGAACTTAACGTGGCACCAAATAAACATTGGCACTGATATATATATATATATATATATATATATAGCAAAAAATAACAAAAGGAGACTTATGGAATATGACCATTTTTAGCAGAATAGCAGAAATGCGGGAGAGGTTAGGACCAGGTGCATTCTTTATTTGCAAGTGAATATTTAGGTCCTAACTGAAGGTAGCTGAACTTGATCAAGAAGACATTGAGCCTTTAAAGTGGTTGGGAGCGATTCCCAGTTAAAAACTAAACTGGACTTATAACCAGTTCAAATTTGGCAAAGGCATATGTAACCAGATTACCTTGTCTGAGTGAATAAACAATATGAACTCCAATATGCTGCCTAGCCTCATCACAGATCTGAAATAGTTTCCAGTGGGTAGTAATAAAATTTAGAATCATTAAAATGCTAGTTAAGGAGTCATATTTCAATAATGAAATTGTGCATGCCATAAGAAACCAAAGTAGTAATCAACATGAATTGCTTTTATCTCAGCCTAAACTGGTGAATAAGTAAAGGGGAGTAAATGGTTCTTGCAGCAACAGTATTACCAGAAGAGTCTCTTAATATCATCCCCAAGCCACAGCCAAGATTAAACCAGGCTGGATCCACATTTAGTTCAAAATCAGTTTCAGGTTTATTCCAAATCACAGCTCTTAACCTAGGTCTAGGAGGCCTAATGGTAACTGGAATATAGGCAATAGTGGAAATGTGCCTATCAATTTTCTGAGAGATTGCAATAGGATGAGCAGGTATGGAAAAGTGCATGATATCTTTTGAATTCTCTGATAATCTGTAATCTGTTTGACTTCTTTGATAATCTGTAATCTGTTATAGGTTTCAAAACTGAAAGCTACATGACAATGAATAACTAATAAAATTTTGACACATGTTAAACTTTAACAATTATAGTTAAGGACTTTTTCCCAGAAATTATACGTGCATGTTTTGTTTGCTAATACAGGTCTGATTTTAACTTAAATTATCCGTGAATTACCTACATGTCTAGGTTATAGTAAAATTATAAAGTGTAACTTGATCTTTTCAAGCTATTCAATTAGTAAACTGGACATGCGAGTATAAATTATTTTTCTGTAAGTATAATGCAATTTGATCATCAAGTGATGATGGATGATACTAACTAAATATGATAATAAGGGCTTATCCAATACTATTTATCTCATTATTTTTAGTTTAATGTATTTTTTAATTTAATTTAATTCAGTTTAGTTTTCATGGATTATAAATAAATGAAATTTAATATAATTTAGATATATTATTAATATTTTCATTTAATTAATTTTTATGACAATTTAGTTTTATTAATATTTTCATTTAATTAATTTTTATGACAATTTAGTTTAATTCAATTTATTTCTATTAATAAAAAATAAGCCGTTGTGAACCGTTCGTAACACACAAAATAATAATATTTCTTGATATAATAACTCTTCGATTCTGTGTATTATCTTATACTTATAACATCGCATGAACTACCTACAAATCCAATACCGAACTAATTTCCTACACTGTAGTCATTGGCTTTTACTAAAAGCACCGCATTCACTGAGAATTTAACTATTTTAAGCATAACTTATTTGACCTAGTTTGATGTTGCTGGTAAACTAGTAAATAAAAATAGATTGACCAAATTTAAATGGAAGTATGTGGTTTGACATTCATTTTAGCAAAGATAAACCACATATTTTATTAATATTTTTCAAGTAAATGAAACTATGTGGTTTGACATTCATTTCAGCAAAGATGAACAACTTATTTTATTAATATTTCTGCAGAAAATAAAAGTACATGGTTTGACATTCATCGGTGCAAAGATCTTTAGCTAAAGGCGCCACAAACAGTGCGAGAATTAATCCAGCAACGTAGAACCGAGCTCCTTGAATTCCTATATAACTCAGTTACCATAACAAAAAGCCATCACTCGGGATATAAGGAAATAAAAAATAAAAAAAACAAAAACAAAATGGCAGCATCGACCAAGTTCCTGTTTCTATGCCTGGTGGCTCTTGTTCTGTTCATGGCAATCGCAGAAGCGCAGGAGAATACTGGCACCGACGAAATAAGTTGGGGAGCCATGCGAAAAAATCGCCCGTATTGTGGCCCGAAGAATCCCGGAGGCTGCAAGCCCCAGCCGGCGAACCCCTACAGCAGAGGCTGCAATAATAACAACAGGTGCAGGGGAGATCCGCCACACAAGCCAGATGTTGAGAACCCTGACGCCCATCTTAAGTTCACGCCCAAGGAAGGCGCTGAGCAGGACGCCCAATAATTAATTCACCGGCCGTTAGTTAATTGCGACCAATTTTGTTAAAATTCTTCTTTAATTTTGTCTCAGTTAATTTGTAATGTGAATAATAATAATAATAATAATAATAATAATAATAATAATAATAATAATAATAATAATAATAATAATAATAATGTGTCATGGCATATTCATGCCCTGATCACACGTACGGGGTGTTTTACCTTGATTTCATCAAATTATATTTTTATTGAATTAATTAATTTTAAAAAATAATCCACATTTGGTGGGGTAAATATATTAGACTTCCCAAACCTATTACCCTTAAATGGCAAGAATTCATATAGTAAGCCTTGAAAGCCATTTTGAGATGTTATAAGTCTTAGGCCTATACAACTATTCAAAAGAATGGATATAAATTCTATACAAAAATCTCTAATGCATATCAAAATTTATTTTGAACTTATTAGAGAATACCAAGTTAGAACTCAATGCGGCATCAAATAAACATTGACATTGATAGAGATAGAGATAGCAAAAGAATAACTAAAGCAGACTTATGAAATACGACCATTTTCGACAGAATAGCAGAAATGTTGGAGAGGTTAGGACCAATGTAGCATTCATTTGTAAGTGAATAATTAGGTCCTAACTGAGGGTAGCTGAACTTGATCAAGAAGACATAGAACCTTCATAGTGGCTGGGAGCAATTCCAGGTTAAAAACTGAACTGAATTGTGCAAACTTAGCAAGGGCATTTGTAACTAGATTAGCTTGTCTGAATGAATGAACAATCCGAACTCCAATATTCTGCCTAGCCTCATCACAGTTCTGAAATGATTTCCAGTGGGCTGTGGGTTTAGAATCATTGAAATGCCAGCTAAGGAGTCATATGCAATAATGAAGTTGTGCATGCCATAAAAGAAACCAAAGTAGTAACCATCATGAATTGCTTTTATCTCAACCTAAACTGGTGAAGAAACAGAGGAGTAAATGGTTCTTGCAGCAACATTATTACCAGAAGAGTCTCTTGTGATCATCCCCAAGCCACAACCAAGATTAGACCAGGCTGGATCCACATTTAGTTTAAAACCAGTTTCAGATTTATTCCAAATCACAACTCTTAACCTTGGTATAGGAGGCCTGGTGATAACTGGAATATAAGTAGCAATGGAAATGTGGCTATCAATTTCTGAGAGATTGCAATAGGATGAGCAGCTAAGGAAAAGTGCATGGTATCCTTGACTTCTCTGGTAATCTGTAATCTGTTAGGTTTCGAAACTGAAGGCTGCATGACAATGAATAACTAATAAAATTTTGACACATATTCAACTTTAACAATAATAGTTAAGGATTGATTTCCGGAAATTATATGTGCATGTTTTGTTTGCTAATGCAGGTCTGATTTTGACTTAAACTGTCCCTCAATTTGCTATAGGTCATGGCTAGCTATAGTAAAATCATAAAGTGTAACTTGATCTTTCAAGCCATACAATTAGTAAACTAGACCCGCGAGTATCAATCCTCTTTTTTACTTTAAGTATAATGCAATTTGATCATCGATTGATAATGGATGATACTAACTAAAGATGATAATACGGCCTTATTTAATACTATTTATCTGATTATTTTTTGTTTAATTAAGTATTTTTTAATTTAATTTAATTCAATTTAGTTTTCATCAATTATAAATTAATGAAATTTAGTTTAATTTTGACATATTATCAATATTTTCAATTTATTTTAATTCATTTTAATTGATATTAACTCTATTAATAAAAAATAAGCCGTAGTAAATCAGCCATAAAAGACACAAAATAATTATATTTCCTGAATATAATAACTCTTCGAATCTGGTTCATCTGACACACTTACTTCGCACCGCGCATGAACTAACTAAAAATACAATACCCTACTAATTTCCTATACTGTAGTCATTTGCTTTTACTAAGCACCGATGTTTTTTTTTAATTGAAACCACCTTGCGGTGAGGGTTTTTATTAGCATTTCATGCTACAACCAAAGGTAGTGTTACATAAGAGTGTTCATCTTGTAGTAATAAAACATAATTAAAAGGCAGAAAAACTACATGTATGTTTGCCTTTAAAAACGATTATCTGAATATCCTCAACCCTAGTGTTCCTAGGCCTTGGAACACCTTCATCCCTTTGAGAATTTTCAAATAGTGAGGTTTTCAAGTAGTCAAAAATAGTGGTCTTCCTGTGTAGCAGTCATGAGCCTATTTGCCTTTTGAATTGGTGAGCATGCAGCTTTTGCCAAATTCTAATTGTTGGGAGCTGCATAACATTAGCCCTGATGGCATGTAGAATATCAGAAGGAAGACGGTTGGGGCTGAGAGTAATGTGCTGAGGTGATGGCAGCTTTGTTGAGGCCATTTTTGAGATGAGCGGTTTGGTTTGTTTCTCTGTAAGCATGACAAAATTGGATATCCTTTCCTTCTGTTGAATCCCAAAGTTGACACATCAGTCTTAGAACTTTCCATAGTGTGTGGATCTGCTTTTTAATTATTTGGATCCCCTGCAAACAGTCAAGATCAATAGTCAGTGGGAAAGAATCATGATTTATGCATATGGCAATCTTCTAACACGAGTTTTTAATTCAGAAACTAAGGGGTCATCAATTCTCTTAAATTTCTAAATTTCCAGCATATGAACTGTTCCTGAGGCATCCCTGATAATACATCCTCTTGTAGAATGATTTAGCTTTGTACGGGAGGCATCAGTATTCAATTTGTATCCATGATCAGGAGGTTTCCACATAAATGATTTTATCAATTTTTGTCTTAAAATACCATGAATATGAAAGTATCTCTTTGCCTTCATAATGCTACAGTCTAAGCTGGGGATTTGAACATGCACAGAGAAAATAGAAATATCAATTTTGTGAATCTGCAGTTTCATAGCAGTGACATTTAAAGGTTTGTTGTCATACATAAATCACACCTTTGCTTCCACATTACCCAAACCAAAATACTGGGGAGTATTTGACATGCATTATTTTTTGGTTTTGAGTATGTAGATATTGACCAGAACCAGAACAATGCATCGAACATATGATTAAATACTTTGAAACCTATGGCAAATGTTTGAAAGATATCTCTCCATAGATCTTGAGCATGTTTACATTTTAAAAAACAGTGTGACAGGGAATCTTCTGAGCAACAGAATGGACATTTTGATATCAAAGTAATTTTCCATGTATACAAAATCTCATCAAAAGGGATCAAATAGTTGATTAGCTTCCAGCAAAATAAAACCATTTTGGGAGGGAGAATTTGATTCCATACCTTTTCCATGGATCGCACGTCTCTTCTATTGCTATGCAACAGTTTATATGCATTAGCTATTGACAATTTAACCGGTTCTCTGGTGTCCATATAATAGAATATTTCCTGTCAAACAATGTTAGAGGGACAGACATCATATGCACTATTTAAGAGTCAAAACCTATAGCCAATGATTCTAGAATGTTGATCCTATTTGACTGAAATTGAGCTACTGCCAAGTCAGAGAAAGGCCGATGATTTTCACTCCATTTATCTACTAAAAAACCAGATCCAGTCCAGTTACTAGTCCAGAAACTACACTCACCGTTACCCACCTGTACTCTGGTATACTTCTCTGTTGTAGTGGTAACTGATGATACTCTTTTCTAAGGCTCTTAGGATCTAGAGATTTAGGCATTGACCATATTATTCTAGACCATAGAGTGTTACCTGATTGAAACTTTTAGTATAGCTTCAGAGAGTAGCTATCCATCACAGTATGTAGGCATTTGAGGGAGAAACCATTTTGTGCTTTTGGGTAACACAAAGACTGCCATGACATCCAATGCCTCTTGTCCCCTTGTTCTGTCTTACCCCATAGGAACTGTGCACATATTCTTTCTATCTCAACAATAATGTGCTTAGTTGGTGACATCACACACCAGATATGCTAAGGAATTGAAGCTAATACATGCCTTACCAAGATGATCCTTCTTGCCATATTCAAGAATTTGTTGTTCCAGTTCATTATCTTGTGGTTTTTGTTGTTTCATTTCATTATCTTGTGGTTTATTTTCTCAATAAGGGGCTGAAAATTTGCATTTAATTTTTTCTCCTTATATATTGAAACCCCAAGGTATTGAAAAGGGAATTGACCTTGGATCATGTTAGTAAGGTCAGATATCATAGTTGTTCTGATTGAGCTTGTCTTACCTTCCACATAGAATGCACTTTTTGAAAAATTAACAATCTGGTCAGAAACATTCTGATAATGATGGAAGAATGAGACAAAAAAAATTCAAAAAATTCAAAGATTTTTTTTGTTGACTTAAGAAAAATCACGGTATCATCCGCATAAGACAAGTGAGTCACAACAATAGTACCTAGTGGCATGTAGAATCTGTCTATACATCTATACTGAAACATGCACTTAAGCCCTCTATTTAACAATTTAGTGACAAAATTGAAGAGCATTGGAGATAAAGGATCTCCTTGCTTCAGGCCTCTTGTTGCTCTCAAGCATCGATGTGATCGTTTTAGCATTCACTGAGAATTTAACTATTTTAAGCATAACTTATTTGCCTAGTTTGATGTTGCTGGTAAACTAGTAAATAAAAATAGATTGACCAAAGTATGTGGTTTGACATTCATTTTAGCAAAGATAAACCATTTATTTTATTAATATTTAATTTATCCGGGTAAATTAAAGTCTGTGGTTTGACAATCATTTCAGCAAAGATGAATCACTTATTTTATTAATATTTCTGCAGAAAATGAAAGTACATGGTTTGACATTCATTGGTGCAAAGATGGCACCACAAATAGTGCGAGAATTAATCCAGAAACGTAGAACCGACCTCCTTGAATCCCTATACAAAACCCCTCAGATACCATGACAAAAACCATCACTCAGCATATAAGAAAAACACAAGAAAACCAAAAAAAACAAAAACAAAATGGCAGCATCAACCAAGTTCATGTTCCTGTGCCTGGTGGCTCTTGTACTGTTCATGGCGATCGCAGAAGCACATGAGGATATTGGAAACGACGGAATAAACTGGGGAGCCATGGGAAAAAACCGCCCGTTATGCGGACCGAAGAATCCCGGAGCCTGCAAGCCCCAGCCGGCAAACCCCTACAACAGAGGCTGCAATAAGATCAACAGGTGCAGGGGAGACCCGCCGCACAAGCCAAATGTTGAGGATACTGATGTCCACCTCAAGTCCATGCCCAATGAAGGCGCTGAGCAGGACGCCCAGTAATTAATTCAGACCAATTTTGTTAAAATTCTTCTTTAACTTCGTCTCAGTTTGTAATGTGAATAATAATAATTATGTGTCATGACATATTGATGCCATGATCATAGATACGTACGAGGTGTTTTTCGCCCTTGTAAATCAGCCACCTGGTTAATAATAAATTGCTTGCTACATATTTTATATATTTAGTGCTGCATTTTTTATGCGTATAATTTCATTTGTTTTTACTTCATTCATTTGGACTACTACTATTTTTTAGAATCTCCAAATTAAATTTATATTTGATTAATATCAAATAATTGAAAATGAAGATGATTTTTATTTGAATAATTGACTACGTATAGCAATATTTTTTGTTTTGGCAATTTCACTCGATAATTAAATTCCTTGAAATATGAAGACATAAGAAAATTTTTGTTGAATCAGTTCCATTAATCAAATAACGAATTACACGAGTAGAAAAATCAACAACACATTTCGACAAAATTTAAAGAAGCTGAGAACTCCTAGAATAAATCATCATCATCCTACCATATATAACTGATATATAGTCAAACCAACCCTAATCATGTTCACACACTTCTCACTTCAACCGCCTCCTGCCGCCCATCACTGGCGTCGTTCTGTCGCAGCGCGTCACCGTCTCGCAGCCGCGAGTGTAGGGATTCGCCGGCGCTGGTGCACAGTTTCTCCTGTGCTCTGAATCGCAGGGAATAGAATTCCCTCTTTCAATGGCGCCATAGCTGATCCTGTTTCCCTCGACTCGAGAAACACCTGCAAACGCCATGAACAGAACAATCGCCACCGCCCAGAAACAGATAACCTTGGTTGCTTGAGCCATTGTTATAATAATCTTCTTCTGCTTCTGAATTATTCTTTTGGTTCAATGTATTCTGCTTCTACAGATTTATATTCGGGAAGTTTGAGGTTTTTTGTATTTCCGTTTCTTTTCTTTGCTTATATATATAACGATTAATTGCATGTCAGATGTTAAAAACAGTAAAATACAGCTGGGGTTCTGATATTTCTGTAGTAATTATTAGCTGCAAAGTTTAGGTTTTATTTATATATAGTTATGATAATATTTGGTTTACTAGTTAATAACGTAGATTGTAATTATGCAATCTTAATTACAGTAAACTTTCCGGGCGTATAAAGTTAAAGTATAAACAGTGGTCAGTAGCTGTAATGTGTAAGATTACGCAATTACTGATCATTTTCTGAGTTTTCTAATTCTATTTCAGCTAATTATGGTTGTTAATTGAGTTTTTTTCCAATATAATCTCATTCTGGAAGTTTATTAATTTTCAAAATAACACTCTCTTCAAATTAATTTCAAAACTAATACTCTCGGTATCATGGTGGAATTAAATCTATAACACGGATCCTACACGTGCAAACACACCTAGATTTGTCTAATTTATAAATTTTTGTAAGTTATATGTTTAATTTTACAAAATTCGTAATTACTACATGTATTTTAAAGTCTGATCTTTATAACTTATTTGAATTTAGATCAATTTAGTTCAATTAAAATATGATGCTATGAAATTTAGTGTAATTTGGTCATATTAACTATTTTTCAATACGTTAATTTTTATATTAGTTCAGTTTATATTAGTTCAAATAAAATATGATTTCATGAAATTTGACTTAATATAGTCATATTATAATTGTTTCCAATACATAAATTTTTTATGACTGTTCAACTCAGTTTGGTTCAGAAAATCATATATTGAAAATTAAACCGCCTCCCCAAAATCATATACTGAACATATTCATTTTGACTTTAATAAAGTAAAATTTGATTCATTGTTATATACATGGAATCTTTTTTGGATTCAAATAAAAATTGAAATCCGTATCAGAAAGTCAAAAGCTATATTACTATAATTTATTTAGTCGCATCGCATTAATATATTTTAGAGTCGTGGGCGTTATAATTCTCCATTTTTTTTACACTAATTTTAAATCAATGGACAGATATTTTAAGAAAATTATTTTATGACTTGAGCGGGTAAAAATCTGTGGACCACATCGCAACCCCTCCGCCACTAGCAGAGAAAACCTCTCATTCAATCACCTAATCCAAAGGAAGCTTAAAGAAAATTTCAGACTAACCAAATCAAAAAGGAAAATCCATGGAAGCATTGAATACACCAAAAATAATCTACACGCTCCTCTAAATATTATAATATTCTTGAGTGTAAAAAAATGCATAGAAACTTTTAAAAGGTAAGTTCTCCACTTTCTTAATTTTGATTTGATGCTTTTACTGCGTGTGCGTCTGCACAATATGCAATTAATCATGAGTTAAGAAAATAGAATGAAGAATTATGTAACCTTATAATTTGTTATTAAAGAATTAATTCATGACTCTTGCTAACGTTAGAGCAATTTACGCCTTCCAATGAATGTGGTGCAATATGCACCATTAACATCACATTAATATAAGTCTGCAAATGTAAGTTATGCAATTATTGTAATTTACACTTTTAAATTAACTGATCAAATTATAATTATTTAAAAATAAGCATATTTTTTAATGTGTATATGAAGAATTAGATTCGTACAGATTCAAAAAAAATAATTGCAAACAGAATAAAAACAGATTTTTTTTATTTAAAAAAAGTGCATATATGACCCTGAGTTTTATGTTACGTGCAATTATAACCCACAGTTCTTAGTTTGTGCGATTATAATCATAAATTTATATTTTGATTAAATTCCGACGATTGACTATCGGAGATTTTAGGAAAGACGATCTTAACTTTGTATTAAAATTTATTTAGACAATTATGAAAAGACAATTATATCACTCGCCGGATTCCCCTGCATCAGCCCCGCCGCCCCAATCCCCAACCGTCGTTGATTGAAACCTAAATAGGGGTTTTGAAAATTTCTTCAACGTCAATATATATGAAAGGTGTAACACAATTAATGGGGGCATTTTTGTCCGAAAATTATTAATTTAAACGTTAGGGGTAATTTTATCTTTTTACACAAGTTATGAACCGGAATTAAGCAGTGAAGACGTTGAAGGTTATGCTTCAAAAAAATGATTAGCAAAGGGTTATAGTCGCACATATAAAGAATTGAGGGTTATATTTGCACATAACCAAGAACTCAAGATTAATACACGCATTTATCTATTTTTTATTATTATATAAACGTAATTGAATTGAATTTGCATTTAAGTTCTTATAACACAATAATCTCACCTTAATTATGCTTAAATCATAAAAACAATTGCGCGCTCTTCTAAGATTCATTTGTATGAGGTGAGCAGAGGTCATGCATGAAAGCACCAGCACGAGATCAGTTGCAGGAACCAGAAAAATGCATATATCGATTAATCATTCAAAGAAAAAGAAGATGAAAAACTTCTGAAATTAATATCATCGAACTTAATTTAAAAAACTGCTGATACACATCTGAAACAACCCTAATTTATGATAAACGCGCCGGCGCCGGCGGGGCTCTACGGCATCGCGTCACATATTCGCAACCGCGTGTGTAATTTTGCCTTTCCGCTGGTGTTCCGGGTATCGGAGGGTGGTTGCCTTTTTCCATGCCGGGATAGCCGATCTCCCGTCGACGTCCTTCGACTCGAGTTAGAGCTACAAACTCATGCAACAGCACAATCATCAACACCCAGAAGATGATAAGCTTGATTCTTGTTTGAGCTGCCATTGATTGTTTAATGCTTTTGTGTATGTGTATGTATATATATGATGATCGGAATGATGAAGGTTTGTTTCTGTAGTGTTCTGACTTCTGAGCTCTGCTATTTATAGGGTTGCTAATTGGATTAATTTATAATCCAATTAATCACTCACCAATTAAGAGAAAATCATTGTCTAAAAAACGTTTATATAGCAGACATTAATCAAGCCATTTAAATGGACACTAAATTAGGCTATGAATTGGTAGACTATTAATTCTTTGCACCACTAACGGAAGGAAAACGTTTTCCATAGTAAGCATCAGGGGTCATATTTTTCTGATTTATTTCATTCACTTTCAAAATCTTTGTCTTCATTTCATTTTTGATAAAATCAACCTCACGGTGCACCAAATTCACAAATGCAATTAATCGCTTGTAGATCCTTTTAAGAGTAGTTATGTTAAAATGTTAGAAAACCATTTTCTGAAAAATGTTTATCATAGCCTTCAAAAAAAATCCATACCATTTAAATTGGCAATAAATTTGGTGAATTAATCCACTATTAATTCTTTGAATTACTACCCGAAATAAAACGTTTCCATAGTAAATAATATGGTCATGTAAATGGAGATTGAATGTGATGAATTATAATCACCTACTTAGGCCCTGTCAAATTTAGTTTAAATTCTGCACATTTCATTTAAGTTAAGCAGATTTCAGCGGATTTCAGCAGATTTCAGCAGATTTCAACGGACTTCAGCTGGTTTCAGCTGACTTCAGCGGACTTCAGCGGATTTCAGCAGACTTCAGCTGGCTTCAGCGAACTTCAACAGATTTCAGCAGACTTTAGCGGATTTCAGCTAAATTAAAAAATTCTCTATTTTCACTAAATTGTTTTAAAATAAAATTTCCTACAATTCAAAAATATCAATGAAATACTTTTGTTTTGATTTATCAAATGAAGTTAATTGAGAACAAATGTTTCTTCAATGTATTTTGTTTTAATTTATCAAATAAAGTTATTTTTATTAGTTCTAATTTATACTCAAAATTAACAAATTCAACAATAAGGGCCTGTTTAGTACAACTTATCTGAATATTTTCAATTCAATTCATTTTAGTTCTGTTCATTTCAGTTTAGTAGTTTCAGTTCAGTTCAGTACATTATACTTCAATTAAAATTAAAACAAAATATATGTTAATGATTCAGTCCAGTTCAATCCAATTCAGAGAAATTGTAATTTATTTCAATTCAGTTCCCCGAAAATATAATTTGACGATTTTAAGTTTACATTGAAAATTCAGTTCATTTTTGTTAAATGAAGTTCAATTAAGTTCATTTCAATTAAATGTAGTTCAATTCAGTTAAGTGTAGTTCAATTCAGTTCTATTTTCTGTTCTTGAATTTCTGTTTCTCTACCATTAGAGAGAGATTTCCATTTGATTTGGTGCAATATTTATTCGATTTTGTTCAGTTCAGCTCAGTTCAGGCGTATTAAACAAGCCCTGATTACGAATATGGCCATTAACAAACAAAATAATTATTGCGAAATATTTATTATTTGATCAAATAATTACTGTGAAACAAAATATTTCATTTTTTGATTTGTATGATATGTGTCATTTTTGAAAAACCATTGTACAAATAAAATAATTACTTTAAAATCTTTATTATTTGATCAAATATGAAGTTGAATGTTTGAACTCAAATTAATAATAATGATATTATTATTATTATTACTATTTATTATTATTATTATTATTATTATTATTATTATTAAATTTTGTAGTTAATGTCAACACACTTCAGCAAACTTCAGCGGATTTCAGCAGATTTCAGCGAATTTCATCGAACTTTAGCAGACTTCAGCGGACTTCAGCGAACTTCAGCAGACTTCAGCGAACTTCAGCGGATTTCAGCAGACTTCAGCGAATTTCAGCAGACTTCAGCGAACTTCAGTTAAGTGAATTTCAGTTCAGCTGAACTTGACAGGGCCTTAGTCCCTGTCAAGTTCAGGTTATTTTTTGCAACTTACAGTTAAGTTAAGTTAATTTCATCTAATTTCATCTAATTGTAGTTGGCTTCAACGAATTGCAGCGTGCATCAGCAAATTTCAGCTGGTTTTATTTTATTTTTTTCAATTATTTTTTTTTGAAATAAATTTACTTTTTATCAAATGCCAATGATATAATTTTGTTTTGATTTATCAAATAAATTAAAGTTACTTTTTAATATGTTCAATTATTAATCGAGAATATATAAAATTAATTTATACTCGAATGTAACAATTTGACCTAATATTTCCAAAATACATATCGGTTGCATCCAATACTAATCGCTATCATCTTTTGGTTCAATTTCTCTAACATCACCACCTAACGAATTCCAAATATGTTCAACTATACCTTCACGCACTTCTGCCATAGTTCTTTTTCGATATTAATCAAACATATTGAAATTACTAGTTTCTTGTGTATGCACATGATCTAGAATAAGGAATGTCAATCTATTGCATTTTTTTTTTGAAAACCCAGATATATATATTAAAAACTCAGAAATTCCCTAAGACTATTACATAGATTTCTACTAAGGTTTGTGGCCAACCTATGCTCCTCACTAAGGGATGAGCGGTGTACCTTGATAACCTCAAATTCCATAATGGAATCAAGTATTCGCCTGATGCTATTAATGATCCCCTTGACCTCCATAGGGGCCGATTCGGGATTTTTGATAGATTTCTGGAGCTCCGTAGAATCTGTTACGATGTTCACTCGTTGGATACCATGTCGTCTTCCTGCTTTTAGGGCTCTCCAACAAGTTTCAGCTTCTGATTGCAAGGGTGTGACCGCTGTGAAAAAGTCTGAACCTGATATGTGTGTGTGCAAATCCCATCCTGGTTTCCAGATTCTCCAACCTCCAGCTCCAAGGTTCATCTCACACCTAAAGGATCCATCAAAACTGATTACACATGCTTGAGGTAATCCTTCAGTAAATGATCCATCTCTAATATCCTGTACAGAGATTTGCCTGCTTGTGCTGCCATCTGCCCCTGTGTCTCTGGGATGTTGGCTTCCTGTATCCACCTGTTGATGGTAGTTATACTTGAGTAAGAATTCCAGCTCCGCTTGAATATTTTGTGCACACTGGACTGGCGAGATGTCCTCTTGTTTGAAAATTTTCATATTCCTCAGTTTCCAGATTTCCCACAGCGTAACAATGAGTTTGATCACCTGCTCAGATTCTTGTATGTTCATAACCTCATTGAAAAACCAACAGTTGAAAGGTGTGTTGAGAGGTTGGTGTAACTGAGTAGCCGAGGCCGTCCAGATTTGCCTAGAGGAGCTGCACGTCAAGAAGAGATGTTGTTCATCCTCCCTGGCAGTTTGACACCGGCAGCAGATAGCATTGTCTGCTAGTCCTCTTTTTTCTCTATTTGTACCAGTAGCTAGGCTCCCTGTAATCATTCTCCAAATGAAAATGAGTAGTTTTTGTGGGATATTAAGCTTCCAGATTCTATTCCAGAATTTTCTGACTGTTGGACTTAGTCTGGTCTGGTGATTGTTGCCCTTTAGTTCTCCCATTGATTTGTGATAGCCTGATTTAGAAGTATACTTTTCATCTTTGGTACATGCCCAGTAAGCTTCATCTTTACCCTGAAGATCCACATGAATTGACTGTATATGAGGGATTAGTTGTTGGGGAAAGATTAACCTGAGTAAAGGGAGTCTCCATGAGGCATTTTGTTGATCAATGAGATGGCAGACTTTGAGGTTTGTGTGGGTGGACACTATTGTTGTGTTCTGAAGTGGGTTGTGGTCTGTGGGAATCCATTGATCATGAATCTGTATGGCTTTCCCATTTTCCACCTTCCATTTTAAGTTATGTTTCAGCAACTCTGCAGCCCATAGAACTGATCTCCAACCCCATGTATCTCCTGGCTTTGTCCCAGCTTTGAGGATGTCATCATGTCTGAGGTATTTAGCTCGGTATACCATTCCCAGTAGAGAGTCCTTGTTCGAGATGATGTTCCAAGCGTGTTTTGCAAGCAAGACCCTGTTCATTCCTACAGCAGACCTTAGTCCTAATCCTCCTTCTGATTTTGCTCTGCACATATATTTCCAAGATTTCCAGTGCAAAGATCGTCCATCTAACTTACCACCCCAGATAAAGGCTGCAGTCATGGCGTCTATTTTCCTTAAGATAGTTGTTGGAATTCTGAAAATGCCCAGAGGATAGATCGCCAAAGATTGAAGTACATGTTTTGCCATTGTGATTCTTCCAGGAATGTTTAGCAGCTTGGTCTTCCAGGAATCATATTTTTGTCTGAGCTTTGAAGTCAGGTGCTTGAAAATCTGTGTCTTACTCTGATAAAAAAGGATATTGTTGCCTAGATATGTGCCCCCAATACCAGAGGCTTGGATGTTGAGATGCTGCCTTAGACAATTCTGGTCTTCAACACATGTATTAGGGCTGAAAAATATAGCACTCTTTTCTGTGTTCAGCTTCTGGCCTGCTGCAGATGTGTATATTTGAAGAATGTCTCTAAGATCTCTGGCTGCCTGATCAGTACATTTAGTAAATAAGAGGCAGTCATCAGCATACATGACATGTGTAATCTGTGGCCCATTTCTAGAAACCTTAATCCCCAATGATTTATTGGCTGATACCAATGCCCTGAGTCTAGCTGATAGGAGACAGTTTGGACACACAGCATGATGGTCTGAATCAGTTCTCTGGGGAGATTGATGAAATTCAGAGCTTCCTCCAAGAATTGCCAGGATACTCTGTCATAAGCTTTACTCATATCCAACTTTATAGCAGCCAAACCTTGTTTTGCTGTTTTATACCTTCTAATGTGATCAATCACCTCATGAGCTAGCAAAACACTCTCAGCTATTTGTCTACCTGGTACAAAGTCATTTTGTGATTGATCAATCAGTGACTCCATATGTGATTTCAGTCTTCTGGCAATTATCTTTGCAATTAATTTGTACTTGACATTGCAAAGAGAAATAGGTCTGAAATCTGTCACCATTTTTGGTAGCTTCTTCTTAGGAATCAGGATGATTTGAGTTTTGATCCAGTGTATTGGGAATGTCTGCCCCTTGAGCACATCAAGGATAGCAGCTGTTAGCTCTGAACCCACCTTGTTCCAGTATTTCTTGAAGAAACCAGCTGGAATTCCATCTTCTCCTGGTGCTCCCCATGATTTCATGTCTCTCAGGGCGTCCCACACCTCTATACTGGTGAATTCCTTGCTTAACTGATTTACCTGTGCTGCTGAGAGCTTTTATCATTAGCTTGGAATAATGAGTTCCAGGTTGCTTCTAAGCCCTCCTGATAATTACTGGAGATGTGAAGTTGTTCTGTCAGAATGCCCTTCAGGTGATTTGTCATTTGTGATAGCATCTCATTTTGATCTGTTATCCATTCTCCCTCAGGTAGAAGTAGTCCCTGGATTGTATTGGTTTCTTTTCTTCTGGTAGCCCATCTATGGAAGAACTTGCTGTTTTTCTCCCCTTGATTCATCCAATTGACCTTGGCCCTTTGTTGCCAATAATCAGATATATGTTGTTCCAACTCTTTCTTCTGAATGCTTAAAGCCTTAATTTTCTCATCATTAAAAAACAGTCCATTTCCTCTTTGCAATCTTTCTAATTCCTTCTCCAGCCCTGCCAGTTTCTTGTCTAAATTACCAAAAGTTCTTCTATTCCAGTTATCCAAGTGCACAAGTAGGAGTCTCAGCTTGGAAGTTAACACATCTTCCCCTAATTCTAGAGTCTGATCCTGACAGACGTTATCCCACACCCTATCCAAGATCTGCTTAGGGGGTTCCATATTAGCCCAGAAGGATTCAAATCTAAGTTGCTTCCTGGTTTTGTGAGGTGCTGTGACTAATCTCATGAGCAGAGGACTGTGATCAGAGTGTGAGAAGGCTAAATTTGTTACCTTTGCTGACCTCCACATATTTAGCCATGCCGGATTCCCAAATGCCCTGTCCAGTCTTTCCACAATTGTGTGTGGTTTTTGCTGAGAATTGGACCATGTAAACCACAGACCATCCGAGTCTAACTCCTTAAGATGATGCAGATCTAGAAATCTGTGTAATGCATGTTGAGGGGTCATCTGTACAGGAACCCCTCCTTTCTTATCAGCCTGAGATACTACTTGGTTAAAATCTCCTAAGATGATGCATGGAAAAGTTGAGAAGTAATGCAAACTACCCATCTGATTCCAAAATGCTGGCCTATCTCGGGCTAAAGGAGGACCATATACCACTATTTGGCACCACCTCTTCCCAGATGCATTAGAAACTAGACTAATAATACTATTGCTAGATGTAGATTCTATGTCTACCACAATGTTATTTGACCAAAACAAAGCTAGTCCACCTGATCTTCCAATTGCATCTACTATTGTTGACCTCCTGAAGTACGTCTTTTCTTGCCACTTCTCAAAATGTGTTGAAGTGGCCTTGGTTTCTAAAAGGCACAATATTTCAGGTTGATGCTTCTTGATGAGTTGGTCGATCTTCTTCATTGTAGGGGCGTTGTTGCAGCCCCTACAGTTCCACACTAGTGTCGTCATGGCTGTTGAGGTGATTGATTTGGTTCAATCACCTGAAAACCTGTAGTTGAGGCTCCCCCTCCAGCCTCCTTCAGCATTGGCAGTCTTGATGAGGACACCTCCTCCCCTCCAGTGCTGGATGATGAGTCTTCGCTGTCTTCTTTTGCCAATTCCAGAATCTCCTCAATCTGGTCTTCTCCAATCTCCTCCAAGCTATCCACTGATTCCCCCTCCCTGGTACTCTCCTCTGACTGAATGACCAGAACTTCTCTCCCCCTCCCAGCAATTTGGCTCGCCTGCTCCTCTTGTTCTGAATCTGGTGCAATCTGCCTCTCCTCGCAGTCCCTGATGATGTGATTCAGAATCACCTTTCTGCGTTTAGGAGAACGGACTACATCCGGCTGAGGATGCTCCGAGGCAGCTCTCTTTCTCTACTGGACAACTTCATTCTGCTGAATTGGCTCTGATGATGCTCTGTGCACTCCACGCACATTCCAGTTATAGGTGACATCCACCCTCACAATCTCCGAGGCATTATTTTCCACAATATCTGAGCCAAGAAGTTGCTCTGCATTGCCTATCTCCACCACTTCTTCATTTTGGCTCTGCAACCGTTGGGTAGAAGGGCTGGCTGGAAGATCTTGTGTAGGCCTAGAAGATTGGCCCACTTCGAAGTTTGGTCTTCTTCGCCTCAGTATAAACCTCGCAAACCCTCTCCTCTTTCTGCCTTTACCGCCTGGCTGCACCATTTTCTGTTTCTTCTTGCTCATTTCTTGTCCTTCTTCCTCCTGAGCCCTGTCTCTCTTCCGCCCTCTTTGACGTCCAATGACTATTGCCGGTCCTCTGGTTTGTCTGGAAGAGTTTGATAACGAGTCCAGTGATGATGCATCTGAATCGCTTTCATCAGAAGAGATAACAATGATCTCATTTTCTTGATCACCATCTTGTTGACCTCTTTCCGGCAACTGATCCAGCCATTGTACCTGTTGCATCGACAGGGGAACCTCTGAGATGGCTCCAGCCCATCCTGGTATAGCCTCTGCTCCTCTCACTGTGACCCTTAGTTGCATCCCATCCGCATTTCCTTGCAAAGCAGACTCCATGATCGCCGTGAGGGCACCTTCAGCCGCTTCCAGATTCCGCAGATCCACTGTTACTCATTGCAACTCCGCTCTCATATTTTGTTCCAGTTCCTCCTGTTGCCTAACCCAGGCCCCCAAGTCTTGGACCTCTACATTTTGCAGATTTGGGTTGTATTTTTCCTCATCAATTAGCATGTCAGTGGGTTGTGGCTCCATATTGGGGATGTGCTGTTGTGGTTCTCTATCTTGTTCCCCGAAATAGGGATCAAATGTTTGTCTTGATGCTTGGAAGGGGGAACCCTCCAGCCTGTCTCCAATCTCGAATCTCCTGCTATTACCCGGTTCCATCCTCATAGAAATTAGGAAGCCTTCCTGCACATCTCTATCTCTCATGTGCCTGTATCTCAGACGTCTAGTTTCCATGTAATCTACTGGGATGTTTGTGTTTCTATGCTCACGCCTGTGGTTGTATGCTCTTATATCACCCGCAAACATTTGACGCCTAGGATCATACACGATGTCGACTCCTCTGAGCTCGAAATGGGAGCGGACTTTATGTTCAATGAATTCATCCAAGACCTCATCGCTTACAATTGGACACCTACTCATCAAGTGCCCAATGACCCCACATCTGCGACAAACTCTAAACACTCTCTCATACTGTACCGACACCCAGATCCTCCTATGCTCCGGATTCTCCACATACTCCAGGTTAACATAAAATCCAGTAACCAATGGTTCGCCCGACACCACCCACATAGTTGCTCTCAGATAAGACACATTTCTGGCCGGTGGCGGTTCAATCTCCACATCTATGACATCTCCCGCCATGTTCGTCGCTTTGATTGTAGCCATTGGCGCGAATGCTTCAGCCGGAAGACCATGGAGCTGAACCCTCACCTTTATCTTTTCCACACGAACATCTCTCAGGACGATCCCTGCGCCCCACCTCTTGAAGGCCAGCAAACTTCCCGCAATGGCGTATGGACTGCGGTGGAGAACTGCTAGCGCTTCCTCCCGAGAATCAAACTTGACAACAAAGAAATTACCGTACCTATGGATTATCTCTGCAGGAACTGCCCAGAAATTTCGAAAATAGGCCCCCACCATCTCCTCTGATAAGCTTCTGGAGTCTAGGCAGTATGCTAGCAAGCAGTTTTGTTCCACAGGAATCGACGCATTTATGTCGTCCCTTGTCAGCGTCAGGACTCCGCCTCTTCGAGTCGGTCGGGTGTACATATCGAAATTTATCCCTTCTGCATTTGGTTCCCTGTGTTCTTCTGAGTAAGCTGAGCCCGTTGGAGAGAGAGCTCTCTCCTCCGTGTTCATGGAATGGCTATCTCCCATCTTAGTTTTATTGGGATGATGGAAGTAAGGTTGAGTATTTGATCTGGTTACTTGTTTCCAAGTATCAGGTGGAGAGAAGTGGATCTGTTTTTTGGTTTCTGAAACTTCCTCGTGGAGGGTATTTATAGATCCCTTCATCCACACCATCTCTTCAGCTTCTACGCGACTGAATCTATCTGAATTGAACTTAATTCTCGAGCCCAACTCCCTCATGATTTCCTTCTCAGTAATCGATGGCTCTGTATATCGATTTAATATTCACCCAATTAACGAGAATATCGTGCGCTAACCTTTGGTTTATGACGTCTTGGAACTTGCTGAAATTTACTGTCACACGCCAAATACTGCTTTTTAGACGCTCAGGCTGCCCTGCTTTCTCCGTTCCCAATCTCCGTGCCTCCAACTGGCCAATCGGACGGGGAATCTTTCTTTTCCGAATGCTTCCGAATCACCACCAAGTCTACTTCGCGTGTGGCAGAACCCTAGTTCAAACCTTTATGCATGTGCCCGATGATTGCTCCACTGTATTGCCAAGATGCTGATTTGATAGATCCCTAACTTGATTTGATAATACCTGAAGAAATTAACCGTTGATTTGATCTGAGAAGTGACCGGAAAACGCTACTCTCCTTCTAGATAGAGAAAGTGTCCCACCCCCGTCCTCCCAACCAATTAATTTCTATTGCATTCGAATGAAGTTATGAAGCGTGAAACATACAACAATAATTGACATTCGATGACAATATTCAATTTGAGGCATTCTTTTCAGCACTCTTCAAGTACTTTTCAATTGTCCAAACGC
This sequence comes from Sherardia arvensis, assembly GCA_948330725.1. NCBI lineage: Eukaryota > Viridiplantae > Streptophyta > Magnoliopsida > Gentianales > Rubiaceae > Sherardia > Sherardia arvensis. The sequence goes on from OX415239.1 coordinate 37,723,019, forward strand.
ACCTTCGATTTTCTTTCTTAATGAAGAATGTCGTTTGTTAAAATGTTCCGCCTTACCTCTAGGTGCTGCACTTCTAAACTCTGGTATATATTTTCTTGCTCTTGTACCGGAAAAATGGAGTCATGTACCCAAGAATGTTTGGGTACTCGCAAACAACCAAATAATATTATCCTACATAAATTGAACAATACAAAAGACATTGTGGATTGGAAGAGGAAAAATAAAATTAATTTAAAAGAGTGGTTAAAAGAGAATATATTATATTGTGTGCCGAACACATGAGATTTTAGAATGCTTCAGATAAATCTTATTGAAGGAAAAATAGATTAATTTTGAGATTTAAAAAGTGGCAGAGGAAGATTAAAAAGTTTTTAAAATAATGTTTAGTACATTTAAAAAAAGAAAAAGGAAAATTTTAAAAGTCAATAAATTTTTATTTATTTATTATGTACTAAAATTTATTAGATTTAAAATTTAAAAAGTCAATAAATTTTTATTTATTTATTATGTACTAAAATTTATTAGATTTAAATTAAATATTTTTAAACTTATTTCAGCGAACTGCAGCGTGTTTCAGCTACTTGCAGAGTGCTTCAGCTACTTGCAGAGTGCTTCAGCTACTTGCAGCATGTTTCAGCAAACTTCAATTGGGTTCAGCTAACTGCAGTGTTTCAACTATTTACAGCTTGCTTCAGCTAACTTCTGTGCAGTTCAGCGCTGTTAAACTGAAAATAAGCTGAACTTGACAGGATCTAATTCTTGCAACCATTACCTTAAAGAAAACGCTTTTAGATTGATTATTTATATAGAAATCAACAAAAGATTTTCAGGTATATAAGTTGGTCGGGAATGTTGTAATGCATCTAATTTGCAGCATTCAGGTTGCTAATGTTGCAATTCACATCTAAATGCATCTGATTTCTAACTGCATCTAATTTGCAATGGAAGAAGATGATCATAGAGAACAGAGACTGAGAAGAAAGCTCATCCTTGATCAAAGGAGAGGAGAAAAGGTAAGGAGTTGAATCAGATAGAGAAAGATTATACCAGATGAAAACATATTCTTATGTTGAAATTTATGTGGTTATTTTAATCGTATTGTAAGAAGTGTTTGATCTTTTTCTACATAGCAGATAGTAGTAACCTACATTTTCCCCTTTTGAAGTCCAGCATCTGAAGAATCTCTCAGCACTATTGCAGTGGATAACTTGCATCATATTGCACTTCTAATAATAAGTATCTACTTTTATTTTATTGATTATTATCAAATAAAGTATTCTATGATTATTAATTTATTATTGATTAACACTAATATTTTTAGTTTGATTATATGTATACAATAAATTTTAAATAGACATTTGTGGCTGATAAATAGTTAAAACTCTGATTAATTAACATGCTAACGAACCCAAAAAAATAAGATAACTAATTAAATCCAATTCATGGTTATCCAACTGGAACAAAATGAACCGTTTTAATCTAAAACTATTTTATCCTAATCGAAAGCAACTGAATTGATACTACTATTTAGATTAAAATGTAAAACATGACCCTTAAAAATTTGAAATGTATTTTTTATGAGTTCTAAATAAAAAGTGCATAGTTTATAACCCGTAAAAGTATTAAATGTTTGATTCCTAGCCCTTACCATTTTTATTTCAATAAAAAATTATGTCAAGGATATAATTGAAAATTCACATGTTAAAAATTAAGAAAATGAAGAATAAAATGATGATGATCATGTTCTCCTCAAATCCCTACAGAACCGCTACAGTTGATCAACTCCCAATTCATCTTTCCCCTCAGCCGTCACTCCATCTACCAGTTCCACCACCCGCCACCGCATTATTCCACCACCACACCAATTGTACTGAATAATGACCTATTCGATCTCCTAGCAAATAGTTTTCTCCAGCGCGCAATTGGAATTTGACCGTCGATTAATAGTTGGTAATGGACTAACATGTTTTGCAGATGATGATTGAAGTATTGTTCAATCGTCGAGTAGGATTTGGTTAAAATGAGCTTGATTGTACTCCTTGAATATGGAGGAGACCAGGGTTAGATACTCAGCAGGGATCATTTGATCGGTGTCGATATTATCTCCAATAAGGTAACAGAAAGCGTGGAAGAAAGTGGCGGGTTTGGTGATGCAAATGCAAGATATCATTATACATCATCAGCATGTTTGTTTGTTTTTATTATTAAAACTGAGAAAATGCGATTGACTAATATATCCCAATAAAAGTCTAAAATTATAACAGAAATTAGATTGGAGCCATGTATACTACATTTTTTATTTTTTAGGGATCATGAAATATATACATTTAATAATTAAAAATAGCAATTGATAAATTATATACATTTAATAAGTGAATAAAAAGTAAAATATATCCATGTCCATAAATGTAATTTTACAAGATTAATTACACAAACAACTATTATCTATCATCTAATTTTACCAAACACATTTATACAATCAACCAGTCAAATCAGCTAATACAATCAGCTAGTCAAATCAGTTAATGCAATCAGCTAACAGCTAACAGCTGATTCCCAAACATCCCCATTGTTGATATTTAAGGGTTATAAAACTATACACTTTTTAAATAGGCGTCATGAATAATACATTTCAAACTTTTATAAGTCATATTTTGCACTATAATCCTACTAATTATGTAGGCCGCTAATGGTATGTTTGGTTCGCAAGATTTTTGAGATTCTGAATTTTGTTTTGAGATTTTGAGAGTTTGAGTTTTTGTTTGGGATTTTGAGAGTCTGATTTTGCAAAATTCTTGTTTGGTTGAGTTGGATTTTGTGAGTATGAAACAAAATTTTTGATTGGTTTTTAGGATTTTGCAAGTTTGGATTTTCGGAAACTTGGTGAACCAAATAAGATTTTACAAAACTGGACTTGGATAGTTCAAGTTTTGCAAAAACTTGCCCAACCAAACACACCCGTCCACCCAATGAAGGCAATTAACATTCGCTAAATGACGAGATTACCCCTTGCCCACCCAACAGAGCGTCATCAGCCCATCAGTCACCAGTCCACCGGTTCCCCTATTCGAATTCGGCGATCAATTTGTGTTGGGATAGCAGAAGAGAAACTTCATGGTTAGTATGCTTTCTTGCGTTTGAATCTTCTGATTATGATTGTAATCGATTAAATTGATATGTGTGTTGTCTTCAATGGGTATTCTGCCCTTTCAATCTGGTATAGGATGTTCTTATTTATGATTTTTCAGGTTGAAAGTTTCTTGTACCTGTAAGTATGCCGCATCGTACACGGCCGATGACGGGATTGTTACTGTTCACTGGACTCAACGCTGTCTTAGTGTCCACAATTGGCCCAGTTTATGATTTTGTGTGCTTCCTCCCCTTCTGGGAACGAAGGGTAATGTGTCTCGTTCTTCTCTTTTGCCTTACTGTAAAAGAATGATTTTTATTTTATATCATTGTACCTTATTCATTGACACTGGTAGCAAGTAAAATCGAGCAAGTGAATTTAACCGAACCACTGAGCTCTAGCTGAGAGATGTAAATTTCCAGTGACCTTCTTGGTTAGACTAGTTGGTTGTAGACATGTAGTTTTAACGAGTTGAATCGATGATTGGGTAAAATTGCGTAGGAAGCGAAAGTTAGATTAAGCTACATCTTCGTAGGAGGTGATACATGGAGCTAGAGGTCTCTTGTTAGCTTTGTTGTCATTTGATGAGAAATTTCTTGTCAAAGCATCTATCTTTTTTAGGGTGAAGAGTTATAATAAGAGCTTTAGAATGCTATTACTGCAACTTAGAAGAAAGTTTGGCATTGCTGTTTTTGTGCTTTGATTTCTGCATTTGGAATGGTCTGTCACTTGCAGATTCATCGTAACTGGTTGTTGAATGGGAATAAAAGAATGATTTATGACATTTTAAGAGATTTAAAGTGTAGTTATACTTCCTTTGTTCTGCTGGAAGAGCCTCTTTCTTAACTCTGTTTAATTAATCCTTCACTGAGTATTAAGATATGCGTTCCAGGTCATATTGACCCAAATATATTGCTCGCTGTATATCACATAGGACTCGTGTATTTTGAAATTTTGAACGGAGGGAGTAGCAAACAAAATTTACTTCCGGGGTGGAAAATCTAACTCCAAAATTAGAGCTTCTGAGGGACCATTATTTGATATTATATGGTATCCATTTTATATTAAAACAAGCTTCTTGAGTGGTCTCTTTGGGATGCTATGTTCTGATATTATTTTGCTCTTAATTCAGAGAGAGCGCCGGCGCATTGAACGAGAAGCAGGTGTAACTAATGTTTCAAACTTCAATCTAGAGTGAGCTACTTTTGGCGCTCGTGGATGAAAGTTTTCTCTACTATAAAGTTATTTTCTCTGAGTTGAAGAAGCTGCATAACAGTAAGACTTCAATGAAAACCTTTTCTGTTTACGTGTATGGATCAACTGCTCAAGGATGGAGTTTTCTCGTGTTTGGATTAGTATCTGTTATGTTATTTACCTACACAGCTATTGCGTCCAAGCTTCTCCCGGTGACTGATAATCCTGTCATGGCAGTTATTCAACGGGACAGATACTATTGCTTTCTGGTTCCTTTGTTACCTCTTATCCTATTTGTGGCTGTATATTTCCATTGGCTAGCTATGAAACTGTTCAAGCATGCATAAGATTGTAATTCAATTTCCTTCAAACGTACAACGACTAATATAGGTCTATATATTATTTTTTAAACAACCACTTCAATAATGTGCGTGCAACTTATGTGCCGATTGGGGATTGCGTGCAATTTACGTGCAAATTGAGGAATATAAAGCAAAACTATTTGCTGTAATTTCTATCTAACAAAAATAAAACAGTGAGAATGTATAATGCACACTAGCCTCAGGATTGGTTGAAGCCATTGATCAGTTACTTCTCTCCGAATATAATCAAGTAATTATTCCACAGTCAAAAATGTTGTTGCATCCCTTTTGCTGAATACTGAGAAGTGGGTTTGTTAATCATATCTGTGATGAAAGGCTTAATGCATTCATTACAGAAGAAAGGTTTAATGCATTCATCACAGATACGGTGCTCGCTCTCTGTCGATTACTGTCACAAAGAAAGCAGACTCACCTACGGCGAAAACCATGATCAAGAACATCAAAGAAAACAACTATCCAGCTAGTATTGAAAATTATAATTTTAAATTGATTGTAAAATCTTATTGAGCTAAGTTAATTCCAGAATATATGCAAATCAATAAGTTTAAAATTTTTGAAAATCACTTTGTTTGTTATCCGTGCATATGTATACAAAGGAACATTTAATTCTATAAGTTCAGAGCACTTTGGAATTAAACAGATTTTCTGATCATATAATTTTCAGTTAATTATGTTCGTGCGTGGTCAGTATTTTTTGTGCATGGTCAGTGCATATGATCAGTTTCAGTATAATTAAATTTGGAGTTTATGATATTTGTGCATGGTCCGTGCATGACATCAATTTCCATATAATAAAATTAAAATTCGAGCTAAGAAATATTTGATCAATTCATATCAATAGAAAAATAAGTGTATAAGAACAGAAACAAACTGAATCAATAATTTAATTTTAAGCAGGCACACAAGACATCCACTACCAAGATAAACTAAACTATATATATATATATATATATATATATATATATATATATATATATATATATATTATATATGGTGCATCAGTTTGATTTTTTCAGGTTATCATAGTATTCACTGTTAGGAAGATCATGTATTAAAATCGGTTTTTTTTGGACATTGAATTGGTCAAATTCACAAGATGACCGGTTTGTATACTACGGGTGCAACGGCGGATCGTTGCACCAGTTATGGGCTCAAAAGACCACGTGGCATGCTAACTGGATATGTTGAACGGTCCAACATACTCTTCATGCATTGCACCGGTTGTGGACCTAACTGCCAAACCCCAATATAATCTGGACTTACAGTGGTGTAACGTATTAGTTGGTTTTATATAAAGTCCAAAATTTGGAAATACGTAGCCCATTTGCGATGCAAGGTTTGTATTTGGTTGAACCAGTGCAGCAAAAAAAATGCAGAAAATATATTCAATTTCATAAATCTACGAAATGTACAAAATTCTCTAGTTTACTCATAAATTGTAAAGTATCTTATGCACTAATTAAGTAAAAAAGAATAGTCAATACATGTTTAGAAACTAAACGAATATGAGCTCCGAGAATTCAAACATCCATCTAATCTCGTAAAATGAACACACGTCTATGGAAATAAGAAAGAAAATATTGAAGAATTGAAAGATAGTCAGCTTGAAATCATATGGACAACAAAAGGAGGCAAACTAACCACATCAATAACGAAACATGCATGCGCGATGATCACTCATTCACATTTACCACTTTAACTTCGTTGATCTAAAAAACAAAGAAAGGATTCAAAAATTGTACTGAATGTTCACAAGAAGCAGCAAATGCAAATTCCAGTTTTTCTAACACACAAATTCACACCATATGATAAGCATCCATAATCAGCAAAACATAAGATATAGGCATAAAACCGAAACGACATCACCTTAAAAACACAAGTAATGCTTGACCATCAAATTAAGGCACACAGACTGCAACTTCGCTGGCATAAATCCACGCAAAAATTCTATCGATAGACCTTATAATTCTGTCATATCCTAACAGATATATATACCAATTACTTTACTATTTGGAAATTAGAACCTAGTGGTCTCTTTACTACATCATATGCTTATAAAATGCCGAGACTGAGACCTAAGAAATTGATAATACAATCATACAAGTACTTATGGTGGAAATATGTGCCTAGAAATCTATCTATTTTGAACTAGATATTGCTAAATAGACTGCTACCTATGGCAGACATTTTAAAGGAGAATAGACTTTACATTACATCAATATGTTGCTTCTGTAAACATGAATCAAATGATCTACAACATGTATTTCATGGTTGTACTTTCACTGGTTCTCTATGTAATCAATTTCACAACTTATTTGATCTTACACTAGATACATTCTCTTGTCTTTGGGATAGATGTGTCTATCATTGGACTGTAAATGTGAAATTGAATTTACCCAAAACCCTTATCATAATCATGCCATTTTTTATTATTTGGTGCAGCAGAAATGCTTATTATTATAATAATATTATTTTAAGGTTACATTTGATGAAAAAAAATGGCACATGAAGCCATTTGAGGCAATTGAAGCCATCTGAGGCAAGGCACATATACAGTGAACTTCTTCAGTTAGCTTTTGTGACTCATTTATTGAGGAAACATATTCAACTTGTAGAAGGGAGGCTTCCAACAGCTCCATTTAAGTTGAACACATATGGATCTTCTTTGGAAAATCCAGGACATACCCGGACTGGAATGATAATAAAATCAACACTGGTCAAGTTATAATTGCCAAGTCACTCTATCTCAATCAGAAAAATAATTTGGAAGTTGAGGATCTAGCCCTTTTAGAAGGGATCCAATTAGCCTACCTTGAGGGCATTGAAACACTACAAGTTGAGATTGATTCTATTGTACTTCTCAAGCTGATAAGAAAATATTTTAGAATTCCTTGAAAAATTGAACCATACATTAGATCCATCTGGGCACTAAAAAGTGAGTTCACCTTTGTCTTTACTCACATTTTCAGAGAAGATAATTTTGCTGCTTATTCATTAGCAACACTTGATAGGAAAGATAGAAGTAACTCCACTTTTACTTCTCAAACTTTGCCAGAAAAATTAAGGGTTAAGTAATATTTGATAGTGGTGAGATTCCTTATGTTAGAGCTTGAATCCGAGCTCAGATACTGCTAATCCCTTACATTCTTTTTTGCAAGCGCAAGGCTTGGAAGTGGAGGATTAAGCAGGATGTTGAGGAGCAAAAATGATAGCAAATTATGGATCAAAAGTTGTATGAGGAAATCTGATATTACACTAGAGGGTTGTGAACCAACACATACATATGTAATATCTGAGAGCATCAGTTATGGAAGGTTTCTCAGTGATTTTAAATTGTTGGAATCCCAGTTGAAAATTAATTCTGCCTCATTATGGAGGTTTTTTTGAGCGTTTTATCGTGAAAACCGGATTGAATTTCAGCTTGGGGTTGCTCTACCGTAGTTAGAAGAAACTCTTCCATGTCAGCACTTGTGGCCCAAAAGGCTCACGTGTGCTCCTTCATAATGAATATAAAAATAAGGTATGGAAATACTGAAGTTCTTTGATTAAATCCATTTTGGTTCATGATATACTATGTTCCTTTTTTTTGGCGGAATATATTGTGTTCCTTAATTATTAATTAATACCTAATAATTATTAATTAATATTAATATCTACTTTTTATACTCTTAGTCATAATTTCATTTCTTTTATTTTGTTTGGAGCCGATCTCTACGACGTCTAAACTGATAAAATTATTGATATCTTTTATAATTTTTGTGTGTTGAAAATATACTATATAATATCATCACAGTGTTTGAATATCATTAAATTATCATTTACTAAAAATTGTATAATTTAAATGGGAAGGAATGTTCTTGTTGGTTCTTTAATTTTGTTACATGTATCTAGTAATTTCAAATAATTTTTTTACAATGTATATAATTTTAAATACTTTTTTATTTAAATTCATATTATTGTACATATTTTAAAATGTTATGTAATTAGCACTATAACATCTTATATTAGTATAGCATTAATTATATGTGAATACACTGATATTGATAATGTAAAAGAAAAATAAGGATTTGTTGGATGAGAGAGAAATTGAGGTGAGACATGGATGAGATGATGTGGAAAGTGAGTGAGAATTTTGATGATAGTGGAGAATGATTTTTAAATGGGTTTTGAAGAGATTTTTGGGAGAAAATTTGAAAAATGAGATTCATGATAAATGATGCTCTGAAATTTGTTTCTTTTGGATCCCCTACTTGTGGCTAATTTGTGCTTCACTTTGTTATCACTAACCAACTCCGAGTAGTGAGTCATCTCATCGCTATATTGAATTACACATAGTGATTCCTAAATTGCTTGTGAGAGTAGACATGAATTTATATAAGACTCAAATGTTTTATTTAATGTCTTCATTCACATACTCAATAATGTATGACATTTGCCTTTTTTGACTTTTTAAAGATGTAGTGACCCTAATAAATTTCACTCCAGTAAAACTGGGTGTTTACTATATGCAGGTACAGTTTACTTCTGCAGGTCCAATAAAAGTGTAAAAATATCATAATCACCCTTCATTCGTTTATTAGTTTTTACAAATATATTTCTAAAACCCTAACCTTGAATGCATAAACCCGTCTATGTTATAATTTAACGCGTGTCCAAATTATAAATTATTTTTTCATGAATTATAATACATATTTAAGAGGGACATTATTGTAATTTCAAATTTAATTTGGACCTGCAGAAGTAAAGAGGACCTGCATTTAGAACCACTCTAAAACTGGTATTTAAATTATTAAAAATATCAGAATTCCATTAAATTATATATCATTTTAACTGAACTAAACTAAATTAAACTAAAAAATATTCAGATAAATTATAGGAAACCGACCTTCACAATGAGTGGCCTAAAAATACCACAATTTAATAGTATAGTAACTTTAGAAAATATTGTCAGTGATGAATGATTCAATTTTAATTTAGTCAAGTCAACACTCTTTCATATATTTATAATATCTGTAGTTTAAAAACAGTGATCTTAAGAATATACTCAAAACATGATATAAAAAAGTTATCATCTAATAATTGTATGTATAGATCTTGTTTGGCAAAGACTATGTAGGTTATCTGTTTGACTTATTTAAACATACATAGTGGCTAAGTAGGTTAACCATTTGACGTTTTGTAAAAGAATAATGCCACCGACTATAGTGGGCATGGTTTGGATATTTTCCTTAAGGAAACTTGTCTTACGGTTTGTCTTATGTAGTGTATTTTTTAATTTGAATTATATATTTTGTTACTTGAATTTTTTAATTTTATGTAAAATTTCTTAAATTTTTACATTAAAATATATTATATTATATGTTTACTTTAAAATGATCAATGTTTTAACATAAGAATTTCATAACATTTAGAAAAGTTGGTCTTTGAAAAGATTTTGTACATTTTTATTTTATTCTGAAAATAAATAATAGACGTTAACTTTTTTAGTAGAAGTTATGAACTATCACATATATTTAATGAAAAACACTTGTGTAAGGCGATCTTATAGTAAGACAAATGCCTAATTCTTAATATTTTTAGTTAAAATTAGAAATTAGGCTCATTTCGAATACACAACAAGTCATGTCTTACCATAAGACCGTATTATCTATTCGTTTGTCTTATTTAATTTTAACTATTAAAAATTTCAATTAATATTAACTTTTTAAATAAATATGTGATAAGGATGTTTCAAGATAAAAATGCAAGGAATGTTATACTCCAAAATGTAAAAATAAAACTGATATCTACACATGTTCAAATTTCAAATTTTAGACTTGCTATGTTTTTTTTAAAAAAGTTAGGAATTAAAGTTGGTCTTGCAAGAACATACTCAATTATTCATAAGTAAAATTTTATTAAACAGTAGAAATTATTAACAAAACAATTAATTTGTGTTTGATAAGATAATTATATATCCATATTGTTTATTGTTTTTTTCTCAATGGAATTTTTTGTTGCCTGTGGGTAGGTTATCTGCATATGTTTATGCCAATGTTTCAGTTTTAATCAACACTTGAAATGAGAAATTATGCAGCTCTGCTAAAGAACAATGAAGAGGAAACTAGATAAAATGAGAGGGAAATATAAAAACAAATCAGACCTAATCCTTCCTATAAGCACCAAACCTTATCCATTTCCTGTCTCCATCTTCACAAGCAATCAACCCTTAGAAGGCCACCACTAATGGCAATGGATAGTGACTTCATAGCAGCACCCATTATTTAAAAGGTTGTCTCACCCTCTGGAATGGATAATGCTAACAGTTGTATTGCACCATTTCCAGAAATGTCTATTAGTTAGGTAATATTCTTGACAGTAAATTATCACAGAATATTGTTCATAGCTTCAATCCAGCTCAGAAAATATGCTCCAGACCAGATGATCAGACAACAAAGCATTTTATTTTAACACAGATGTTTATGAAATCTTTGGTTTGATAGAATCATGATTCATGACTAGGTATATATATATCTATGTTTCAACAAGTCGGTGAAGATTTCATTTCAAAACTGACTAGAACATGGTCCAGAGATATTTACATGTTACAACAATGTCAAATGGTAACAAAGATTGCCGGTATGATTCAGGCTTCACGAAACAGTCTGCCGACCTTTGCTGCCATACGATTTCCAGGACTCCTCGAGGCGCAGTAGATGCAGTTTTTCAACGAATGGCTCGAGCACTGCTGCCTCTTCTTCCGGGGCAAAAGCCATACAAATGCTAAGCTCTTGAACTGCCAGCTCATATTCCCTAGGGTTCAAGAAACTCACTGGATTATTAAATCGCATCAATAGAACAATTGGTATACATTATCTTAAGCATTCAAAACATTTCTTACCTACTGTAATACAACATCATGCCAAAGTCTCTTCTTAAAGCCCAATTATGGGGCTGCAAAATGAGCAATCTTTCCGAAGCCATCATTGCCAACCTGAGTTTATAAAGCAGTAAACTGTCATCTTCACCAACCCCAAGTTCATGATTTTGCAATCAGGATTTTAAAGACTGAAGATCAAGAATAACAAGCAGAAGGAAGATTAAAAAAAATCTATCCAGGTCCAGTAAAGAATTTCACTCATTTTGAAAACCTTGAAGAAGCCAACATTTCATATGAAGATAAAAGCATGGTCATAATATCCTAGATGCAATAAGTGTTTCGAGTAGCCAGAAAGTAATGTCATCAGATCAACAAGTTGTGTGAAGATCATCAAGAACAGAATACTTAGCCTTAACATAATAATGCATAATAATGCACATCTCTCCTAGTATCTCTGTAGCTCTAGGACACTGAAATGACACAAGTATCTCTATACTGAGTGTCTTGCGTGGTATGATTCACAGTACCTTAAATCTCGAGGACGTAACAGAGGTTGGTTTGAACCATCAGTGTTGAATTTGTCATCTGCACAATCAGCAGGCCTAAGTGGAGAGGTCAGCATCAGTCCATGATTACTCCTTGATGCCCGTTTCCAGTAAAATCTCTGAAAAGTCGCAAGAGACAGGTGAAGAAAGAAACACAAAGTAGCAATTTCAACAAATTATAAAATAATATTTTTCCGATTAGAGCTTACAATCAAATTGGCCAAAGCAATTCCAATAACATCTCTGTTGGTGGCGATTTCAAGCCCTTGAAGAGAGCTGCTGTCTATGTCGGAAGCCCTTGATCTAGGATCATTAACGCATTTTCCATTAACGATACCAAACAAACTGGATCCAGAAGTGACTCTGAATAGCTCCTATAAGATAATCAGCATTCATATATCAATGTTTATTGAGTTCCAACTGTATAAATCCAACATATGATATAGCAAAAGCACGGAGACGTGAAAATTATTAAACAAGAGTATAGATAAGTTTATATGCAAACATACCTCAGGGTTCCCAGTGGAAGGCCATATCAAAAAATCCTCCCCAACTCGAGATCCCACAATAGTCAGATTTAGTCTACGACAAACCTCAATGTAGATTACGCTAAGCAAAATTGCTGCCAAGTCCAACAAAGTAAATATTGGTAATAGGAAATAAGAACGATAACTCTTCAGCTGAAAGATATAAAGAGGAACTGGTCAACTGTACAAGTAAAAGAGATGTAAACATACCACTGGAGGATCCAGAGCTTAAAACTGTGTGCAAGTATGCACATTTTGAATCTATTAATACGGGTGACCTTTTAAATCCCCTTGACTCAAAAATTACCACATTTACAGCCTCCAATACTTCAACAAAATGGCATCCTATATCTCTTGTGACTAGTTCAGCCTCCACTTCCTTAGCAATGCAGTCCAATTCAGACAGCCATTGATTCATGGTTTTACCAGCAAGAGGCATGGACTCTAAGTTTTCCCAAGTAAGATCACTTGGTGATGAAGTATCCCTCCTTTCTTTTGCGAGTGACTCTGCATCCCTCTCCCGATTGTAGATGATATATGCCTCATCTTCAGCAGCAACATAAAGCAAAGCCTAATGTTTACCATATTTGGCAAATAAATCAGGATTAGGCGCTTACAGTCAGCACAGCATAATCATAACATAAAGCATAAAAAAAGAGACAACCGAAACTCCACGTGAGACACATGCTTGCATAGTCGATTGAAGGCAAACAGTTCACAGTAGCAGGCTAACAGATCGACAAATTCATCGCACTTTAAGCAACAAGTCAAACAGGAACATGATATAATACCTTTGAAAGGGAGATATCCTTGTCCTTTGACCGGAATGATATCTCCACGGTGAACTTTTTCCTAGCAGCCTCAAGAACCTGGTAATTTTATCAACACCGACAAACAGTCAAAATCTTCAATAGACAAATCACTAGCCGCAATCAACAGCATGAATCCATGCATGTCACCTCAACATAGACTATGAACACGAAACAAAAAGGGATTGCACAGACGTATGATCGAATCAATAGTAGTACAGCAAAAGTCAAAAATTAAGATTCAGAATCTTGAAGATAGCTCCCAACCTCCTTATAGAAATTAGCTCTAGACGAGGTTTCCGTTCCAGTATCTTCCAAAGAAGAAGAAGCCAGAGGCGAGACGCTCAACCTCCTCTTCTTGGAGGATGCTTTAGCATTAGTCACAGCACCAAATTTGTCCCTCTTAACATTTCCATTCCCAATCCAACAACTTCCACCACGACCATCAAAGTCACACCTGATGATCGCAAAGAACACAAGGGCTATTGGGGATTGCCTAGTACAAATGCTTCTCTAATGCACTACAATAAATAACTTACAAAAACATTAAGCTAGTGATATCCAGTAAACCTTATCCACACAAAAGCATCAACATTTCCAGCAATTAAACCTTAAAGAACAATTACCTGCTAAAAACGCCCAGAGAACCGGCAGCAGTCTGACTAGGAAATGACACAGCCAACATTTTCTTGAAACCTTATAACCCCAAGAAAGGCCGGACAATCTTTTGCTAGATGAAAAAGGGGGGTTCAAGAACTGAAGAAACACAAAAGGGGCTTATCAAAATTGGATCTTTAGATTGGAGGAAGTCATTTTGGGAACAAAAATTGCAGTTTCTCCAGAAAACAAAGCAAGTGAATGGAGGTTTTTGAAACTGCAAAAGGGGGATTTATAGTGGAAGCTGACACTCCTGCTACTCAGATAAAAATCCCCAAGAATAAGATCCATACTATTGGAATGAATGATCAAAACAGCACTCTTTCTAGCAATTTTAACATCCACTTTTCACCCCACTAGACAAGCAAAAACAAAAGCAGGCTTTCATCATACTAATATAAATGGGGAAAGGCTTGCCTGATTGGCTGGACAGGCCAAAAGAAGTCCCCTTTCTTTATCTGGGGTGCAAATGTGAAAGTGAAAGTACAAGTACTGTGTGACTTTTATATTGAAAGATTGCACCTCCTTTTCTTACTCCTACATCATCATCATTGATCTTAAAATTTACAGAAGTTTGGCACAGATTGATTGAATGGAAGGTGACAAAATAAAGGTAGCTATGAAAAAGATGGGTTTGGTTTCAAATTTCAATGGCTATGCCAGTAATCTGTAATCTGCAGGTCATCAAGTTGTCAAATTTTATGCAATAAAATAATGAAGCAAATAAAAGTGTTGTTTTTTTCCTTTTCTTTCTCAACAAGTTTTTTTAATTGAATTTCATTTGACTTATCCCGTTCTTTTTAATTTGAATTTTCAAGATTGCTTAGATATTAAATAAGATATTGTCAATTTTGTTGTCTAACTTATCGTTACGTTATTATATGTGTAGAATAATGAATAATAACCACAATTCTATCCGGTCTTGTTTTAATACAATAGCGTGCATTTTCGAAATAAGCACACTTATAGATGTATTATTACACAATTTATGGATGAATAACATACTTTTATAGTGTGAGAATTGTTGCCTTGTGTTTCAAAAGTGTGTCAAAGTATGGTATTCACACTTAGTCACGGGTAATTAATGAAGAGTAAATGGTAAGAATAATAAGATTTTACTTACTTTCTGAACACATACAATAAACAACGGACGAACATTGTTACATATTTTATAGGCAAACAATATATGTAATCGTGTGATAATTGGTATCTAACCATGTATTACAATTTATAATTTATGTGTTGAATTTCAAATGCGCATATCAAACGATGATATACGCAGATACTCACATGTGGGACATGTGAATGAAATGAATTTTATCAAAATTAAATTGAAAATTACTAAATTAAGGTGAATTGAAAATAAATTGAACTAACGACTAACTAGTCAAGTTAAAACTCGACTCGTATTAATCAACATGTTGACCCGCCGACCGCATATAAGTAGTCAGAAAATTTATCATTTTATAGAGCCAGTACCAATTTACATAAAAAGATAATTACTATATATTTGAAGTGAAATTTATTATATTGCATAGAAATGAATATTTTTAAGAATTACAAAAAAGTAACTGTTACATAATAATAGGATTTTCAATGTTTAATTTCTTTGTACTAAATAAAATGTAGATTTTTTACAACAATAAAATTTGTAACTCATACATGTTTGTTAGCCTAAATGTTTTGATTATAATTTATAAACATCATCTTTTATTTTATTTTTAAATATATATGAATAATTCAGAGAGGAAAAAACTGGACCAACAACACCTCTTCTAAATAATTTAGAAGAAATGGACACATATTCTTTATCAAGTGCATACATGTTTTTGTGATGATAAAGAGCTTGTGTGCACTTCTTCCTGTTTGATTAGTACAAAGAGCAGGAGCTCCAAAAAGCATCCTTTTTGAGTTGTATCATCCTTCATATTTCATTAACCTCCATGGAATAAGTATAAATCTAAACATTAGCATATATTCTGCTATTCTAAGAATTGGAGTACCAACTATGTCAAGGTTAATTAAACCCTAGATTGTGACAGGCAGTTGTGAGAGTAGAATAGTATTTTTACATTGAAGTGAAAATGCATATTTGGTAAGTGAACCAGCAACCAAATTTCCCTTTCTAAGTACGTGAGTAATCCTAGAATTTAATCTAGATCTACTTCTACGTGAGTATATGCAAAATCAATTAGGGTGTGTTTGGTTCGCAAAATTTTTAAAAATCTGGATTTTGTTTTGGAATTTTGAGAGTTTGGATTTTTGTTTGGGATTTTGAGAGTCTGGTTTTGCAAAATCCTTGTTTGGTTGGGTTTGATTTTGTGAGTATGAAACAAAATTTTTGATTGATTTTTAGGATTTTGCAAGTCTGAATTTTGGGAAACTTGGTGAACCAAACAAAACTTTACAAAACTGGACTTTGATAGTCCAAATTTTACAAACACCTAAGGACCAAGGTGCTTGTAAGGATCATGAATGGCACAAATAGAAAGAAACAATGTTATCAATAGTATAAACTATTATACAACAAGTTTAGTGAGTACCCACTAATTCTTTTTTTATTCCAAAATTCCAATCATTATCGATAGATTGATTCCAAATTGTGTTTTAAACATAAACGCATTCTCGGATATAGTATACTACAAAAGGTTAAATACTTTCTTCTTCATTGGAACTCTATTCACGAATTTTCTTCACTGTTCTTGTTGTTGTCCTCCTTATTGTTCTCATGAGCTTTCTTCTTGTTCAACTTCTTACAAACCTTTCCATGGTTAACTGCATCATGAGCCGTGAACTTCAACTTGCATCCAGTAGACTTCAGCCTACGCCCCTCCACCAAAGATATGGGTAACACCAGTATCAACTATCAAGGAAGAAATTCTTGTCGACACCTGAAGTAGCCTTAGCCGCAACTTGAAGGTTCCTCTTGACAGCATGTTCATCTTCTTGGAAACAACAGTGGCATTCAGACCATTATACCAGCAATTGAATCAAGGCGATTGATTCTAACAGAATCATCTGTAGATGAAGAGTCGTGTTATGATGAAAATTCATCTCCAACTGCAAGGAGCCGAGAACTAAGATCTGCTGAGGAAGAGTTCATAGTACTGAAAAATCCAAAAGTATGGAATTGCGCCTAATTGAACAGTGCACACACTGCCAATGCTTTAGTTGAGCTGAGGAGCGGCATGGTTTAAGGGGTACCCTGATTCATGCCTTGAATTCGTTGAATCGAAAAGTCCATCACCTACAAATAAATAAATAAATAAAAATCACTAGTATCACCCCACATCCACTAAATTGTTTCTATTATTTGTGGACAACTAGTACCACCCCACATCCACTTTTTCCCTCTTAATTATAGGACCTCCATAAGCGGTCGTGGAAATCAAATGAACCCAAACCAAATCAGTCAACCATTCTTTTTGAATTTAAAATCAACGAAATTACATAATATTGGTCAAATTTATCTGTTATAAATGAGCAAAATACTAGCACACAAATAACCATAATTTTGATCATAATTAGTTCAATGTTTTGGGTTGAGTGGGCAAAATTGGGGTCATAACGGTTTGGGCTGGTGTCTTGCCTTATTGTTATCCACATGGATCTGAATGCTTTGAAATAATGCGGAAAGAATATGAAGGAAAGAGTGAAATAAAATGAATAACATGAGAGAAAGATGCATATGGCGGTTGGGACAAAAATGCATGTTTATAATAATGGTTGTATGATTGAAATGAAATTTCCGCCCAAGATTATAACTAGTGGCGCAGAAGGCCCCGTCGACATCAAGGGATCCATTGCTGCCACCGGAAAGTTGCAAAGCTCCGTCCTTCACCGTCATCCTCCTGGTTTCGTCGGAAAAGATAGAAAGAGTGTGATCTATTCTTTGAACGCTGGATCTGCACTAAAGGAAGCTCTGGCATAAGTCGTGTTTGGTCACGCTCCGTCAACCCTCCTTCGTTATGCCGCGGTACTTTGCTCTGACCAAGGATCACCGATGGTGTTTACGCGAGTTCCAGTAGCACAGTATTCCGGGTAGATCGTAGATAAGGGCCTCCTTTCTTTTGTTATTGCTTATTGTCTTTTTCTATTTAGTTTTGGTGTGTTTTTAGGTTTAATTTTTAGATTTAAGAGGTACTATGCTCTGTATTGGGTCTTTTGCTTGAATATTTGTCACGTATGTCTGTCTGCCAATTCTAGTTTTTCAACGGGTACTTTGTTTGGGAAACTAGTTTGGCTTTTGATCCGATTTGGTGATGGGCAGGAGAAATCCGAGCTGGTGGCAGTTTTAATACTTACTATCCAGTGATTCCATCTTGATAATCTGATTTGTAGACCGGATGGATTGGATAATCATTTGATTAACCAGTCTAGTTTGTGTTAGACAGTATACAGATGCACTGATGCCGTGTAAACAATCTAGAATGTCTCTTACTAGCCCCGAGGGGGAATCCGAATAACGTTTAATGAGACATACCAGAGAGTGAGCGTGGTATTAAGTGTATCGTCCAATATTATTGTCAGTTAGTAATCAGGTAGTGCGATCCGGACTGGTTGGAAGTGCGACTGACTAGTTCACTTATTATACCTCTTTTTACATTTTAGTTTAGACTTTAGATATGTTATTACTGGCATTTAGTACTCCTAATTGCAGATTCTGAGAAGGTTTATTAAACTCTCTTGGAAATCTCACATCCTGACTCCTTTTTGGGAGCTATAATGTACTACTCGACTCCATTTGGAGACATGTTTATAAGTGTGGGAAGTCTAATAAATATCCCTCTGTCGACAGGCAGTTTGAACTTAAAAATAACTGAAAAATATTGAATTGATCACTGAAAAATATTTAGATAAACTGTACTAAACAAACCCCTAGAGTACAAATTTTAAAGTTATACAAACAATAGTCTTAATTTTGACAATATGAAATCTCTTCATTTCACCAGCTATCACCACCGTAAATCATCGCCATCATCACCTCTGGTCCTCCGCCGTGTGCTCTATAGCTTAGTGAAGGAAGGAATACAGAAGGAATATTATCCATGGTGCAATACTAAAACATGAAGATTTGTTGGACCTAAGTTTTGGACACAATACAAATGCCTAATAAATAACTGGCATTATCCTTCCTTAACGTTAAGCTTAATTTCGCTGTGTTCCCTTGTGCTGGAGTGGAGATGATGCTCTAGGTTTTGGATAGGGAGGAAATGTGCCAAATATATTATCTGGCTTTATTCTTCCTTAATTTTTAGCTTATTTGTTTTGTTCCTTAAGTTGCAATAATGGTAGCTAGGTTTTGTGATGGTCTTTTCTCAACTTTACAAGGTAGTTATGATAAAGATGCAAATAAATTAATAGTGTAGGTTTTTTCCAACTTATTTCTCTGAAGTGAGTTGAAATATTTGAGCTAAATTAAAATAAAATTGAAAGCACTAAATTAAAACATATTTCATCACAATTGAAATGAAATATTGAATTGATTAAAATAAGATGGAGAGAGCAGACGCTATGTAGCATGCATGAATGAATACAGTGCAATTTTTTGATATTACAATAGTAAAACTATTTACTGTATATGGAATGACATATAAATTAATGAGAGTTTTATGGTAGGAATTTTTTTTCTTTCACATATTTATGGCTTAAATTTATGTGTTTGTTTTATTAAATTCTTAATACGATAGTTTTAAATATCAACTTTAATTATAAAATTATTTGAATATTGTAAATATGTCTATGTACTTAGTTCACGTGTTTCATTCATTAGTTCAGTTTTATTGTATTTTGTAAATATTGTAAATGAATTAGAATGACTATAAGCACAAATTATCCTAAAATGAGAATCCATTCATTCTAACATAACTTATGATGAGACCGTCTCGTTCAAGAATTTATAATTTAGGATATCATAGACATAGTACAACATTAAAAATACAAAATGTGCTATCATCTTGGAAATTCTTGAAATGTTTAAAAAATAGATTTAATTTTTCTGAAATAATAAGACTTTTTTTTTTTTGAATTAGAATAGGTGTTTCGGAATTGGAACTACTTCACGATCGTAGGGAAAAAGGAGTGTGTTGCAAGTCAAATCGGATCCTGATATCAATTGTTATTTATTTCACATATCCAGGCAATATGGATATGGCTTCCAAGTATTAGGGGTCCATCAGCCTAACAAAATAAGAAATTACATCTTACATAATTTTTTTGAAAATATATACAAGTGTGCTGTATGATGTCACAGGTCAATTTAATTTTAAAAAAATTATATTATGTTTATTTTGTTCACAAGAGTGTCATTGAATAAAAAAAAAAGCAAATAGGTGAACAATACCTTTTTAATTAATAAGTCATGATGAATGATGAGAGAGTTACAGGGACATTAGAAACGGATAACGTTTTTTGTATAGAATTATTGAATTTGAAATGGATAACCTTTCCAATTTCTTCAAGGGGGGATGCCTTGTTGGATAAAACTATTGAGAAGCTTGTAAACATTTTAGCTTATTGCCATGGTTTGCCAGAAGCATTCACTTTCCAGGTTTGATGAATGCTCAAAACGCAGAAGTACTTCATCCCGAAATCCAACCAATCCGATGCTCTACATATGGTATCAGATTACACTAATCCGATGCTCCACATACGCTCTAAAAAGACTCAGACTGTATGAAAGAACAAGATATCAGATAAACAACTATTCAATGTTACAGAGTCCTAGATGAGAGCAGCAGATTAGAGCTCCCGAAAAAAGAACTTCAATGACTGCCTAGATGAGATCAGCAATGTGTAATCCTTACAAGTACATATTGGCTAAAAAGCTTTGGGCTTAAAAGCACAACTTCGCACACTTTTGGGAGCTCACACTCGGTGGCAAAATACTTTGAAAATACATACTGCACTATTTCTATATCACCCGTCTTGACACTTGATTCAAAAGCTAGTTGCCAATTTGAAACTCTAATACAAAACCATAAGGGGATATTTTATGCACTTCTTTTACCATACAAGCACTTGGGTATACTCTCTTTGCTTTTATCTAATAAGAAACCTACAAGTCCAATGCAAAACAAGCTAAACATCAGCCTCATCTTCTAATGAACTACTTTCAAAGCTACCAGCAGCAGACCATCAGAAAAAAGATAGCGGAGAACTAAACACCACTTTTGGTATACAAGAGGTCGTTTAGCCATTTCATAATTTCAAAATTTTCATTATCCAATAAGGAAAGTAGAAGCTACTTCCTAGCCAGCAAAAAGAATATAATAAGTAGTGGTATTGCCAGTCAATAAATAGATACTGTCAGCAATCTCCAGAACATAATAACTTGTTTTTCTAACACACAGACACACACATTAGAGAGGTTTGATTACACGTTTAGAACATACTGTATGATTTATTATGGAGCGCACATGCATAAATAGTCACAACCATTTATTCTTATATGGCGTTTGATTTCTGAAGATGAATACATAAGTTCACATCCGAAATTATGGTTCAAGACTCTACTCTGCTTTCAAGTAAAAAGTAACACGGTCATTTAACAAAATCTGATATGTAAGATTTCTTTGCTGATAAAATAAGAGACGTGCTTAATGTCAGATGCAAGGAACAGAGTGCGTAAGGAGATTTGGAAATTACCAAGATCGACACTGGAATTCAAGTTTCACCTTTCACTATCACTTCATGAACATAGCCACAGGACACCCTTCAAACAAGTCTTGGATACAATTGCTGCTGTCCAGAGAGAACACGTGGATATGTTCAGCAGAAGCAAGGTCCAATTATCTTAAATGTGGAAGAAATATCCAATATGATAAGAGTACCTTCTGTAAAGCTCCAGGCTATCCAGTTTGCAAAAACAAAGTTTTCTCAAGTGCTGGGAACTCCGATTACCACACCAACCTTCAAAACAGAAAATGAAAGGTAGAGACTTAAAATCGATATGCACAATACAGAACTTGTGTCCTAAACATCATAACGGAATTCTGAAATTCAAAACCCAAGGCAATAAATCATGTGCCGATGTGTGTGTGTTTTCAGATCTTTAGTTAATAGACTTGCAGAGATAGCCAATAAACTACCACCCTACCTTACTTAAAAAAGAAATGAGACAAACAATTGCATTATAAAAACAAAAGCAATTGCAGATAATTCTGTAATTAATCCTCAAACTAATCAAATTACTCAGCTCCTTTGGGAGTGCCGATGTTTGCAGCGTGGACGAACAACCTGTTATTAATCCTGCCCAGTCAAATAATTCTATAGCATCATCTGAGAAAGGACCAATTGACAGAATGCTCAAGTTGGCAAGATGGCTGAATCCTCTAGGCATGGAAGAACATTTGGTGAACAAATTTGGACAATCCTTGAACCAGATTGACGAGAGAGAAGGAAATTGTCGTAAATCCAAGGAGTAGGACACCAGATTATGGCATCTATAAACTGCTAACTCCTGGAGACATGTACAACACTCTAGTGTTTGACTTGGTATATCAATCAACTCATTGCAGTCATACATGGCAAATTCCTCAAGAGATGTGAGATTGTTGCTAATTATCTCAGAAAGTCTACTCACTCCACTCATAGAGTGCATCGTTATATTTTTGAGTGAACTAGCACTTCTACATATAATATCTCTGACCGTAGAAACTTGTATATTTCCCCTTATTAGTAGCTTACAAAGACTTGGGAAGTAAGTTGGAGTGGTGGCCAATAGACAACAATCAACAATATCCAAGCGCTCAAGTTTGGGAAACACATCATCATCATTCACGGTTTCTAATTCCTTCCACACACTCAAATTCGTCATGTGCCTCAACTTTAGACTTTTAAGAGAAGGGAAAATCTTACCTTTGCAGTCACCAACATTGTAGAACGAATCTCCAATACAAACAATATCTTCTAGGCCAGATAACAAAATATCCTCAAGATATGGCAGATGCCCTAGTCCTTGAAGTTCTGTACAACCCTTGCAATCAATGAAAGTCACCCTAACCAAAGCTGACAACTTTTTCAACCACTGAGGAAATCGAACACCCATGAAATTTGTAATCTCCAACTCCTGCAGAGCTGAGTGAGGTTCAAGACCTTCCAACACATGTTCATCACAACTGCCACTGCAAGGGCGATTCATTGAGCCCCAGCATAACTTCAAGTTCATCAGATTTTTCTTTTCAAACAAATTGGCCAATCTACCTCCTTCTCTACTCTTGACTAATTCTAGGTTTCGTATAGTGAGTCTGCCTTTAAGATTTTGCATGGGCATGAGCTCACTTATTTCACAACCCTTCTCTTCTCCTACATTGAAGAACTTCAAAGTCTGAAGACAAGCTAGCCGTCCCATTATTCGGAGGCATCCTGAATTTAAAATCTGGACAGTAAAAGTCAAGATGCCTCAAACTAATCAAATTACTCAGCTCCTTTGGGAGACCTTTTAGACCATGGCATCTATACAATCCCAACGTTTGTAAATTATAAAGTTTACAAAGAGATTCAGGCAAGACTCTGATTTTAGAATTTGAAAGGGCTAGATAGCGTAGATGTTGAAGGTTACTTATAGAGATAGCCAAATTCTCAATATCAACACCAGACAAATTCAGCACGTGCAAATACTTAAAGCTTAATAACAGCTCATTTGAGACGTCACCCTTCAAAGTTTGAAGCCATAAGGATGTTACGTTCAAAATGTCTTTTGTTCCTTCTTTATATACTGCAAGATGTCGAACCAAATCACTATTCACCTCTTGAATTTGTTCTCGCTTGGAAACATATCCTGCAAGGTCGTGAACAAGATCGTGCATTTGATAATAACATCCCTCATATTTATCATTCACTTCCTCTACCAAGGAGTTCAGTGCTAGGATCCTAAGATAGCTACCACCTATTTCCTCCATACTTCCTCCTTTTTCGTGAAGAAATCCCTCGGCCATCCAAAGTTGGACCAGCTGCTCTTCATTCAATTTCGTGTCCTTGACAAAAATTGAACAATAAGCAAAGCATTTCTTAATTGAGGGGGATGGCAAATTTTCATAGCTCAACTTGAGTATTGGCATAATCTTACCTTCAACATCTATATTAACTTTCAAAACCTTAGTCTCCACGACTGAAAGCCAATTCTCTCTCCTCTGTAAACTAAGCAAACCTCCAATGGCATTCGCAGCTAAAGGTAAACCTTGGCATCTCCTTAAAATCTGGTTTTTGTGGACTTCCAATTCTTCAGGCATTTCTCCCCCTTTTGTTGTCCTTCGGCCAAGAATAGACCAGCACTCCTCGTCAGATAGTTTTTCCAGTACGTAGGGGCTAATTGTAGACACAAGGTTTGCAGTCGTATGTAAACGAGTTGTCAAAAGACAATAGCTCCCATTGGCACTGCTGAGAGCAACCAGACAGCTGAAAAAATCATTCCACAATTCTGGATCTTCATTCCATACATCATCAAGAACAAAAAGAAATCTTTTCCCAATAATCTCCTCTCTCACCTGTTGAATGATGGCATCTCTCCCAGATATTTCAACCTGAGTGATGATCCACTTGAGACTCATTGTATACAGATTTAGCCAAAGTGGATTTTCCTAATCCACCCATACCAACAATAGGAAGAACAGAAACATTTTGGTCATAAGATCCCAACAGCATTCTCACTATATCAGATACTTCTTTGCGTCTACCCACGACAAATTGTAATGGAAGAGAGTCAGTTTCTCGAAATTTAGCTAATTCACTACTGCTAGTAGCAACATGAAGCAATGAATCTTCTATCCTAATCAACCCAATAGAACCTGTGGCCTCAAGATTGAAGGCCTTTAACTTCTGATTGATACTCCTAACTCTGGATCCCATTCTCCAACGAAAAGAGATATTCCCTCCATTCCACCTGGAAAGGCCTGTTTCCCCATAACACTAGTCAGGCAATGCATTTCAACTAAACTGAGCTACATTAGACTCTATATAACATAAACAAAATATCACTTGAACTACACTTATTTGAACTTAACTCACGAGGACAGTAAGCAATTTGTTTCTACTTATTCCATTTCTACACTCAAATTTTCAGCTGTAACACAAAAACTAGTAACGGAGAAGAGCAAAAGACAGCATTTTTACCTGATTTCTCCCGAGATTTCACCTCGCGACGAAGACTCTCGTAGAGGAGCTCATCCAGCACATTGTCAGCTTCAAAAGCCACAAGCTGCACCTTGTGAAGCCAGCGCTGCAGAATAGGATTCCTAGACTGCTTAGTCTCTGCATCTGCTAACACTGCCTGAATATCCTTAGCATAGCCTCGTAGTGCCTCCAATTCATTCTTGAACCCAATCATCAACTGGATCCTGCTGGAAGCTGCAAAAATCACCTTCTCCAACAGAACCCGAATGGTGGAACCAATAATCGCATCACCCATTTTGCAAAATTCCTGAATGATCACAGTCTATTACAGTCTATTAGAGCTATCTCATACTCTCATTATAATTCATTTCCCACCCTATCTTTTTTTAATAAAGAATGGCCTTTCACAACAATCTGAAAGTTGTAATCTACCAACCCTGGAATTAAAAAAATAAAAATAAACCATACAAGTAAACTAATATTAATTTTTTTCAGCATGCCAAAGACACAGTTTTGGAGTTATAAAAGCTCCCTGTTTCTGCCATACTGCTGGAGTCCCAGTTCAAGAGTCTCAAATGGGTCGTTGAATTTGAACAGTTTCTCAAAGAGGTAAGCTTCGGAGTAGTATGATTTCTTGCTTCTTGGTTTTCAAATAGTGTTCTTGTTATAAAAGAATTTGAAATGATGTACTTTGATATGTGTTCATATGTGTTGAAAATGATTAGACTTTTTGTTTCTGTAGTGAATTCAAGTAGAGTGAACTTTTTGTTTTGGTTGATCAGTGATGAATAATCTGTTTTGTGTGAGAATATAGTTTGATCTCGAGGAAAAAAGCTGCTACCTTTACTGGTTTTTAGTGTGTAGCTTGATGGAATAAGTTTCTGATATAATCTATGGGATGTTGAAACAGTGGTTTTAGTAGGAAATTGGTTTTTGCAAAAATCCGGCGTGCTAAGATGGCTGAATATGGAGACAGTGCAACAGTGAGCACTGATGCGAGCTCCGGAAGTATGGTGTTTGAGCCTATTCTGGAAGAGGGGGTTTTCCGCTTTGACTGCTCTGCAGATGATCGAAATGCTGCTTTTCCTAGTTTATCTTTTGTCAACCCCAGTGACAGGGAGAAGCCTTTATTGGGTGTTCATAAGTCCCCGTCTTATGTTCCTGCTTTCGAATTTGTTCATGGAAGACAGATAGTGAATATCGAGGTAGCAAACTGCTAATGGTCATGCATCTTTGACCTGTCTGTGTTGTGGTGTTTTTGCACAAGATAGACTGACTTGAATGAATTTCACTTATTCCAGTTTCCACATGGTACCTCTTTCTATGGGACAGGAGAGGCTAGTGGGCAGCTCGAAAGAACTGGGAAGAGGGTATGTTCATATGTTCTGTAAGAATATGATAGATTATTTGTGGTCTCCGGATTGAGTATGTTTGTGTTACTTTGTAGGTGTTTACTTGGAACACAGATGCTTGGGGCTATGGTTCTGGAACCACTTCATTATACCAATCACATCCTTGGGTGCTTGCTGTTCTTCCTGATGGAGGGGCAATAGGGGTACTGGCAGATACCACAAGGCGCTGTGAGGTAAGACTGAGTTTTCTGACTTGTTGCATTGACTTACAGTTAGATACTTTTGTTTCATTGATCTGGAACTGTTGGTCTACCAGATTGATCTGCGGAGAGAGTTCAATGTGAAGTTTGTTGCAGAGCTTTCTTATCCTGTCATCACATTTGGTCCATTTACTTCTCCGATTGATGTTCTCATATCACTATCACATGCCACTGGTGATTCTTTGTTCATATCAATTTACGATTATATATTGAAAAAACAACTGAGAAGTGAACTTTTTCATTGCTATATCAAGTTTATCTGCTACAGTGACATACTTTGTGTGAACATCTGACTTGTTTTCCATCAAGATTTTTCTCATTTTCTTCTAGAGGCACATTATATAGTACCGTGAGTTAACGAAAGTTTTTAAGTTGAGAACACCAATGATTAATACCATGGTACATGAGAAATAAAAGAGATCTTCATTCACTATTCATATGCTACGAGGCCCATTTCAACTAGTTAAAAAAATTAGGTTAGTCAGCATGAGGTATATAAGAGATCTTCATTCTCTATTCATATGCTAAGAGGCCTATTTCGACTAGTAAAAATATTATGTCAGTCAGAAGGCTGGAGGTCCTTTATTCTCTATACTATATGAAGTTATTCTGAGTACTAATTTTTGAACAATCTAGTTTGAGCATCTGAATAAGATTTGTGCTATATTATTTCTTTACTTTTCTGTTGTGGTTCAGTGTTTTCAATTAATAGCTAACCAGCTTAGACTTCTGCTTGTTCCTAATTCCTATTAATGTACTACCATCATATCTTCCTCTTCATTATTAGATAGTAATTAGAGAAACATGAACTTTTCTCATTAGGGACTGTATTCATGCCCCCTAAGTGGTCCTTGGGTTACCAACAATGCCGCTGGAGTTATGATTCTGATGAACGAGTTCGTGAGGTGGGTCCTGACTCTTCTTCAACATGTTTTGTTGTAATTGTACTGTTTTCCTCACTCAAAGCTTTGGTGCTTTACTGGCTGCTTTGTGTGCAACCATGTCAAGTTAGCACTATGAATGTTTATCTTGTGATATTTACCATCCGTAGTCGTGTTGATGAGTTATTGATTCATGGAATTAAAAATTTTGTCAACTCTTTACAGGTTGCAAAGACATTCAGGGACAAAAATATACCTTGTGATGTCATCTGGATGGACATAGACTACATGGATGGTTTTCGCTGTTTTACTTTTGACAAGGCTAGTTCTCTTTTTCTTATCTTTTACTTATTATGAACTTATTGCCATTACTTACAGCCTGTGATATTTGATGATATTAGTTCTCTGTTACTATAGTCATTCCAATACCAATTCCTACTTCAGAATTGGAATTGAATTTGTTAGAAACTAGTTACTTTAAGTGGATCACCTGAGCTTCATCTTCCTGATTGCATGTATTAATTGTCGTTGGTTTGGGTGACTAATACATTTGCTATATAACATTATCATCCCCTAATTGTTTTTCTTGGACTGCGTTGGTTCTCTCAGGAGAGATTTTCTGATCCCCACGGTCTAGTTGATGGGTTACACCGAGATGGTTTTAAAGCAATCTGGATGCTAGACCCGGGAATCAAAAGTGAGAAAGGTTATCCCATCTATGACAGTGGTTCAGAAAAGGATATTTGGGTTAAGGCTGCTGATGGGAATCCTTTTATTGGTAAAAATATTAATAATCCACGCAATCCAAGTTTTACTCAAGCTTCTCTCTATATTGCTGATATCCGACATATCCTGATGCTTGCACAATACATGTTTAGGGGAAGTGTGGCCTGGCCCTTGTGTATTTCCAGATTTTACTCAATCAAAGGCCCGTGAGTGGTGGGCCAATCTTGTAAAGGATTTTGTTTCTAATGGAGTAGATGGCATCTGGAATGATATGAATGAGCCAGCTGTTTTCAAGGTGAAGGTTACATTTTGCTGCATGCAGTTTCTACTTAGTCTACTATGATGTACTCATTAACTTATATTGCAGACTGTAACGAAGACGATGCCTGAGAATAATATTCACATGGGAGATGAGGAATTTGGGGGCTGTCAGACACACTCACATTATCACAATGTATTATTCCACTACCTTCTATGAAAATGCTGGCTATGAAAATTTCACTATATACTTGACTGTTGCTTGGTGGTTTGGGATGAAAGGTTTCCTTTGTGATTCATAATATAGGTTTATGGCATGCTGATGGCAAGGTCTACGTATGAGGGAATGAAACTGGCTAGTGGGATTAGACGTCCTTTTGTTCTTACCCGAGCTGGATTTGTAGGCAGCCAAAGATATGCTGCTACATGGACAGGAGACAATCTTTCCACCTGGGAACACCTTCACATGAGCATCTCCATGGTTCTTCAACTGGTAATTTGCCTGGACACTTATTGAGCTTATCTTTTTTTTATCAGATCAGCTTTCCTTTATTTATTTTGCACTTCATTCTAACCTCTTATTGTATTAAAGAATTTGATTCATATTATTTCAGAAGGTTTTTATGTTAATTCTAGATTGGGAAATATACATATTTTATTTTTTGTGATAAATGTGCATCATTTGGTAGAAGGTGTTGGAAAAGACCCAGTGTTTAATGGATATCACATTCTTTAATTACCTCTCAGACTTGTTTGTTACACAGTGTTTTAAATTAGTAGTCTTTGTTACTTGTCTTTCTGTAATGTATTACAATTATTTTTTAATTCAAAGTGATCACAGTTATATCATTATACTGTTTTGATGGTTTAATTAAAATTTAGGCTCTCAGCGGCCAGCCACTGTCAGGACCAGATATTGGTGGATTTGCTGGTAATGCAACTCCAAAGCTCTTTGGAAGGTGGATGGGCGTGGGGTCTTTGTTTCCATTTTGCCGCGGGCATTCTGAAAAAGCTACCAACGATCATGAACCTTGGTCATTTGGGGAGGAGGTTAGTTTCCATTTTTTTATGCATTTATGCACAAACATGCTCCTTTAATGAATAAATTGCGGGCTTAAATGGATACTATTTCATCTCTGAGAAAGAAAATTCGGGTAGAACTGCAGGAAAACTGTAGATAGCAAAAGGGCATCCCTTTCTTAGTTGACGGATGGATATGTTTCTTAGGATTGAAAGTTGAAATTTTACATTTTGTGTGGGAAGGGGTGATAGCATTTGTCTCGGGATCTATAGGAAATGAGTTGTTTTGTACTTAATCTACATACTTGGTTGTCTCAAAGAAAGCAGTTGTAATATGCATGCCACTTTTTCGATGATCTCCTGCATAGCTGGTCTAAATTAAGACTGAATATCACAACAGGATTCAAATATCAGCACCATATTATTGCAAGTTAATATATTCTAAGACAAGATAAAATATGTGCCCAGTTAATGTCTTAATATCTGTCACTGGCTGTGAGTAATGCGAGTTTTGTCGAAGCGCTCTTCAACTTTTTGTTTATTTAGAGATTCTTCTCTCTTCGATCTGACAATTATATGAACTCGATATCTAATGGAAATCCGAAAAGTATGGCAGACTTATCAGTTTTAATGTTAAAATTAATTTTTAATTTTTGCACCATAACATTTCCCTACATGATGATTGATTTGCTTCCTTGTGAAAACACATAGGATCATGTACTTTTGCTTCCTTTTGACTTACTTTTGAAATTCGGACTGTTCCTGGTCATTTGAGTCAACTTTCCATGCGTTTCAGTGTGAAGAAGTATGCCGACGGGCCTTAAAGAGGAGATACCGCCTTTTGCCACATCTATATACCCTATTTTATATTGCTCATACAAAGGGAATTCCGGTGGCACTTCCAGTTTTCTTTGCAGGTTAGATGTTATTCTGATTTTCAAATAGATGTAGCCCCACATTATGGTACGGGCTTATTCTCCTAAATTTCACGGTAATGTGTCTTTGGAATCTTGGTGCAGATCCAGCAGATCCCCAGCTAAGAACATGTGAGGAGTCGTTTATGTTGGGTCCACTTCTTGTATATGCGAGGTGCTTGTTCTATTTTCCAGACCACGTGTGGTTTGCATAAAGTGTCTAATCCACAAAGTCAATTATCTCTGTCATTTCATTCTTTGAAATCAAATCCTACACCAATCTCAAAGACAAAAATTTCTCCATGGTACAGCACACGGCGGCATCAGGAACTCGATCATACGCTTCATAAATTGCCCAAGGGCACATGGTTGAGTTTTGACTTTGAAGATTCTCATCCGGTACTTTTCAATTGTCACTGGTCATCTAGTCTTAGCTTAGCCAATTCAAGTTTGATGCTTTTGACCTAAATTCCTTCTTTGGCATTGTTAATTTGTTAGGACTTACCGGCACTGTATCTGAAAGGTGGATCCATTATTCCCGCGGGTCTTCCGTATCAACATGTTGGTGAAGCCAAAGCAACAGATGACTTATCACTACTTGTAGCTTTAGATGAACATGGTAATTTCTATCTTCTTTTCCTAATAGATAGATTAGTAATGAATGCTCCATTATTTCTGGATGCCCAGTATTTGATTCATTATGTAACTTTTTTAATTAGATCAAGTTCTTGGAATTCTCAGGAAAGGCTGAAGGTATCCTCTTTGAAGATAATGGTGATGGATATGAATACAGGGAAGGCGGGTATCTTTTGACAACTTATGTCGCGGAATGCGTGTCTTCAGTTGTCACAGTTCGCATTTCCAAAACTGAAGGATCATGGAAGAGGCCAAATCGCCGCTTGCATGTGCAGTTGTTATATGGTAGTGGTGCTACGGTATGCAATAGGGTGTTAACTTTTCACTTAATTGCAAGACAGTTTCCATTTTTTTCAATCTACTTTGGTTATGTCATATGTGCACTATACATTTTCCTTTATATGTTCAAACAGCTTGATGCTTGGGGCATTGATGGAGAAGTCATACAAATCACGGTACCCTCAGAAAAAGAAATTGCGGATATGATAGCAGCAAGTGAGGCGAAGCACAAAATTCATTTAGGTAATGCTTAAGTTTGATTTACTTGCTTCTTTAATCTTTATACCATTCCACTAACTTCTCAAAAATGGTTGTGACATTAGGACAACACTGTTTTTTTGTGTCACAAATACGTATAATGAAACCACGAGGGGTATAGATATCTTTAATGTTTTAATGTCTACTGATGGTTCAGAATGTCCATGGTGGTGTATCTTTCACCGCTTTGGTTTCACTGGTTGTTTTTTTTGCAGAGAGTTCTAGAAGAATACCAGACATGGTTGTTGTTTCAGGACGTAAGGGTGTGGAGCTATCAAAGACACCTGTGGTGATGAAAAGTGGAGACTGGGTCCTTAATGTGGTTCCTTGGATTGGTGGTAGAATAATTTCAATGAAGCATGTTCCTTCTGGTATGAACCCCAATCATGTATTTGCTTCATGCATACTAACAGTATTCACTCTTCGATGTTTGTGTTAATTTTCAGTGTGTCTAGTATTGTTTTTCAAGATTTTACTGATTTTGTGGAGAACTGTTTAATGTTATGATTATCTAATGTTATAAAACTCTCTTAATACTTTGTATTGTTTTGTAGTTCTCTGTGTAATTGGAATATGATCCTTAAAGTAATGAATATAACCACACGAACAACTAAGCTTTTATCTCACTACTTATGGTTGATTATATGGATTTTACATACTAAAAGCCAATACTAAGCAGTAGTAATGATTTGCGTTTTCTAGGAAGATCAGCAAAAGATAGCTATTGCAAAAACTCCACTGCTGGATTAGTTTAGTTTTATATTTGAGATAGAAAAATGAAGCCTCGGATCAATAATAGAACATACTTTAGAAATGGTTAAATGGCCTCTTGGTTTCTGTTTTTTGCTACTTTTCGTAATTATGTCATTACTTTTTGGCAACTATTGCCTTTTCCAAGCTGCAGTTCCCAAAAGCTTTCAACTTTATATCATCTCTTCTTAGTGTTATCGTATTATATCGCAAACTTCTCTGATTAACCTAGAGTTATTGTACATCTTATTATGGCAAGTTTCTCCTCATCGTATTTTGCATGGTTTCTTTTGCAGGAACTCAGTGGCTTCACAGTCGGGTAGAGATTGATGGGTATGAAGAATACAGTGGCACTGAATATCGATCAGCTGGATGTACTGAGGAATACTCTGTCATTGAGTAAGTATTCACATTAAATTACATTCTTTAGGACTGGTAGAAGGTGCAAAAGCTTCTGCTTATTTTCGTGCCATTTCAGTTAAATTTTTTATTTCCAGGAGTAGAAGTATAAAAATTTGACCAAAACGAAGTGCAAATAATCCTTTCTCCCGTCAGAGTTACTGAACATTCTAATATTTTCTCGAACTTTGTTGCTTGACAGCCGGGATCTGGAGCAGGCAGGGGAAGTGGAATCACTTAAGCTAGAAACTGAAGTCGGTGGTGGAGTAGTTCTTCAGAGACAGATATCAGTTCCAGAAAACGACCCAAAGACTTTCCGAGTTGACTCTGCCATTGTAGCTCGGAGTGTTGGTGCGGGATCAGGAGGATATTCAAGGTTTAGTTATCACCGGAAATTATTAATATCATACCGACAAGATGGAACTTAATTCTTTAAATAGTAATATATAGCTTCTGGCTTCACCTCTTTAGAATGCCTATTACTAATTAGCTTCTTTATTTCCTAGGCTGGTATGCTTGCGTGTGCATCCCACCTTCTCGTTGCTGCATCCAACTGAGGCATATGTTGCATTCACCTCGATTAATGGTTCTAAGCATCAAATATTGCCGGAATCTGGGGAGCACGAATTTGAAGGAGATCTTCGACCAAATGGTAACAACTTCTAACCACCTTTTCGGGAAAAAAAACTGACAAAATGATGAGCTGACTCGCATGCTTTTTATGAGCAGGAGAATGGGTGCTTGTCGATAAATGTCTTGGCTTGGCATTAGTAAATCGGTTCGACAAAGATGAAGTCTTCAAGTGTCTGTTACACTGGGGGGACAAAACCGTCAATCTAGAGCTATGGTCCGAGCAAAGGCCCGTCTCAAATCAATCGCCTCTTACAATCAGCCACGAGTACGAGGTTAAAAGGCTATCTTAAATCTGAACTGGTACCATAATCTAAAACTAAGGCTTGTACATGAAATCAATGTTTATATTGTTTCATGATAAAGCTTTCACTAATATCTTACCGAACACCTTTCCTTAGAATGTTGGCTTAGAAGAGATCCTAGTTTAATCTCCCTTTAAAGCATCACAGTGATGGATTTAAGGTTCAGACAATATTTTTTCCTTAAACATCATCTTTTGCCTGAAGTAGCAGCACCAAACAGACCAAATATTCAGGGTTGGTGAACTGAAGCAGCCTACTCAGATCAAACCTTTTACATAACAAAACTTTCCTAGCCACTTCCCCTCATATTCAACCTGTCTTATCATCTCTCTCACCTTTTCGACAACGTTAAATGAGCAAGGGGCCATCTCCATGGATCCCATTGCTGCTAGTGACAGCTCTAGGCTTCCTGCTCCACGCGCGGTCGTTTCTCGACGACCTGTCGTTCATCTCGGACGTGGAGGATTCCGCCTTCACGCTGCTCCTGGTGGTGCCCGTCGTGGTGCTCCTGCTAGTTCATCACATCACGCAGTCGCTCGTTCTACCTCTCATTGTCGTGCTTGCGGTCTACACTGTCACGAAAATGTTTCTCGGGCCGCTGGTTCTGATAGTGATCATCTACGTTATGAGTGTGTACTTGCCGAGCTATGAGTTCTCCCGGAGTTACGGCGGCGGTGCTGGTGGTGGCCGGAGAGATGAGCAAGGGTTGGGTTGTGTGCTGCTTTTTGCGGTGTTTCTTGGTCTTAGTATGATGTTTTCTCAAGGGTTTGGGCAATGGGGACTTGTTCTTGTATCGGTCTTGTTCTTCCTTGTCTATAATTTCCAGTGCTCGGTGTATTGAAAAAAAGGACTACTTCACTATGTTGTTTTGTGTGGCAAAAATTTCCTCAAATTTCAAATAGGGGTTGCGATAAAAAAAATTGCAACTTTCATAAATGTAATTAGTTTTTATTTATGATACTAGGTTAGCTTTCGGCCCGCTGCACCAAACTTAAATAAAAATATAAATGTTAAGAAATATAATATAATATGGTAAAATAGTTTTATTTAATATGAATTACTGAGTCAAACTTGAAATTCTTTTATAATATTTAATTATAAAATATTAATCTAATTAGTTTAATTCAACCTGCCACTTTATCAATAAATTATAAAAGTTTTAATTCATTCTTAATTAACCGGTGAATATAAAATTTTATTAATTGACGTTGTTTTAATTAACGATGAGTGATGTATATTTGTTATAGAGATTTAGAATATTGTACATTATACATTTATAAATCATTAGGATTTTTATGAATTTTAGTGATTTTTTTATTTCTCATTGTGCATTCATATAAATGGTTCTATATACTTTTGAATTGAAATAGGAGTTTTTTTTTAACAAAAAGATTGTCATTTATTAAATTAAATACGTTTGATTACAGAGAGGGCAAGGCGGAGAGCCTCCCCAAAAGTAGCTCAGAGCACTTAAAGAAAAACACAGAAGCAAAGTTACAAATGAGATCGTGACCATCCGAGACCTGCGTAGACATGACAATATCCAGAGTATGGTGCTCTGAAAGTAAACCAGCAACAACTTCAGAGTTGGAGTAGATAAACGCGTGAGAGAAACCTCGTTGTAAAAGGAACTCAAGACCGAAAATAATGGCTAACAACTCTGCTTGAAGTGGCAATATAGCAGTTGCCACTGTATAATAAAGCTCACTGGAAGTAGAATCAGGTAACACAAGAACCCAAACCGCCACAGCTACTTGACTTCTCGATTGAAATGTTGCATCTTTCGAATTAGCAACAAAGGGAGCAGAAGGAGGTAGTCCGACTATACCATTTGAGAATACTTGTTGGTCCCCTGCAATACGGATTATCTTTCTTCCAATTGTTAGGAATCTCATTAATTCCATCAATATATTTGAACTCCTTATAATAACTTGCAGATCCAACAGCTTGTTGATGTATGTCAAATGAATCTACCCCCGGAATATGCACACCCTGAGATTGCATAACCTGTTTATATCTAAGTTTAACCATGTAATCACCTGAGTTGGACCCACTCCAAAACAACCTATCATGTTCATTATCCCGACAATACTTCGAAATTCTGGCTCTTAATAATTGGTTACTGAAAGATTGTTCTTACCAGAGGCTCTCTCCACTGCTAATTAAAGTGATTAAATGGCTTAGTGTAAGCATTGTGTGTTGGACACATGAGTTCGTTGAAGCTAAGGGATTCGCGAACCCTGGATCCATTCTTGATGAACCTTAATTAACTCCAGTCCCCCAATTTGATTTATCATTTCAGTTTGAATTAAGCAACTCAACCCCCCTCCCCCACTAAATCGATTTCCAGGCCCAAGAAGCATTTTTCTTAACACAGGACTAAACCAAACCTTTTGATCCATATTTCTCTAGAAGCACTCCAGCAAATAAGCATTATGGCTCTGAAAAAATCTTCCAGTCTTTCTTTGCTAACAACGCACGGTTCAGATTCACCCTTCCAAATAAAATTCCGGATCACTGTATCTAACCGATCACATACCGACTTTGGCAGTCTATACATAGACATTGTGTAATTAGCTACAGATTGTAGAGCTGATCTCTCTAAAACTAACCTTCCATTTATTGAAATTGTATCAGATTTCCACTTGCCAATCTTCCTCTTCAAATTTGATACAAGATGGTTAAACATAACAGTTTTCTGGTATTGAGTTAAAATTTGCAACCCAAGATACTTGTGAGTAGGCCTCTCATGTGTATATTCATTGACAACGACGCCCATTGTGTCCATGATTCTGGTGTATTAGGGCTGAAGCAGAAAGAGGACTTTTCAAAACTAATGCGTTGCCCTGAATGTCTAGCACAAGAATCAAGCATTTGAGCCAGGAACCGAAGATTATCATTACGATTTTCCAAGAATAAAATGTAATTGTTAGTGTACATTAAATGAGATACTCTACTACCATTTCTGCAAATCTTTTGATATATATACAAGGAAAAGAAGAGAGGCCCTTCCAAAATTTACATTTGAAAATTTATAAAACTGTTGCTTGGATTAAATTAAATTCACAATTTGATAGTGCCATTTTAAAACAGCCTTTAAATATAGTATTTCCCAATCTTTGCTCACCAGTTCACCAGCTTGTTTGTCCTCGTTATTCATGTGTTTGGGATCCAACATTTCCCTCAATAATTGATCCAAATTCATATTTTATGTTCCCACCTGCAACATTTAATGTACCAAATGAAACAAAATCAAGAACCAATCATCTTTCAAAAATAATCAAACACCACAAATGGAGAAACCAGTTATTTTATCTTTGCTGTTATCCCTACTGCTTCTGAATCTGAACTCATCTTCTTGCTCTCATTCAGACCTCCATGATTTCATTGAGTGTGTTTCACATGAAACAAATGGTACCATTTTGAATCTTCTGTTCACTCCAGCCAATTCATCATATTCATCCCATCTGGATTATCCCATCCAAAACCTCAGATATCTCCATTCCAACTCCACCCCTCTTGCTCTGATCACGCCTCTTACCTATTCCCATGTCCAGGCAGCAGTAAAATGCTGCAAGAAGAGCAGACTTCAGATCAGAATTCGCAGCGGCGGCCATGATTACGAAGGCCTTTCTTACATATCCCGAGCTCCGTTCATCGTCCTCGACCTTCTCCACCTCAGGTCCATCACCGTCGACTCGCCGGAGAGAACCGCATGGGTGGAATCCGGCGCCACCATCGGCGAGCTGTATTACTGGATCGCGAAGAAAAGCCGGAATCTAGCATTTCCGGCCGGAATCTGCCCCACCGTCGGCATCGGTGGGCACTTCAGCGGCGGAGGATTCGGTAACATGATGAGAAAGTACGGAATCGCCGGCGATCATATTACCGATGCATTGATGGTTGACGTGAATGGCGTAATTCTGGACAGGAAATCCATGGGGGAAGATGTTTTCTGGGCTATTCGAGGCGGTGGAGGATCGAGCTTCGGTGTTATACTTTCATGGAAGCTCAACCTCGTTTATGTCCCGAGTATCGTTACAGTCTTCAGCATTGATCGAACGTTAGAGGAAGGTGCAGCCGAGCTTGCTCATAAGTGGCAACAAATCGCCAGTAATAACCTCAGTCGCGATCTGTTCATCCGTTTGGTTATCTTAGCTGCCGGAGAAGGCTCGAATCGAACGATTCAGATCACATTCAACTCGATATTCTTCGGGAGAATCGACCGCCTTGTTCAAACCATGAATGATAGCTTTCCCGAGCTGATGGTAACTGAAAAAGACTGCACTGAACTGAGCTGGATTGAATCGGTTATGTACTTTTGGGCGTTTAGTGATGGCAAAACCATTGATGCATTGAGAGACAGGGTTCAAGAGCCGAAGAGTTTCTTTAAGGCCACTTCAGATTTCGTGACAGAGCCGTTATCTTATGAATCACTATCTAATATATGGGAATGGATGTTGGAGGAAGAGAATCCGATTGTGATTCTTGATCCATTAGGTGGGAAAATGGATGAGATTTCCGAGTCGGAAATCGCGTTCCCTCATCGGAAAGGGAACTTGTTCATAGTTCAGTACGAGGTTCAGTGGCACGACGGGAGCGAGGCAGAGGCGGAGAAGCATGTGGGCTGGGTGAGGCGGTTGTACGCGCGAATGGCTCCGTTCGTGTCGAGGAATCCACGGAGGGCTTACCTGAACTACAGAGATCTTGATTTTGGGGTGAATGGTTTGGATGGGGGGAGTTATGATGAGGCTAGGAAATGGGGAGAGATGTATTTTGATAAGAATTTCATGAGGCTGGCAGTTATTAAAGGGAATGTTGATCCTGAAAATTTCTTTAGGGATGAACAGAGCATTCCTCCTCTTGTTTGTAGGGATGGTGACTGTAACTTGCCTCTTTATCAGTCAATCTAGCCTCATATGATGATTTCACAAGGATTTGCATACAATGTAGACTTTTGATTTTGATTGTGTCTCTTTTGTCATGTTTCCAAAACTCATGCATGTTAAGTGAATACTTAATACTCTTTCTGTTGGCGGAGATGACGGCGGTAACCCCAAATTTTAAGATTAAAGGGTTAATTTACTGTAGTTAAGGCGGCTTTACGGTGGAGTTGTAACGGAGACTAACCTTTGCGCCACCGATACATCGAGGCCTAGATCTATTCAGCAACCCTATAAAAGTTTTGTCTGGTTCCGTCATTGGTCGAGTCTGTGGAGGAACAAAGAAATTAAACATTGAAATAAAGTGATTAGTAGCCTTTTGTTACACAATATAATCAATACATTTTGAAATTAACCAAAGTAAGAAGCATAAAAATGGTTTGTGATATCTCTTTTATGTAAAAGTACTAACCAAATTGTTTGCATGGTAGTTTTAATAGTTTCATTCTCTTGTTGAGGGGATTCTCTTACCAATATACTTACAAAGCTTTAACTTCCCTTTTTCATGGATGTTGCATCCTTGAATCTTGACAAGGATGTTGCATCTATGGTAAAATAGTCTTTCGCTTTTCGCTTATTCCAAAAATG
This sequence comes from Sherardia arvensis, assembly GCA_948330725.1. Classification (NCBI taxonomy): domain Eukaryota; kingdom Viridiplantae; phylum Streptophyta; class Magnoliopsida; order Gentianales; family Rubiaceae; genus Sherardia; species Sherardia arvensis. Next base: position 37,762,434 of record OX415239.1, read on the forward strand.
TCGTATATCACAGGAAAATCACATTGCCCTGCCATAAATCGACAAAGCGAAAAAGAAAAAGAAACTAAAATCAGATGTAGAAGAAAAATGAAAAACATACATTTGAATTAGTATGAATATGGGCTCTTTACAGATGAGTGAAGTCATCCTTTTGGAGGACATAAAACCACAAAATGAAATATCAAAACTCTGCTACTAATAGTTGATTTTATCATAGTATATCTGCAGATCCTGCATTTTCATTAGTGATAGCCAACTGGTGCTGGATGTTCCTTCAATTGATGCCCTCCATAAAGTATGTCCTGCAAATAACAATAAGAAACACACATTTGTTATTGTCAGTTTCTGACCCGATAACCTGATAAACACTTAAAATACATGAAACATACCGATGCAAGATGATTGACATCGCGGTGATGAGCCTCATCGGCCCTCACAACCTCCACAACATCGCGTAAAGTGGCATTGGGTGACATCCTCCAGTAATCAATCGCGATGGCAGGGGCCGGGACATTCTCAATGTTGCCCTTGTCGAGCTCCTTGATGAACTCATCGTACGAGTGGATGGCTTCCTCTTCCAAGTACCCGACCACGCGATGAGCAAACTTGGGGGAGATCATATAGGCCATGAAGTATGCATTGAAGAAGACTCCTTGAACGGTGAAAACTAGGGCTCTTTCGTACCATCTAGGCTTGGAAACCTCCATGAATGTCATTAGATGCATCCTTTCGTTTTCAGCTTCTTCAAGAAGTGTCTTGATCCATCCCCCGCTGTGCTCAAATCGTCGCAGTGACTTGCAGTGAAGCAGCATCCCTCCCACCATGCCGGGCACGGCTGCCACCGTTTCCAGCATCATAGCTCGGCACCCATATCTCCTCTGTTACATAAAGCAGAGGATATTCAGATTATTATGTGTTCATGCTCAAAACCATAAACAAAACAGAGGAAGCCATACATTCAATCAAAGTTCTGATCAACACATTCAGCTCCTTGTTCATTCATTCAATACACAATACATTTTCCACAGCAGAATATTTAAATTTTGTTTTGAAAATACAATATTTAGCTAAAATTCAATTAGTGAAATGTGAATGGAGTTTTGATTTTTCACAAAATTATTTTTTTTAGGTTAGGCTTTACACCTGAATATCCAATTCTATCAATTCTCAATAGATGACAAATTAACAATTTATTTAAAGTTCTTTTTATATAAAAAAAACTAAATCCATTCATTGGGCAATTCATCAATTCATGGGATGTGGATATAATTCACCAATTGGAACCAACCAATACCACACACATCTTAAATTTATAAATCATCTATTTCTCTTATCATTCATTATCTTTGAAATAAAATCGAGCCGTATTTTTATTATATAATTAAGTCTAGCATGCCCAATAAAATATGTACCTGGAAAAATATGTCGGTGGGCCACCGGAGGGACTTGACGGTGTAGTAAGCCACTTTATCCATGAACTTAGTCGGTTTGTGACATTTTCTCAGATCAATCGACGTGTCCGCCTGGTATGCCTCCCATGGCTACACAAACGCATCAAAGATCATACACCTTATTATAACTCTCAATTGAATTTAGATATATGTCGCGATTGAAATCTCACAAGAATTTGAAGATTATCTATCGGAACTCGACACATATTTAAGCCATTAAAGAAGAAGCAAAAACATTACATACCCTGAAGCAAGTCCACTTCCATTCAGTACCATCCTGGTTGTAAAGCTTGGGAGGACTAATACCCCAATAACTGGTAACAGCTTTCTCCTTCTCTCCTTCGTTCTCCGTCTTGTTTTCCGTCTTGTTCTCCGTCTTATCTCCTAACGCCAGCGTGCTCTTCTCGCGGATTCCGCCGAACCTAAACCCTGCGATAACCTTTGCCGGCGACGATGGATTGCCGTGCAGGAAATCGACGACGGCGCCATCGGAGATGGCTTTTCCGACGCTCCGGTGAGGGGCCACGGCGGCGGAAGAGAGGTACTTCCGGCCGAGCTGGCCGACCACCGATCTGGTGAAGCTTGTTTGGTACATTATGACAGCGTGAAGCTAAAAGCGTTTGTTTGGTTTTTCTTAGGTATTTGTTTGTTTGTTGCTTGATGGAAAAGAATGGGGTTTTGGGGAGTATTTATAGTTCATGCGTTAAGATGTTTCTACACACAATTTCAATGCAAATTCGTCTCCTAATATTTGGGGTTGAATGGACTTTTCACTTTTGACAACTTGGCATGTGAATTTACTTTTATATACTTACCTAATTAGACGTTTCTAGTCAATAAAGATTCCTTTCCCAATATATAGGTTCAATTTGGCTTTGACAACTTATGAATTTACTTTTTTACACCTTCGTTCCTTTCCTAATAATATGTTTCTAGTCAATAAAGAATTATTTTCCAGATAATATGTAGGGTTAAATTTTACTTTTGACAATTTCTAAATTTATTTTAAACAAAAAAATACTATGAAATGAGAACAGATATTATATATCTTTAATTTGATCGTTCTAAAATTTTGATTTATATATATGTTTTGGTAAGTTTTGTTTTTTTGAAATTCTAGTCATAACGATTTCAAGAATTCAAAATTAAAAATCTTTTGTTGTTCAAAATGTAAAAAATTACATGTAAATGATTAAATTTTCATTCTTGAGATTTATTTTATAGAGATTGTATCATATAATTAGATTTTTGAGCTCAAGTTTATGTTGTTTTATCTATTTTTTAGTTAATTTTTTATTTAGTAAAAGCTGAAATATTAATATGTTTGGTTGGCAGCTCATGAACGACTTATGACCCGATTGACCGAAAATTTTACCATACTTTAGACAACCAGTTGTCGTGTTTTTGCATGATTTTGTAGGGGCAGTTTCGGTAACCACTATGCCAATCTGTGCGTAATGAAGAAAGCCGATAATTGCTTACCATATAAAGCGAATATTCCAGATTGGTTCTTTCTTGGGGAATAAGTAGAGCCTCTTCCAAGAAATCACGACCAACAGATATTATTATTATTTATTCTAGAATATTTATCCATAATATCATCAGTCATCACCAGTTGTTGTTGATTATAACTTTATAAGCAATATTGCCATTTTATTACATTTTTAACAATAATATGATCAGTTTAATATATATCAGGATTATCCTGATATTGGCAATATCAAGCACCAATTAAATAACGACACATCATCTTTAACTAATTTATGATTGGGCCACGTGTTCAATCATTACCCAAACGGGTTTAGACATTCTAAATTAGGGTTTTAGAACTTTACTAAAAATATCTTAACCAATTAAAACATTACAATTGTACACGTGTCATTATGTTATTGGTGCCTGATAAGGCCTATATCAGGATCATCCGGATGAATGTTTTTCTCTAATATGATATTTAAAACTTTTTGTTCATACTAAATTTCACCTGAATCCTCCTAATCCTTTTTTTAAAGATTCTAGCGGAACAATGAGTATGTGCGTTCTATTTCAACTCCGAATTCTGATCGTTGATTAGAATTGATCATGGATGTTTTAAAAATTCTCTACAATTAAAATAACTGTCCCTCTGAATGAAGTTAAGAAGCTGATGCTTGCATATATTTTACAGGTTCAAACGGGATCCTTGCCATTGAAGTATTTGGGATTGCAGTCACTAGAATCAGATGCGATAAGACTGTCTGCAATTCATTGATCGAGAAAATACTGTACAGACTATTGAAGACATGAAACTCAAGATAGCTATTTTATGCCCAATTGATGAACACTATCCTCATGAGTATCACAAATTACTAGACTGCTGTTTTTCAGCTACCTCAGAACATTCACACTGCAATCAAGAGACAAATATCAATTACACCAGCTCGCCCCTTTTTCTCTCTCCGGGAAAGGCCCCAACTCCCCCCTTTTTTGCCCAGTTTTCGCCGTCGGGGAGGCTCCGGCCGGCGCCTCTCGCCGAGCCGGAGGTGACCTCCCCTCCCCCTCTCTCCCCTATCCAATAAATATCGGAACCGCCCCTCCCTAACCCTCTATACCCGAAACCATCTTCTCTCTCGCAAAACTACAGTTCCAGATTTGGAATTTGCTCGGTCAACGGCTAAAATCCGGCCGATCGGAGTCCCAGTCAGGCGACCGGAAGGCACGTAGCGGGCCGGTAGCAAGAACGCCGGTGGGAGCGGGTCGCAACCGCTCCCAAGCCGCCGCACGAAGGACGCCGTCAAGGACGCTGCGAACACCACAACGATGCCGGCCAAGGAGTACCGCCGACGGCCAGGAGGTCGAGCTCGTCAAGCCAGATCCGGCCGGCCGGAGCATGACGAGCCCACCCCAGAACAGGTGGACCACGGGAGGACAAGGCGCGGAACGCCTGGATCCATGGGCTGCTCGATTGTCGGCTTGGGTTGGCTCAGCTCGGGTCGGTCGGGTTGGCTCGGTCGGCTCGGCTCGGTTGGCTCGGGTCGGTCGGGTCGGCTCGGTCGGCTCGGGTCGGCTCGGGTCGGGTCGGCTCAGGCAGAGTTGCAAGTTTCTGCTGGAATTGGCACATTTAGACCGAGGAGGTGGTTTTACTTCCTTTTTTCTTTCTAAAATTAATTATTTTCAGTCTTTTTTTCGGATATATGTTTATTGATGTTTGTATTTAAATGTTGGATTGAAAGTGATCTGCTAATCTTAGTTTTCTGACGGGTCCTTTTGCTCAGTTAAACTTTGATTAGCTTCCGATCTATTTAGTACAGTTAGGAGAAATCCGAGTCACAGTAGTAGTTGAATACTACTGTTGGCGACACTGCTGCTAGATCTGTAGACCGGTTAGGCTTTATGCTTATACCGTGTTAGATTGCTTTTGCTCTATCCAGTATTTGGCCACCAGCCTATCAGACTAGGATTGGTTGGAATTTCTCTAGTACCGATATTAATTTGCATATATCTGTTTTTAGACTTTTGTGATTTTCTTCTTAATGTTGCGCTGTAGCATATCACCTTATAAGAGAAATGTTTATAGCACTCTCTGGTTAGACTCTTGATGAAGCTTTCCTATTAGTATTATGGTTAGATAGAATAACTCGGTATGCTTTACATACTACTCTACTGTCCAACCTTGTGAAGACTTGCTGTCTTCCGGTGGTCCATAGGCCACCGGGCTCAATGGGTAGTCGGTTGAGGTTCAGGTTGAGAGTATTTGTTATAATAGAACTGATTTTCTGTTTTGACTGTGAGAAAGTGGGATGGTGAATTCTAATGAGCTCTAGAATGTTGTACTTGGTGATGTCTATACGCAGCAGAAGGAGGGAAGTCTGGTTTTAGCTATGCTGTGACCGGCATTGATACAGAGATGACTTAGTTTTCTTGTAATATTTTTAGACACATCTCTGATATCTCACTTTGCTTCCGATATTAGATCGGAGCATAACTTTCGGGCAACAAATTGCCACAGTTACCCCAACAGGGTTTCATGTGTAATATTGAGTTTCAAACCTGATCAAGTACTTCTATTGCTTTTATTAGGGTTGAGGAGCCGTGAATAATCCTCTCATCCACTTGGATGGTTTTAACTTAAAAAAAACAATGCAATCAAGAGAATCTGTAGAAATATAATATGGGGGCAGAAGGGAGGAAGAAGAGGATTTTATCCATTAGTTTGGTCCACCATTACTAGGGCCAAACACCAAGGTGGATGGGGATCAGAGACTCAGCTTGCTGGAACAGGGCAGCTATGTTTTAGCATGTGTGGGATTTGGTGAGGAAAAAAGAAACACTCTAGATAAGGTGGATAAATGCATACGACTTGAAAGGGCAAGACTTTGAGAAGTATGAGGTTGTGGATGGACATAGCTGAAACTGGAAGGTGCTGAACAGAATCAAAGTGAGACTATTGCCTGAATTACCATACTGTGTGGATAAGGTAGAGATAATACAGAATTATCTGGGCATTTGACATTTTGAAGGGCAAAACTGAACTTGACCCTTGATCTGATAGGATTTGGAATTCTATTTTTCTACCTAAGCACTCAATCTTCTAGCGGATGCTCCTCAGAGGAAGATTACCCACTGTAGAGAGGTTGGAGATGTTGGCAATTCTAGAGGATACTAATACAGCCTGTGTTTTATGTGGAGTGGGCACTAGTGGAAAACGGGACGGAACACGGCGGTTCCGTCCCGGTTGGACGGCGGTTTTGACCGCCGTCCTTGGTGGCGCCGTCCAATTGGCGCCACCGTTACTCGGCGGTTGAAACCGCCGAGTAAGGTTTACGAGTTCGGAAACCTACCCGAATGGGTACATTTCCGGACTCGTAAACACCCGCTGCTAGCAGGAGGCTACACCGGCCATTACGGGCCGGACGGTTAGCCGGAAATAGGGTTTTGCGCTCCCGGACGGTAAGCCGGGAAATATTCCGGCGGCGGCAGTATTCCGGCCACCGTGAAACGGTGGCGGAAAATATGTAGTTCCGGATAGGATTACGGTCCCGGAAAGTTAGCCGGACATAAGAGTTTACTTAACCGGACGCCTGCCAGGGAAACGTTCGGGAAAATGGGTGAAAAGAAGCCAATTTCGTCCGGCCAGGATTCCGAAACCGGAAACTTACCCGGAAGTATTTTAAACTGTCCGGCCAGAGTTTCAGATTTCGTAAAGGTGGCCCGGATAATTATTAAAAATATCAATTTTATTTATTTCGGCTTTTGAATACAAAATAGAAAGTATTTAAATGGCGCTAGTGAAGAATTATATGTTTCAAATGGTTGTGATGTATTACGAATGAATGTATAATATAATACATCACTTGAATGCGCTAAATACAACAACAATTGCCAATAACACATAATGTGTCAATTTTTAACTAGAGCATATGCATGCGAAGTTACGACAAATGATGCAATACTACTCCTCGGTCGATTCAGTTCTTCGGGTGAGTAGGGGCTTGTATCCTCTTCGAAAATCTGTACATTAGCATACACAATTCAATATATGACGCAAACATATGAATATGTGTAAGGTAGATGCCTTATAGATTTGGAACTTACGGGCTCAAGGTCTTGGTCGAATTCGTTAAGTTCCGCTACCAATTTGAGCTCATACAACATAACGTAGAACCCGCATTCCCAGCTGCTAACTTGTCTCTTGTACTTTAATACAAAAGGTAGATCACATTGTTAAATAGAATCGATCGATGTCGATAATACTAGTGTTATTAATGAGGGAGAAACGTGTAGAGTACCTTGATCTCAGTCATTCCAAACTCCCTCCTAGAGGGATTGACATGATTCAAAGCTTGTCTAAGGAGGTTTTCGAAAGACTGGATTGGCGGACGATGGAGAGGATCTATCCAATAAACTTCTTTGTTTTTTTTGTGGATCAAAACCAAGGTCCAATGTTTACTAAATAAAAAATGCATATCCATTTGTCAATAATGACAACATAAAAGTTAACATGAGATAATAATGTATAGAATTAGTTAATATGAAATGCTTACCCGGAAATGAGTGGTGCTAGGAAGAATAATTTGTTCTCCACACCGAGAGCCTCTCTCATGTAACTTAATCGCTCTGCATCAGTATGACCATATTGGATTCGCTCAGGGCATAGGAAGCCTATCCATGGCTTCAACCGTTTTTGAACTAGTTGGTTTAAGAAGCTTGAGAAAAAAAAGATGAATGGTTAAAACAACGGAGAGAACGGCGCTTGAAAACACACAAGATAATATAGTCTTGACATTAAAATGACTTACAGTTGGAATAAGGACATTAGGGGCTCGGTTGCCTTGTCACCCTTCCATAGATCTACAAAATCACCCCAACACATCACAATTTGCCTTCCAATACCACCAAATAATTCCGTTGGGGCCGGGAATTCGTAGTATCCAAATTTGCAATGTGTAGACAAATTATCATACAACACCTTCATAGGCGGTGTCATAGATTTAACTACAACATCTTTTGGGGCGGTCAAGGGTTGGGGAGTTTTTTTTGTAATTTTTGGCTCAACCTTGCGTGCAACGCTCATAATTGGGTTGTATAAGCTAGCGGGTTGAGTCTCTCCTAAACTCTCGACAACAATTAGCCTACGAGGCCAAAGTAAATACATACCTTCCGCCGGTCCAACAACCTTACACGGGCCTTTGGGTATGGGAATTCGAGCGGTTGAAACCAAAGCTTTTTTCAAGCAAACCTCCCCCAAACCGGTTGCAATTTTATCGTCGCCATGCATCTTCGCCGACTCATTGAAAATTCCATTTCCAACATGCATAGTAGGCTTCCTCACTCCACCATCGATATATAATTTGCATGGATATGTGACATCTACCTTGACCTAATTAAAATAGTGGATTTCATTTTTAAAGTAAGGCGAGGTAAACATGTTAAGACTATTAAGAGAACGAATAGAGAATTTGAATAAGAATGCGATCGAAAAGTGAGTTAGTGTGTTTACCTTTTTTGGTCGGTTTAAGATATCATCGCATATGTTTGGTTGTGGCGATGGTGGATTGCCTTGCACCTCACAAACATCGGGTGAGTGACGTGAACCACATGAAGGAGGTTCCCAATCGTCGCTTAGATCATTCAAATTTGGTGGGAGAATTGCACCCGTTTGCTTGGCTATTATGTGGAGAGCTATGTCCCTTTTCATCATATTCTTCACGGCCTCATCAAACTCCTTCTTGGTATCACCGAGCTCTTTTTTTGTATCTCCAAGTTCCTCTTGCAACTTGTTGTACTTGGTATGTCTTGGTGGTTTAGAAGATTTTGGTTTTCCGATGAGATCTCTCTTCACCACATGTGATGCATATCCACGAACTCTACCGGGGTGTTCCTTCCGTTCCGTCGCCTTACAAAGGATATCATCGTCTTGTGTGGGAACGAATTCTCCCGAAACAATTTTCTCTTTGACATCATCCTATCATTTAATAGAAAAAAAATATATGGTAGAAAGAAAAATAGATAGGAATAATATTTGTAATAATATTAGCTCAAAATATTCAAAGAAACAACTTACAATATCTTTTATCAACTTCTTGTTTCCCTCGTGTGTGTATTCGCCTTTGCTATCTTGTCGACCAATCAAGAAGCTAGTGAGTTTATCGAACTCTTTAGGATTAACCACCTCGGTGCTCTCCCGCGCTTCCTCTTCCGTCATCCCACTATCCATTTTCTCTTGCACCTCATCTTCTTGTTTTTTGTTTGCATGTTTCATTAGTCTTATAGTATAGCCCTCCCTACTCATTGTGTGAGGTGTCGTATTAGCTTTCGCATTGGTGCTATTCGTCAACCTCACACCCTAACACATAAATGAATTTAAGTTATGTGAACGAAGGAGTAATACTAGAATGGTAGGAATTAATCTTACTAGTCGGTCATTCTCCAAGGTGCGTGCTTTGAATATTTTCCAACTTTCTTGTAGAATATCGGTGTAGGCCACCCAAGGGTCCTCATCCTTAAAATCTCCATAAATGTAATGTTTAGACAACATTGCTCTATGATCCCGTGCCGCCTTACTCAAGCGAAACATGGTTGTGTCAAAAAGTTTCTCCATATTTGGGGCAACAATTTTGAATGGTACCTACATACGGTTATAAGAAAATTTGGATAAAATCTCATTCATGTGTAAAAAAATAAAAATACCTTAAATGAAGGTAGAAACTTACCAAACACTCCTCCCATAATTTAGTCTTCTCCTTGTCGGGGATCTCGTGCCAAGATTCATACTTTATATCCACACGAGTTCGACCAATTTTACCAACCCAACTCTTCCATAAATAATACTCTTCCGATATTGGTTCCCCACCATCGTTGAACGTCATGTCCGTCAAAATCCCCTTCTTCATCCTTTTTTGTAAGACGGCACAATATGTCCTAGGACGCCTCACCCCCTTTTTTTTAACACCTCCCGCGGTGCTAGGGGTTTTAGGGCTTTTGGGGATTCCTACTACCTTCTTCTTAGGTGGTGCCATAACTCCTCTACAAAAAATAGTTTACATATATTAAATAACCTCACTATCAAGAAAGAATAATTATATGCTAAATTAATGGTAAGTAGTCACTTTAATAATCCTATTATTATCCTATTAGACTAATGGTAAGTAGGGTTTAATTAGGATCCTATTAGACTAATATAAATTGCCTATCACATGCTTCACCCTTAATTCTTTGTAATTAAATTAGTGCATACATATATGACATACTTAACCCTAGATTAGTAGTAACATAACTAGTGACCATCAAGACTAATCAAGAATATAGCCCATAATCCCAATTGATTAATCAAGAATATAGCCCATAATCCCAATTGATTAATCAAGAATGTAGCCCATAAAACAAAGCTAGTTTGTAGTAATAATTAAGCAAAACCCATGAACAAATAAGACAAATTAGGCAATAAACAACATTGATTATACAATTGAAGCAAAGTGCCAAGAAATACCTTTTCAAGTAGAATAAAAACCCTAATAGTATGGACAAAGAAGCTACTTTCTTGTTCTAGAACTCAAGAAATGGGGCCAATGTGAGTAATGGTGTTCTTGGTGATTGGAGAAGAAGATTTTGTTTGTGGAAGAGAGTAAATGTGTGGGAGGAAAGTGAAATTTTCGGAACTAATGTGATACCCACGAACTCTACCGGGGTAGAGGACTAGCTAAGAAAATAGTCTAAGTGTTACTTATTCTGATTTTTTGTACTGTGCGGCTACGTTTCCGAAACCGTAAAGTTAGCCGGATAAACCAAAAAAAATTAACCTCACCCGGCTATGTTTCCGAGTTCGTAAAACCTAGCCGGACGTTTTAATTATAAAAGGGGCAGATGGGTTTTTTTCCCCAAATCTGCAAACCCTCCCCAAGTTCATCCCCAAACCAGTCCGCCCTCTCCAAATTTTTCAGTCCAATCTCTCACCATGGTTAGGACTAAAAATCCTTCCACAGGCAAGCAAGTTGCGGAAATCCAACGACAACAAGAGGTGCACTACGAGTCCTCTTCCGAGGAGGAAGGAGAGTCACCTCCAAGAGGCACTAGGTTTAGGCCCTATGGTTGAGAAGTTTGCTATTCAAACTTGTGATGCCTTGTTGTTCGATGTTAGTGATCCCACCTATAAGGATGAGGTGTTGCAATTTTATGCTAATTTTGATGAAGTACACTACCATGGTTAATGGGAAAAGGTTTGAGTTTGATTGTTGGGTGATGAATGAGTTGTTGGGGATTCCTATCAAATCCGATGAGGACCTTTATCCCAAGCTCAAGGATGGGCCACTTGATATCTTCTATGCTAATGCGTGGCCGGGAACGCATATGATTAAACTCCCGTACTTGAATTATCTGAATTTAGGACATCACTATTTTGGTCGGGACCCATATGATGAAAGTTCAGCCGATGGGTGCAAAATGGCGTTCTGCCCCATTGATGATCGCATTGTGTACGAGTGGGTGTTCATCCCCACAGGAGGAAATGTCGGCGAGCCTAATGTTACCACGGTTATGACATTTTACTATGTCGTGAAGGAGGTTCCTATCAATCCCGGGTATGCAATATGTAATTGGATGAGAACTGCGTGGGCTAACGAGCGACATAAGAAAAACCTACCCTACGGGAGCCTAATCACTAAGTTGCACTTGAAATTGGACCCTAATTTCCGATTTGAAGATGATCCCACCCCTTGCAAGCCATACGACTACCACTACTTTGAAAATCATAGGCCGAAATGGACTTTAGCCGATGGAAAATGGATTGTGGCGCCTCCACAACAAAAGGCTAAGCGGGCTAGAGCATCAAGAAGTAAGTCATCTTCACCTCCTTATTCACAATTTATGCTACTTTTTATCATAGTTTAATTCAAATATGAATTTTCATTTTTTAGGTAGGGAGGTGCCCGATGGAGAGCCTTCGGGAAATGTTTCCAACATGAAAGCTATGTACGCTAGCATGAAATCTAAGGTGCTCACATTGATTGGCGTTAGGAAGGATGCTTACGCGGCAAGGAAGGAGTTGAGAGCCCTCAAGCGTGCAGAAGGATTTTCCACAAGTGGGGACGCCTCGCAGGGACATGGTGGCGGTGATCATGACACCGACTATGACATGGGGCCTTGATTTAGTGTAATTCGTTTTGAATTTTTAGTTAAGTATTGATTTGCCTTATCGAATAATATTACATTTTAACTGTATTTCAGTAACGTTTGAATGCTACGGATTTTGATCAAATGTTTGTGCATTTACAATTCCTACAATTGTTTGCAGTATCAATTTTATGTAACTACTGATTAGTGAGTGCGCGCTAGTTTTCGCATAAAAATAACACTTCCGGTTAGATTTACGAACTCGGAATTCTAGCCGGATAAGTCATTTTATCATTACTAAACCGGATGATAACCAGGGAACCCGTCTGGAAGTTGAATAAAATGCCTTGCCAAAACAAAAAACTTCCGGGTAACTATTTTCCGAACTCGGAAATCTAGCCGGACAGGCTTGTTCAACATTTGCTTATCCGGATGGTTAGCCGGAAGTAGGTAAACCCTAATTTTACACTATCCGGGTAATGTTTCAGACACCGTAAAACTACCCGGATAGGTTAAAAATTGAGATTTTTCGACTTTCTTTTATTCTATTGGATAGATCAAAAAAAGGTGCAACCAAATGTTTACATGAATTACATATTCAAACTAAGTTTGGACTAGTTGTATTATGAATAACTGATAACACAAAAAGATCAACGACTAACGCCTTAACTTAGTCTTCGGCTTAACTTTGAAAATCAACTTCCTCTTCCGTTCGTTTCCTTTGCTGTCTATCACTATGCGTTCGGCGTGATCGGATCTTGCGCGATATATTGACATGTTTTCCTCTGTTTCCTCCATATTAATCGCGTCTTTCTTCGTTGGCACAAAAATGTGAGCAGCTCGTTTGTCATACTCCTCGAATAGCTCATCACCACACACCATTTGTTTCCCATCAAGAACAATCTCGTAGTGCCGATCAGAAGGATCCTGAACATAGTAAACTTGGTCACCTTCGCCAGCAAGTATGAACGCATCCGACTTTGATCCCACTTTCTTCCTATCAACCAATTGAAACCCTAAATGATCGGTCTTAGTTCCTGTCTTTTGATCAACCCACTGACAGTTGAATACAACCACCTTCAATGCCACATAGTTTAACTCCCAGATCTGAACAATGGTACCGAAATACCTATCAAATGAGTAGGATCCTTCTGGATTTTTCTTCCGCGACACAGCGATTGATTCGGAAAATGTAGTCACACCGCTATTCTGCGAAACACATTTAGCATCGCTCTGTTTGGTCCCGTACGAGTAACCCTTCACATCATAGCCGCTGTAGCTGATAACCGTCGTAAGCGGCCGTCTGGATAGCCATTTCACGTCCTCGGGATGGTCACCAATCTCTACCGTGTCCCTTAACCACTCACAAAAGGTTCTAATATGCTCATCATGTAGTTGGAAAGGCTTTAGGGTTGGGTATAGACTTCTCAATTCCTCCATATGAATGTCAACGTAAGGGCGAACCGATTCATGGTTTCGCATCACATACAGATGAGCAGCCTGCAAATCGACCGTTGGCGGGTTATGCAGCGTGCCTCTAGTTCCATGCCCGTTGAAACGAAAATCATGCCTCGAGGTGGGTAGTCCAACCGTGTGAACCTCATCTAAGTAAGCCGTACAAAATTCAATCGCCTCCTCCGCGACATATCTAGATACAATGCTTGCGTCAGGCCTGTACCTATTCTGCGAAAAGAATTTAAATATCTTCATGTATCTCTCGAAAGGATACATCCACCGGAGGAACACCGGACCACACTCCTTGATCTCCCGCACAAGATGGACAATCAAATGCACCATTATATCAAAGAAATAAGGGGGGAAATACATCTCCAATTGGCACAATACTTCAACTACCATTGTCTGCAGCTTATCTAGCTTACGACGGCTAACTGTTTTCTGGCAAATTCCCTTAAAAAATAAGCAGAGCTTGTTTATGCACATCCTAACGTGGCTTGGAAGAGAACCACGAATGGCAATTATGTTCAAGTCTTGCATCAAAGTGTGACAATCATGTGATTTTAACCCTATCAATTTTTGATCCTTAACATTGACACAGTTACCAATGTTTGAGGAAAAATTAGAGGGTACCTTCAAATCTTTCAGGCACTGCAAATATTTTGTCTTCTCAGCTGACGACATATTGTAGCAAACTGGAGGCAAGAAAGTGTTCCCATCCTCGATTACAGGAGCCAGTTCCTTTCTAATACCCATTTTGTCCAAGTCTTTACGTGCTTGAAGTCCATCTTTGCTTTTTCCAGGAATATTCAGCAGCGTACCAAGCAAACTATCACAGACATTCTTCTCAATGTGCATTACATCTAAACAATGTCTGACAGCCAAGTGCTTCCAATATTGTAAGTCAAAGAAAATGGATCGTTTCTTCCAAGGGCCGGGGATGGGCATCTTCCTACGGTTTTTCCCAAAATCATTTTCAATATCCTTGATTTTCTCGAATACCTCCTCGCCACTGATAGGAGGGGGGGGGCCGGTGCATTCTCTTCCTTCCCATTAAACCAGTTCTTAGCCTTACGGAAATCGTGACTGCATGGTAAGAAACGACGATGTCCTTGATAAACAGTTTTTCTCCCGTGTTTTAATTGAGAGAAACTAGTATTCTCCTCACAAACAGGACAAGCTAGATGACCTTTGACTGAATAACCAGCTAGATTACCAAGTGCAGGGAAATCGTTCACAGTACATAACAACATTCCTTTCAACTTAAACCATTCCTGCCGATATTCATCCCACGTCCAATTCTCTTCGAACCACAGTTTCTGAAGGTCGTCAACTAAAGGTTCTAGGAACACATCAATGTCATTACCAGGCTGCTTTGGCCCTGCTATCATCAACGACAACATAACATATTTCCTCTTCATGGTCAACCACGATGGTAGATTGTAAATAACAACCATCGCAGGCCAAGAACTGTGTGTACTACTCAAATCTCCATACGGATTCATACCATCAGTGGATAAACCCAACCTTACATTCCGAACTTCCTTCCCAAATTCAGGATACAATTCATCAATTTTCTTCCACTGATCACCATCTGAACAGTGTGCAATCACATCATCATCTTCAACCTTCTCTCTATCTGCATGCCATGTCAAGTTCTTAGCTTCTTCCTTGTTAGCAAACAACTTTTGAAGCCTAGGTATAATGGGGAGATACCACACGTTTGTTGGTTTCCTTAACAACATCTCCTCCCACATCCACTTTTTGTTTCACAGCTTTGTATCGTGACTCGCCACAAACGCTACAATTTTCCAATTTCATCTCATCTTCCCCTCTAAACAACATACAATCATTATGACAAACATGAATTTTCTCAAGTTCCATACCCATTGGACATAGTACCCTCTTGGCAGCATATGCCCTATCAGGCAATAAATTATCAGTGGGAAGCAGCTGTCTAATCAACTCCAGCGCCTCTGTTAATGCCTTATCTGAAAGCCCATGCTTGGCTTTTAAATTCATCAACAATAAGGTCGCGCTTAAAATAGTGTGGATTGACCCCTCATACAAAGGGGTCTGCTTATCATACATCGCTTCAAGCGCCTCTGGTTTTCCAAAAAAATGCATGGCAACATCATCTACCAAGTCATCCAATTTATCGTCATAATTACCAACCATTTCGTTTTCTCCTACAACCTCCATTGGTTCATTAACAACAACAGTGCTACGTTCTTCCCCATGCCATACCCACGTGGTATAGGAATTTTGGAAACCCCTAACAATCAAATGTTCACGCAAACCTTCAACTCCTAAATACACATCGTTAGTGCAATCCTTACAAGGGCACCGCATGGCCGACTGATTTTCTACTCTTGCATTATCAAAAGCAACATCAATGAAATATTCAACCAGTCCCAGATACTCTGGTGAGGTTCGACGATTCTCCCTAATAATCCTACTACGTTCCATAACACTTGTGTACCTATTTTCATAAATTTAAGCAAATATTAATGAATTCATTCATCTACATCGTGCTACTTGACAACATATCAAATACAATATGGTTTCATAAACACTAATAACTAGGAATCAACACGCAAGTTCATATATTATTCAAGGAAATTAGGGACACACATACATATTCATGCTTGAAATTAACAAACATCCGCCCATCAATACTAAATTTAGCGGGAGATTACCTCATCGCGGCCTAGGATTCAGCGAGCCCAAATATTAGGAGATTCTCTGCGTCCTTCAACCCAAAACAAAGATGGAATAGAGTAGATAGAACAAAAGAATCCGTTTCTCGTTTTATAAGATTCTGTTTTAGCTCATCCGGTGTCGTTTCCGAAATCGTAAATCCTGCCCGGCCATTTTTTCCTCTATCCGGACAAGTTTACGGTACCATAAACTTACCGGGACGACTTTTTGACTTGACTCCACCGACATCAGAACTTTGCCCCGTCGACTTGACCGTCAAAGTCAAGCCGGTCAACGGGGAAAGTTCCGGCTAGCCATTTCCGGTGTCGGAAATGTAGGCTGGTCGGCGGTTAAACGCAACCGCCGACCAAAAATGACAGTTACACGGCGGTTGCATCACAACCGCCGTGTATCAAGCCATCCGGCTAGACAAATATCATTTACGAACTCGTAAATGTAGAAGGACGGCGGTTTTCTTATTTTCCCGCGGAACCGCCGTCCTCCGGCGCCGTTTTCCGGCAGCTTTCTACTAGTGGGGTAAGGAAACTGCAGAACATCTATTTGCTCATTGTGATTTCACAGCTAGTCTGTTGCAATTAAGCACTTAAGTTGGGGAGAATTGAGGAAAAAGTTACACAAGTAGAACATAAAAAAGAAGCAATTGAGGATGATATTTCTTGTGATGGCCATGTGTGATATATGTACAGATAAAATATGATCATGTATGATATATGGTAAATTTTGAAGAAATGAATTGCAAGATTTTTTAAAATGGCATGTGTGAAAAATATAAATAATTAATATCAGAACAGAATAATTAAACTTGTAGATGCAATAACAAATTTAGTTATAGTGTAACCAGGTAATTTGTAACATGGTCTAAACTCTGAACGCTAAATAGCAACAAACATATTAAATCTACCACATATGCATAGTTGAAATTCGAATAAAAAAAGTAAAATGCATGGTTGACTCCAAAAGCCTTTTTTCAATCCGCCCAAGTGTTGAGCTCAAATTCAATTAGTTCCTGAGTCACAAGAACAATTGATTAGTTGGAATTCTTAAATTCAGATTAAATTTAAATTAAAATCAAATTAAATTCAGACTTGATTATTTTACTGTTTCCCATGAGTTTGTCGATTCAAATTATAGGTGGCAGTTCAACTTCTGAACATTTATAATTAATTAATCCCCATATTTTGATGTCCCGTTATTTATTTTAGGAAAAAAAGGCTTGATGATTATGATCAGAAACGAATTTCTATTAACTATGTTAAACAAAACCAATTTCCACAGCATACATTTTGAAAGAATAATAAATAAAATCAGCCAAATTCCTATTTTATTGAATTTAAGTACTAATAAGACCTTGTTTTCTTGAACCTATAATAGATAGTTAGCTTAATTAATTTGAACGAAAATATAATTTGATGAAATTTAAGTAATTAGTTAGGCTGATTTATTTTTCAATATTATAATTGTAACTTTTTTTTTCAAATTGAATAGATTAAAAAAACCTCTGATCATTTGGAGTGTATTTATGAACGGACATAGTGACCGGATCTCGGCGGTTGACAATGACGAAGCGGTAAGTTTCTCCGACTTTGAGATCGAATTGTTTCCGAAATTCATTCCATCCTTTACCGATATCCACCCGTCCATCATTTCTCTGAACCATCTCTGCCGTCAATGTCTTCTCGTGGGCCCCATCTTCCCATCGGAGCTCTATTTCTCTGGCAGCTTTGTCTAATATCACCTTCCTCGCAAACAGACTCGGAATCACCTGAATTACATTATTACATCGACGTTTGATTTATCGTTCTAGACTAAGTTGAACTGAAAAACAAAACTGATACTGTCTAAATAAAATTCTTACCATCCGGCTCTTATAGTGTTCTTTCATAGTCCTTATGAGGTAGGGTTTTTCTGCAGATGAATCATAATAACCATCCATTTCATCAGTTTCCTTTCTTGAATCTGCATCACCATCCTTGTTGTATCCATGCTCGCCTGTTACAATTTGCCGGGCTTAATCAACAAATTAAACAGAAAAAAAGAACTAATCAAAGAGCACCAGAAAAAGTCACCTGACGATGAAGTGCCTCCCAGTTCATCGGACTTCTTCACTTGATGATGATCAGCATCATCGACAATGAAAGTAGAATCTGAATCGCTTTTCCTTGTGCTGTAATCATCACACCCACCTGATTTCTTGAGCTTCTTTGATGCTGGGGAACTGAATATGTTCTTCGATTCTGTTGGAGGTTTTTTTGAAACCCTAGCATCTTCATGATCATCCTCATCGGATTCGCTCTCGCTGGTGTCAGAATCATCATCATCATCATCATTGTTGAGCATCTTTTTGGAGCCATTGGGACCATACGGCGTGACGAAAAAGGTCGCCTTACCAATTAAATGAAACAGAAGATAATCTCCATATTTCAGATTATAGTCTTTCACAAACAGTGGCCATGATTTCTTGCAGACGTAACAGTAATGACCTTTCTTGACAAGCTTTGCTTTCCATGAACATGAACGATCGGATGACCTACTATTTTCTCCGGTGACGAGTGAATAGTTGCAAGGAGACTTTCTCTTCTCCAGTTCATCTGAAAAACTTTTGAGAATTCGCTAATTAAAGCAAACAAAAATATGTAAAAGTTTAGCGAGGATATATGAATTGAATTGAAACTAGAGAAAAAAAAATGATAACAACTGGATGAAAAGAACTTACAATTCCATGGTTTAAATCATCTTCCATCAACAGCTTCCAAAATGAAGGCGTCCCTTTGCTTTCCATTTTCTCGATCGCTGTAGTTTTCTAGAAAGTCAAGAATTCATAAGGTTTGATTGAGATCTTGTTCTTCGTATGTGTTTGGAACTTAAAGGGAATTGGTCTTCAGTTTTCATTTAATGAGTTTCTTGGAATCGGAAAAGGTTCATCCCACAATGTTTCCTCCCTATTAATTTTCATCCACGGACTTAAAATAACTATGTGATTTAGTCCATATACAGCGTGTGATGTGAACTTATACTAACGGTCAAGCTTCCTTCAGCATTAGAAATTATACTTATTCTCATCTGATATTCAAATGGCAAAAAAAGCAATAAAATTATTGATAAAAAGAATCCCTGAATAAACACTTACTCGGTCCAATAAAAAATATCCATGACCTATCTTCCGACGAACTTGAACGTACATTCTTATTTAAAATTATCAAATTCGTAATTATAGAGGATAGCGAGGCTGAATTTGGTGGTGATACGGTACTGGAATTGGGTCCTATGATGATTGGAGTTATCAGTAATAGTACTCACGGCAGCTCCTGACGGGATTTATGGGTTGATGTGTGTACAGTAATAATGGTGACTCGAATCTTTGTCCCAAATTATTTTTTAGGATTTTCGAAGATTTCTTTCTTCCAAGTGATTTCAATTTAGAATTTACAAAAAATATTTTTATTTATTTTAGAAAGTTAGTTATTTATTTTAATAATTTTAATCGTAAATATTTTGGAATTTTTAAAAATTCGCTAATCCTAAAAGATGCAAAAAGTTTGATGGATCTATTCCCTCCATATTATAAATAAATATGATTAATAATGGCATAGTTTGATGAAAAAAAATAATTGATAGGAAGTTTGACTATTTGTTACGTATATTAATTAAATTATTTTTTGAAATTTAAAAAATACATGTTTAAAACCTTCTAAAAATATATCACACGACTTATATGATATTTCAAATCGTCTGCTCACATATAGTATTCATTTTGCTGTCGAAAATTAGCACTTAATTGACAAAGGATTTTGGTAGATACGCGTGGGACAACAGAAAGAGTATACAAATTAAAATATAGTTTGCTTTTGTTTGGTTAAATTGAATTTAGCTTCTATAAGTTCATGAGTAAAATTTAGTACATTCTAGTCAAGACCATATATCCAATTCAAAATTTAACCATATTAGTTTATTGTAGTCAGAAGTCAGCCATTTTTAGTTAATTTCAGTCTCATTTGAATAAGTTCACTTGATTTCGATTAAATTCAATTCATTTTTCTTTAGCTCCATCTAAGAACACCACTTTAGTTACTAAATAAATTGAACATTAGCGTTATCCTATTATTAAATGCTAAAATTAACATTTCCACTTCCACAGCCGCCAACGGTAAAAAGCCATTTCATTAAAAGTCTCCATGAAAAGTAATTAGAGCAAATTAAGTCAAATATATTCAGTAATTAATTCGCCACCTTGAATACTGAAATTTTAATTAATTACAACAAACTTTTCCTATTCCAGAGATAGAAATTCACGGTAACAATTCTAATAAACCAAAGTGAGAGAGAATCATAATTCCATACTTTTTCTTACACGAATAAGATCGAGAAAATGGAAAGAGCACCGTCGTACTTCTCACGTCCTTCCTTTCCTATCTGGCTGGTGAATGATAATTTCAGCCGTGAAATTGTAAGTAAACTTTATCAAAATCAAATTTTCCTGTACTTTTTCATTTTTCTTTTCAATTTACAATGAATAAGAAACTGATTTTCACCTATTTTATTTGCTTCAGTGAATTCCCCATTGTTTTTCGGATGAACTGGAGTGGAGTAAATCTCCTTGCAAGTTTTCACTCATCACTGGAGACGATGGAAGGTCATCCAATCGCCCATGGCTGGTAAAACTTGTCCATAAAGATCATTGCTACTATCTGTGCAAGAAATCATGGCCCCAGTTTGTGGAGGACCATGATTTACAATGTGGTGATCTTTTGGTGTTTCATTTGGTTGATAAGACGACCTTTCTAGTCATAATCTACGGTGCTGATGGTACCATGAAGAAGGTCGCTGAAGATGACAAATCCTCCTCCGATGATGATGTCAGGACTCTGACGAAATATCGTCTAGATAGGAAGCGCAAAATGCATGAACGAGGAGGGACTACTCTGATGTCAAAGAAGGTGAGAAAATCTAGTGGCAAGGGTTATGATGATGAACCAAGAGGATCTTCAAGGAGATCAGGTGATTTTTGCTGCATTTTTCTTAAAATAATTTTTAGTACTGTTGGTTGGTTATTCTTTTATCTATTAAAAATTCGATTTTTTTAGCTCCAGTGTCGAAGAAGATGAGAAAATCAAGTGCAGGGGATAAAATGGAGATAAGTGACTATGATGAAGATGATGACGATGAACCAAGAGGGCCTTCAAGAAGATCAGGTGATTTTTTCTGCTTCTTTTCATAATAAGTATATTAATTTGTTGTTTGGTTAATCTTATTTTTATTTATTTATTGATTAAGCTGGGAGATCTACCGGTGGATGCAACAAGGAAATTGATGCAAATTCAAGGAAGCAAATTAATGAAATTAATGAAATATCAAGTGCAAAGGAAGCCTCCAAATATGACCATTATTATGATTTAGAAGTAGAAAAACCCTACTTTATAAGGACTATCAAAGAACACAACATTAACCGCTTGGTAAGAGTTCTGTTATATATGGATCATTGATAAATTAATAAGAGTTTTTTTAAATCATCATTAAGTATCTGCATTTTTTATCAGGTGGTTCCGAAGCCGTTTGCAATGGCAACAGATTTAGGCAAAGTGACAGAAGTAGAGCTGAAGTGGGAAGAAGATGCAGATCTGAAAAGGCCTTTCAAGGCCAAGGTGATTCCGTACAGTTGCGGTAGGGTTGAAATCAAGGATGGATGGTTGGATTTTCGAAGAAGATTCGATATCGGAGCCGGAGAAACTTGTCGCTTCAGCGTTAGCAGATGCCGGGACCTCATCACATTTTCTGTTCACGTCTATCGGTGATCATCACAGGTAATTTAGTGTTTATTTTTTCACTTCTTTGGTATAGTTATAAACCTCAAATGATTAAGTTCCTACTTGTGATGTTAAGAAACAAGTTCCTATCAATGATTACCTGACTGCAGAATCAAATAATTTTAAATCACTGAAGATAAAATATTGATGAACTGTGAAATGTAACTTTTTTTCTTGACGATAGTTTTACTGATCAAATTCCAATTACTGGTCAGTTTCAGGACATGATCTCAGTGATTGCCGGATTGAAGAAGGGTTTGCACGTAGGGCAAGCAGTTGAGAATGTTGAAATGAAGGAGTTACTTTTGCAGGTTGCGCCTGTCTGCATTTTAGTTTTATTTCAATCTTTATTATGTATTCGTGTAATGTAACTTAATTTATATTTGTCTTTGGATTCTGTAAATGTATGAATTTGATCTTTTGGAAAATGATTTTTATCTTTGGATTTAGAACATTCGCAACGTATTCTTTTCCTAACTGTTTTGTACTTTTTTTGGTTAAAACATACATTACGTTATTAATATCACGACGAGTTTATTATGGACTTGGCAAAGCTATGAGCACACCCTATAATTTGCCTATCTACTTTCCTAACAATAAGAGAGACTAAGGACAAGATATTTTAAACTATTAAATTCTACAAACAAAGGATTCAAACTTGAATCATGCTTTCCTTGCACCTAAAATGATTTGATCCAGAACACTCTTGAAACCAACTTTGCAGGCTTGCATCAAAGCCTGGTTGACCGCCATAAACTCCACTTCTGCTGACAAAAAAGGTTTGGAAAATTTTGAAATTGTGATGTTCTGCTTTGCCATGAGCGAAATTGAAACACCATACAACTACTCCTCAATTTCGAGCTATGTCAAATGCACCACAATCCACCTCATCCAAGGTTCATCTCTTGACTCACATGCACTGTCACGGTGAGTTTGTTAATCCCATTTTCCATTCTTAAACGAGTGAAGTCACCCGCATGCTGTCTTGCAATGCTCCATTTCCTACCCGAATCAGCACCTTGGTAAACACCCACGTGATTCCAAATGATCTCATTTCTGTATTTCCAAAATTTTCACAAAATACAAAGGACGGTTGTATAGTTTCCTTGTCTGGTGCTTCCAAAATCCAATTCCTGAGCCAATCTACAAAGGGTCCTTGGGTGGATCCAAAGTCAAATCCTAATGTACTTATTCTCCATACTCTTTTAATTGTATCACAACCTATAAAAGTAAGGCAAGTTGTTTCGATGCATTGACCACAAACTCTACTTATAGGGTGTACCTCCTCTTTTAAGTAACTCAGCTGTAGATGGAAATGCTTTGGCTAGATACCTCCAAACCAGCATGATTATGCGTTGTGGCATTTTAGAGGACCATAATTTCTTTCGAATCGGATCATTTGTGAAATCTGCATCTGTAGATGTCTGAGCTATCCTCGCTGTTTTGATATCACTAGCGATTTTGAAGCCTCTTTTCACTGTGTAGTTTCCAAATGAGGACCCGGCCCGGTCCAGATTATATTATCACAATGGACATTTGCTCCAAGTTGTGAGATGTGAATACCTAATATTCTGCTTGCCACCTGTGGAGGGAAAATGGTACGAACTAGACCTGCTCTCCACTGGTTATTTTCATCAATCAAGTGTTACACTTTCATCGAGAACTTATTCGCCAATAGTTACTTACAAGTAGAGGATTTGATGCACCGGAAATCCAATCCTCATTAATGTCTTTATTTCGATCATGTACCACTTGTCATTTCACCCTCCACCAAAGCAATTTAGCTCCTCGCAATATAGATTTCCAAGACTAGGAAGCATTTTGCTTTCCCTCCACCTGCAAAATGGATTTATCCCTGCAGTATTTCTGAGAAAGAATTTTACTGAATAACGAATCTTTGTCCTTGACCATATATTTTATGAGTGCCATTTTAGTTATATAATTGATTTAAATTAGTTTGTTAGATTTATTCAAATTGAATGCTCAAATTTTAACTAATTATTTTGGTTTGTAGTTTCATGTTATTTAATATTTAAGATGATATATATGACGTATTTATTTTACTAATATTGAATGCTAATTTTTATTGAATACTTAATAACTTGCAGTAACTTTTTATACAAAGTACTGGTTAAGACCATTTGACCATAAACTTATGTAATGTGACGATTGATTTCATATATTTTTCAGGATAATTTGTGCGTTTTGTAACTTTATAAGTTGCCTTTCTAATTCAACTATTTTATTTACAAAATTTATATGAATCAATAAAATTAGTAGACGAATGAAAATGGAACTAATCACTCAAACACATGAACTAACTGTGTAGACATATTTAAATTACATCATTTAAATGAATTTTTCACTGTAGATGGTTAAAATTCATATGATAAGAGTCAAAATTAAAAGCAAACACATAACTAATCGAATAACAAATGTAAAGTGAAGAATGACTCTGTCATGATATTATGATTCATATAATTTTATTCTTGATTTTGTGATATGCAATTTTTTTTGTATGAATTTTTAATTAGAAAACCACATCAGATATAGAGTAATATATATAGTCCTTCACATTATATTAATGTTTTGAAACATCATCATATTTCAAGGGCACTTGTACTCGCTTATTGCCATGTGTAATTATTGTTTATTGAGATGTATCTTACGATTTATTTGGTTTTTTTTTTTTTAGAAGAGTATCAAAAGCTATAAAATAGTACATGTAAAGCTCAGTTGGCATTGTCTGTGATTTTGAAAACGATCCAAGAAACTTTCTTCACCCCTAGTGCAACCTACCCCATGGTGCACCTACATCCCAGTAAAGAAAGCTTCTAGGCCAGGTTTTCAGTTTCAAAGACAAACCAGATGAGAATTAGAGCAAGTGCTATGTGTTTGGATCCTGAACTCTTAGATTTGGTAGTTGAGTTCTGTCAGCCATGATAGCTTGCTTGACCTTCTGTGAGATAAATCTGATGTCCATGATTTGGCTCTGCGGTGAGTGCATCTCATCTTTGGCCATTTCTGCTAGGAAATGAGCAGTTTGATTCTGCTCTCTGAATATATGAGTGAATGTGATCTCTTTTCCATGTGAAAGATCCCAGATTTTCCAGATCATTGTTTCCAGTCTCCATGGGGTGGTTCTAGTTTTGTTCAACATCTGGATCCCCTGCAAACAGTCCAATTCAATAATCAGTGGATGATATGAATTTTATATGCACACTTGAAGACCAATAAGACAAGACTTAAGTTCAGCTGTGATTGGATTATCAAATCCATCATATTTTTCATTTCCCATTATCTGAACTATCCCCTGATGGTTTCTCACCACAAATCCTCCAACTGAATGGACTAAATGTGATGAAACAGCATCAGAATTCATTTTGTATCCAATATCAGGGGGGTTCCACTTGATACATCTAATTATTTTAGTTTTTGGGATTTTTGGTACATGAAAATATCCTTTGGCTTGTAGAGCTGAACAATCTTGACTCACTATCTGTGTGTGTATAGAGAAAACAGAGGTTGCCATTTTATGAATCTGCAATATCATTCCCTTCACATTCAGGGGTGTATTATCATAAAGAAAATTGCATCTTTGTTTCCATAGCACCCAAATCAAAATACTTGGCAGAACATGGCACACATTATTTTTGATTTTTGAAAAGATAGTGATTGACCAAAACCAAGAGAGGGCATCAAAGATGTGATCAAAATGCATAAAACCTATCTCTAGAGTTTGGCAAATTTCTTTCCACAGAACTGTGCATGTATGCATTTCAGAAAACAGTGAGATATCCTTTGATTCACAGAAGGGACATTTTGATACAACATTTATCTTCCACCTTCTCAGTATCTCATCAAATGGAATATGGTAATTGATCAGTTTCCATGTAAATATGCATATTTTGGGAGGCAAAAGTTTATTCCAGACCTTATCCATGGATCGCAATTCTTGTCTTTGGTCACATAGTATAGAGAAAGCAGAGGAGATAGAGAATTTACCTGAGTTCTCTGACATCCATACTAAATGATCGTTTCTGTTAAATCACTACACCAAAAATGGTCTCTAGTGACAGAGCCTTTTCGTCACTAAAAATTTAGATTTCGTCACTAAAAGTCTTTAGTGACCAAAAATGAGTCGTCAGATGGTGGTTGAAAGAGGGTCGCTATAAAAGGGTCGGGTGACCATTTTACTGTAGCTTCGTCACTAATTGGGGGTAATTACTGACAAAAAATGTGTCGTCACGAGCTTTGTGACGATAAAATCCGTCACTGAATGGAAAGTGTCAGAGTCGTCACTAAAGGGAAATAGTGACGACCTATAGTGACGAAAATACTTGTCGCGATGTGATTTAACAGTCAATGTTACTTGACGGTCAAATACTTTAGCGACGAACTTTGTGACGAGTAAAGTTTGGCGTTTTGATGTTTCAGTTACGACTGTTGGTGACTAGTTGTATTTGGTCAGTATCCTTCAATGACCATCTTTTGACATGAAACAGCTGGTCAACAGTAATTTGAAAAATTAATTTGGTCCAAAAATAATAATAATATTAATATGTTAAAAATAGCTACAAATGTATTTACAGATGTAAAAATTCTATTAGGCTCCTTAAAATTGAATACAAAACAGAAATCTGAAATGTGCATCTAAACCCTACTGTATGCGGGAGTACTTTGCCTCCTTGAAGCCCCCTCATTCCTCTCCAACTTCACAGTAGCAGCTCAATCATCGGGGAGTACTTCACCTCCTTGAAGCTCTCTCATGCCACTCCAACTTCACAGTAGCAGCTCAGCGGAATTTTCAAGAACCTACATTACAATAACAGTGACTTGACAAACACAATATGTGAACAGTGACTTGACAGTTGTGTTTTGTCTTGAGTAGGAGAGGAAGGAGGGAGTCAGGGTCGATGCAGATCCCATTTGCCCTGGAAAATTTCCGGCTTCAACGGTGCTGCAATTGACGATAGCTAAACTGAAACCGATGAAGAGATGAACTGAAAACAAAATATAGACAGGGAACAAACTCAAGCACCTCAACATTAGAGCACGGAGAAAAGGCATGCGAAAGGAAACCTATAAACGGCAAATGACGAAGTGGATACGGAAGAAATCGTAGAGGAAATTAGAACTAGGATACCTGAAGGCTGAAGCGGGCAAACAGTGAATACGCAGCGGTGCCGGTGTAGCGGAGTACAGTGAAGCAAAGTTCTACTACAGCTAAAGCTGCACGCCGTTGGCCCTAGAGCAGACTGGCGACGACACTCTACAAACGGGGGATCAGCTTCAGGCGGCGATTTGGAGGTGATGAAGAGATGCGGAAGAACTGGAACTGATGAAGATAAGGGGTGAGAATCTAAAAGATGATATCTAGATAAGGTTGGGGTATATAAACGGTTCCGATTACTTGAAGAAATAATTAACGGTTGGGATCCATGATAATTGAACGTTATTATTTAATTAAATATATCTTAATGAAAATTTATGTTTTAGTTTTATTTTCCTTTTATAAAACTTTTTTTTTGAAAAGTTATAAAACTCATTAACATATAAAGTCTCGATATTAAAGTATATTTTAGATAATTGGGCTAAATATATAATTTCACACAACAACCTTTTTCTAATTTAACTAACTTTTATTAATATGTCATCGTCATATAGTAACAATAATGATAAAAATTTATCAATCTTATAAGTATGTTGGTAAGAGTTTAACATTTGACTAATCAAAATCTATTTAGTTAATATTAATAGAAATCAATAAGAGTCGGTTTTGATTAGTTGAAGCTGATTTAGTTATAACATGCAAGCATATTTAGACATTTAAGTGAGAATTGCCGTTGATTAATTAAAATCAATAATCAATATCATGGCATTTATTAGTTTAGTAGGGGTTAATTCTTATGAGTTAAAGGATGATTTAGTCATGAGTGTTTTTAGAAATTCAAGTAGGAGTTGATGTTTGATTAGTTAAAGTTGATTTAGTTATAATGTATAAGTATTGGCAAGTGAGAACTGACTTTCGATTAGTTAAACTCAATTTAGATTGCATTTATCAATTAGGAGTTGATTTGTAATTAGTTAAAATCGATTTAGTTATATCATATAAGTGTTTTTAGATATTCAAGTGAGGATGCCTCTTGATTGATTAAACTCGGGTTAGATAGCGTTTATCAAGTAGGAGATGATGTTTGATTAGTTAAAGTTGATTTAGTTATAATATATAAGCATTGCTAAGTGAGAACTGTCTTTTGATTAGTTAAACTCAACTTATATTTGCATTTATCAAGTGTGAGTTGATTTGTAATTAGTTAAAGTCGATTTACTTATAACATATAAGTGTTTTTAGAAATTCAAGTGAAAATGCCTTTTAATTAGTTAAATTCAGTTCAGATAGCGTTCGTCAAGTAGGAGTTAAAGTTTATTTAGTTATAATATATAAGCATTGGTAAGTAAGAACTGACTTTTGATTAGTTAAATTCAATTTAGATTGCATTTATCAAGTAGGATTTGATTTGTAATTAGTTAAAGTCGATTTAGTTATAACATATACATGTTTTTAGAAATTCAAGTGAGAATGCCTTTTCATTAGTTAAACTCAGTTCAGATAGCGTTTATCAAGTAGGAGTTGATGCTTGATTAGTTAAAGTTGATTTAAATATAATACATAAGCATTGGTAAGTGAGAACTGACATTTGATTAGTTAAACTCAATTTAGATTGCATTTATCAATTTAAGAGCTGATTTGTAATTAGTCAAAGTCGATTTAGTTATAACATGTAAGTGTTTTTAGAAATTCAAGTAAGAAATATCTTTTGATTAGTTAAATTCAGTCTAGATAGCGTTTGTCAAGTAGGAGTTGATGTTTGATTACTTAAAGTTTATTTAGTTATAATATATTAGCATTGGTAAGTAAGAACCGACTTTTGATTAGTTAAACTCAATTTAGATTGCATTTATCAAGTAGGAGTTGATTTGTAATTAGTTAAGTCGATTTAGTTATAACATATAAGAGTTTTTAGAAATTCAAGTGAGAATTTTTGATTAGTTAAACTCACTTCGAATAACATTTATCAAGTAGGAGTTGATTTGTTGATTAATTAACTAAATTCGAATTAGTTATACGTACAAAATCAAAATGTAGAAAAAAGTTAGTTAACCGTAATTTGATAATATATGATTTTATTTTATTTTAGTAAATGTATGTTGATAATATTTTGTAAGTATAGAATATTAATTTAATGATATCCAAATAAATAATAACTTAATGCATTAATTACATTAAAATGATTTAAATCATAAACATTTAGTATTTTGTGTAAATGTAAAATAGGTTTTTATATAAATTTTGAGATATTTAAAATAAATTTTATGCAGAAGGTTCCATATAGATAGGGTTAATTTTTAGCCCATATCTTTAACCCAATATTTCGGCCCATAATATGAAATTTGGTCCAAGAATCCAAAGCCTGTATTGTTGTTTTTTAAAAAATAAATACATTTTTCGTCACTAATACACTTAGTGTCGATATAGTATCGTCACTTATTTTTATTGACGAGAAAAAATTCGTCACTGTCTAAATTGATGGACGAAAAATATTATCGTCACTATATTTAGGTCACTAAATCTCGTCAAGTAATTTTTTCATCACTATTTTCGTCACTAATTAAATTCATGTCGGCGGGAAATAAATTTCGTCACTATTATCGTCACTAACAAGCGTCACTAAATGTATAAAGTAACCAAAAATAAATTTCGTTACCTTTTTAGTGACGAAATTGGAGTGACGAAACCTGTTTTGTCATTGATTGGGGGTCATTAGTGACAAACTCTAGTGACGATTCGTCACTAAATCCCCTTTTTGGTGTAGTGAATAAAGGGATATGCAAAGAGATTCTGTTTCTAACAGTTATATCAAAACCATTTTCCATAGCATGCAGAAAATGAGATTTGTCAAGCTGAAATTGAGAAACTGTTAGGTCATGGTGAGGTATGGCTAATTGGCTATACTCTCATTCCATTTATCAATTAAAAAACCATCACCTGTCCAGTTGCTTTCCCAAAAGCTGCAATCTTCTCTCTCTACCTGAACTTTAGAGTGAACCTCGGCTAAGGTTGTGATCCCTCGCACTCTTCTCCATGGGTCTGAAGTTCTATAAGATGGTGGGAGTGACCGAATTTATGATGGTGGGAGCTGCAATCTCCTTTGGCTTTTATGATATAACCTCTACCTTTAATGTGACTTTAATTGAAAAATAAATATAAAAGAGGTTAGAGCAAGTCCAACAGTTTTGCTATAATAGCAAATTTACTCAAATATAGAGAATTTGAGACGTTTTTTGAACTCCAACAGATTCTCCATCCCATTCTCCATAATAGGAAAATTGAAGAGAGAGAAGGTTTGCTTCTCCAAATTTAGAGAATGAGGGAGAAGATTTGGAGAACCAAAATTTAATGCTATCTGCATTGTTTTTTGTTATTTCACTCATTAATTGTTTCTCTTCAATAATTTTAAATGATAATATCTTAAAATAATTACAATAAAATTTTATCAAAAATACATATTCTAAAAATATGCATAAAGACGATCGTAACAAGATCTCATATGACTATTTTTACATGTACATATCTATTGATATTTAATAATCAAATATAATCTATTTTCCAATATAAATTTACTAAATTTTAAGGTCATAAATATATTTATTTTGACGTTTTATATAAGTCATAACGTTTAAATTAAAATTTTTTACTAAACATTTTATTTCTTATGGTTGAAAATAATAACTTGTAACAAAAAATTTAAAAGAGATGAGTCTAATTATTCATAATACATTACAAAAATAGTTATATTGTAACTCAGGATGTGTTATTTTTATAAAATGTAATTTTATCATTTTATAAGTTAGAGTAAGTAATTTCAAATATGAAATATTATTGTAATATGTATTTTAAGTTAATTATTTATTTGTTCATCATTATTTGGACTTATTGAATATATGATAAAAAATAGAAAACAATAGGATAAATGTATATTAATAAATGTCAATAAATTATAGGGAATGGAAAATGGAGAAACTGTTGGAGTTGAGGTAAAAAAATATAGGGAATATGAGATTTGCTTCCCTATTATGGAGAATGTGAGTAGATAATCTGTTGGAGTTGCTCTTAGAGGCATCTCCAACGAATCTTCTTAAATCAACTTGTTTTAGTAAGGAGTATTCCTTATTCATATTTTTTCATTGTTGATTTTTTAATAAGGAGTGCTCCTTATGCAATATAATATAATATAATATAATTTTATTTTTTTAATTTTGATAATACATTTCAATTTAGTTCAATTTAATATATTGGTCCGACCATATAAACTGGCAACAACATGCCCTAGTGGGTAAATTTCTTTAAAAGTTTAAGAAAGTCCTTCTTTAAATATAAACCGCTCCTTATTTAAATAAAAAAAAAGAAAAAGAAAGGGTGCCCTTGATGTAAACCTTTCCATTTCCACAGTAGTTAGCCAACGGTAAAAGTTATTGCATGCAACAAGTCTCTATAAAGAGTAATTAGAGCAAAGTCAAACAATCAGCATTGTTAATTCCGCCACCTAGAATACTTAAATTGTAATTAATTATTACAGCAACCTCTTGCGATTCCAGAGAGAGAAATTCATTACAATAAATCTCATTCATAAAGCAGAATTTCTCTAAGTTTTCCCTAGTTTTCTGCTTCTTGCTCTGGAAATAAGATCAAGAAAATGGAAAAGGTACCGTCGTTCCTTTTACGTCCTTCCTTTCCTATGCGGTTGGATGATGATTTCAGGCGTGGAATTGTAAGTGAAACTTATCAAATCAGATTTTGTTGTACTTTTATAATTTTTCATTTCATTTTACAATATGAATAAAAGAAACTAATTATTTTCACTCATTCTGTTTGCTTCAGCGAATTCCCCGTAGTTTTTTTGATGAACTAGATGGGAAATCGCCTTGCAACTATAAACTCATCACAGATGATAAGAAAAGGTCATCAAATCGCCCATGGCCGGTAAAACTTGTCCAGAAAGATCATTGCTACTGTCTGTGCAAGAAATCATGGCCCCAGTTTGTGAAGGACCATGATTTACAATGTGGTGAAATTTTGGTGTTTTATTTGGTTGGTAAAACGACCTTTCTAGTCGAAATCTACGGTGCTAACGGTTCCTTAAAGAAGGTCACTGGTGACAGCAAAACGTCGTCGTCTGATGAAGACTCAGACCCCAGCGAAAGCGAGTCCGATGAGGATGATGATGATGGCCGTGATGTTAAGACTGCAACAAAACATCGTCAAGGTAAGAAGCACAAAAGGAATGAGCTAGGAAAGAGTTTTCAGGTGTCGAAAAAGGCGAGAAGATCTCGTGGTTTGAATGATAAATTAGCGGAAATTAGCTCTGAAGACGATGAACCAAGAGGTGATTCTCATCATTTGCTGCTTCTTTCTTATAATAAATATTTACTGTTGTTTAGTTAATTTAATCTGTTTGTTTTTTAAATCTAGTGTCAAAGAAAGTGAGAAAATCAAGTGGTATGGATTATAAAGCCGATGAAAGCGATTCTGATGAAGATCATGACAGTGAACCAAGAGGTGATTCTCATTCACTTTTTCTTACTTATAGTGTATATACTGTATTTTTGGCTACTTCAATCAATTAAGAGTTCTTTTTTTTACCCTAGTGTCGAAGAAGATGCGAAAATCAAGTGGTAGGGATTATAAAGCCGATGAAAGTGATTCTGATGAACCAAGAAGGTCTCGAAAGAGATCAGGTGAATTTTTGCTGCATTAGTCTTATAACGATTTATTGTACTGTGTTTGGTTACTCTTTAATCAGTTAAAAATTCGTTTTTTACTCCAGTATCGATGAAAGTGAGAAAATCAAGGTATTATAAACCCGATGAAAGTGATTCTGATGAAGATAGTGGCAATGAACCAAGAGGGTCTTCGAAGAGAACAGGTGATTTTTTGCAGCATTATTCTTATAATAATTGACAGTACTCTTTAATCAATTGAAAATTCGTTTTTTTTACAGTACTGTCAAAGAAGGTGAGATACTCAAGTGCTGGGGATAAAATGGAGATAGGTGACAATGATAAAGATGATGAAGATGAACCAAGAGGGCCTTCAAGAAGATCAGGTGATTTTTTCTGCTGCTTCTTATGATAAGTACATTAATTTGTTGTTTGGTCATCATGGATACATGATCGTATAATAAGATGTTAGTTTTAAACTAAATTGTGAATCATGTCGTATGTACTACGTACTCTTGACAAAATAGTACATAAGATCAAACAAGCAGAAGAAGAAAAATGTGGAATTACCTGTCTTTTATGACATAAGATGTATTATTTGTAGTTTTCTTCTTTTATTTAATTTTTTGTTTGTTTGTTTTGTTGATTAAGCTGGAGTATCTGCTGGCGGACGCCACAAGGAAGATGATGAAGATGAACCAAGAGGGCCTTCAAGAAGATCAGGTGATTTTTCTGGTGCTTCTTATAATAAGTATATTAATTTGTTATGTGGTTACACTATAATCTTATCATTCGTCATGGACATATGATCGTATAATAACGTGTTAGTTTTAAACTAAATTGTGAATCATGTCGTACTACATACTCTTGGCAAAATAGATTGAGATCCAACAAATTGAAGAAGAAAAACATCTAATTACCTGTGTGAACATTTGCAGTTTCTTTCATACAAACTATATGATGTGTCATTTACAGTTTGCTTCTTTTTTTACAACGTTTTGTTTGTTTGTTTGTTGATTCAGCTAGGGGATCTGCTGGCGGACGCCACAAGGAAGTTGATGTAAACTCAAGAAAGCAAATTAAGAAGATATCTAGTGCAGAGGAAGCCTTGAAATATGACAATTGCTATGATTTAATAGTAGAAAACCCCTACTTCATAAGGACTATCAAAGAACACAACAATCAAAACTTGGTAAGAGTTTTTTATGGAGTACTAATTATGATAAATGATAAACAGTTTTTTAATCCGCTGTTGTTTACATGCATCAGGTGGTTCCGATGCCATTTGCAGTGGCAGTGGGTTTAGACAAAGTGAAAGAAGTAGGGCTGAAGTGGGAAGATGGAGAAGTGAACATGTTATGGAATGCAAAGGTGGTTCTGTACAAATCAGCCAGTAGAGTTGAAATCCAGGATGGATGGTCGGATTTTCGCAGAAGATCCGGTATCAGAAATGGAGAAACTTGTCGCTTCAGCGTTAGAAACTGCCAGGATCTCATCATCATATCAGTTCACGTCTACAGATTTAGTGATCACAGGTAATTAGTGTTCATTTTTTCACTTCTTAGGGTTTAACTTAATCCCTTTTGTATCATTATGAACCTGAAATGATTAAATTCCCACATGTTAATTAAGAAACAAGTTTCTATCTATGTTTACCTGACAACAAAATCACTTGAATTTAAATCTCTGAAGAATGAAGATGACATGATGAACTGTGAAATGGTTAACTCTTTTCTTGATGATAGTTTTACTGATCAATGTTTGTTAGAACAACTGGCTGTAAGAATCTAATTCCATTTAATTCTTGATGGTCATTTTCAGGAATTGATCTCAATGCTAGGCCAGATTAATTGAAGAAAGGGTTTGCATGCAAGTACTGCAAAAGCAGATGTGAATGTTGAAATGAAGGAGGGGTTATTTTTGCAGGTTGCGCCTGTCTGCATTTTATTTTTATTTCATCTTTATATTTATATTTGGATTTGGAAAATGTATGAATTTGACTTTGGGAAAATGTTTTTTATGTTTGGATTTGGATTTAGAACATTTGCAACATATACATGAAGCATTTTCTTTTACTTGTTCCTTGACATATTTACATCAAACTTAAAGCAAAAATATTTCAAAAACAAAAATAAAGGTTGTTTAGACCATTTGCCTGATCACATGTTTAGACCACATGAATTCAAAAATATTTCCTTGAAGGTTTTAACTCCACTAGTGAAAACAATGCGGTATGGCCATATAAATCATATATAAATCATTATTTTAATCAGAATATATAGCCTCTTGGCCAAAGGGATTGTGCAAACCTAACCTAAATTTTCCCACTTCTTCAGAGAATTAATAGACTTAAACCATGTGTAGCAATTTTACAGTTCAAATGAGTGTACATTTTCACATTTTCCATTTCTTAAATGGGATAACTAGTTTTATTAAATTGAATATAGACTAGTGAAATTTAGTTTGAACTAATTATTTATTAAATTGAATTGAAGTGTTGTGAAAATTAGTTTATTAAAAATAAAATAATATTTATATAACTATTTTTATCAAACTAAAATGAAGTGAACTATGCTATATTGTATGCAAATAAACAACATTTATATAAAAGTAAACTCATATATTAATGAGAAGGTACTTCTTAATGATCCGAGCGTGAAAAGTTCTATCACTACTAGGAAGGTCGACCGTAGCACCGATCAATACTACCGGTTTTTAGCAAATTCCGGTGTAATAATTAAACGCATTTTGACCAATGCAATGCAGTTTTAACCGGTTTTTTAACGTAGCACCGGTAGAAGATTTTGTTGACTTATTGACTGTAATAGTAACACCGATACAAGCGGTGCAATGGAATGGGTCCCCAAGAATAGAATAAGAATATGTTGACCAGAACCAATATTTTATTGCAAATTATGTAACACCGGAAGGAAAAGCGGTGCATTATTGTAGGACCCTTATGCTATATGGGCCCAACATTGAAGAATATATGCCACGTGGTTTAAAATGTATTAAACAATGCCACGTATTATAGCACCGGTAAGGGTCGATGTAAATTTACCTTGGGCCACATTTCAGCCCAAACTTTGGTGGACCCCACCAGATTGTACTGTTGTAATTCAAAAAAAACTGTGCGAATAGTAACTGCATTAAATGCCTCACCTAACTTTTAATATGTTGCACCAGAATTTTTAATAACCGGTGCAACGAGAATACATTAATGCAGAACCCGATCCACAGCGTCGGGTTGTTGCAGGTATTTTCAAAATTTGAAGAGAAAACTTTTCTCCATTAAACTTGAGCTGGGTTATGCATTAATGAACTAGATAGGCAAAGGGCTATTAAGTGGTACAATCCCTAAGCCATGGAAGATATGTTTATATTTAATTTAGTTTGGCTCCAATTTTTGTAATTTTGGTGAAATATGTGATTTAAATTGTGTAGATGTGATGTCACAAGTTACTTGTTATTGTTAGTTTGTTTCATTTGAAAGAGTTTTTTCCCCTAAATGTGGAGTAATGATGTTGAAATTTTGTGTTTGCTCCCTAATTGTTAGGTGTTAAGGTTGATTACAATGATGTAGCGTATCGCCGGATGATAATTGAAGATAAGAAGTTGTTGAGTGATGAGTACATTGCATTTGTTGATTATTTCATCGATGTTGCATTTGGTAGAGAAGAAAGTGTGTTATGTCCTTGTAAGAAATGTAAAACGTGAGAGAAATAATAATCGTGGTGGCATAAGATGGCACTTGCTTATGAGTGGTTTTGATGAGGGTTATGATGTGTGGAACTTCCATGGAGAGAGTAGAAGTAGACATGCTAGTGGTTTTGGGGAAAAATCGAGAATGGAAAATTTTTATGAAAATGTGGTTAGGGACTTTGAAGGGCACCATGAGGTACTCGCATCTATTTTAGGAGAACATGATAGGCCTTTGTATCCTGGATGTAAGGATGGAGTAACAGTAATATCATGTTTAATAGAAGTTTTTAACATCAAAGCGGCTTGTGGTTGGAGTGATGTTAGTGTAGATGTATTGTTGAAATTATTGGGTAGGATTCTACCCGATGGAAATGACGTGCCAAAGAGTCTCTATGATGCAAAGAAGGTGTTGTGTCCCTTTGAATTGGAATATGAAAAGATCCATACTTGTCCAAATGATTGTATTTTGTATCGGGGAAAATATGAACATGAGGAAAAATGTCCTATTTGCAAATGCCTCGAGGTGGGATAAGAAAAAAATAAATAGAGAAGGAGGCGGATTAGTAGGCGAAGTGATTAGCCCTAATTCAAGGTCCCTGCGAAATGTGTTTGGTATCTTCCAATATTTCCTAGGTTAGAAAGGTTGTTTGGAAATGTTGAAGATGCTAAGAACATGACATGGCATAGTGATCGAGAAAGACCTAATGATAATGTGATTGGGCACCCTTCTGATGGTGATCAATGGAAAAAAATTGATAGATTGCATCCTACTTTTGGAAAAGAAAGTAGGAATCTGAGGATGGCGCTGAGTACCGATGGAATGAATCCTTTTGGAAATATGTCATCTAAACATAGTTCATGGCCGGTCATGTTGGTGATATACAATTTGCCAACATACTTGTGTATGAAGAGGAAGTATATGTTGATGCCTTTGTTGATTTCAGGTCTGAGACAGCCTGGGAATGATATTGATGTGTATTTGGCACCCTTGATCGAGGACTTGGAGAAATTATGGAGGGAAGGATTGTGGGTTAAAGATGCATATAGGGGCGACGAGTTCAAGTTAAGGGGAATGCTATTTTGTACCATTAGTGATTTTCCGGCATTGGGAAATTTGTCTGGATACGTTGTCAAGGGCCACCTTGCTTGCCCTATATGTGAGGAAGGGACCGATTTTAAGCAGATAAAGTATGGGAAAAAAACTGTATACCTTGGGCATCGTAAATTCTTGAAAAGGAACCATAGATATCGGAAAGATGGTGTGTTTGGGGTTGTGGAGAAGAGGGTAGCACCAAAGATTTTATCTGGTAGAGAGATTCTTGCAAAACAAGAGAAGTTGCACGTGGTCCTTGGTAAGAAATCAAAAGAAAGTCAAGCGATGCAAAGTCTCATTGGAAGAAAAGGTCAATTTTTTTTCAATCTGCCTTATTGGGTTGATCTTGATGTACGTCACTGTCTTGATGTCATGCACATTGAAAAAAATGTGTGTGAGAGTTTGATAGGCACTTTACTTAACATTCAAGGCAAAACAAAGGATCATTTGAATGCAAGAAAAGATATGGTTGAGATGGGAATTCGAACGGAATTGACTCCCGAGCAGAAGGGAAAAAAGGTGTACTTGCCTCCAGGCCCTGCAGCCTGTCTAAAGTTGAAAAGAAATCGGAGTGCGACAGCTTGAAAGGTCTTAAGGTGCCTATTGGATACTCCTCTAACATTAGTATATGTGTGACTAACGATGAAAAAAATGTCTGGTCTTAAGTCACATGACTGTCACGTTTTGATGCAACAACTCTTGCCAGTGGCTCTTCGTGGTGTGCTAGATGAAAAGGTACGCAATTGGTTACACGTCTTTGTTTCTTTTTTCACTCGATTTTTCGTAAGAATATAGATCGTGGTGAATTGGAACAAATGGAGGTGGAGGCATATGAAATTCTGTCTGAATTGGAGTTGTATTTTCCCCCACATTTTT
Organism: Sherardia arvensis; assembly: GCA_948330725.1. Classification (NCBI taxonomy): domain Eukaryota; kingdom Viridiplantae; phylum Streptophyta; class Magnoliopsida; order Gentianales; family Rubiaceae; genus Sherardia; species Sherardia arvensis. Next base: position 37,800,899 of record OX415239.1, read on the forward strand.
TTGACATAATGGTGCATCTAGTTGGGACATTGTTAGGGAAATTAGGCTTTGTGGTCCTGTGAATATGCATTGGATGTATCCATTTGAGCGACACATGGGAATTTTTAAGGGGTACTTTAAGTGTAACAACATGCCCGATGCTAGTATCATTGAAAGATATGTTACCGAGGAAGTGATAGAATATTGTTCTACTGCAATTGATAACGGTCTTTCCTTCGGTGTCCCTAAGAACAAGCATGTTGGCCGAAAAATGGGAGTACCGCGATCTAAGGGTAAGCTATACAAGCCATCTTTTTTTGAGTTGAAGAGAGCGCACCACTATGTGCTGCGAAATTCCAGTGAAACTGTGGAGTACGTCGAAGAGCATTTGGCCCTTTTGAGGGAACATGGTGTGAAGGAAAATGAGATTCAAGAGGTGCACAATGAGGAATTTGTTGATTGGTTTTATGAAAGATGCAATCAAGATGGAAATGATGCTAATTTGAGAGCATTCGCAAGGAAACCTGGTTGCTCGGTTAGAAGTTACACTGGGTATGATGTGAATGGCTATTTCTTTTCAACTCAACGTAAGGATTCCGTTAGTACGACGCAATGCTCTGGAGTGTATGTCGACGGTGAAAAGTTTGTGATAGTGGGTGGAAAAGGTAAGCGCTCTTTCGTCTCAGTGTCTCCCTTTTATGGCGTATTTGAGTGTATATGGGAGCTTGACTATGTCTCCTTTAAAGTGGTTGTTTTCAAGTGCAAATGGATTGATGTGTTGAAAGGAATTGATGTTAGTGATCCGATGGGTTTCACAAGAGTTAATTTTAGCAAGGAAGATTCAAAAGACGACTGTTTTATCCTTGCTTCCCAAGCCAGGCAAGTCTTCTATGTTGTAGATCCCACGGATTCAAAATGGTCCATTGTGCTACAAGGCAAGAAGTATTTCTTCGAAGATGAAATCGATTATCAGATGACGGCCGATAAGGCAGAGTTCCCCTCCGCATTCCCGAAGATGTCAGAGAAATCGGTTTCCGTGAGTACCAGGAGAGTGCACGATGAAGGAGGAAGTTTAATTTTTGAGAATGATAACCTCAAAAACAAACCGACATAGAAGATGTCACACTTGTGTATTTTTGGTGACTTCCTTTGTATTATTAATTATAAGACTTTGTTTGTACTTCTTTTGTGCCTTCTATGTTGTTCAAAATAGAGGTCGTATTATCATTTGTTTGTGAAACGCTGTTGTGGTAGGCTGCGTGTACACCTATAGTTGCTCACTGCCAATACTAAGTCTATAAATTGGATGACAAAAACACCATTGTGTGTGACAAGCAGTTGCTTAAGGCTGCGTGGACAGGGTTGGTTCCTCACTGCCAAGTTGATTTGTTGAAAAATGTTCAAATAAATTCCAAAGGTATGTGAAACGCAGTTGTCTAATGCTGCGTGAACAGAACTGAATGCTCAATGCCAAGTTCAATAGTTGAAAAATGGACCCAAAATTCCAATAGTATGAGACACGCAACTGCTTAAGGTGCGTGAACATGGTTGGTTCCTCACTGCCAAGTTGAATTGTTGAAAAATATACAAAAAAATCCACAGGTATGTGAAACGCAATTGCTTAATGCTGCGTGAACAGGTCTGCATGCTCACTGCCAGGTTTAGTAGTTGAAAAATAGACTGAACATTCCAATGGTATGTGACACGCAACTGCTTAAGGCTGCATGAACAGAGGTGGTTCCTCACTGCCCACTTGCATTGTTTCAAAGATGTGTCCACCGTTACGGATCAATGTGTTCCGCAGTTGCTGGTGGTTGCGTCAACAGAACAGATTGGCTACTGCCTGGCCTACTTACTAACTAAATCCCTTTTTTCTATACCTAAAGCAGACACAATTGCAGAACACATATGTCAAATGAAACCTATCCAATAGATGCTAGACCATTTTCATCATACCAAGTCTCAAACAAATTCAAGCTAAAACCAATTCAGATGTACACAGACAATGTTATACGTAGAAAAATGAGAGGATTACATTTAAACAAACGAACAATGGAAGAAAAAAGTCTGAAATGGAGAAGGAGACCTCAAATCGCGCTATGTTCGACTATTGGCAGGGTGAACACTGGATTCATAATAGTATCATTGCCCAGCAATGTCTCTTCACCAGCCTCCTTGGCACTAGTTGCTGTCACATCTTCATGTTTGCCTTCATTGGTGGCATCCTTGGCATCCTACTCTGTCGAGACTATATCCTCGATGCGTGCTTCGACTTCAACAGTCCCCGCCACTTGTTCGAGATCAACAGCCCCCGCCACTTGTTCAAGATGAACAGCCCCCGCCACTTGTTCGAGATTAGAATGCCCCGTCTCTTCAACTTCAGCGCAGATCCTCTCACAAATGCCCTCAGAAACAGGAGGAGTACTCCTTCCATTCACCTCCTCCGGAACAGGAGCAGTCTAGCATCATCATCATTATGGTCGATCACACGCGTGCCATCAGTTTGACTTGTGGTAGTGTTTGCTGCAGAGGGTTGAAGTTGATCGCCATCAGAACGTCCTTGTCGTGCTATCAAAGTGGTAGTTTGTTGGCACAGCTGCATCAAACATTGCTCCATCCTTTCCATCCTCATCCCATGTTGGACCAGTGTTGCTCCTATTGACTCTAGAGTTAGACCAGATGTGGCAGTATGATCATATTAGACTTCAAAGGGCGGCCAACTCGCCTGTGAAAAGCGTCAAACGTCAGGATAACCTTTGGTTGCTTCCATGCATCATCAATCTTGTCCTGACATCCTGCTCTGTGGCATAGTCCGGTGATTAAAGAATGAAAGCCGATGCAGCCAGAACTGTTAGACATAGCCACCATGGCCCCAAAAATGATGACACCAACAGGGATTGCGATGTTCTGCTTGATTGCATACAACAGCCTCAAACGCTCCCACTGAACTTCAGAGTTGATTGATACTGGCAGCAAACGGGTAGCAATGAATGAGTACGAGACATTCATCTCCGTTGTCAGGAATTTCTTGTCGATGGAACCCCATCGCTCTTACTGTAGAATCAAGTCCAGCCCATATGTCTCCTGCGTAATCCCTCTTACCAGATTGCTCCAATCCCCGACCAGGAGGCCATCGTCCATACTTGTTTCCTTCAGTAGCTTGTTGTACTCCTTAAACAGACTCTTGCTACACCGCAGTTTATAGTATCCGTTGATGCTCTTGGGTGACAACAACACACGCTTACCCATGCACATTACATAGCCACCTTCATCCCGATGCCTGCAATTAGCATAGAACTCATTCGCCATTGTCAAATTCGCATTCACCGGACTCTGAGCGAATGTCTCCCATCCTTGCTTTTCGATGTAGGAATCGAATGGTGCACTGCTGTTTATCCCGCACTCCTGAATCACTGTCCTCCTACTTAACCCACGGTAATAACTCTTAGCTTCATTGCTGCAGAACGAGTCGTCACCTTCTGCATTATCTTCAACATTTGTCTTCGACATCGCAGAGTGTTTACGTTTTAGATTTCCCATGGTCTTTTGAACCTGACAAATACAAACCCACAAATTCATTTGCTAGGCAAATCACCGAGAACTACAACAAGTACTACAACTATGTCATCATCCAGTACATGAAGCTAGGCATATTAACAATTAGTTACAAATAAAACATCAGAACACTGCATCATATTACTTTATGCACTTATCCCAGACTAAGAAACCCAACAATTTCTGAGGAACCCTAATCAAATACTAAAATCCCCAATTCATTAACCCTAATTTTAGTGGGCACTTCAATACCCATAACTAAGCATGTGTTTAATTGAAATCTACTGAACAATTTTTTCTAGAGAAAGCATATCTAAAATCATAACAATTTGGGAAAGAATCTAAATCACCAAATACATTCATACCCGCAAAGCCGAGGTGTAACCAGATGTGATTTATGGAGCAGCTACAGCACAATATAAGTTTGTGAGTTACCTGAACTGCTATGAGAATCTGAAGACGGATCTGTTACTCTACTGCTTGATGTGGAATATGTGTAGCCGACGTTTTGGTTCTGTTATTACAGAAACAAGTGCCTTTTATACAACGTCTTTATTGCACCGGCGACAAGATCTGCACCGGTTGACAATCCTTTTCGGTCCATCCTTATTTCCAAGTTTTCGGGCCATATTTACCAGGCCCAAACTGTTGACTTTCTGTTGCTAACATAACATTTCGGCCTTTATGTACGTGGACGGTCCAGATTAAGCCACAAGTGTATTTTCTGAACCATCAACCCTAAACCCTTAACCCTAAACCCTCAAACCTAAACCCTCAACCCAAGCCCTGTTTTTATAAGATATTAATCGCCACATTTTTCATGGCCATGACTTATAAATTGAGATAAAGGGTATATTTTCATACACACACTAAATAAATATTGCAGGGAATTGATGAAATTATAATAGAGTGAATCGGAAGAACAACATATGGGGATGAGAATGAATAAGTCGAGAATGAAGAATATAATTAATTATGAAAAATTTGGTGTTGTCATAGAAGTGTAAAATAAATCACATTCAATTTCACAGTAATTATCGTTGGAATCATGTTAACTGACTAATAATAACAAGTAGCAGCGAGGAATACTACTTGTAATTCGAGCGACAAGTCGTCCATAAGTATGTGTTAACTTAGGTATTTAGTGATCTTTTTTAAATCATGTATGTTTTAGTCTTCATCTGAGATATTACAACCTTCACATCATTACGAACGCGTTTCTTACCTTACTATATACTGCAACAATTCCCTATATCACACTGCACTAGTTCATCAATATTAACATGTACTAAGGTTGAATAACTCCGCGATAGCATGATTTGTTATCATCATTGTTGGAGTTTGTTTCACTGTTGTTTTTAATTAGTCAAAACCTCATAGTGTAGCTGGTCTAACATGTACTCAGTTTGTTTAGTTATATTATACGGTCTATAGTTCATTATGACAATTTGCACCCACGCGCCTACAACGCGGCATCAATCTTATCAAATTGAAATCAAATGTTGCATATAAAAATTCGTTGTCATATACATTTATCTCGTAATGCTCAATCGGGTAGAACCGCATGAAAATGCACAGTCAACGACGCCTCATTGTACATTTCCGCTATTCACCTAATAAAATTAATGCGATTGTGAAAACTTATACTAAGCGGGTATAATGTATTCAAAACGACTAATATAAATCAAAATTTATGTAATGCTATTTTTTTAAGATCAGGGGTACAATTGATAGGAAAAGAAATAGCAATGGGCAAACATATAATAAGGGCAACACTTGATGGGCCAAAATAGATACAATAAAAATTGGGCCCTGGAAATGTTTCATTTGTGCGGGAGTTTTGAAATTTTTGTTTTCATATTTGCACCGCTTCTGAAGGCCCGGTGCAATATACTTAGAGCGTTTTCGTCCTAAATTTCATGAGTGCAACTATGGGCAACAACGCGTGGTGACTTTGATATGTAACGAGTATTACCTTTTTTTCCTAAGAAGTCAAAGTGACTGGTCGTTGTTGCGTCAATGATTATTACACCGTCATCGTGCAGGTGTTATATAAAATAAGCTTTTAATATTCTGTCACGCACTGATTCACAACAACCTCACAGGAAAATATATAAGGAAATTCTTTTTTCCTTCCATTCTCATCCATCATAACTCACAAATCACCCACTGATTCTGTTTCCCTATCTCCTCTCTCTGCCGTCTGCCCCCCAAATACCCCAAACCCCTTGCCGCAACCACACCACCACCATTTAGAATCTCAGATCTGTCTTCAGCATCACCACCAAACGGCGCCGGACACCTCGACCATCCAACTCCGGTGACTGCTCATATTGCAGTGCCTTCCCGTCCGAACAAGAACGAAAAGACACAAACTTCAACTCATCCTCCAATCATAAGTCAGATCTGCTCTATGTAACTCTTTCCCAATGCTAAAAATACGGCCTTTAATTGATTAATGTAGTGCCTCTTCGGATTCATTAAACCCTATTTGATTGGTTGATTGTAGGCTTCCTTCCATGACATGCATGTACGAACCCTAGATTTTTGTGCTGTTAAACATCAGTTTTTGATGATTTTTAGTCACTGTTTTTTTCTTTGTTCATATATTATGCCGATGCTTGTGTAAAAGATCCAATTTTGTTATACAAAATGAAAGCTACCTCTGTTTTTCATACCTGATTTGCTTGTCTTCAACATTCCTTTAGACACAACATTTTTCTATAAATGGACTTGCAATGTAATATGTGTTCTGTCTTATTTTGCAGATGGCCCCTAAAAAGAAAAGGTCAAAGCCTATTAATGAAGACTCAGAAGATGAACAACAACCAAACAGGCAGTGCATAGATCCAAATCTACTTCCCATCACACAGCGTCTGCTCTTAGCAAATCCAAGAACTCCTCACCCTAGAGACATCGACCAGCCGACAGACTACGACTTCAATCTTGTCGACCTCGGAGCAAAGAGGGAAGGGGAGAATTTTGATTCCTTTGATATCCAGGCTCATGTCCGCAGAAGAGGGGGTGCAGCTTGCAACTCTGTACTAGTTATGAAGCACAACAGGCCACTCCCGATGTGGTTTGACATTTATATGTGCCCAAGAGTGATGACGGGAAAGTGGTGTGGATATGTAGCGTACGCCTTTAGAAGGCGCATCTTAATCGGAACTTGGAGAACCTGGCCCGATGTCCCTGACGACGTGAAGGATGAGGCTTGGCTTGACATTTTCGTAAGTCACCGGGCCTGTTATTTACAGTTCCTCTGCACTAAGCCTTTCTTCACTTATAATTGCTGGATCACATTATTAAAAAATGTCAACTTATTCTTTCAGTCTAGCTGGGACTTCAGGACTGCCTTGACCGCTGCAGAGCACGCGGAACTGAATCGCGTATGGACCTCATACGCGGGTGATAGGATGCGCAATTGGAGGACGCAGGTGTTCGGGAGGTACGTAAGGAAGTGAAAGGAGGACTTCAAGCTAGGGCACCCAACTCTTAAGTATAAATGGTTAGATCTAAAGGAATGTGACTTGTTCGTTGAGTACAGGAGTTCAGCAGAATTTGATGTGAGTATATGTTGTTTATTGTTGCTGTGACATTTCAACTGCCTGTCCCCATTAATTAACACTGTGCTATATTGCATCATCTCATAATAAATTTGTTTAATGTCCAGGTTTTGAGCAAGGCTGGGGAAACTAAACTAGTGCAGCATTCAAGGAGTATTTTTTCCATGGTGGCAGTGGAGGCTACAGGAAGATAATCCTCGACAAGACAGATGAGAGAATGCAGGAGATAGAAAGCAAGCAAGTCAATAAAGGAGTTCCAAGAGAAAAGGCAAAAGAGGAGGCTTGCAAAACAACTATCCATATTAACAGAGCGGTAGTTCTTGTCGAGGGAAACCGCTGCAAGGAAACTGGCGAGATTGCACAAGAATGGGTGAGGGTAGTAAGATTATTATACATTTCACTTCTCATCAATTAACCCTTCTTTTTTTTACTGAATTACTTTATCTTAATATTTTCTTCCTTGATCTTGGTTTAATATACAGCTGAAAATGGAAAAGGAAGTGAGAGATGGTACTCAGGTGTTCGAAGGGAAGGAGGACATTTTGACAACACTAACCGGGAAGAAGGACCACTCTGGTCGCTATCGAGGCTGCCCAGGCACGGCTAGAACCAAACAAGCAATGCCAGAATATCACGCCCGGAAGATGCAAAAGAGACGGGAAAAGAGGAAACCATCTCATTCTTCAGATGGAGATGAAGATCTTGTGAAGCTGGACCATGGTACCTTTTCAGAGTACACGAAGTGGGTGAAGGAACATGCAACCAGCGGCAGTGGCATAGAAACATCGCTTGAGGAATTTTACTTGCACAAGAAATGCTTGAAAGAGGCAGAGGAGGAAGCAGCTAAACATTCTTCGCCTCCAGATTCTGATGATGAGGTTTGCAGCTCAGACTGTTTTTAGACCTAACTTATTCACACAACTGTCATATACTATATGTGTACTAATTTTTATCCCCATATGTAGGAATCTACACCATGCCACCTCAACATAATGGACTTGAAAGGCAACATTAGAAGAGCCGCGTCTGGACTCGTACTCAAACAACCAGAGAATGCTCCCTACCAGCATGCGAGCCAGTTTGTACAAGTTAGACCTCCTCTGCTGCTCCCTAAAGCACCACTGCCAGTTTTTGATGCCCACTATAAAACTGTTGGATCGGCTGTCGGGGGTTATGTTAACTGGCCAGACATCCTGATTGAGTATGAAGATGAAGTTAAACTAGAAGAGCCCAAGGTTAGTTGAACATCTTCATTACTAATGCTATTTTACTAACTGCTGTTTCCATCAACAATTTGTTACCTTTTATAAAGTAGTGATAACATACTCCTCCTTACCAGCAGAAGCCCGAGAATCCCGAGAAGCCGGAGCATACCAACAAGCCAGACAAACCCCAGAAGCCACAGAAGAAACAAGTAGTCGAGAGTGACGAAGGTGATGATGATGAGTACATTTCTGATGAAGATACTGAAACCAGTGAGGGCTTAGAAAAAAATGACGATGATGATGACACATCAGACTCGGATCAACCTGAACGCATGAAGGAGGAACATCCTATTTAACAATGGGTTAGTTTTTTAAAATTATAGCATCGCTGCTGCTGATCATGTTTCCCCCCCTACTGACATGTCTAAATTTTGGTTGCAGGAGTTTGAACACCATGTGCTGGACCCAAAAATCAGAAGCATCTTCATGAACTTCTTGACTCGACTGCAGAAGTATGCAAATGGGCGTACAAGTTTTAAATTTGATGTTGGCCTTGAGGTATTTGGTCCGGTGTTTCACACCACTACCATGGACATCGATGAGGCACTCAAATGGTTGATCAGCTGCAATACCGGGAGAAAGGACTGGATTCACAATTGGCAAATGGACATGTGGATGAGGTAGGTTCTGCCTGCATTTTTTTCATGTTTCGTTAACAAGCATTTTCATTACTACAAAATATACATATTTAATACTCATTTTTTTGTTTGTACAGCTTCTTACACACCCAGTTGAAGCCAGAAGATTGCGGACGTGTGCAGTTCGTGAACACCGGCTCAAGCTACAGCGCAAACACTAATCCAGCGCAAGGGAGGCAGACATTTTTGTCTAGGATGCATGCCCTCATGGAGAACAGACCAGGACGCCTATATGTTGCTCCATTTCATCGCGAGTATGTCCAATTAAATTTTATTTCTCCAATCTAGTACTACTTTTGCTTCATAAAGTTGATAAATTTCAAAAACTGTCTTGTAGGGACCACTGGAGGACACTCTTCATCTTACTAGAATTAAGCATCATATACTGTCTTGACTCGGCATATGGAGGCATTACTCCCACTGAAAAACCATTTGAATATGAAATGCTCATGAGGTATACTTTGTTCGCAGTATATGATGCGTAAAATATTTTCACTTTCGATTCATTCATACACTAATTTTCCTATCTCTGTAGCTTGGGGGCCGACTATGATGCCACATTAAGGCCTGGGAGAAACTACGACCACTGCCCACTGGAATGGAAGATTGTGATTCTAGTGGTAAGCATTGTATCATACTTTCATACATAAACCCAATCTTTTCAAACTAGCCTATGAGGTATTTATATTCACCATCTGATGGTTTTGCAGCATAAACGTCAGCCCTTCCTATGGGAATGCGGCTATTACACTATGCTTTAAATGGAGAAGATGGTGTTGATGACTTCTGGCGTGAATGTTGAGCAGGTTAGTTTAAAATTCAGGTCTTCACTCATTAAGTAGGACATTACTTTTGTTGTTTCAACCATTCACTTTGTTTTGTTCTATCGCATTTCAGGTCTTTCAACTAGATGTATCGGCTTACCCTGCGCGCTTAATTGAAGGACTCGTCGACTCCTTTTGCCGTTACGCAATGGACCTGCTTTCTGATGATTGCATTCGCCAGAACAATGCAAGGAAAAAGAGGTTTAGAACCACGGGACAGACACCTCCCACGAAACCTTAATGAACTACTTTTGTGGCTTGTCGCTACACTTAGGACATACTAAACCTTTGTACTACTTTGTTTCTCTTTTGCCCTATGGATGTTGCCCTGGTAGTGTAGTTTTTTGACCACCATGTTGGTGCGTTTGAACTGCAAAAATTGCAGTGGATTTAGGTCTGAACAAAGTCTCTATTTCAAACTATTTTATTAAATATTGCACTGCATTTAAATTCTTGCACCACCTCTTACATTTGCTAAACTTTCACGCGTAAATTCAAATACCAGCATTCAAGGCCCAAAACTTACAGTGATTGGGCTTTGGATTGGGCTTTGGTGCCTGCCGTTGCATCGTCTCACTGATAAGTTTTAACACCGGCAAATTTTACTGGATCAAACGGTCCATTATACAACTATTACACCGGTTATAATTTCACGGGTCTAAACACGTAAACCGGTTACAGGCCCATTAATTTAACTGGGCATGCTCAAGATATTGCACCGGTGATATATATACGGCCCACACATGTAACACCGGGTTAAGGCCCACTGATATATACACAAGAACTCTTGCGATCCAACATATTTGGGCCTACAGAAGCCCAAATACGTTAAACCGGTCCAGTTATCAGTAACATATAGCACCAAGTAAACAAGCCCATCTGAAGGCCCATTAACATCACCGGCCCACTAACATCACCGGCCCACATGCCAACGTCCCGTTACTATTTGGGCCTTAGTATAAAAGCCCAAGAAACTAAAGCCTGGCCCAGTAAACCGGTGCAACGATTATAACATATTTTATTCTCAGGATTCGTGTGATCAGTTCGCCACATGGCATGTTGGCCCCACCGGGGACCCACTAACCGGTGCAACTACAAAATGTAGCAACCCCCCCTATACAAACCGGTTGTTTTGGTGACCTGACCGGTAGAACATGGCAAAATAACCGGTTTTAATACTGGTCTTTCCTAGTAGTGTATCAGAGATCGATGATGCGTTCACGATATTTAGTGCTAGCTAGGCCAATGGCTATTGTCTCAACTCTTTTTGTAAGAATCCTATTTTGAAGCATCATTATGTTTCAAGGGCACTTGTGCTCTCTTATTACCATCGATGGTTTTTGAGATGTATCTTACCATTTATTTGGCTTTTGAAAGGTTAAGAATTCTAAATATATATATAACCTCCACCTTTAAGCTGAGTTTAATTGAAAAATTAAATAAAAGAGGTAATTAACAACGTTTGTAAGCTTTACAAGTAAAAAATTACCATATCAAAATAAGGAGTTCTAATAGCTGTTCCACTCTTAAATTCTCTCTCAATTTCAGCACTATTCCCGACATAAAATTCCAAGCCATCTTACCGTTACAACGGCCATTGAATCTGTCAGTGCCGCCGTGAACAGTAACACACCGCCGCTACTCCGCCCTACCGGTTAATGGCTAAAGATATTTCCTTTCTGCCCTCCAGTCAAAATCCTCACCCCTCTCCACTTTGCTTCCGAGCACATCCTGAAATTCAGGCAATCTCGGAGTACAAGGGAGAATTAGCATGTATCTAACTCCTGACCAAATCGAAACCCTTTCATGACCATATATAAATGCCCTTGTGGGAAAATTTAGTAGAGGCAGACCAGCTATGCCGATCATCGAAACTGCGTTCAAAGCAGCAGCCTTCACCGTCAACTATCAACTCGGAGCCATCGACCATCATCATATACTGATCAGATTCAACAATAAAGAAGACTTCCTTCACTGTTGGATGAAGTCTAACTGGAATCTTGAAGGCTTTCCGATGCAAGTGCTCCTGTGGACACCAGAGTTTTCGACTGAATTTGAGTCATCAATAGTACCATTCTAGGTCACCCTCTTCAAGCCCCTAGTATACTACTACAACGAGGCAGTTATGGAGCAATTAGGTAACAATATTGGTTCCTTTATAAATGTGGATGCAGCAACTAAACTGATTGCTAGACCCTCTGCTATTAAACTGTGTGTAGAGCTTGATTTGCTCTAGCCTATTCCTTTTGAAATTAGACTAGGATCTACTGACTGTCCTAAAGTCAAGTTCGAGTATGAAAATCTTCATAGGTACTGCAACCAATGTAGGAAGTTAGGAAATGATGCTAGTTCTTGTAGGGATCTACACCCCTCACATGCTGCAAAACCTCAACAAACCAAACCCCCAAAACCAGTCATACCAACCTCTGTTGTAGTAGCTAACACTCCAGCTGTAATGGCCACTCAGCAAACTGCACCTATAGTCCCTACCCCTCCTAAGCTCTCCTCCATTGCCACCATCCTCAACTATTCCCATTCACACTACCAACTTCAAGGTCTCATAAAGATCTATTAGAAGAAAGAGAGTTGTTGTTCTTAAGGCCCTGGCTGCTACTAAACAGGCTCATGCCACTTCAGACTCCACTCATATTATTGCCACCACTAAATGCAATATCTGATCCTCAAGTCTATCACCCTTTAACAACTACTGATGAGATTGATATGCTGAAAAAGGATACCATTGTCATTCATACAGCCTCTGAATCTGACACTAATCAGTCCTTCGAAGAAGCCTCTGATTTCATTTCCTCAAATGAATTCTCTCCAGTCAAGAACACTTTCCTCATTCATTCTCCACCCTCCCCCACCCAACACACAAAACACATTGAGCCTACCTCTCAATTCACCTTATCCCACCCCTTTCTACTTTCTGTTACAAACAACAAACCTTCTGCCTCCAAAGATACCCTTCTACTGATGTCTAATATGTCTCAACACAGGAAGCACGTCTACTCAGTAGATGATAACATCATCAGGACAGGTAACAACTCTAACTCACCTCTATTTTTTAGAGCTAATAAATATACTCTTCATGTCACAGGACAGAAATAGGAACTTGTTTTCTCCTCTACTTAGTGAGCCTACTAATGGGGATGAGGATCCACAAAAATCCATCATGAAGAATACTACAGAGACTGATACACTGCTGCCACAAAACCCAAAGGTAAAGAACTACTTTACTCAACTTAATAAAATGATGACTCTTTCTAGAGCTTCCTCTAAAAGCTTTAAAAATATTATCCATGATATATAAGGCCCTCAAACTTAATTGTATTGTGTGGAATATTCAAGGAATGAAAACAGCTCTAGAAAGACTGAAAAATCTTATAGTTGATAATTATATTGACATATTGTGCATAATAACCTAAACACAATAACAATAAATGTGATTCTTACATGAGATTATTACACTTTTCAAACTGCTTACAATCTAATTCAGGTCAAATCTGACTTTTCTAGAAACACTCACTTTCTATTTCGTTAAAGCTAGACAATCCCCAATTTATTCATGTTCAAATAAACTGCCAGAAACTTAATGCTCTATGAATGACATTTTTGTTTATGGTTTAAGAACCAGAAAAAGAAGAAAAGCTTTATGGTCTGAGTTTAGAGCAATTCCACATCCTGACACATTTTTTATTGGTGATTACAATGCTGTGCCATCTATTTCTGATTATAAGGGTCCCTTTACTCCAAAATTAGGCAGCATGAAGGACTCTCAGAAATTTATAGATAGACCTTCATTGCTTCACAATCATACAGTTGGTAATGAATATACCTGGACTAATAAGAGGCTAGTTCCTACTTTGGAAAGATTGGATAGAGGTCTATGCAACCATGCTTGGAACTCTAAATTTCCTAACTTTTCCATTCTAGTCCTTAATAGGGATAATTCAGACCACAGTCCTTTGCTACTTAAGATTGGCAACAACATACAATCTATCCCTAAACCTTTTAGATTATAAATACATGGTTTAAAAGATCATAATTTCTACCTTTTGTCCATTCAAACTGGATACAACCTTTATTTGAATCTGGTTTGTCAGGTTTTTATCTAATACTTCAGAGACTTAAAAAGGTTTAAAGGTCTGGAATAGGGAAACATTTGGTAACTTACATGTTAATGTTCAGAAAACTGAAGAAGCTTTAAGAGTTTAGGAAATGATTGTTGATCACAATCAATGTGATTCAGAGGAGCTGAGCTAAAAAAAGCTACCAAAGAACATGCCCATTTTTGGAAGTATAAGGCTAAATTTAAATGGATAAACAAGGAGATAAGAATTCATAAAAAATTCACAACTCTATAAGAGAGAACATATCTAAGCTAAATATCACTAAGATAAGGAGTTCTGCAGGGACTTCGCTAGAAGACAGTAATGATATTGAGGCTGAAGCCATACAATATTATTCTAATCTTCTAACCAATGAACAATCTCCACCAGATGGTCCGTTCTCATCACATTTCGTATCACAAATTTCCCCCTTAGTAACACATGCATAAAATTGCTCTTCGTTGCTCCCTGTTAAAATGGAAGAACTGAGGGAAGTTGTTTTTTCATTAAATAAACAAAGTACTCATGACTCTGATGGATATTCTTCTATTTTTTAAGTAATGTGATATCATATTTCAGGATTTACTGGAGGCAGACAATGACTTTTTAAACGATGCATATATTCCTAGGGGAATATCAGCAACTTGGATTACTGTTATTCCAAAAAATGATACACCTTTATCATTTGATGATTTTAGACAAGTTTGTCTAATGTCCTCAATAAAATCTGTTCTATGATTTTGATGGAAAGATTCAAGCCAATTATGTGTGGCCTAATTTCTCCTCACCAGACTGTATAGCTGATAATGTTTTGTATCTCAAGGAAATGGTGAGACATCTAAATAGGAAATCCAGGGACCTTAATTACATAATTAAATTAGATTTAACCAAAACTTTTGATAGGGCCAGCTAGAATGTTTTGAATAAAATCCTGAATAAATTTGGTTTTCAGGACAGTTTCACAAAAGAGAAGATCTCCTGAACTCCCAACTTTCATGACTTTCCATGAAAGTCTTTATACGTTTTAATTTATACAATGCACCTTTTAATTTGAACTAAATATTTTGTTACTTAAATTATTTTAATTTTTACATAAAATGTCTTGAATTTTTGCATTAAAATATATTTTACTATATGTTTATTTTAAACATGATCAATGCTTTAACACAAAATTGTATCACTTGAGTTAATATATAGTGGTAGTTCCATAGAATTTTGGAAAGTTGGACTTTCTAAACACTTTGCCTTCACAAAATGCATTTTGAAAAATTGATCACAGGTTTGGTTTTCCATTTTAATTAATGGTAAGCCGGTAGGTTTTTTCAGGTTTCAAGAGGTATTAAACAGGGAGATCCGCTCTCCTCATTTTTGTTTAACATCTTTTCAGAAGAATTTTCTAGAAGCCTGTCATATGTGTTTGAAATAGGAAAACTCACTTACTTTAATTTACCTAGAAATGATATTCCTATTTCACACCTATCCTATGCAGATGACACAATGTTGTTCTTGTCAGCTAACAAGGTATCTCTAATCAGATTAAGAACTTTTCTTGTGACCTTTGAGAATGTTACTGGACAAAAGGTCAATTATGAAAAAAGTGACATCTATGTCAGTAATAAGGCCAGTCTAGCAAGGAAAAATCTGATTAAGTTTGTTCTGGGAATGAAAGAAGGTTTTTTTCCTTCTAAATATTTAGGTTGTCCTATTTTTGAAGGGAAAATCATGAACTGTCACTATTTCCTCTTATTTAACAGATGGCAAAAAGACTTCTTTTTTGGAGGCATAAGTGGTTTTCCTTAGGAGGAAAAATAACACTTATTCAATCTATGCTCTATGTCATTCCTCAGCACATATTCACTGTGATGACCCCTACAACCTATACCATTAAATCATTGAAAAAGTTATTTGCTAACTTCCTATGGTGATCTACTGAAGTTAAGGCTAACAAGAAAAGGAGAAGATGGAACAAATTGTGCTATCCAGTAGATCAGAATGGGTTAGGCTTCAGATCAATTCCATTTATCTCTCAAGCCTGCTCCCTTAAGATGAGGTGGAAATTCCAGCATTGTATTGCTCTATGGACTCATCTTATTCAATCACTACCTATTTTTGCAAGAATATCGCAGACATGGAAAAGTATATGCTCAGATTGGAGCACTATAGTTCGGGCATTCATGGCAATGGTAAATGCAACTTCTCGACTGCTAATTGGACCTCTATGGGGCCAATTATGGATCATTTTCCACAGTCTCTCACCATAATTTCCCAGGCATGCACAGTTGCTCAGTTCGTGATAAACAAGGATGCCTATCTGCCTCAGTTCCAAAATGCTATTTGTGTGGAGCTTTATAATGTTTTGATGAGTGCTCAGATTGTTGATCATAGAGAGGACAGACTTCTATGGAAGCCATCCCTCACAGGTGAATTTTCATTTAAGTTAGCATACTCTACCCTGTTGGATATAGAGGTTCTTCACCATCACTTTCAGGCTATGAAAGATACCTATACCTAAAAAGATAATCTTTTTTGTATAGATATTGTTCAACTCACTACTCCCCTTTGATGAAATACTGATATTCTATGGTTTCCAACTTGCTTCAAAATGTCACATGTGTAACAGTGAAGACTCAATTTATCATTGGTTCAATGCTTGTTCATTCTCTAAAGCAATATGGTCAGACATGTTTGCTTATGTTGGGGTTCAAGACATTTTTTCCTCATCCATCTGGGACATGCTATCTTATTATCTCTTTGATACAGGCCTGACCAATTTTCAAGCTAGATTGATTAGAATGTTGAGTGGTATAATCTGCTGGTGTCTCTGGAAGGCAAGAAACATGTTGATGTTTAAGAGATCAGGCCAAGTAAAGCTTTCATAATCAGAGAAGTTAATGATCTGATGTACTTTGCCCTGTTAGCTAAACCTATCACTTCTACAAATCCCATGGATAGGGACATTGCTTTTGCAGCATTGTTCTCAAACCTCATAGACCTAAACTATTGGTGGTGTTCTGGAATAAACCTACTTATGGTTTTGATATGTCATTTTTCTACCAAATAACCTGCTCACAAGTAGGTAACAATTAAGCACAGAGTAAGCAAGGTCGATCCCTCGAGGAACAGTGTAATTATACTTTTATTCCTATTGAACAAGTTTGGTTAGCAACCACCTTTTTGTTTGGAGAGAATTGTGTATTAATAACTAAGAACTAAATTAACTAGACTACTAATGCAAATAAAAACAGAATTAAACGAATGCAAGGAACACAAATATCAAATAGAGAGTAGAATCCGGTAGCAGGTAAATCCACATTAACATATGATTTGATTGATCACGGGCTCAAAGATAAACCGAATATGCATAAATCAACCAGTTAAAGATCTTCGAGAATAGCACACCCAATCCAATTTCTTCTTACTTTGTCGGTAATCAGCAAGAATAGCTAAACTAACTACTTCTCTAATCAAGATACAACCTAGCCGGAATAGCCTACCTAGATTTAATACCTCAACAACATTAAGCACCAAAGAAACCCGATTCAGACAATTTATAATCAGAATACATGTCACAAATTATCTACCCCTTACTCCCAACTATTGGCGTATAGTTTCGCCACTAATTGAATCTACCCCCTAAATACAGATAAATAGAGGAACTCAATTGGCACTATTCCAAATCACAAAAGATTGCGCAGGTCTCAAGCAATTCAGAAATAAACGTTAAACTCAAGGATTAAGAAGGAACTCATGCAATTCAATTATAAGCACATTTAGGCCTCACGATAAATCATAGTTAATGCTTCATCACCCTAACCGGACAAGGAATTTAGCTACTCATGCTATGAATAAATACACAAATAATATAATAAATCATAATAAAATAACAAAGAGATGAAGAAGAAAAAGCTTATTGATTATGACGACGAGGAAATTCTAAGTGGTGGCTCCAGAAATTCTTTACAGCTGAAAAACCCTAGCTTGCCGTACGGAGGATAATTAGGTCTCGGCAATCTACCTCTCTCAATTTCAGCCGTGAGTTTTCTTCTCTCTCACAAAATATATATATAATCCAAAAGTAACCTAATCCTATTCCACCATAAAAAAGGAAAATACAACTAATCATGCACATTCACACGTGCAAATTATTTATTTGTAATATTTTTGCACTAAATAATTATATTTGCCACCACTAATTAAGGCCAATTAAATAGACTCTCATGCACAATTCAGTCCATCTTCTAGCACCGATCTTTCACAATACGCATAGCTGATTAGTGATCGACATGTCGAAGCACAACTTAGCCGCTCGTAGAAAAAGACCAGTAATAGAAATTGCCTTCTTCTCGTCGCTTTATTCTTCTTCCCGGAATAATGGAATTAACGATCCACTATCCGTTGGAGCACACTACCTCATTAAAAAACCTTTCGGAAAAAGAGTATAGTGTCTAGCTCCCCACCATGGCTCCAAACGCTTGATTTTGCTTCTTTTTCAGCACTTCACCATTTGATTGCTTCACACCAATTATTATATTAAACCTGCACTAAAACAAACCTTCGTGCACATCAAATAGCAAAAGAGACAATCACATAAATTAAGTGTATTAATTATAACCGATCAAATATCCCCACACTTAATTCATGCTTGCCCTCAAGCATGTAACCATTATTCCTCATTCCAATATCAAAGACAATCCAAAACATTTCCACAAACCAAACCAAGCAACATCTACTATGGAACCAACCATCTTACCACAAAAAATTCCTCTTTGCTTATAAAATCACTTCATCCTTATACTCTAGTCAAAATTGTGCAATTAAGTCCAGCCTCACCAAGATTCACTCATTATCTCTCAAAAAATATGGACAATCACACACATCACATATCAGCACACTTCACAACAGGAATTGCAATGACACTATCTCAACCACATAAAATATATACTTGAGCATAATAATTAGGATTATATAAGGTTGGCTTGGGGTAAAGGTAGGAAAAATATATAGGAAAAACTGGCTCACAAATTTATAATTATGCAAGTAAATTCATTCTCATTCGTGAAATTCTTGTGCTAGTGCTGGTGCTCATACTCAATAAAAATGCAACATTGAGATTACTACAAGTATGAACAAGTTGTTGTGCAAATAAAGAAACAAATGTTTGATGTTACTCACACAACAACAAAAATGCTTGCTGCCCTTTTTCTTTTTCAGAAACCTCACCGGTAAGTCCTGCCAGATGTTTAGCTTTTACACCTCACTGGTTTCAGTCCTCCCAGATATCTAGTTTCATTATTTTATTTATTTTCCATAGAACCTCACCGTTTCAGTCCTGCCAGATATCACTGGTTCCAGTCCTGTCGGATATTTTCTGGGCAGCAGCAACAAACTTATTCAAAATTTCACAGCACTAAAATAACATCTCATAATGCACATCGAAAGAGAATAAAAATACTTGCACAATATTATATAGGTAAAGGCTAAGGCTGTGGGTTGAAATATATAATGGGTTTATAACAAAGAAACAGTCAGGCTTCAAAGGGTTCACTAGGGGTGTCGATATAATCGATATAAGGTGGGAAAATATATGTAGAAGCTATGGGGTTTATTCCTAATTGCCTAAATGCTCAAATATCATTTAGCGGCTTTGAATCATGACACACAAACCAAGTAAAATATACCAACATGTGATCTCTCAGAAAGACAAAGAGCTATTTTATTATAATGCCTATATTTTTTCTTTCTTGGCTTTTGCTCTTTCTTGGGCTCAAATCCTCACAATATACTAGGTTAAATCAAATGACTCTTTATTGCACGTTCATCGTTCCAGAATATATACAAGGACTACATGATTTCTTTCACAAAGAGGAATACATTCAATCTTACCACTGACCCATGTTCCATAGCAAAATCAGCCCAATTCAACTCATAGAAAAAATTTCATTCATGCCATAGATCAAAACTGAATCTTTCCTTGAAAACAGAATTTTTCAAACCAGTTTTTCCAATTATCCACAAAGTATTCTGTCCAAATTCCAGTACCACATCACAAACATTCAAGACAAGTTTCAGCAAATTCAAAGCCTATAATATGGACATATATATATATATCAGCCAGAAAACATCCCCACACTTAAATTCTTGTTTGTCCTCAAACAATCAACCACAAAATTCAAGCAAACAAAGAGTTTAAGTTTAAGTTTTGAAAGAAAACCGAAAATAATACAAAAAAAATTCAGAAAAATTAATTTTTTTTCGTTTTTTTTTATAAAATCAAAATTCAGATTTTTTTTAATTTGAAAACAAACCAAAAATCAAAATTGAAATCAAATCAAACCAAAAGAAAGCAAAAATAAATGACGATTGGGTTGCCTCCCAATAAGCGCTCCATTTTGACGGACACGAGCTTGACCAGAACTCCTCCTCAGCTATATGAAGGCTCTTCGAGGTAGATTATATCCACCTCCTCTTCCTGCGATCGAGGCATCTCATAAAAGGGTTTTAATCGTTGTCCATTCACAGTGAAAAGCTTTCCAGAATCCATTCCCTTGATATCAATAGCTAACAGCAACCACTTCGAAAGGTCCCATCCATTTTGACTTCAACTTCCCTCCAATCAATCGGAGTCTGGACTGAAAAACCAACACTTTCTGCCCCACTTGAAACTGTTTCTGCCTGATGTGTCGATCATGCCACATTTTTGTCTTATCCTTGTACCACATAGCATTATCATAAGATTCTAATCGAAGCTCATCCAACTCTTGCAGCTGAAATTTCCTCTCTTCCCCACACTTAGTTGCATCCATGTCCATTTGCTTAACTGCCCAATAAGCTTTATGTTCAAGTTCCACTGGCAGATGACAAGCTTTCCCAAACACCAATCTGTAAGGGGACATTCCGATGGGAGTTTTAAATGCAGTTCTGTAAGCCCACAAAGCATCATCCAATCGAACACTCCAATCCTTGCGAGAAGCATTAACCGTTCGCTCAAGTATATGCTTGATCTCACGATTTGACACTTCCGCTTGACCATTAGATTGAGGATGATATGTTGTAGCCAAACGATGATGCACTCCATACTTCTTCATAAGAGCTTCAATTGTGCGGTTGCAAAAATGGGTACCCTGATCACTAACTATTGCCTTAGGTACCCCAAATCTAGAGAAGATGTTAGCTTTTAAAAAATCTGCAACCACTTTAGAATCATTAGTACGGGTGGCTTTAGCTTCCACCCATTTCGACACATAATCAACAGCCAATAAAATATAAAGATTGCCAAAAGAATTCACAAAAGGACCCATAAAATCCATGCCCCACATATCAAATATTTCACACACAATAAAAGGCACTTGAGGCATCTCATCCTTTCTAGTTATATTCCCCATTCTTTGACATCTTTCACAGGACTTACAAAACATATATGCATCTTTAAACAATGTATTCCAATAAAATCCACTATCCAAGACCTTTCTAGCTGTTCTTTTTGGCCCAAAATGACCCCCACATGCATATGAATGACAATGAGCTAAAATATCATGCACCTCACTTTCATGAACACACCTTCTAATAATCTGATCAGACCCTATTTTCCACAAATTCGGTGAATCCCTGACAAAATATTTAGCATCATTACGAAGTTTACGTTTCTGTGCACGTGTGAAATTCGCAGGAATTTGTTGTGATACTAGAAAATTAACCATATCAGCAAACCAGGGATCAGTACCTTGAATTTCCAGGAGATATTCATCTGGAAAAGTCGCCTGTATGGCCATACGGTCGGGTTCCCGGACCAAACGACTCAGATGATCAGCTACCTGATTCTCGGCTCCCTTCTTATCTTTTATTTCCCAGTCGAATTCCTGCCGTAACAGTATCCACCGAATTAACCTTGGCTTGGATTCCTTTTTCTGTAACAAATACTTCAGAGCAGCATGGTCAGAGTAAACTATAATTTTAAATCCCAACAAATAAGATCTAAATTTCTCAAATGCAAAAACAATAGCTAAAAGCTCATTCTCTGTTGTGGTATAATTGCATTGAGCGGGATTCAGAGTCTTTGATGCATAGTAAATCACATGACTCTCTTTCCCAACTTTCTGACCAAGCACTGCACCAACTGCATAATCACTCGTATCACACATCAATTCAAAAGGTAGTTCCCAATCAGGAGGTTGAATGATAGGTGCAGTTGTCAGCTTCTCCTTAAGAATATCAAATGCCTTCTTACAATCCTCTCCAAAAAAAAATTGCACATCATGTTGAAGCAAACGGGTAAGAGGCTGTGCAATTTTCGCGAAATCTTTGATGAAGCGCCTGTAGAAACCTGCATGACCAAGAAATCCATGAATTTCTCGAACATTCGTGGGGTAAGGAAATTTTGCAATCAAATCAACTTTAGCCTTATCTACCTCAATACCTTTCTCAGAAACGATATGCCCAAGTACTATGCCCTCGTTAACCATGAAGTGACATTTTTCATAATTAAGCACTAAATTCTTATCAATGCATTTTTCCAAAACCTTATCAAGATTTTCAAGACATGAATCAAAAGAATCTCCATACACAGTAAAGTCATCCATGAAAATCTCGATGCAGTGCTCAATTAAATCAGAAAATATGCTCATCATGCATCTTTGAAAAGTTCCTGGGGCATTACATAAACCAAATGGCATGCGTCTATATGCAAAGGTTCCAAAAGGACATGTGAAAGTTGTTTTCTCTTGATCTTCCTTAGCAACCAAAATTTGAAAATATCCACTATATCCATCAAGAAAACAAAAGAACAACTTTCCAGCTAAACGCTCAAGCATCTGATCAATGAAAGGCAGGGGAAAATGATCTTTCCTAGTGGCAGGATTTAGTTTACGAAAATCAATGCACATACGCCATCCAGTTTGAAGTCGGGTAGGGACTAATTCATTCTTCTCATTTAAAACAACTTGCAAACCAGACTTCTTAGGAACAACATGCACAAGACTGACCCATTTACTATCAGAGATAGGAAACATAATACCAAGTTCAAGCAATTTAAGCACTTCTTTCATTACTACCTCTTTCATGTTAGGGTTCAATTTCCTTTGTGATTCAATGACAGGCTTAGCATCAGGTT
The DNA here is from genome assembly GCA_948330725.1 of Sherardia arvensis. Lineage (NCBI taxonomy): Eukaryota > Viridiplantae > Streptophyta > Magnoliopsida > Gentianales > Rubiaceae > Sherardia > Sherardia arvensis. The sequence goes on from OX415239.1 coordinate 37,823,944, forward strand.
CAAGAAAGATTCTATGCATACATACTGTTGGACTGATACCTTTTAAGTCTGCCAAGGTCCATCCAATAGCTGACTTGCGATCCCGCATAACTCTGAGTAGCTGTTCTTCCTGATTAAGGCTGAGTCGGCTGCTTATGATGACCGGAAGTGTTTCTCCATCTCCCAGGAACGCATATTTCAGATTCTCCGGGAGGTTCTTCAGCTCCAATTTCGGCGGTTCAATTACCGATGGTAACAATTTTTCTGAACTCGCCTGTATGGGCATACGGGCGGGCTCAAAATTTTTAGATTGCTGATCCAGAGCATACAAAGACATTATATCCTCCCTGGTATCTTCATCAGCATCCTCCATTGCATCAGAATCCGTCATACTCTTGGTTATGATTAATTCCATCTTATCCTGCACAAAATTCGTCTCAAGGTGTTCTTGGACTAAAGGGTCAATATCATCTGTAAAACTCACATTTTCCACATCCTCATGATTTTTCATGGCATCAAAAATATTGAAAGTTATAGTGTCACCAAAGAATTCACAACTTAAGATTCCTTCATCAACATTAATTATCGCCTTAGCCGTTTTCATGAAAGGTCTCCCAAGTAGTAAAGATGCTGATTTATTGCTATAAGAATTTCCCATATCAATTATATAAAAATCAGCCGGGTACACAAAATCCTTAACTTTCACTAGCACATTTTCAAGCACACCACATGGATTACAGAAAGTTCTATCAGCCAATTGAATAACAGTATTTGTAGGAGTTAACTTTCCCAGTTCCAGTTTATCATAAATTGAAAGTGGCATGACATTTATCGAAGCACCTAAATCAATTATAGCCTTTTCAATTTTTGTTTCTCCAATAGTACATGGGATTGAAAACATACCTGGGTCCTTGCACTTTGGTGGCAACATTTTCTGAATAACTGCTGATACATTCTCGTCCACTAACAACCTTTCATCATCTTTTGCAACGACCTTCCCAGTAATAAAATCTTTGAGAAACTTAGCAAACTTTGGCATACTCTTAATGGCTTCCAAGAATGGCACATTGATCTCCACCTTACTGAATATGTTGAGGATATCACTCACATCGCCAGTTTTTTTCGTTGAAACCAAACGGCGAGGGAATGGAGGTGGTATCAAAATTCCATTCGACATTTTTGGCTCTGGATCACGGTCCTTATCCTTCTTGGGTCGTTTGTAACTCGATGCTCCCCCCCCCTGCTAGGATCCGTTTCTAGAGTCGCCCGTATGGGCATACGGGCGGGTGCATAATCTTCTTCAGGTTCCTGTCCTGGCTCTCTACTCAACTCCTCGTGTGCAGAGTCATCTCCCACGGTTTTGCCACTCCGCAAGGTAATTTGACTCACATTCGCATTCGGATTTTTCTGACTCGGCGATGGTAACTTTCCTTGATACCCTCTCATCTCATTAACTGTATTTGAAAGTTGAGATATCTGGTGATCTTGTTGTTTAAATCCTTGCTCGATTCCATCAATTCTTCCATTCACATTCCTCATCTCATTCATCATCTCTTTAAACATGTCCCCGATTGGTTTTTCAGTCGCTTGTTGAGGCTGAGGTTGTGCCTGTGGTTGAAACTGCTGTTGCACATGATAATAACCCCTCTGATTTTGTTGCTTAAAATTGTTGTTCGTGTTTTGAGGCTGCTGTTGCACTTGGTTATCTTGACCACCCCATCTAAAATTTGGGTGATCTCTCAATCCTGGGTTGTACGTACTTGAGTATGGGTCATATCGCCTTTGCTAGTTTCCAGAAGAGTTGTTCACCCAATTTGCTTGCTCTTCATCCTCCATTGGACATGAATGAGTATGATGTCCAGAATCACCACAAGTTCCACATACCCTACGGATGTCAATTCCAGCAACTTTCCCAACTGCTTTCTCAATCATCTTTTCCACTTTCTCTTTCATCGCTTCTTCCCAGTCCAAATTCCGGGCTCCTGCAACCCTTCTTCTAGAGCGGTCTTACGGATCTTCATACTCCTTCGATGCCTCCAAGTGGTTCTTCAATAATTGTTTAGCTTCATCTGCATTAAGCCTCAAAAATGCACCATTGCCTGCATTCAACAGCTTCTTTTCTTCCGTTGTCATCCCACGGAAAAGACATTTTAACAGCTCACCCGGCGACATGTTGTGGTTTGGGTAGCTATCCACCAATTTTCTGAACCGAGCATTGTATTCATTCACATTCTCATCGAACTGCTGCTTGATGGTTCTTATCTGATCGATCATTAAGTCAGTCTTGGTGTCAGGGAAGAAGTTATCAAGGAATGCCTTCTTCATTGCTGCCCATGAATTTATCGAGTTCGCTTCCAAGGTATTGAACCAAGTATTAGCAGCATCAGATAGGGCAAACTCGAAAAGTACAAGGCGATACTGGTCCTCCGTGACATTCGCTGCGCGCTTTTGAATTCTACCGATCTTGATGAACTCATTCAGGAAATTATGCGGATCTTCTCGAGTCTTTCCATAGAACTTGGGCAGCACATTCAACAAGTTTGTTTTAATGTCCACCGTTGGAGCTCCTTCTGGCCAAAGAATAGGTGATGGTGGATCACCTGTTGCATGGTTTGTTAGCTCGCACAACGGAGTATTATTGTTGTTCTCCATCTCGAATTTTCCGTCCTCTTCAGAGTCTGAGGCAATGGACGAATTTTTAGAACCAACAAGGTCGCCTGTATGGCCTAACGGTGGACCTTCAGAGTCAGAAAAACCTTTCTTACGTGATTCCCTAGTCTTTTTACGTAACGCCTTTGCTGTCTTCTCGATTTCGCCGTCAAATAATAGCTCGGTTATTGACGACCTGGTCATAAAAATCAAAACGAAACAAAAAATCAATAGAATTAAATGAAATAATTAACAACTGCTCCCCGGCAGCGGCGCCAATTTGATATGTCGTTTTTCTACCAAATAACCTGCTAACATGTAAGTTACAATTAAGCACAGAGTAAGCAAGGTCGATCCCTCGAGGAACAGTGTAATTATACGTTTATTCCTATTGAACAAGTTTGGTTAGCAACCACCTTTTTGTTTGGAGAGAATTGTGTATTAATAACTAAGAACTAAATTAACTAGACTACTAATGCAAATAAAAACATAATTAAACGAATGCAAGGAACACAAATATCAAATAGAGAGTAGAATCCGGTAGCAGGTAAATCCACATTAACATATGATTTGATTGATCACGGGCTCAAAGATAAACCGAATATGCATAAATCAACCAGTTAAAGATCTTCGAGAATAGCACACCCAATCCAATTTCTTCTTACTTTGTCGGTAATCAGCAAGAATAGCTAAACTAACTACTTCTCTAATCAAGATACAACCTAGCCGGAATAGCCTACCTAGATTTAATACCTCAACAACATTAAGCACCAAAGAAACCCGATTCAGACAATTTATAATCAGAATACATGTCACAAATTATCTACCCCTTACTCCCAACTATTGGCGTATAGTTTCGCCACTAATTGAATCTACCCCCTAAATACAGATAAATAGAGGAACTCAATTGGCACTATTCCAAATCACAAAAGATTGCGCAGGTCTCAAGCAATTCAGAAATAAACGTTAAACTCAAGGATTAAGAAGGAACTCATGCAATTCAATTATAAGCACATTTAGGCCTCACGATAAATCATAGTTACACTACTACAAAGGGGTGGATGCAAGGTACATATTTAAGGCGTTTGATGGGGGCGCGTTTTTTTACGCCTTGATTGAACGTAGCGAGTTCGCTACCTCTTCAAGCTAGCAAAAATAAATTACATTCAAGACGGAAAAAGACTGTTAAAGGCGGAAATGGGATTTGACGTTAAAAAATACTCGAGCAAGGCGGAAAAAATGTATCCGCCTTAAATTGAATTGGTTGTTGCGATCTCGTAACCTTTGTAGTAATATAAACGTGTCTGTAGCGATTTCGTAGGTTAGCTCGTAAGTTGTAGGTTTGTGCGTTGCGATCTCGTAAGCTTTGCTAAACCCTTTTTTTAGCAGGCGAGGATGTGGGAGATGTCGTAACTGGGACGGTAGTGTATTGCGTTTGATGTTACGGTATCACTTCTGTGCACGTCAAATTTGTCATTGTTCAATGTACAGTGCATGTGATGGTGATTGAAATGTTACGAGTTCGCAGGCTATCCAAAGGTGTTAGCGACGTAGTAGCGATATCGCAAGAGCGTCTTTATGGGTCACAGATTTAAGCTGAACTGGCCGTTCGAACTCCAAAAACAAAAACTTTAAAAGGGTCTAAATAGGTGGGTATTGAAGGGTGATCAGTTGAAGTGTTCTCGGAGGTCTCATTGTTCCCGTGTTGGTGTAGGTAAGGTTTAAGGCGTTTGTTTCCGCCTTGGATGTAGGCTTATACGCCTTGCTAAACACTTACGAACTCGCTAGCGTGAAAGTCTGTATGATATTAATTGGCTCGTTGCGATACCGTAACTAGCAAACGCCTGTCCCAAACAAATAGTTGATTGTTATGTTACGACAGCAGCTTACGGATCGCCAGATGAAATACTAACGAGTTCGCTACATTGAAAAGCCTAGACTGTTATGAATATGTACGAGAATGGTTACGACTTCCACCGTGCGGATCGCTACCAGTAGTTACGAGTCCGTAAGTGAACCTAGTTTGTCATTTATTTATCTGCTGACGAGACCGGTTATGACAAACACAGGCGAATCGCTCGGTCATTAGTAGCGATCTCGTTACAAGCCAAATTAAACAATTCCGGTTAATCAAAACGAGCCAGGTTACGACAGCCACTAGCTACTCGCTAGCAAAACCGTAGCGAGGTCGCAACCGAACAATTGTGTTTCATAAAAATGTAAAAATTGTGAAAATTATATTATAAAAATATAATAAAAGTTGTTGGTTCGAGAGAGTTAACGATATCGTAAGAAATATCGCTTATGTGTGTAGTAACGAGTTCGCTACAAATCTCGCTTACGTTAAACGACGTCGTTTTAGCACTGGGTGAGCGAGAAAAAAAATGCCGTTACGAGTAAGCTAGACATTCGCCTGGCATTGGCGTGTATGGTTACGAGCTCGACAGAGATCGGATTGGAGAGGCAGAGAAGAACGAGCGATTGGGTAGCGATGGCGCAAAAACTAAGCTCAGAACCAATAAACGACGACGTTTTACCACCGGGTGAGCGAGAAAAAAAATGACGTTACGAGTGAGCTAGACATTCGCCTGGTCTTGGCTGTGTATTGTTACGAACTCGACAGAGATCAGATTGGAGAGGCAGAGAAGAACGAGCGATTGGGTAGCGAGGGCGCAAAAACTAAGATAAGAAATATAATCCTGGCGATTAAAGTAGCGATAGTACAAGATGATCGCAAATATGTTAATGTTACGGGCGAGAGAAGTTACGAAATCGGAGGTAATTCGTAAGTGTCACAAAATTATAGGATTTGAGCCATTTCCACCCATTTCCACTAAAATTGGGTTTCATTTTAATTGTCTAAGCTGTCAATTGCAAGATGCATGGTATCTAAGCACAAAACATGAACATGAAACACTATCAAGCAACAATTTATAAACTAATGCAAGTAATGGAACTCAAAAGTATATGCATCCATTTGACAAAAAAAGAAACTAGCTTTTATTGGGAATGTGAGGCCTAGAGATGTACCGAGATCTAATAAGGACCAAGTGTCTAGCCAATGCATCTCTACCATCCTCCAACTCCTTCTTGGTGTACGGTGCATGATTTTCCTCGATAATCTAAGAATATGAAATGTGTTTTTAATACTATTGAATGCAACGTAGATAGTAATAGGTACAATAAGTAGGTTATAAGAATGCTTACGCGATGTAATTCCAGATTATCTTGAACAAGGCCAGCTACATACTCGCTTGCGTACAACATCATATAGTAACCGCACTCCCAATTTGACAATTGCTTTCGGTGCTGAAAGTGAAGAAGTATAACAAATGATTTGAAATGAAATCATAGTGGAAATAAATGAGCATTGGATTTGTACTGTCACCTGAATCTGTATAAGGTTGAAGGGAAGTAGTGTGTTGTCATGTGCACTATGCATAGCAACCTCTAATAAATCTGCAAATTTTGTAGATGGACCTAAGTGTAGCGGGTCCATCCAATACACTCGCTTCAACCACCAATTCCCTTAGCTCTTCCCGGATGCTCGGCCTTCCCAAGTGCCCTACGTAGCACATCGTGTTTACCGACAGGGATGAACAAGCCTTCTTCAACTTCACGCTCGACCTCGTCCTAAAAAGGTAGTATAGTAAATGAAAAGTTATTATCGTCATCATTTGTTGTGTTTGATGGTGTGATTGTAGATACTAAAATGGAACATGGTATGGCGTAGTAGGTAAAGCGTACCACTCGATTAGCCACCCTTTTTGCCTCATCACTTGAGTAAGTCCCGTCTTTTTTAATTCTACCCAAGACGAATAATTGTTGTCTACTATATGTTGTAGGGTCTTCGGCAATGACTAGCTTGTTCGCCTCTTCCGCGTCCATGCCCCCATCCACAAGCTCTTTCACCTCGGTTTCATGTTTTTTTTTTGAGGTCTTCCTCCCCACACCCAAGTACCCCGCCCTACCCCCGGTGTAAGACATAACATTATCAGCAGTGGCTTTGCGCTTCCTATCCCCCAAACCCTTTTAAAAATTCTATGTTATTTTAGGAATAAAACACTAACCTAAACAAAAATATTTGGCTAATTCGCATGAAACTATTATTGCAAGATGTAGTAAGTAAACTAACCTTTGCGTCATTTTCTAACCATCGTTTCTTGAATGCCTCCCAAGTAAGGGTTACAATGTGATTGTAACGCGTACTTGGATCTTGCCCAAACCTCGTGCCCTTCGGTTTGATATAATCCTTGGCAAGGGTATATTTGTGTTCTCGATGAGCTTTTGATGCGATTTGAAGAGCCTTCTTCTTCACTTGATCATAGGATGTTGCATCGATAATAAAGGGGCGCTACAAATGTGATCATAAAAATAGTCACACTCACAATTTTCAATTGAAATTAAAAATAACAAGTACCACACTAACCTTGCATTCCTTCCATATATCCTTTTTGATGTCGATGCTTAGTAGCCTCCAATCCGTTGTGTCTAATGGTGTGCGTATCCTACCCGTCTTAGCACACCAACTCGACCATCGCGCGGCATCATCTACGGGCGAAATAGCAACACCAATGTCATTAAACTTGACATGTGTTAGTATTTTGTTATCGATCCTAATCTCTAATTCGCGACAATGTGTGAGGAGTTGAGCTTCTTTCGATGCGCGAGTCACTTCTCGTTGTCTTCTAACCTCACTTGAACCGCCAACAACATTTTCCCCCCCACTTGAGTCGGAGTTAACGGAACTTGAAGGGCTCTCCATTAAGCTTTCCTTTGTATTTCATTATATTAAAATTTAGGGCTGAGCTAGCTACGGATAATTTTAAACGAAAATCTTGATTTTCGTTCAGGACATGCTTCTGACATGATATTTAGTAATAACATGATAAATGGAGGCACTATGTACAAGATAATCAAATTTTTAGCATATAAGAATGAAAAAAATCGTACCTTTGGTATATGACAAAGTTGTGTCGGTGGAATTGATTATTTTGGTTGGGGATGGTCTACCTTGTTTGTCCCTCTCCTACCCATAACAAAGGATGTTACCAAATTGAACAAGAACAAATAAAGATTGACATTAATTGCAAAAACTATAGGCAAAAATGTGGTTGAGAATTTATTGCAAAACTTACCAATCTTTTGGATGCAATTAGTGGGAGAATTTATTGCAAAACTTACCAATCTTTTGGATGCAATTAGTGGCTAGTTCCACTTTGTTTTGACACAATTGATGTGTCCAACATGTATGGGATGGGTAATGGAGATTTGATGTGAAGAAAGTTGAGGAGATTTGAGAAGATGTGCAAAAGTTTGAACTGTTGGAGATGAAACCCGTAAGAAGTGATGGATAAGATGCCAAAAGTTAAGGGTTTTTCTGTTCTATAACGTGTTTACTTTATTCTAGCTAACCTTGTTGCGAAATCGGAACTCTCTCGTTAAGCCTGGCGTGGCTATTTACGAAGTCGTTACGGGCTCATGTGATTGCCTTTTATGGTCTATTTTATCCTTCTAGCGATATCGTAACTGAGAAGCTGACATAAAGTATGTTACTAGGATGTTGCGAGTTCGCTACTAATGCTCGCTAGAACCCTACTTAAGATTTTTTTTTGGTTTTTTAATGCACTCATACATTTTAAATCACGAATTAAACGAAATGATAGTATAAGACACTAATCATTCTATTTTAAGAATAATTTTCATTTGTTCCGTCGTATGCTCATGTATAACGGGATAGGGATTTGGTCACTTAATCTGCAATTACATAATTTGAAAGAGTTATAAGAAACTTAGTCTTTAATTGTAAGACAATAAGAAACTCTACACATCATGTGATAATCCTTGAAAACGCTATCCATCGCTTACCTTTAGAGACAACAACATAGTAGAGCTTCACACATGAACTACATATATATATATATATATATATATATATATATATATATATGCGCAGTTCAAGTGCATTTCATTAGAGATACTTAGTTTATTACAACTCATTTATGTGATTACAAGCACGATTATTGAATTAAACAAAGTATCATGCACACGTTCACTCACCAACTGTCATCACTCATCATACTACCGAGTATCGCTTAATAACATTGCATGCTGATGTACTAAGATGTACTCTGCTTGACATAATGTGATGTTCGATATTTTCCAAATTTAGTATTATACTGTTTGGATATAAAATGTACATATTTAAGAATATGATATTGCGTTTAAAAATTTAAACCGAATTATTGATGTTTTACATAGAGTTATGTCATACTGCTTATGTACAAAGATGTACTCTACCTGAGTGAATATCATGATGGATATTTAACAAATAGAGTATTGTACTGCATCTATATAAAATATATATATGTTAGAATGTGAAAATTGCTAATAAAAAATTAAAAAGTTTGATTTTTTTAGTTACAATCTAATTAGCTTGTGTAGTAGTGATATCGCTAGTATACACGTTACCACAGTTAAACCCTAAACCCTAAACCCTAAACCCACAAACCCGCAGACCCACAAACCCACATAACCCAGAAAACCAGTTGGCGACGGGGTTGCGATAGTGCTAGTTAGTAGTTCAATTAAAAAAAAGGCTTTTTGTGTTACGAACTCGCTACTAATTAGAATGATTCTTCCGTAGCGAGTTCGCTACATGATAAGAACCCATCAAAAAATGGTTTTTGGGTTTGGGTCTATATTGGGCGTATAAGTGTTGGGCATTAGCTTGTGTAAGTATTGGGCCATAGCCTATGTAAGTATTGGGCCTCAGCCTTGGTGTTTCATGTTCAGTTTGCGCTGGTCGGCGACTTATCGAACCTTTGTAAAATGTAAGTGTATATAAACTGAAAAATCACCTTCTAATCAGCCGATGTGGGACAAATGTTGGCGATCGTTCTTACGAAGTCGCTACCTGTGTAACTTATAGTAGCGAACGCGCAACAAGTCGTACTCAGTCGACAGAGCCTGTTGTGAGATACTCTAGCGATATCGTAACAACAAAAGCTTCACACAATTTTTAGGCTTGAATATTAGCGATATCGCTACAGTCCACGGACCCATCAGTAAAAACCTTTGAAATTCCATCGGTAATTATTTTGTTAGGGGGTGTGAATGTGATCAATGAAAAGGTGTGACTGCCTTTACATTTTTCTTCTTTTTATACAACAATTACTAATTTAAGTCTAGGAACTCTCACATTTTTCGACCAATGTAGAACCTCACCCCTATAAAACTCAGCCCCTTCTCCCTTTAGAGCCCCATCAGAGCCTTCATTCTCACATTCCCTTCAATCTTCTCCTATTCTTTGCCATCTTATTCCCATGGATTTGACACTTTTCAGCGCCCTCCCAGATGACATGATTCATCTTATAATGATTCGTGTTACGTTCAGACACGTTCTTCGTCGGTATGTAAGCTTCCAAGCGACCGATTGGGCTCGACAATGGCTCACCGAGGCTTCTGTAATAGGCCACAGAGAGTCGGCCTATGCCTTGGCTATATTTGCAATCTGCGAAGGTCATGATGCTCAAAGAGGCATGGATGTCATCACCGAGATGAAGAGAACCGACAAGAAAGGCCTCAAGGAAGTTCGGGATCGCGTGCAACTCGAATTGGCTTACGCCTGGGGCAATGCGCACTACAGGGGGTACCTCGATGTAGTAGTCGATAAGCCTAGATGCTGCCAGGAACATGCTCACCTCAATGACGGCTTCAGGTACCGACGCTACACGAGGGTTGATCCAGCGGACATCGAATTTGATGCATGCACTTGCGAGTAGGAAGTGCTTCACATCCTTCTAACCCCTCCGCCACTTTGGATGTTGTAGTGTAGTTTCTTTCTTATTTTATTCCGTTGTTTTTTATGTAAAATTTGTTAGGATTGTAATAAGTTTATGTCTACCGTATTGGCACATTAATTTAATTATTGAAAAGCTTTCCTTGTTTTGAAACCTTGTCCCTTACATTTTACTTTTTCATCGTAACGGTTATTTTTTCAGCAAAATCGCTCGCTAAATCACTAGCTTCATCGCAAAATCAGTTACTGGTGCTATTGTGCTTGTTCCTAGCGATATCGTAAGTGGAACGTTTATTAGATGAATCAACACAAGCGAACTCGTCACGTACTCGCTTATAGGTTACGTGGTACTAACGATATCGCAACAGCTCGTATTCAGTCAACAGAGCCTAGCTGGCGATTCGCTAGCGATTTCGCAACGAGTTAAGGGCTTTTGGTAGTATATTGGGCTGTAAGTATTGGGCTTTGTCTGACTTGTGACATCAGTAAAAACCTTTGAAATTCCATCAGTAATTAATTTATTTTGGGGGTTTGCATGGGGTGTGACATCACCTGTGACGCATGCACTTGCGATCAGGAACTGCTTCATGTCCTCGGTGAACGAACGATCTACTAGTATTAGTTGTTTGTTCTTCACTATGTATTTTTGTATCACCAGTTTGTTTCTATTGTAATGAACTTGTGTCTTCTATTTTGGCACATGTACAATTAATTTTTTCTTGTTTAGAGTTTTAAGAAACTTAGTCTTTAATTGTAAGACAATAAGAAACTCTACACATCATGTGTACGCTTGAAAACGCTATCCATCGCTTACCTTTAGAGACAACAGCATAGTAGAGCTTCACACATGAACTAGATATATATATATATATATATGCGCAGTTCAAGTGCATTTCATTAGAGATACTTAGTTTATTACAACTCATTTATGTGATTACAAGCACGATTATTGAATTAAACAAAGTTTCATGCACACGTTCACTCACCAACTGTCATCGCTAATCATACCACCGAGTATCGCTTAATAACATTGCATGCTGATGTACTAAGATGTACTCTGCTTGACATAATGTGATGTTCGATATTTTCCAAATTTAGTATTATACTGTTTGGATATAAAATGTACATATTTAAGAATATGATATTGCGTTTAAAAATTTAAACCGAATTATTGATGTTTTACATAGAGTTATGTCATACTGCTTATGTACAAAGATGTACTCTACCTGAGTGAATATCATGATGGATATTTAACAAATAGAGTATTGTACTGCATCTATATAAAATATATATATGTTAGAATGTGAAAATTGCTAATAAAATATTTATAAGTTTTATTTTTTAGTTACAATTTAATTAGCTTGTGTAGTAGCGAATTCGCTAGTATACATGTTACCACAGTTAAACCCTAAACCCTAAACTTTTTGGGTTACTAATTAGAATGATTCTTCCGTAGCGAGTTCGCTACTTGAACGCTAGCCTGGCGAGGCCTTTTAAGACTCGCTACTAGATACTCAGGCTGGAGCGATATATTAACGACTTCGCAACATAAAGATGCGTGTGAACTAGCGATCTCGCAACATATAGAAGCGTATCGGCTAGCGATATCGCAAGTACTTTTACTATAAATAAAAAAAAGGGGATCGGGCTAAAATTAATTAGCCCAAAATTGAAAAACCCTTCTCCGGCGACGAAACTGTAAGTTCTCCGACAAAATGCGGCCAAAGACCAGAGGAGCTGTGCGAGGACGGGGTGGTAGAGGCTCAGACAGTGGACGGGGAAGTGGTCAGGCGGTGGGAACCAAACGGCGTCGGACTGAGGAGCCTGCGGTTCAGGCAGAGATTCGAGTCGCCCCGCCGCCGCTTCGAGTCGCCCCGCCGCCGCCGGAAGTTCCAGAAGTCCCTGCCGCCGCTGCTGCTGCCGGAAATGATGGTGGGGAAGGGCCCAGCAGTTCCAGTGAGGAGGATGACACTCCTGAGTTCTTCAACAACGCCGCAGAAGCTAGGTATGAGCGTTGTTCCTCTCGGAAACTTGTCAATAATAATGTGTTTGATAGTACTGTGGTGCCTTCGCTGCAACTAGATTACGTGCTAGACCATTTTAGGGCACAACATCTAGACACATTGCTTATGTTGCCTGAGCCTGTTTACCATGAGGAGGTTGTCCAATTTTATGCAAACCTAGGTTTAGAGGAAGGGGTGGAGGAAATAACTACATTGGTGCGGGGTGTTAAGTTTACGGTCGATAAGTTTAGCATCAATGAAGTTCTGAAATGTCCGTATCTGTCTCGTACCGACCTGAGGCCTACCAAAAAGGATGGTCCGTACGAGGTACATTACGAGCAGAGGTTTCCTTCTGTTAGCCCGAAGCAACCGTTGAATGCCGGTGAGATGGGTCAGAAGTGGTTTAAAAGGACTTCTGATAGGCCGGGTACAGCTAGGTTTTACCCGATCCACAGGCTTACCGAGGAGCAGAGATTAGTTTTTGAGCTAATCTGCGGTAATGTGGTCCCGTCCCTAGGGCATGCATGTGAGCCCACAGTTTGCAGTCTCATGGTGTTCTACTATATCATGGAGAAGCTTCCAATCAACCCCGGCTTCACAATTCTGACCCAAATGATGAAGATGGCCAGACACAAGAACGCCGCGATTCCGTATGGCAATTTTATTGTAGCTCTGATCAGGAAAGCGGGTGTTTTTCCAAGAGGCCGTCCCATGCCGCTCGGCAAATACGACAAGGAGTGGCTCAAGCACAAGAGGTTAGAGTTGAAGGCCGATGGGAAGTACGCGAGAAAGAAAGAAGCTGAAGAGGCATCCAGAAGGGCAAAGGGTAGGATGGGAGTAACAGGTATGATTCTAGCTTGTTATTAACTGTAGTTGGTTCTAGTTGTTTAATTTGTTAATGTTTGGTTCTTATCAACCTTGATTTGTTTGTGTAGATGCTGTTTTTGATGCCCGTGGTAGGCTTGGGGTGTCTATGGGCCAGTTATTGAATGAGATTGAAATGGCCGAGAAAAGGGCATTTGCTAACAACGAACGGCTCAGCGAACTGATATCCAGCGGGGTAGTGGAGTGCGATCTGAGCGATGAGGAGGAGATACCTAATTTCCGCACCACATTTCCCAAGCAAAAAGACGCCGCGGGTCCTAGCGAAGATTTGGCTACAGCCAGCGAGAACGAGCCATCCGATGGGAAGCTTGTTGTTGATCATGTAAGGGATGCAGATGCGGATGATGGTGATGATTGTGATGGTGATAATGGTGACAGCGACTCTGATGCAGAAGATGACCCGGCGAGGTATGAGATGATTAGGAAAGAGAGGCTGATCGGAGAACGCTACGAGGATGTTGAACCAGGCCAAGGCAAAGAAGAGAACACCTGCATCGAGCCTGAAGCTCAACCGGCAGCCCAGAACGAGCAAGACAAGCAAGATGCTGGAGGCAGTTCGGGGGAGAAGGCCGAAGGCAGCGACAAGATGTGTGTTGATGACTTGCATGATATGTTAGTCGCAGGGCTGTGATTTCGTAGTTTAGTTTGGTTTAAACATTTACTTTTTCTAATATTAACTAGTTTTTGGATTATGATCACTTGTGTACGCGTCACCAAAGATGCCGTTTTGGTTACATGAATGTGGTCAATGAATTTGACACTTTTTAGATGTAGAATGTTCAATGTTTTATAGAGTTGTCGTTACTTCAGTAAAGCAAAATCAAGTTCTTTTGGTATAGTGCGTGCACCTAGCGATTTCGTTTGGTCCTCGCTCCTCTTTGCGTGTAACTTGCGATATCGCTACGTGTCGTACTCAGTCAACAGAGCCAAGTTGGCGCCTAACTAGCGATCTCGCTACCTCACTAACTGAAAAGTAGCGATATCGCAACAAGTCGTACTCAGTCAACAGAGCCAAGTCGCGATGTCGTCACTGTCACGTTTTATGATGATTTATTAGTAACAGAACACCAAACGAAATCGCAACTAACTAGCGCCTGGTAACGAGGTCCTAACGATATCGCAACATGTCGTATTCAGTCAACAGAGCCTGGTATGAGATTCTGTAGCGAATTCGTAACAACGAAGATTGGCACAATAAAAAAACTCAACATTGACGTGGCTTGTAGCGAGTTCGCTACATGATAAGAACCCATCAAAAAAGGGTTTTTGGGTTTGGGTCTATATTGGGCGTATAATTGTCGTTGGGCCTTAGCCTGTGTAAGTATTGGGCCTTAGCCTATGTAAGTATTGGGCCTTAGCCTTGGTGTTTCATGTTCAGTTTGCGCTGGTCGGCGACTTATCGAACCCTTTTGAAATGTAAGTGTATATAAACTGAAAAATCACCTTCTAATCAGCCGATATGGGACAAATGTTGGCGATCTTTGTTACGATCTCGCTAGCTGTGTAACTTATTGTAGCGATCTCGCTACGAGTCGTACTCATTAGACAGAGCCTAGCTTGAGATTCTCTAGCGAGTTCTTAACGACAAAGCTTGACACACCTGGCAAACAATTGTAGCGCTTGGAGAGTAGCGAAGTCGCTACAGTATACGGACCCATCACGAAAAATCTTTGAAATTCCATCAGTAATTATTTTGGTTGGGGATGCCAACTTGGTCAATGAAAATGTGTGAATGCCATCAGTAAAAACCTTTGAAATTCCATCAGTAATTAATTTATTTTGGGGGTTTGCATGGGGTGTCCATGGAAAGGTGAGAATGCCTTTACATTTTCCTTCCATTAATACCATAATGACTGCTTTTTGTCTAGGAACTCTGACAGATTTTTGAATAATAGAGCACCTCAACCCTTTAAATATCAACCCCTTCTCCATTTAGAACCTCATTAGACCCTTCATTCCCACATTCCCTTCTGCCTTCTCATATTCCTTGCCTTCTGCTTCCAATGGATGTGTCTCTATTCAGCGCCCTACCAGATGACATGATAAATCTGGTATTGATTTGTGCTGAGTTCGACTGGGTTCTTCGTCGCTACGTGAGCGGAAGAGCGACCGAGTGGGCTCGACAGTGGCTCACCGAAGCTTCTGCAGTAGGTCACACACCGTCAACCTATGTGTTGGCTGTTTTTGCAATCTGCGAAGGTGACATTCAAAGAGGCATGAATGTCATCACAACCATGAAGAGAACCGACAAACAGAACCTCCGTCTAGCTAGGCAACGCGTCAGAAGAGGTCTGAGTTACGCTTGGGGTTGGACACACTACCAAAGGTACTTCTCAGAAGCAGCAGTCAGGCCTAGGCCGATCTGCTGCATTCCGCATGCTGGCCTCAATGACTTTATGAGGTACGATTCCTGGCTGCCCCTTGATCCGGCGGACATCACCTGTGATGCATGCACTTGCGATCAGGAACTGCTTAATGTACTCGGTGTACGAATCATCTACTAGTATTAGTTGTTTGTTCTTTACTATGTATTTTTGCTTCACCAGTTTGTTTCGATTGTAATGAAATTGTGTTTTCCATTTTGGCACATTTACAAGTAATTTTTTCTTGTTTTGATATATTGTCCCTTACATTTTATTTATTCATCCTAAGAGCCCATATCGTATCAGCAAAATCATTCACTTTTTGTATAGTGCGTGGACATAGGGATATCGTCACTGTCACGTTTCATGATGATTTATTATGAACAGAACACCAAGCGATCTCGCAACTAACTAGCACCTGTTTACGAGGTCCTCACGATATCGCAACAAGACGTATTCAGTCAACAGAGCCTGGCTAGAGAATCTGTAGCGATCTCGCAACAAGCCGTATTCAGTCATATAACACCTTTGGATAGCCTGCGAACTCGTAACATTTCAATCACCCTCACATGCACTGTAAATTGAACAATGAAAAATTTGACGTGCACCAAAGCGATACCGTAACAACAAACGCAATATACTACCGTCCCAGTTACGACATCTCCCACATCCTCGCCTGCTAAAATTAGGGTTTAGCAAAGCTTACGATATCGAACGCTCAAACCTACAACTAACGAGATAACCTACGATATCGTTACAGACACGTTTATATTACTACAAAGGTTACGAGATCGCAACAACCAATTCAATCTAAGGCGGATACATTTTTTCCGCCTTGGTCAAGCATTTTTTAACGTCAAAACCCATTTCCGCCTTTAATCAGAGACAGTCAACTATCTGTGGTTTGTTGGTGGGTGATTCTATTTGCACCACCCTAATTTATATACACCCACCTAACTCATTTTATTATAATTAATTTGCATTGTTAATTATCTTTCGATTAAAGTGCAAAATATGGCCCCTAAAAATTCAAAATATATTGTTTGTGGCCCCTAAAAATAAAATGCATGATTTATGACCCCTAAAGTTATAATTTGTAAAGTTTGTGATCTCAAACCTAGATCTGCCGTTCCGTTTCTGCTAAACGCCCATATTACGGGGCTAAATGGTATTTCAACATCATCTACTTCTTCTCCGCCCGTTCTGTTCTTCACCGCAAGTATCCGACTGGAATGTTGATGGTTGAAGGTGCAGGTTTAGTGTTTTCACTTTCCACGGCAAAAAGTTCATATTTTGAAATTCTCATATTCTTAATTGAAACTGGTGCAGACAATTAACGGCGGTGGAATGACTCCCGATGACATTCGCCGGTGCATGTCTCTCGACTACTCTGCCAAAAGCCAGCTGACCAACACAATCGGAAAATCTGAGCGTGATGGGGCAAAATCTCGCTCTCAACATCGCCGAGAAAGGATATCCGATATCCGTCTACAATCGCACCGCCTCCAAAGTCGACGAGACAGTCGACCGCGCGTCGTGCGAGGGCAGCCTCCCGCTCTCCGGCCAGAACACTCCGAAGGAGTTCGTCCTCTCAATTCAAAAACCTAGATATGTGATCATTAGGGTCAAGGCTGGAGCTCCCGTTGACTAGACAATCGAGGCTCTGGCGGCACACATGGAGCCCGGAGACACCATCATCGACGGAGGAAATGAGTGGTAGGAGAACACCGAGCGGGAATTCAATCGGTGGAGAAGAATTAATGGGCTGCTCTATATATCTCGGAATGGGGGTTTCCGGCGGAGAAGAAGGGGCTGCTCTATCTCGGAAAGGGGTTTCCGGCGGAGAAGAAGGGGCGAGATTGGAGTTTGCGGTGAAGAATGGTGAAGATGCATGGGAGAAGAAATGTATGACGTTAAATTACTATTTTACCCCTATAATTTGGGGTGTAACGGCGCCTTAACGGCAGACATGTGTTAGAGGCCACAAACTTTACCAATTATATTTTTAGGGGTCATAAATCATGCACTTTATTTTTAGGGGCCACAAACAATATATTTTGAATTTTTAGGGGTTATATTTTGCACTTTAATCATTATCTTTATTACTTTTTTGTTATTCAGTTTCACTTTTTTTTCCTTATCCAATATTTTATTTAAAATCTTGAGCTTTACATAAAATCCTTATTAAGCAAATTAATAAAAATAAAATAAGCATGTTATTAAAAGTAGATCATTTCAAAAAAAAAGAAAAACAAATTTAAAATTAAAACAATTAAAGATATATATCATTTTTATTTAATTTTACTTGTTTATACTTTTACATCATTTAAACTATTTAATATACATTCATAATCTTTCTTCTTGTTAGTTAAATAATTATATAGTCCTTCAAATAAAATACACAAGCGAAAAGATTAGACATTAGGCATGATAAAGTTAAAATTTTACAAAATAATGAATGAAAATTATTTACATTACATAATGAAACAATTCACAAAATTTTATTATAAGTTTATTGGATTAATGCACTAGTTTTAGTGATACATGAGCTTTATAAATTCAAATATGCATTTTTAATGCTGATAAGTATAAATTTCTTAAACATTAATAAAATTAAGTTTGAACATTATAAATAAAATTTTAGTAACAAAATTTGATTCATTTTACTGTTTAAATATGTTGGTAATAAAAGTGTTTAAATATGCATCGAAAAATAAAATTGGTACACAAACATTCATATATAATAAAATATTAAAGTTTGATTAAAAGGTAAGTGAAAATAAAATTTCTTTCTATTTACACCATCATGACCCACTAACTTTTTACAATTACGAAATTATTTTCATCACTAGGTGACTATACATAGCAACACTCTTTGTTGAATATCAAGTATCGAAAAAGTAATTAATTACCATCTTTTCCAATACCAGTCAAACCCCACAGGAGAACTGAGCAAGTTCCAAGTCATTTTTAACTTTTCAAACCATGAAGAGCAATATCATAAACAATTGTGAATTCTGAAATAAACCAAGGTCTGTGAAAAATGAAAAGACGACAGTCTTACCGTTCAGTACCATCCTTCTGTAAGCTGTTGTTGGAAGATAATTTCATCCGTGGAATTGTAAGTAAAATCAATTTTCCTGTAATTGTTTTATCATTTTGCAATGAACTTAAAGCTGAATTTTACTTGTTTTCTTTTCTTTAGCGAATTCCACATAGTTTTTCAAGTGAACTAGAGGGGAGGAAATCTGTTCGCACCTATTCACTCATTGCGAAAGGCAAGAAAAGGGCATCAAAAAATCAATGGCAGACGGAACTTGTGAAGGAAGATCGTTACTACTATCTGTGCAAAGAATCATGGCCCGAGTTTGCGAGGGTCCATAACTTAAGACATGGTGATCTTTTAGTGTTTCATTTGGTCGATGAGAAAACCTTTCTAGTCACCATCTACGGTGCTGAAGCTTCGTTGAAAAAGCTCCCGATCCATTATGTCTGCACATCGTCAGATAAAGATTCAGAATCTAGGGAAAGCAGTGAGGCTGATGATGCTGCTGCTGATGATGATGATGCTGCTGCTGATGATGATGCTGATGCTGCTGCTGATGATGCTGATGCTGCTGATGATGATGATGCTGCTGATGATGCTGATGATGATGCTGCTGATGATGATGATGATGCAGATAAACCAAGAGGGCCTTCAAGAAAATCAGGTGATTTTTGCTGCTTCTTGTTGTGATATATCTCTTATTTACACTTCAATCTTAATTTTCAAATAATAGATTGGATCTTTTTGTAAGAAAAGTTATCATGAATATGACACAGAATATAAGATGTTATAGTTCTAAACTAGACAGACAATTGACAAAACAAATAGTTTTCATTTCTGATATGCACATGTATAGAAGAGAACAACATGGATTTATCAGTTTTATATGCTTTATCAGTTAAGAAGGAAATTGACGCTGATGATGATGATGATGATGATACATATGAACCAAGAAAGCGTTCAAGAAAATCAGGTGATTTTGCTTCTTTTTCTCATGATATATACCTAGTGTGTATTGGATATGACCACAGAGTAAACCCTGTGATAATTAAGATGTTATAGGTCTGAATTAGACAGGAAACTGTGTCGTGCTATTGACGAAACAGATGATTTTCTTTCTGAAATGCAACAGTAGAGAAGAAAAACATTGATTTAGCAGTTTGATATGTATCCATAAACAGAAAGAAAACCCTTTAAGTTTTTCAAATTAAATCTTGAAATATTTCTGGATTAGGGTTTGCACAGCCCTCCATATTTCTGTTGATTAAGTTGGGAAATTCGTTACAGGGGGGCATCGCGGAAAAAATGTGGAAGTTGATGCAACTTCTAGAAAGAAAATTCAGGAAATATCAAGTGCAGAAGAAGCTTCAAAATATGACTATTACTTTGATGTAGAAGTAGAAAAACCCTATTTCATTACAACTATCAAAGGACACCACAAAAACTTTGTGGTAAGGGTTTTTTTAATGTATCCTTTGATCAATAACATATGTAAAACCGTGTCCGGTTAGTTATTTGAAAGATTGATGCGTTATGATCAGGTGATTCCGAGGCCGTTTGCCAGGAAAATGGACTTGAACGAAGCGAATGAAGCAGAGCTGAAGTGGGAAGATGAGGGCTCGAAAGTGTCATGGAAAGCAAAGTTGATTGAGCGCAAAGATGGTGGTCTTCATATCAGAGATGGATGGCCGGAGTTCCAGAAAACATTCGGTATCGGAGTCGGAGAAACTTGTCGCTTCAGCGTCATCAAACACCAGGGTCTCATCACTATCTCTGTTCACGTCTACCGATTCCGGTGATCAAAGGTAATTAATCAGAGTTTGTTTTTTACTAAGGTTTAAGTTATTCACTTGTATATAATTATATATATTTTTGAAGTATTTAAATTCCAGCTTTGTAAGAATCATATTAAATTTAAATGTTGATGATCAGGTTCAGGAATTGATCTCAACTGCATTGAAGACAAGGTTTGCACGTACGCATGGATGCTGTTACAAATGTTGAAAGGAAGGAGAGGCGTTATTATTTAATTTGATCTTTAATATGAATTCGTTTAATAGTTAATGTAACTTTCCTTGTACTCGGATTCGGTAAAACTATGAACATGACTTGATATTTTTGAACATTTGTAACATATATATGCGACGTTTTGTTTATTTTGGCTTGATGTCTAATTGGTTTCGTATGTATTTATATTATATTCCAACTTTAACCACTTGTTCTAAAATAATGATATTTATTTAGTTCAAAATATTTGAGAGTAATTAATATCTTGTTAGGAGTCCAGAAGTTTCAAGACGATATTGTTGGCTATTTTGTAGAAGTCACTATATTTAAACATACTGATGTTTAAACACTTGCTCCAGCAGAATCAGAAACTGAGCAACAGTGATTGTGATAAAGTAAAATTTGTGTGCGATCAAAGAAGATATTCGAGTGAATCAAAAATGATATTTGAAGAGATATTCAGCTCCGATCTGATAAGATAAAGAATATATGATAGAGTTGTATTTAAGTTAGGATTAGTCTCAAATAAGGAAAGATTATATTTCCTACAGTATAGCTATAGAAGTAGAATATAGTTAGGAGACTAATTGCAGCTGTGATTATCTAGATGAGAAGATCAGCAATACCGTGATTGAAGGACAGAGAATATCAACACGGCAGCACAGCATGGAGCTATAAATAGAGACGCAGGCTGCGAGAAGAAATATCGAACTTAAGAGAAAGTATTCTGCATCCAGAATAGCGTTGTTGGAGCAGTGTTGAGTCGATTGCGTCAACAGGTCATTGATCGTGGTTTCAAGCTCAGAATCGTACACCTTAATTTTTCGGGAGAAAGAGATTCAGTGTCAACGAGGTTGAAATCGGAGGGAGTTCGATCAAGGCGAATCGGTAGCAAGGGGAGCTTGCAAATTCACAAGGAGAGTAGAAAGATAAGTATTGAAGTCAAACATCTTGTACTGTAATCTTTCGTACTAGTGAATTAATTCTGAACTGGGCTAACGCTCCACAGAGTAGGTGTGTTTCACCGAACTGCGTAATCATTTCTGGTGTTCTTTACTTTAATGTTTAAACCTAGTAACATGTTTAAACATACTTGATGAAGTAGGTAATATTAGAACACTAGTATTCTGATCGGTAGAAATTCCATTTTGGATTGACTATTTTATTTTTATTATTTTTCTTATGCCATCACCTATAATAAGGATAGATTGCATAAATGATCAACCTTCAAGGTTATTATAAATATTTTGCATTCTATAACAAGACCATATCAAAAGTATTGAAGTGACTTTAAAATTTTACCGTATCGAAAGAATTGACAGTTTTCTTAAGAAAATTAGTCTACATGACAATCTAGAGTATTTCTAGTTAACGCACTACTTTCACAGAAGTGAATTAGGAAGCCAAAACCAATTTCAAAGGATTTTGACCCATATTAACGGTGAGTGTTTAACCGCCCTAATATATACATGAAATAAAAATAATTGGTTAGTGGCATGTTATAGCACTAAAATTTTAATTGTTGAATTAACTTCGTACTCTTTTGTTTACCTTGTGACTACATCTTCCCTGCTATATATCTGAATTGAAAAAGACGGGGTGTAATTTATTGCTCCGTCCTAAATTTGATTGATTTTGTGCACGACTGGCTTGTAGTTTATCTCGCCGTGATTATTTGACCAGACTGCTCTTTACTATTTGACTTGTACTTGTATTTATTAAATTTGGGGTCCCACTAGTAGAATGTGGGCAGAATACGGCGCCGAACGACGTCGGTTCCGCGGGAAAATAAGGAAACCGCCGTCCTTCTATGTTTCCGAGTTCGGAAACATGAGTTCTCTAGCCGGATGGCTTTTTACACGGCGGTTGTGATGCAACCGCAGTGTAAATGCATTTTTTGCTCGGCGATTGCGTTTAACCGCCGGCCAGGCTACGTTTCCGATACCGGAAATGGCTAGCCAGACGTTTCCCTGTTGACCGGCTTGACTTTGACGGTCAAGTTGACGGGCCAAGTTGTTGTTGTCGGTGGAGTCAAGTCAATGCAGTAGTCCGGGGTAAGGTTCCGAGTTCTGAAACGTGTCCGGATAAGCTAAAAATGTTCTGGAGAGATTCACGAAGTTGGAAAAGTCCCCGGATGAGCTAAAACAGAATGGTATAAAACGAGAAACGGATCCTATTTGTTCTATCTAGACTATCCTATCTTTGTTTTGGGTTGAAGAACACAGAGAGTATCCCAATCTTTGGGCTCGCTGAATCCTAGACCACAATGAGGTAATCTCCCGCTAAATTTAGTATTGATGGAGAATCTTTGTTAATTTTAAGCATGAAAATGTTATGTGTGTCCCTAATTTTATTGAAGATATATGAACTTGCCTATTGATTCCTAGTCATTTGTGTTTATGAAACTACTGTTTATGTGCTATGTTGTCAACTAGTACGATGTAAATGAATTAATTCATGAATATGCTCTAAAATTTATGAAAATAGGTACACAAGCGTTATGGAACGTAGTCGTATTATTAGGGAGAATCGTCAGACCTCACTAGAGTATATGGGATTGGTTGAATATTTCATTGATGTTGCATCTGATAATGCAAGAGTAGAAAATCAGTCGGCCATGCGGTGCCCTTGTAAGGATTGCACTAACGATGTATAGGAGTTGAAGGTTTGCGTGAACATTTGATTGTTAGGGGTTTCCAAAATTCCTATATATACCACGTGGGTATGGCATGGGGAAGAACGTAGCACTGTTGTTGTTAATGAACCAATGGAAGTTGTAGCAGAAAACGAAATGGTTGGTAATTATGACGATAAATTGGATGACTTAGTAGATGATGTTGCCATGCATTTTTTTCGAAAACCTGAGGCGAATGAAGCGATGTATAATGATAAGCAGACCCCTTTGTATGAGGGGTCAATCCACACTATCCTAAGTGCGACCTTATTGTTGATGAATTTAAAAGTCAAGCATGGGCTTTCAGATAAGGCATTAACAGAGGCACTCGAGTTGATTAGACAGCTGCTTCCCACTGAAAATTTAGTGCCT